>CM065655.1:12978930-13578930 GCA_033220385.1 Triplophysa yarkandensis
TATTGTTTTTGTGTCCGTCAATAAACCTTCAATAAAGGCTTTATTTTAAATTAAGCACATGATATGTGTTTGCCCTAATACCCCATATTGACATAATTTACATTTTCACAAATGTTTACATCCTTTACAAACTTAGACATTTTGCAAAAATTAAAAAAAACACACATTATTAAAATAAGATTAAACATTATTATGTGTATCATCCTGTGAATATGGACCAAACAAATTCACCACTCCCACCTATCACATGTTAGTGGGAAATGTGTAGGTCTCAGTTGTTGAATAATTGAGAGTCATTGATTTTACCAAATGGTCTTAGGGACAGCATGAGTGGTGAAACTCTGCCGCATACAACATTATAAAGCTAATGGCTCTGTGGGAGACTGAAGGTGCCTTCATCTGAAAACCACAAGGTTCGTTTTGCTTCATTTTTATTTTTCTCCACTTAAGAAAAGTGCATCTCCAGAAAGCAAACAACAAACAGATACACAGAATATGCCTGTTCATTTTGAACAGGGAGGTTGCAAGCTAATACGTTAGGCTGGTGGCCCTGTACTGATCCTAACTGAACTTTTGAGCTGAAGAACAGAAGCATTGTATTAAAGTTCACACAAGGACAGAGGCACAGTGGTTCAAACAGAGGACAATGTCAGAATGGGGGTACTTAGATTGATGACCATATGGTGACTGACAAAAGTCTCCTGCTTTGACAGTTAAACAGATCCAGTTTGATTGCCTCATCTGAAACATGCTTTGTGATAATAAATAATGCCCGTTATAGGTAAGACTGTGTTTTTGTTCTCAATTTCTGTATACATATCTTACATTAAGAACAATTTTTTTGTACCTTATAAACTGCAGGTCCTCTTACATTAAAGTCAGCAACAGTTTTCGACAGTAGCCCGTGACAGAAAAC
The DNA here is from genome assembly GCA_033220385.1 of Triplophysa yarkandensis. NCBI lineage: Eukaryota > Metazoa > Chordata > Actinopteri > Cypriniformes > Nemacheilidae > Triplophysa > Triplophysa yarkandensis. The sequence continues at coordinate 12,979,847 of CM065655.1, forward strand.
GGAGCACGCTTTGAGAATATGTTATCTCTTTCAGCAAAGAAGTGAAAACCTGATGACATCTTTGTCTTGTGACAACTGCCTGTGCTTCGAAAGGTTTGAGTACACAGTGGACTGTGCCATTGGTTGCAATTAGTAACCTCACTGCTAGATGCCTTTAGATTTTACCAACTGGACCTTTAACTATTAAATTAAGAAGTAATAGACACTGTTCATTGAGGAATCATCTTTACTAAAGAGCAAAAACAATCATTACATAATACCACTGTACACCAAGATCCATCTTTTCTATCCAGTCCAACAACTCAGTGAAATCGTAAGAATAGAAAGGCACGTAAAGTCAGCTAAAAATGTAAAAACATATTCCCTGAATACAATAACTTAACTGTAATTAAATAATCTCTAAAATAACTAGTACAATACCAAAACCAGAAGTTAAAAAACTTCCAATTAAAAATATCATGCACAAGTGTTTGATCCAAAAATATTTGATGTGATTTTTAAAATATTTCTTGAAGCGTTGTTTAAAAAATGAACAAGAGTTCTCAGGTGGAGACCAAATTATTGTATTCAGTATTTATTGCATGCCTGTTTTGACCTGTAGTGCTCAATTCTTTTAACTTTGAAGAAAAGGGAACAAATGCATGCAAACCACAAAAAGGACAAATTTGCTCAAAAGTGACAATCGATTAGGGCAATAAGGACATAAAAGGAAATCTGATGTTGTGGGTAATACTGTCCAGTGTTCAGAGAGCATCTTAGAAGACGAGTCGACCGATGGTATTGAAGCCTCCTCCTCCACCCCCACCAGAGGGTCCACAGCTGCCCGGGGGCTCATTGTCATCAGAACCATTAGGCCTAAATGAGCAGGAAGACGAACTTGCTTGGAGAGCCCGAGCTCTGGCATTCAGCTCCTGCTCCTGGAAGGTAAGAAATTAATATTCTCATAATCGTTCAACATTGATATGGTAACGTTTCAACATTTGCTTTCTGTATGTTTATGTCTTGGAACACTTTATAATACAGTTTACATTTATACATTGTCAAAATGAACTTGCTTTGAAGCTAGTTCCTTTTGTGCAGGGTAAGAACTTAATTTAATTCCTCCTAAAAGCATGTTTGTACTTAATTCTGAGTTCCAAAAATAAAAGGTGTATTTCAGATGATTGTTGCAAAGGTTCCTGCTGTGAAAAACTTCCCACATACTTTCTTCACCCCAATGGCTAAGCCATTCAACAAAGAAATAAATAACTAGTAGATGAATCTCTTGATTACATGCGGAAAAGATACAAATACAGGATACATAAAATAAGTTCTGGTTTGTCAGCAAATGTTCAGCCAAATGCTACGTTAGCAAACACAAGAGGTACTTTGATCTGCATTACCCAGGGCAAAGAACAAATGAGAAAGACTGTTTCATGGCTGTCATCTTACTTTTTAGAAGCAGCATGTAGAAATAATACTGTTCTTCAAATTTTATTTTTTTTAACTACTAACCCACTTCATAATTTTTTTCTTTATTCACATATCTTTAATGGCGCCTAAAATATGTTTTTTCTGTATGAAGAGTTCAGATGCAAAGGCCTCTAAGTGCAGTTTGACATTTTTCTTTTAATATAATTATTTTATTAAGGCACTGATATTTAAACCAGTCCTTTCACTTAAATGGCAAACGGATGGCATTCATTTTCATCAAATCCAAATCCCTGAACCTAGAAATGACGTCAGACAAATTCATATAAACAAACAATAAATGTACACACAGAAAACAATGTGGGAAAGCGTTCGTCTTAATGCAAGACCAATGTTGCTAAAAGAGTTCAGTTATACACTCCCACCTGTAAGAAGAGTTTGTTGTCTTTGGTAATAGCATCCATCAGCTCTTTCTGTAAGGGTGGTTCTCCACTCAGTTTTGAGCCATTAGCTACTGCCCCTGCATTGCTTTGCAGTCCACTAAATCCTTGTTTCCTATAGATCAGAACATAGGCTGTGTCTTTAGGGAAGCGACTTGTGATATTCTGCAATGACTCAAAATTTGTAAAAGTCACTCGACTGTCATTAAACAAGAACCAGTCTGTGGGCCTGTCTTCAGCACAACCCGTTTCTTGTGTGGCTGAACTCTCTGATTGGCTGGAAGCTCCCTGATTGGTAGGACAAGGTTGAGGTTCGTACCCATCAGTACCGCTCACATTTCTTCCATATGAGTAGTAGTGACCACTCTCAGAAGACATACCAGAATGCATTACTACAGAACTTAAAACATATGGCACCGGTAGAGTCTCCAAATTACTGTCGGTTTTTTCGTTTTCTATCCTGCTGTTCGTCACCCCCTCTTCTTTCTGAGAAGGCTTGAGTTTCTTAGCTAGATTCTCACCACTCTCGGGTGACTCGGATGAGGAAGATGCATTTGAGAAAGATAAAGCAGAGCTTGAGTGTTGGCATAGAGGCAGGCACATGTGCAGTGGGATGCCCACGTTGTCCATAATCTTGCGACGTACATGACATGTGGCATCATATGAGAAACGTAGCAGAGTCAGAATGAGGTACTCGGGCGCTGTCACCACCCGTATGACCTTCTCAGCCCTCTGGAGCGAGCCACAGTGCTCGCAGTAGTAGCAGTTGTCATTTTCTAGAATTTCTGGGGCCAGGAAATAGTCTACTAAGTCTGGCACAGACAAAGCTGGCTCCACTACAGGCCTATCCGTCCTGGTTGCTGCCTCTTTTACAGAACTCTCCGAGCTTTCACTGCCCCCGTTCACAGCCCCTTGACAGGGCCCCACGTTGGAGGAGCTTTTGTACTCTTCAGAGGGGCCCTGTGGCCGAGACATGGAGGGGCAGAAGGCGAGGGAGAGATCTGTAAATGGCTCCTCTTTTTCTGAGAGGTTTTGGCACTTCAGGCAGCGGATGGCTGTGGAGAGTCTTCCACCAAACATGCTCTCCACAAGAGAGCGTTCATCTCCTGGTGCAACCGCTGGATCAGAGTGTGACCGCACATCAGCAACTGGCTGACCTGCAGCAATTTGAACGGTTTCAACAGATGGGCATGCAGGTTCAGATTTTGGGCTGATCACCTGAAGGGCAGAGAGGGCCTTCTCTTCCTCATGCAACCTTCACAGATAAAAAGAGGAAAAACTTTATGAAACCTATGGATGACAAGCAACTCCCCCTGCTGTTGTCAATAAGAAAGCAAATGTTAAACTGATACAAAATATTAAAATATTAAATTTGATTACATAAATAAATACATTTTCAGGACCTGTCCAACAGAAAACGTAAATACTCTGAGCAGTCCTGTTGGGATCCAGCTGAAAACCAAGGCGGTCGAGATGCCTCCAAAAAACCTCTTGGTGAATATGCTGCTCTCTGGTGTATAAACAAAAAGATAATAATTAATAATTAACAGACATGAAGCAAAAATAATAACACAATTTTACTTTAAACTGCTATGACTTTCCTTTGTGTAACACAAAAATGTTTACAATGTTAACAATGGATAAGTGATGGATGAGATTTGTGTTAGTAACTCTCTTCTCTCTTAGTTACGGCTCTAATAGCTATGACCCAAACTGAAATTTAGGTTTTCTGCTCAGTGTTGGTTCATTCAAAATGTGTGGGTTGGTGAAAAACAATTAAGTACAATTTTATAAAAATATTGGTCAGATTTTTTTATGGGATACTTCCACTAAAAATAAAAAATCTATTATTAATTGCTTGATTGATACAAATCTGTATAAATAATAAATACATTTCTTCTATTGAATACAAACTTAGATATTTGAAAGAATGTCAGCAACTATGTTGACCAACAATTATGATGGTGGTCAAAGGTGACCCAAAACTATTTATTTTCAAAAGACTTCAAAATATATTCCTTTTCTTTTTTTCTAAAAAAATTATAAAAAAAGTAAGTAAACATTGCCCCAGAAATATCAGCTGCTAATGTTCTTTTAAATATCTTTGTGTTCAATTGAACAAAGAAATTTCTACAGCTTTTGACATCTAAAGGGGGAGTAGGCATGAAGGATTTTTTTCATTCTTACGTAGACTATCCCTTTAACTTAATCAAGTTGTAGAGAAAGTCTTAACTTTAATAAAGTAAAACATATATTGACAAATTTGCTTGTTTCAGTATACATACTTATACATGGGCATTTTTTTAAACTACTTTTGGCCTAATCTTAATCTGGGTAACCAAATGTGCAACACAAATAGTTTGACGCTTTTATGTCCTTCTGTGACTTGAAAATCGACTCCCAACGAAGAAAAAATCTAAACAATCACTCTTGAAAACAAAGAACTAAAGAAAACAAAGAAAGCCATAGGAACTTAAACACAAGAATAAGTAAATATTTATCCATTCTCCTTTTTGTATGACCTAACCATTTAAAAGCCCCAGTCCATGTATATCTTTGCAAAACGATGTTATACAAGAAAGATAATGTTTTGCTCTTCAAAGGCCTTTTAATGCTACAAAGTTTTAGTTTTGGGTGTTAGATATTATAGGACAATTAAGGCCGAAAGATCAGAAATTCCTAGATGTAGAATTCTAAAAACAGACGGGAAAAGCTGCACAGAAGATAAACAAACCTGTGTGTGGGCTAAGAAGGCAAAAAGAAGCTGAAGCTTCTTCATAAGGGAGTTGCCGCCATTGAGATGCAGTGACAAAACATGTCGCCTGAAACTTTTAAGAAGGAAACAATTAGAGCTGAGAATAATTTTTAGCCTAAAATAGAAAGAAAGTAAACTAAAATAGTTTAATGTCTCAAGAATAATAAGTGCATTCTGCACTCTACTACGTATACTTTAGAAAACAGCTGGACTGGTCTAAATTCAGCCAAGATACTAATCCAATACAAGAAGTAAATCTCAGACTTACTCCGTAGCCATAAATAAAATCTGGATGATGCTGTTCATGAAGCATGTGTTCCCCAAATTCACAAGCCCTGTCTTTCCTGTTTCTGATTTGCCTGTGAGCTTGAGCAAGCCTGGAGCAAATGAGTTGAATTGAGAGGTCCAGGCGCTTTGGTTGAGAAAAAATTTTATCTTCTCTTCACTAGGCTTTGGGAGATCCTAAAACAGACCCACATGTTAATCTCTTAATCACTTTAAATAGGAAAAAGTATAAGCATGTAAATGAGCTCGGGAAACTTCCTTTCTTACTTTAATAGATTCAAGAATGCTGTCATAGAGGTCTGGAAAGCCAGAATACTGGTACATCATGCAGTGGATGAGTTCAGCAAACTGCAGCAGGAAGGTTTTGCTGTTGGGAAGGCCATCATTCTTCAAAGACTGCACTAATGCCACAATGTGGGGTACTACCTGGTATAAACAAGAAGGGTGATGCAATAAATAAAGGTTGCCATGACATTTGTGTTCAGGTATATTATTCCCTATTTTTCTTTTTTAGATTACATTTGCATGCATTTTGAAAAATAATTGATCTTATTTTAATCACTTTCATAAAGAATGTGTTTTAGGAAAAGGTATTTTCTCTGACATTGTACACTGTTATAGTTTTAAATCTGGATGTCTTATTAAAATGCCATTCAGGACTTTTCAGAGATAGCCAATGTTCGGAGGTTAATATTCCAATGAAATATTAGATATTGAAATTATCGCTAGCTATTTCTATTACATCTTATTTTAAATGTCATTTCAATTGCATTAATAAGTAAATTAGACAAAATATACTGTACATATACATTGTAGAGAATGGGACCACAAATGTATGGCAATTTCAAACACATTGTATAAAAAGTGTAAAAGTATATCAAATCATTCTGAATCTGTTATATCTTACATAATCATCATAGAAGGGTTAAAGAAAATCCTGAAACTTATATATTCATTGGTAAATGAAATATAAAAAACATTGTTTTTTCCTTTACCTGCATTTTAATATAATTTAATATTTTTGTAAATGAGTCTTAATGTTAACTACAAAAGAAAAATAATAACATATAATTAAAAAATATATAATATATGTAAATTTACCATTTGTGCTCCAAACCAAAAACTTATTTCATAAAACTTTGTTTTCTGGGTCTCCAGAAGATATAATGAATCAGCTTACGTTTATTTATAATAATGTTTTTAATGTGGAGTAAATTACACTACAATATCCTACAATTTTAAAATAAAATCTCAAGTTCTCATTTTTAAAGGAGGTGTGTGTAATTTGTAGGAGGATCTATTGACAGAAATGCTATATAATATACATATAATATACAAAATGTCTTCGGAGGTGTTTAAAGACCTTGCTTAATAAACTGTAGTGTTTGTTTTACATTTGAACAATTTATTTATAACTACACAGAGGGCACAAACAAAGAATTCATCATGTTGCACCACCCTATTTTGAACGGACAGAATGGTTGTAATTCCTTAAGTCATTGCTAGAAATTCCACACAGTTCCTTGAATTCTGGAGTGAGGTTTCTGGTTTGATAAAAGTAAAGCAGTTGTTTATGATGTTCTTACTAAGTGGAAAGCTTCAGGAGAGTGCTGGAAACTAAGCAGCATGTGAGAAAGAACCGCCAGAGCTCCTTGTCTCACTATGGGATACCAGAGACGATTGAAGACCTAGGAACAAACATTCATAAACATAAAGGATGAAGATCATTAATACCACTATCAAACCTAGCAAAGAAAGAAAACAGCTTTGAAAACAGTGCTTGTGGTTCTCTGAATATATGACCAGGAAAACTTGTACATTAATAAATACAGACAAACCTGTTCAATTTTGAGCAGTGTGACGTCTATGAGAATGGTGAACTTTTGAACAGCAGCCAGTCCCTTTAACAAAGCAATGACCCAGGTGTCTACATGATTAGCCAAAGGCCAGGACAACCAGTCAATCATCCTGGAAGAGAAATGCAGCGAGAAAAAAGGTCAAAGTATGTCACACATAAAATAAAAGCCTTACATAACAGTAACAGTCAACATTTTGACCTCAATCCGTACAAAAAAACTGTCCCCGACCTTTTAAAATACATCAGGCCATAATTAAGACTGTACAACTGTTGCGCAGCACTAAGAGCTAAGAGCTTTAAAACAAAAAAGCAGTATTCACAGGCTCTACACTGTAAACACATATGCACGCTTTCACACACATACTGACCTGCAGAGTGCTTTTGTCATACTGGCATCTTTGACATTCTGGTCAGTAGTCAGGCTTTTGATGAGGACTGTAATCATTTGAAGAGGAATGTGCTGGACCAGGCTTGCCAGAGCAATGGAAGGTTCAAATGAAGGGTCTGCTAGAGAAGCAAACATAACAATTAATTCCATTAAAGTCACAGAAAATATATTAGGTCATCATGTCTATGTTATTTAATTATGTGTCTTGTAAATTATCTAAATATATCTGTAAAGCAATTAATGATGTACAAAAAATTAAATGAATTAAAGTTTGTTATATATATATTATATATATATTGTTATATATATATTTGTTAAATAAAATCATAGAACTGTGTATCCATTTAAAAAGTACACAGACATAAATTAATAATGCTTTCAGTACTACTTTTACTATTCTCATTACTAAATTTTTGGTTTCAAAACATTTTTAGGGAAATATTTTTAGGCTCCTTAAGCATTTACTCATTAAGTTTGTGTTTACATAATGTATGTTTTTGAACGGTGTGAATTAGTTTGAAAATATATTCCTGATAAATAGTATGGAAATATAGTAACTATTTTATGTTCTATAAAGAACTATCCCAGTTTGCCATCTCCCAAAAACATGTCTTTTTTGTCACATCCATAACACTAACTTTTTTTTTAATAGAAAGCTTGTGGATAGTGTGATATTTTTCAGATTTTTAGACCCAATCATCAGGACTTTGGTAAAATATAAACAGATAGTTAAGTTAAGTTAAGTGTATTGTTAACAAAACCATAGTCTGTGTGTTTATATTTCACACCCATGCCGCTGTAATTGCTTATTTATAAACATACACATGCATGCATACATTTAGGGAAAAAGAACATAAAAACTATTAAATATTTATATGAATTATGTCTGTTAAACATTCTGATTTAGCTCCTGACTCTTTAAGGATGGCCTCATCATATTCCTTTTGTACTCTGATTGGTCATAGAGCCTAGCCTACTGTAACTGGTCAACTGTTGTGTTGCCTATAATCTTGGAGTTCACTGTAGACAAAGACATGTCTAAGACACACACATATACACAAAGCAAATGTCAAATGAGGAGAATGTGATAGTCTCTTTAAATAATAAAAAAAATAATCTAAATATATGAATATATACTTGTTAGTGTTTATAAATAAGAAGTTAATACCCACAGAACACAGAAATACATTGTGTAAACACAAACTTTAATTCTGAATGCAATCATTTAATAGCCCCAAATATATATGTCTTTGCCCTGCTACACACACTTTATCTTGACACCGTATCTTGACTACAATTTTAAAACTTTGTACATGTCATGAATCCAAAAGATCATCAAGGCAATAATCCATATGTAAAGGCAGGGCATGCTAACCTGTAGAGGAGATTATAGCAAACACCTCTTGAAGTGAGGGCAGCAGTGTTGCTGTCTCTGCCTTCCAGATGCCCTGAAGCAGCGTGCTCACCCTTGTCACCTGGGTCACATATTCCCGCAACTCCCGCTCTTCGGAGGCAGAACAGTGGAAATACGCAAATGTACGTACAAGCTGCTGACAGAAGAGTATTCCGGCCTTCTCTCGCGGAACGCACTGGGGAAAGTCCGTCAGTATGAGGGCCAGCCTGGCACAGGTTGCTGGCTCTGGCCGTTGGCAGATGATCCGCAGGACCTCTGTCTGTAGCAGCGGTGCCAACTCTAACACAGCCGGGCAGCTGATGAGCAGCCGCAGGGAGCTGTGAACATAATCTAAGATGGACGGGTCTTTGCAGTCTAAAGAGCCATAGCCTTGCTGTAGAAGACCAATAACATACTCCTTGCTGAAGAAGCTTGCAAACTCTTCCCGGTGGTATCGTGCATAGGCCTCCTGTACTTGGAGACCAACCTGACGCTGAAACGCATCCTCTCCCACAAGAATGAGACGGGCGGTGAGATGGTACAAGGCCTGGCACTGCTCCTTTGTCACCTCCTTCTCTGCAGCCTCGATTACTTTCTTCACAATGGCTCGTTTGACAGACAAGGGGTGGGAGGAGCTGACCAGTGCCTCCAAAATCTTATCCATGGTTGGACTGTATTGCACCACAGAAAATGTGAGATAAGCAGGAATAACTACAAAAAAAAGTTGTCATTAAACAATTGATAACACATATACATAAACATATATACATAGAGACACAGAGACATACATAGGTAAACAAACACAAGCATATGTGTGTGTGTGTGTGTGTGTGTGTGTGTAACACATATGTATATGTGTTACCAGTTGTTTAATACAGTTGTTTAACAGCGATATATACACATATGCGCACACACACACACACACACACACACACACACACTATAGACTATACACACTATACACCATAAACACACACACACACACACACACACACACACACACACACACACACACACACACACACACACACACACACACACACTATAGACTATACACACTATACACCATAAACACACACACACACACACACTATAGACTATACACACTATACACTATAAACACACACACACACACACACACACACACACACACACACACACACACTATACACCATAAACACACAAACACACACACACACACACACACACACACACACACACACACACACACACACACACACACACACACTATAGACTATACACACTATACACTATACACCATAAACACACACACACACACACACTATAGACTATACACACTATACACCATAAACACACACACACACACACACACACATACACACACACACACTATAGACTATACACACTATACACCATAAACACACACACACACACACACACACACACACACACACACACACACACACACACACACACACACACACACACACACACCATAAAAAAACACACACACACACACACTATACACCATAAACACACACACACACGCACACACACACTATATATACACATGTCATTTAACAGATGCAAAATATCAACTGAAGTTATTGTATAATATGTAAACAATGTTTGACTATAAACATTTTTAAAGTTTAATGCAATTAACAAAATGACGTCAGCGAGCGCAAGCTTCCGTTAACGATCACGTCAGCTAGCTTCCTATGCTAACAGAAAGTGCAACCATGAAGTAAAACCTCTCGTAGCAACGATACGACAAGGAAAATAAATCTATTCCAACGCGGTCCGTTGTTTATTTGTCAATGTTTATAAAGAGAAGAGCCTGGCTAACTTTAAATGAATACATATAAGCACAACACAGCAGCACTGACTTAGCAAAAACATCTCTTCTGCTTTCATGAGCTCACGTGAGGAGAACACCAACGACACTCACCAGATTACGTCATTCCGTGTCAGTGGGAAAGTCCGAATAAAGCAAACATTTGGAGATCTGAGCTGTGTAGTAAACTGCGACCTCTCAATCAGCTGTTGAAACTCACAATACACAAACACGTCATCGAAATGCGCGGTGACGCTATTGGGCAGCGCCGTCACTCTGTTACATACACAGTGAATAATAATTAAGCACAATTATTTTATTTTTATATTTAATAAATGCTTATGGAATTCGTGTATCAATGTGACTGTTAATATCAATAGTGATGTATGAATTAATAAAATATTAGCAAAATTTTACCAAGAATCTCCACAATAAAAACTGATGACGTCATGATTTACTCCCCATCGTTATTTCAAACCTGTATGACTTTCTTACCGAACACCTTCTCTCAATGCAAGTGAATGGGTGCCACTTCCCAACATTCTTCAAAACATTTTGTTTTTATTTTTAAGTATTTTTGTTCTGAGGAATAAAGTCATTCATGTTTGAATTGACAGGAGGATGAGCAAATGAAGACACTTTCATTTATGAATGCACTGTCCCTTTAAATAGACAATAACGTATGGGACTCTTTTGACCACTAGATGGTGCCAATGGTGAGGGAGCAGAGTCAGTCCACCATTGTTTGGATTAACCTTAGCCCAGTACATTTACTGCACATTGTACTTAAAGTACATGGCAAACTGTGCATTTAAGGGCAAAGAAAATGCCCTAAATGGATTTGGTGAATTTGACTCACGATGGGCTCTTAAAGGTTGTTTTCTTTAAATGGTTTGTTCTGTTGGTTGTATTAAGTTGCTGAGCATGGCTTTATTTAGAACTAATAAAAAAAAGTTTACAACTTTTGAAACTGTATGTTTCCTTATCAGCAACACTGGCATAAGAGAGGCATTCTGGATCAAAGCTGTAAATTGATTTTGTTTTTCATACAAACTGTAATAAAAAAGAATTAAATTAGTTTTATTTTACTCTACATTTGCATTTAATATCATCTACCATGTAAATCTATTATAAATCCTATTATCTCCCGTATAGTCAAAAAAATAGTTTGCTGGATGTTCACTAATTTAGATATTATTTCCATCTTTTGCAGGATCCAAGGGCATGCAGCAGGGGTGCAAACTTATCACATTGTCAAAACACTAGCTAGGTTATGATTTATGTTTTAAAATCTGCGCAGATTCTACACTAAACTCATTGTTCAATAGTGGATGTATTGAATTGTGCAGCACTTGCACTCTTCGGAATTAAACACAGCACCACTAGGCATCAGGTTTTGCCCTGAGGACATCAAGCAGTTGGCAAGATATGGAGAGACGGTAAAGCACATGCATGTTGTGTTGACTTGATGGTTTATGTAAAGTTCCAGGTCACATTAACACAGTGACAACTGCAAGCTCAGCATTCACTGGGTAACATTGCTGTTACAAGAGAATCGTGTAAGACAGGTACGGTAGTTGTCTGTCCCGTCATCCGTCAGTCCCTGTCCCTGTGTTAAGAAGTGCACGTTGATGGCAAACTGTTTCATCATGGTTTGCGTTATCAATTTCTCTTCATTGTAAAAATAACTGTTAGTCTTAATATTAAAAGATGTTACAGCCATCCTGCAAATTTGATCGTTGTTCATATATATAGGCTATGACTGTTAGAGATCAGGAGATCAGTTGAAGTGCTCAGATTGGCTGCTGGTTTTAGTGTAAGTTCTTGTGTGAACAGAACACCTTTAAGCAAACGTTGTTTTGTAGACACATTTTTATGCAGACTGAAAAACTATGACATACGGAATACAAGTTATTGTTACAAAAAACCTTCCTAGGAAAACAGAGGTTTTAAAGCAGTTTTGTAGATTATTTATGGCTCTTTCGTTTAAAAAGTCATCCAACAGCAACACGAAATACTGAAAGCATCACAAGCTACATGAAAACTGTAATTAATGTAAATAGTGATTTTTTTCTTATTTATAGTTCCCAGAATAAAAAATATATTTTTAAATTCAACACATGCCTGAATTGATAAACCGTAATAAATGCTGCAGTATTTTACATGAATTATGCTGTGGCTTGCATATATTTTAAATAATCCTTGTAGTTTTAATTTACTTTTAATTTGATTGTTATTTGTAAACTTTCAGAATGATTGCTAACTACTTCATGTTGGCTTGAGTAACTAGCTAATTAAACTAGTTTCAGAGTACTAATAATGCAGTGATATGATTTTTTTCCTACTGGAGTCCAAACTTTTGTAAACAAAACTGGGGATGTCCAAATCTGTCCCAACCATTTGTAAAAAACACTAAGTCATAGCAGGAAGTGCATAAGAACATAGGATCACCTGCCTCAGGGATTACATTTGAAGTTCCATCTCATTTGAACATTTTGCATGGTAATGTAAATTTTGTTGCATGCATTTGTTTTTTCATGTGTCATTCGTTTTCATTTCGTAATCTGCTTATATAAAGCAACATGTTTATTTTAATCAATACTAAGGGTTACATAATTTATATAAATTCATATTACAGCTTAACATTTATTAAAACATAATATTTATATATTATGATATAGATAATTATATTAAAAATAATTTTTAGGGTTTTCTGTCTATGAAGTCAGAACTACTTTGGATGAGGAATTTGGTTGGAAGATTTGCATGTTGTGTGTCATCGCTTCAGTCTATATAATAAGCTTTTCAGTGCTTATCCATACACAAACCGAACAGCTTACTACAGGAAGATGAAGCCGGCTCTCACTGGATCTTTTCTTTTCGTCCTTTGTGGACTGACTGCTGCTGTAAATATACAAGTATTACACATCTACGTGCCCGAACTATTAACGTGGGCAAATGCCCAGACATTTTGTAAAACAAACTATAAAGATATGTCCTACATCACCAGTGCAGAGGATCTCCAGATGCTGAACGAAGCTGCAGGGGGGAGTTTTTTTCAAGGTTGGATTGGTCTATATAGGCCGAATGGGAACCCAAACGGTTGGAGGTGGTCTTCTGGACATGCTTATCAATTCAGTAAATTGGAAGCTGATAAACAGGGTAATTATGATTGTGTATATGCCACACCGGACTTATGGCAAAACTATTTGTGTGGGGATAAACTGCCTTTTTTCTGCTATGACAACTTTGAATTAATGCCTGTGAAAGAAAGCAAGACTTGGGAAGAAGCCCTCGAGCACTGCAGGACCCATTACAACGAACTGATTTCTGCAACACCTCAATATCAACTCGACTTGTTAATTGATGCAGACCAAAATTCAATGACGAGTGCAGTGTGGATTGGTCTCCGTTTCCTGGCTGGACAATGGATCTGGGTGAGCAGGAGTCTGAAGTATCATAGCTTCAATGGCTCACTGCCTTCTTGTCCTATAGAACCATATCGCTGTGGAGCCTACAACAAAATCACTGGACAATTTGAGAACAGAGACTGTGAACAGAAGCTCAGCTTTGTCTGCTACTAGAGGTTAAAGATCTTCACATTCAGCAACAAATATAACAATCAATAGGCTTAGTTCTTCATAAAGAAAGTACGTAATAACGTTTCAACACTATTTTTTTTGTTTTTGCATACTTTTAATGGGAATTTGTAAATACGCTCTGTACAGAAGTTGGGCGGTTTACGGGCACTGTGCAAATATGGCGATGAATCCCTTTTAAGTGGAAACATAACTGTTCGTTATGTAACCTCTTAATACATCCCTGTAGACACAGTTATTTATGTTATAGTAGATGTATCAGATCCTCCTTTATATTGTACATAGTTATAATAACTAAGCCACATCTTTTGTTCTTTGTATCTATCTCTATTTAATTTTTTACATTTCTGGTGTTCTACATTTGATCTACAATTTCTTCAGTTCTTTCACTCTTATTTATCCTAATTAAAAGGGGCCACTGCAATGATGACTTTAATTTTGAAGTTAAAATCCAATTTGTTAACAACTCCCCTTTTACAAGTTAAAGCTCTATGTCCCGAAAGGGCACTTTTAATGTGTTCTATGCTGAAGAATAAAAAATATAAGAATATTTTGCTGTTCACGGAACTCCTTAAAATAATGATATTAAGATGTTGGGCCTGGAAATGCTAAAATGTGGGTTAAGAGTTCAATTCTTTTGTTCCAGCATCACTGTATCCACTCATACAGTGAAGGGTGTATTTGTTCAATGTACAATGTCTCTTTTATTCATTCCCACAATATTAACACTAGTTTAAAGAAACCAAAATGTCAGCTTTATAAATATATGCTTAAAATGAAATAAACAAAAGTCAAGAAACCAGGTGCTCTTGGTGTAAATTAAACAAAGTATTTTTATATTTTTGTGTTTGTGTTGTTTTTGTCAAAGAAAACTATAATGGTGCTCTCAATGATGTTCACAGGTTTGTTGGACCCACATTAATTTTTACCAATTAAATCACACTTATCAAAAAAAATGCAATACAAAAAAAAGTCTAAGATATGGGCGACAATTTTTTCTATTTTTTGAATAAATCTGAATGTCTTGAGTCTAAAACCAAACACAGCCTGCTTCGCATTTGCATTTTGGACTCTGTATAAACTTCTCAGTGGGCAGCGCAATGCATGTAAAAACATAGACTAAGCTGATGTAACTGGCTGATGCAAAAATGTCATTCTTAAATCCTATTCAGGCATGGGTGGGGCTCTGTGTAACCTGTGAGCTTCTGCAGTCAGTTGTTGTCTTATCCAGCTCATTCTAACTTTGTCGGATTAAAACATTCACCAGGCGTTATAAACTCAGTACAGTGAATGGAAATCCACAGCAATGTCTTGTAACATTTTTAAGAACCGCTAGAATGAGTCCATTGAATCATATCTACTTGTGAAGACAATTGTCTGGTCACCCTGTCATTCAACTACTTTTATAAATACCCTACCATCTGCCTCCTGTCCCTTCTGTGACAACAGTACAAGTGCAACATTTCACGTATGATGAAATAGCATTAAGAAAAGTGCGACACAACAGTATAATTAATATGCTAACGATTAAAACGAAAAGCTTAATTAAAACAGTAAGAAATTAAGAATGAAGAAAAACAAGAAATAAATAGAACACAACATGTATATCTATACTCTTATATCCAAATGTAATCATCTTTATGAAATACACACAAACTTTGATCTATCAACTGTTAATGAAGAAACGTAAATCTTTCTTCCCGTTATCATCAAACTCTTAAGCATATTGTTTTTGACCAGCTCTCCTCCTTTCTCATGCAGAATAAGCTCTTCGCAGTAACCAGTCTGGTTTTAATAGTGCTCACTGCTCTCAGTTGATGAAGATCTAAGACTGCAGAGGCAACCTCAACTCATCTGTTCTTATGTCAGATCAATCAGCTGCTTTTGACACTGTTAATACCTTAAGTTTTTTGGATCTGTCATTCAGAGGCATGGATTTTCCTGTCACTTTTATGCAGATGACATGCAACTTCTCTTTGCGTTTCAACCCGGCAATCCAAATGTTTTGGCCTGCATCTTGGCATCCCTGAGAAACATCCCTTGGAGGAGAATCTTGCAAAAACAGAACTGCTTGACTTCTCAGTTGACCCAAAGATTTGCCACAACCTCTCCGGTCAACTAGCATCACTACTCCTCTCTTCTTGAGGTTATCATGGTTCGCTATAGTCGCTTGCAACGTTTTCAACAGACTAATGGATCCTCTAGATCCTCAGATATTTATGATGTATGAGGTGTAAACCGCAATATATTTGAAACATGAATTTTATGCTCAAAGAACGATTAAGTACAAATTCTAAATGAAGTGAAAATTTATTACAATTTGCATGAAAACCTTACATAAGGGGAAATGCAAACACACTGAGATTTCAATGGAATTTAATAAGGTGATGTCAGCAGTATTAAGAAAGCAGCAAAACAAGCAAATAAAGCAAACACAAGCTGAGGGAAGGGTCTGTGACATCTAGTTGTTGAAGTAAATTTAATATAAATAGCCTAATGTATATAAACACATTGTTGCTGTTTAAGCCCAGCAACCCGATTTCTTTAAACAAATCTATTTAAATTATAACAAGTCAAGAAAAATTGTGAATCCAAAAACTGCTGTTAAATATTCTCAATGCATAAAAATATAGGGTTTATTTACATAACAGGAGATTGAATTAACATAAAGGAATTAATTTTTAAAAAATAAAAAAAAAATGGGCAAAAAAAGTTTAAGAGACAATAGGAATGAAGGAAACATGGAAAATAGACAAGGATCGTGACAATGTTCAACATCCATGATAAAACCCACAGTGTGAATAAATGGATTGCTTAACTTTAAATCCAGTGTAACAGGCTGTGTTTTTTTAATCCTGTGTATGTAAAGTGCATATTATCATTAGAGTCAGTATGTCGCAAATTTAAGGTGAATGTGCATCATGTTGGTGAATGACGTGTATAACATCACGTGTGGATTAGAATGACTTATTTATACAGTGTTTGAGTTCAAATGATGAATTCAGACTTCTGTTTATAAGCAGGGTAACACTGCTATCTTTGTCAGCTTCTAATGTAAATTGTTTCACACCAAAAGTGCACTAACACTGGTAAAAAACTGTACATTTATATGTACACAAGATGACACACCTCTCATTTTTAAATCATTTAAGAACATATACTTAAATTGTTTATTTATGAACAACATCACTCTTATTTATTTTTCAACACATAAAAAACAAGCAATCCCTTCAAATGAAGATGGTCTGTTTTACCATCTGAGCTTGCTTCTTTTTAAAGGGCAAATGCAAATTTTGAGATTTGCATTAAAATACCTGGTAACATATGGCAAAACTTGTTGTTTTCAGGTTCTTGTGATGCATTAATCTTCTATCGTGGTTGCAAATGTTAATGTTACATGAATTTGTAGCGGTTACAGGTACATCATTTAACTTTACCCTTGAAGGTAAACAGTAGATCCGTAAAGTACAATTATATACCCCAAAACATTTTTGTTTTATGATCTACGTAAAGGAACCCTTAAGGGTACCACCCTAGCAACTTTATAAAGTTCTTCTTTCTGACAGTGTAAAGTAAAATAATGTTTATAGCACTAGTTGTCAGGAATGAGCGTGGAGACAGAACCCTGATGCAGACATACTGAACGATAATAACAAAAACCTTTAATAAAAAAATTATCCACGATGGGGAAAAGACAAACAGAATAATATTATAATAGTAACAATGATTCATGTTTGGTCAGAATGGCTTTTAAAAATTCTTTTTTTTCTATTTTACCTTTCTTACTTTGCCTTTTAGTTGTCTTTGAAGGAAAGAAACATTTATCTTTGAAAGTATTATAGGGCCTTGATTGATCTTATTTACTAAGCAAACACTTGGTTATTTATGTGTAAAATTATGCAGAACACAGGCCTTAACTGAGCAGATCCAAGTGCGATCTTCTTCAAGCACAAAAAGTTTATTTTTGCCTGTTGCCAACAATAACCAATATAGAATATTATTGTTCTCTTCATTTTACATTTCCTTTACATTCTGGAAAATATAACTTAGATAAGAACCTAAGATGATAAGTGATGTTTTGTTAAAGGTCCAATACTCCATGTGTTTTTTTAAGCTTTGATTGTGTTTACAGTGTGCAATATAAAATGTGTTAACGTTTCGCCTGTAAAAAAAATTAACTTCTCTGTGGACCGCTTTATTCATTGTCATAAAAACGTCTGATAACTGTCCCATTCTGATGAAGTCCCGCCTTCAGAAAAAAGTTATGAGCTCTGATTGTGTCAGATGGTCCTGTGATGGGATTCTACATCAAAGTTAGTGACTGTAGCCCGGAAAGGTTACACCGCTTACCATCACATGAAGATGCACACGCTCAAAATTTTTGTGAACATGTCCTTAATGTTATTAATTTGAGCTGAAATAAGACCCGGAGAACATAGATGAAGAGGATTGAGTAGAACTTGTGCGAGCACGACTTTTGTATACGTCTAAACGTAGAGAAATGATTCGCTTGTCTGCAGCTAAACTTTACCCCGATCTATACCAGCATGTTTTTAATCAGTAAACAATAGATATAATCAACAAAGAATTAAAATTTCTTATTAAAAACTCAAACACACTTTTTGTTGGATTTCAATTACCATTAACAAAGTTAAACAGTGTTGCTTTTTGTGTAACAAGTTACAGAAAGAGGGAACTGCTCCATCTTTCAAGAATAATCTTTGTGTAAATCTGGCATTAAAATGATTGAGATTGAGGAACCTGTCCGGAGTAAAATATGCTACACATATTTTTAAATGTGGTTTATAATTTTCGGGAACTGAGTTAAGAATAAATTGTAATCATTGATCTCTAAGAACAGCGTCCTTGGGAAAGCCAAATAAAGGTGATTAAACTCCGGGATGAAAATAACAGTATCGACCTCATGGTTACAAACAAACACACACTATAAAACGCAACCCTTCCAATTCTCCCATTTCTGTGTGTTCCTGTGGACGTAGGTAATCTCTGATAGTGATATCATTAAAGAAGGAAATAGAGGGATGTAGTCCAAACCCACCCATTTTTTGAATTTCTTTTCAATAAAATATCTCGCTTGGCATTAACCTTTGAGCTTTAAAATTTTAGAGATATTCCTTATACTCACAACCATATCCTAATAAAAGTTTGAAATATGAAATCATGAAGAATGGCACCTTTAAATGCAGTGCGAGTTGGTTGTGTTCCCATGAATACTTAAGCTGTTATACGTAAGAAATGACATCTGTTTTCTTAGTTTCGTTACTACCTGAGTTCCTTCAAAACAAAGGTGTGCCCCCATGTCTGTCCTCGCTTACTTTTAAGACATCGGCTGTATGTAGACAGAAAGACATCGACATTAAAAGGAACGAAGAAAGAGTTAATTTGGTGATTTAAAAATTTTCAAGACAAGACTTATTTAAATTAGAAATATTATAGGTTAAAATATCGATACACCATCGTGAAAAAAACTGGAAATACTCAAAATTACATTACAGGATATCTGTTGGGACTAGCCACAAATCAGGCCACACACCTAGATTCAAATTTGGTTAAACACCTCTAGGCAACCCTAAGACTTATATGGATCATCATCATATTTTCATCTTAAGTGTGTCAAGTGTTCTCAATCTAATTCTGTCTTACTCTGTACCTTTTTTAAAACATTAAATGGAAAACAATAATCATACCTGTATGCGTAAACATATACATGTTTTTAATAGTTTCAGAGCTTAATGTAAGCATTGTGAGTGTTTTTCCATCTCCTTTAAATAAATAAAGATTTTTTTATGTTGAAGTGACTTATGACTGTGTATATGCCACACAGAAGATATGGCTTAATAGTTTGTGAGAGATGAAACAGACTTATTTTCCTCTATAAAAACTGGATTTTGAGTTTTAAGAAAGTGAAGAACTTGTGAAGATGCCCTTATGCACTGTAGGTCTCATCACACTGACATGGTCAGTGCAAAATCTCAGTAACAATTCAATCTCTTAAGTCAGCTAATGATCGATGTCTGGTGGTACTGAGCCAAAAAGCTAAGAAATCACTCTTATGCTTCTCTGGATCAGTTCCACGATGTTGGAAGGATCAGCCCGTTTCAACACGTTAGGCAAACTCTGTTTCAATCTTTAAAAACCACCTAAAAAGGCATCTTGCACTTGACCCACTAAAAGCCTGAACTTCACTTGTAAGTCCCTTTCAAAAAGCTTAAGCTAAATGACTAATTATAGATGTAAATGTAATTATTTTAGCTCAAAAATACATTAAGACATCAAAATGTCAAACCCAGTCCCAAGGCAAAACCTGTTGTTACATGTCAACGACACGAGTTTCCCCTTTATATTGTGTAACTGGCATGAAGTTTACTCATGTCACAAGCTTGAATTTGATCTGTTACCAGTCTGACTTTTAATACACAGACGTGTGAACATTTCTATATGACCCTACATGTGAGAAATTCAGCTAGAGTCATTTTTTTGTGAATCTAGCTATTCATTTCATTATGATTTCAATCTTTGACATGATGATGCTCAGTTAATATTAAACACATCAATGTAAAGTTTTCACAAAATATTCCTTTCATTGTTTAGAAAGACTACATGTAAAATAAAGTATATCAAAGGTAGTCCCAATTAAGAAAACATTGTCTTAAAATAATCAGTCGTCTTTTATATATAAATCTCACCTCTATACATTCTGGAGTGATCAAAGAACTGTCCTTCTCTCTCTCTCAATAGCCCGTTTCATACAGAATTAAACGATAATTTGACACTAAATAGCAGGTAACAGATCATCTGTGAACAGAACCTTTCCAGTAAATCAGTAATCCCAATTTACAAGTATAACACAAGTTGTTATGATACCTGGTAAGTATCAATATGAGACGCAATGTGAACGAACGTCTGTCGTAATAATGTGGGTTAACCGGTGTGTCGATTTCTGCTTTTTTTAGTCGTTTCCAGTTCAGTACATTTACATTTACATTCATTCATTTGGCAGATGCTTTTATCCAAAGTGACTTACAAGTATTATACAGTTGCCTATTATCACTATAGAGCAAACAGGGGTAAGGTGTCTTGCTCAAGGGCACTTCAGTCATTGTCTGCTGATAGTGGGATTCAAACCTGCAACCTTCTGCTGACAAGCCCCACTCTCTACCACCAGACAACAACTGACAAACTGCAGACAAAGCAATGGAGCACAGTGTGCTGGTGTTGGCTTGTCCAAAGCTCTGTGGACAAAACAGTGACATCTTGTGGTTTGGCAAAATGACATGAAAATATAGGGTGGACATACATTTCCATATCCATTCCCAAACATAGAACTGACATATTCATGTACTGCATAGTTGGATGATTTTTTCTAATAATAAGGACTTTTAAATATATAACACAGCTTTCAGGTTTTGTTTCTATAATTTTCTTTCTGTGTGTGTAGTTGCTGTTACAGACTCTTGTATCATGATAATCTGATATCCAAGATTACACAGGCTGACAAGCAGTCTAACAGTGTATTCTCATACCTTGTGCTAGATGACAAAAGGAGTATTTCTTTAACGTAAGGCATAGAGCAAGCAGGCCATTCCAGAGTTATGGACGTGACATTTTGCAATACTGATGTCACTTTAAAATATTTTATAATTGTAAGTGGTAAAGTGAACCAACTGTTTATATTATACAAAACCCTCGTTAATAGTGTCTTGTTATTGGCCTGTCCTTGTCGTTATTTGCCTTGTGTGAATGACAGGATCATGACAGCCCCATGTCTTGTGTCTGTGTTGAAAGCACATGGCCTTTGTATCTTTGTGCCATGTGCTCTCCCATCTTGAGTCTTAGCCCCGCCCCCTTGTTTCCTTATTCGCTATCCCATCATGAGTTCACGATCCTCTCCTGTTTATCGGCTTTAGTTCCCTTTCTGTCTGTCTCTCGACGTTGTGTCAAAAACAACAGTATGGGGTTTGATGTAGAGAACCAATTGACTACACCAATGAAATTGGCAAATGAAATTTGCTTGCCATGTCCCGCCCTGTACATATGTTTATAAAAGGGAGGATTGCTTGCTCATTCATCACCTTTAGTACCGGGACTGTATTGAAGGCTGTAGTATGCACTGATTGCTATTACGGTTCTAAATCACCCTAGAGTATTATAACACAATTAATGTCCAGTAACTAGGAGAAGACAGAAGAAGCCAGAGACAGAATCACATTTACTCACTGTATTGATTGATAATGTCAACAAATATATAATTATCACAGTCACAGCGTAGGCCTACGTGAAATGATCAAATAAACAATAGAAAACAATGTTGTAACATTCAATTATACAATTGTATTCAGTGAGGGTAACCGAGTGATGGCAATAAGTTAGTGTACTCAGTGTTGAGAAGTCCCAAATATGCCAGAGGAAGTCCACTTAATAGAAGATAGATGCAGATGTCATCAGAAGTCGATCCTCAGATGAAGGAGTATATTTGCTGCGATGTTCAGTGTGTGTGGGGTTTGTGTGACAGGTCAGCTGGACTAATGTAGATGAACTGGTATATATGGGTGTGGTTCTATAATAAAATAAATAAACTCAATTAGTTTCTGTTACAGCTCTTACGCTAAAAATACTGCGTCATTATCACTTCACGTGATTGAACGTGATAGGCATTACAAACTTGTGATACAGGTATAACATAACAACTGTTTTCCATAACTGAATAAACATCTTATTGATGCATTAAACAGAACACCAAACAATGATTATTAGAGGAAATAAATGTAAGATAATAACTTACAGTCTACAATGACGCACACGCAATGTTCAATACTGAAATCCAACGAACTCAGGAGTGATCACACAACATCAGCCGCCCATCACATATGACGTACCGAACTGCTCACCAGCTATATTATTGATCCTTAACTTTATGACCTTCTGATGCACCTTGACTCTCGTGCGCTCATGATAATAACTCGCTCACCAAATATGCGATCTCACGTCATTCTTTTACAGAACTCGGGGGGAATATCGATTCAAACCCCGCCCACTCGGCAAAACTCAACACTTGAATGGAGCAATGTAAAACTATAATACAACTGAAATATAAGACGACCATGCCCTTTTTTACAGCCGCCCCCAAATTTGGTATGCAAATTTGCCAATAGTAGGGTCTATGAGGAACTTTCTGATTCTGGGGGTAATATTGGCAATTCAATCAGCTTAGCTACTGGTCTTGTGTACGTATGATCTTTCACTTTCACCATAGCTGTTCTGACTCTTCCATCTGAACTAGGAATGACAGAGGAGACAGTACCAACTCTCCAGAGCGCTCTTGGAATCTGCTCATCAACAATGAGTACTACAGTACCAAGTGCAATATTCTGCTTCTCTCTGTACCATTTCTGTCTTGACTGTAATGTGGGTAAAAAGTCATGAATAAAATGCTTCCAAAAATGATCACTCAGAACCTGACTATGTCGCCATCTTTTCCTACTGAGTAAATCTGGGTCTGAATAGACAACTTGAGGCAAGGAGGAGTCAGGCCGCCCCATCAGCAAGGAATTTGGCGTCACTGGGTCTGGATCTGCGATGTCGCTAGAGACATAACCCAACGGTCTAGAATTAAGGATGCTCTCGACCTCGATCAGAATGGTTCTTAATACCTCCTCTGTAACTGTCTGAGCACCTAAGGTGTTTCTCAAGGCTGTTTTTACAGAACTCACTTCTCTCTCCCACGATCCGCCGAAATGAGGTGCACTTGGTGGATTGAACCGAAATCTGATTTGTTCTTTTGCCAGCTGGTCTCTGATACTGGGCTGAATCTGAGAGAAGGTGTCCTCCAGCTCTTTACATCCACCTCGGAAATTTGTTCCCTGATCTGAGAGAAGCTCGTAGGGTTTTCCTCTTCGGGCAATGAAACGCCTGAGTGATAGCAGGAATGAATCCCCATCCATGTGATCCAATAGGTCAAGATGCACAGCTCGAGTAGTAAGGCACTTGTATACTATACCCCACCTTTTCTCAGTGCGGCGACCCACCTTCACCATCAGTGGTCCGAAACAGTCTACTCCGGTGGAGTAAAACGGAGGTTTGCACAATCGCAAACTTGATGGGGGTAAATCTGACATTCTAGGAATCGTTGGCTTGCCTCTCCACTTGTTACATTCAAGGCAGTGGTGCTGGTGTCTTCGAATCGCTTCTCTTCCCCGCAAAATCCAAAACTTGCGCCGCAGTTCGGCATACACCCTGCCGGCTCCCGTGTGGTGCAATTGTTCATCGTAATGCTTGATTAGAAGCTTCACCACGGGATGGTTATGTGACAGAACAATGGGGTGTAAAACTGCATCACTAAATCCATGACACCTACGAAGACGTCCACCTACTCTAATCAAGTTTAGCTCTTTGTCATACTCAGGAGCAAGCTTAAGAAGTCGGCTCTGTGGAGAAATGTCTTTCCCTCCCTTGAGGGAGGCAAACTCGTCAGGAAAGTCTTGCATCTGACACTGTCTAAGGATAGACAATTCGGCCTTTTGAAACGTATCTGCACTCGGTGAATCTGTGTTGCCAGCCGCCCCATGAAGAACTCGCGCTGTAGCCTCTAATAGCTCAGTATAGCTGCTAAATTGACATGGATCAGGTTCAAATTGCAACTTATGTTCTGTCAACGAACCGCAAAACACCGATTTCTTAAGTTCCTGAACTTCTTCAGGAGCCTTTCTTTCTGATGCCTTAGGCCAATAACTGCTAGACTGCATCAAGAAAGCTGGTCCTAGTCTCCATCGCGTTTCTTCAGCAAGCTGTGCCAATGACAACCCTCGCGTTATATCATCCGCAGGATTGGCTGCCGAATCAACGTAACGCCAAGCTCCAGGATCAGACAACTCTTGAATTTCTGTGACTCGGACTCCTACGAATACTCGGTATCTGCACGAATCAGACTGGAGCCAAGCAAGAACTGTAGTCGAGTCAGACCAATAAATGAATCTGGAGATATCTAGAGTTAGCTCTTTCTTCAGGACGTCTCCTAGCTGCGCTCCTGTCAATGCAGCACAAAGCTCTAAACGAGCAATGGAGATCTGTTTCCTCGGAGCGACTCGTGACCTTGCCGCCACGAAGGAAACCAGCGTGTTGCCCTGATCATCTTCAGAACACAAGTAGGCTACAGAGCCGTACGCCTTTTCAGACGCATCACAAAACACGTGAACACTGCGGTTCTTGATAGGATTCTGAAGACTGCCACTGTAGCATCTTGGCAGGTGGATCTGAGACAATTGTGGAAGCTCACACTCCCACTGATGCCAAATGTGTAGTAAACCGGATGGTAGATTAGGATCATCCCATTCTCGTTTCTTCTCCCACAACAACTGCACCACAACCTTGGCCCTTGTAGTATACGGAATGATGTATCCAAGGGGGTCGTACAGCTTGGCTAAAGTGCGATAGATGCTCCGCATCGTAATTTCACCATCCTGTTTTTGGTAAGGTTTGTATACCAATGCGTCTGGTCTGCATTGCCATATCAATCCAAGGGCATTCTCCTGCGGATTGGCCATTTCCTGACTGAGCTGGATCTCACCACTCTTCGACTTCAATTCAGCAGGAAGGTGGTTAATAACCTTGGGGATGTTACTGGCCCATTGCCTCAATTCGAAACCACCATCCATTAGATGACACTGCAATCGGTTTACCAGCTGTAAGCCTTGAGCTTCAGTGGAAACACTCTTGAGACAATTGTCGACATAGAAGCTACGCTCAACCGTTTGACGTACTTCATCTGTAGCTTCGAGGTCCATCTTTGCATGGGACTGAAGTGCATAGGTGGCACAACAAGGGCTACATGCAGTGCCAAATGGCAGGACTTGCCATTGATACACGATGGCCGGTTCAGATGTTTTCCCATGACGCCACAAAAAACGGAGGAAGGGTTTATCTTCGTCAAGGAGACGGATCTGATGGAACATACCCTTCACATCACTGCAGATGGCCACAGAATGTTCTCGAAAGCGAAGGAGAACGCCCAACAAGCTGGCACTTAAAGTTGGACCGGGGAAAAGGTGGTCATTGAGAGACTGACCCTGATACTCAAAAGAACAATTGAAGACAATGCGGTTCTTCGCATTGTGACGAACCATATGATGTGGTATGTACCACGCTTTGGAACTCAGATCACATTCTGCAGATGTCAATGGGGTGACATAACCCGCTTGTAAAAGTTTCTGAAGCTCTGATTCGTATGACGCAGCCATACTAGGCTCTCTGGCTAGTTTCCGCTCTGTCCTGCGTAACAGGGCCATGACTGCTTCTTTGGGTGCATTCAGAGGTGGAGGCGACATTTTCCATAGTAGAGGAGTGGCATACCTTTTGACACCATTCACATCAATCCTGATGGTTTTCTCTTCTAGGAGGCGGATAGCTTCTGCATCTTGACGTGATCTACTGACTACTTTATCAGACTGATAAGGAAGAGTATCCAGTTGCCAGAGTTTTTCGACTTGACGGAATAGCTCGGCTTCAGGAGAAACACAAGAAATGAATAAGCATTCTTGAGGCTGTAAGTGAGGCTTAATAGAACTTGAGGGACCTTGCAATGTCCAGCCAAGCATCGTATGAACTGCTGCTGGGCCTCCAGGAGGACCCAATCTCACTGGCTCCACAGGGGTTATTAAGTGAGGATAATCCGATCCGATAAGTACCAAGGGCTGCGCATTTTGGATGTCATGCAAAGGTAAGTCATAGAGATGGCGGTATCTCCCTTGCAAGTCAGAGATGGGGTAAGAATGCTGAACTAGGGCTAGCTCTTTTGCGGTGAAAGCACCCTTAATCGTGTAGGATTTGTCAGGGTTGGAAACAGGTGCTATGGAGAAAGATACAGATCTTCCATGAATGGTCTGAACGTCCTGTCTCACCGTGCGCAGAGCCAAATCTTCGATTTCACCTTGAAGGTCTAGACGTCGAGCAGCTTCATTCAACAAGATAGTACGCTCAGATCCGTCATCTAGCACAGCATAGGTTTCTAGTGACTTATCCCCGTTCCGAATGATTACTCGGGTTAACTTCAGTAGCACTTGCTTGCCACTCGTAGGCCGATCCAAGTACAGGGTCTGAGAGACTGGGCTTACTATGCTTTTATCTGAAGGCGGGTTATTACCTCTACTCATCCCATTGGTGTTGACGTTCACTTCATGAAGAACATCGAGATGCCTCCGTTCACACTGCTTGCACTTTGCCTTCAACGTGCATTTAGATGAAGAATGCCCTCGTCCACAACGCCAACATCTATGTCCCGTTCTAATCCAACTTTCAATCTGCTCCTTAGTTAAGAGTTTGAAATTAGAGCACTGATTCATGTAGTGCTGAATTGTGTCGCAGAACGGACAATACTTTTTCGGCTTCTCCTGTGGTCTTTCTGAGTCCACGTATTCAGTCTTCGGAAGCTCCACCAATCCTGGTTTGTGCTCTCTTCCATGTAGAACAGTGGTCAGCTTACGGGGCACGAAGCTAGTTCGCTTGTCTTTGTGAGCGCTGTATTTCACTGGATCAGGATAGGACCCGTACAGTGTTCCTTCTACCTGCACACGAACCTCGTATTCCAGCCAGTCTGCAAAATCAATCAGCGTTGGAATAGGTGTCTGAATGGGGTTAATGAATCTCTTGAAGTTAGCTCTTAGGTCGTAGGGCAACTTGGCTAAGAGACGAGAAACATGAGAGCCACATTTCAGTTCTGTCCAACCTGTGCTACCTAACTGGTTTAACATTCCAACCAGTGCTCGGACACGAAGGGCAAATGCCTTGAACGACTTCACATCCCCGCTCCTGATATTAGGCCCATCCATCAAATTGGTGATCCTTTGCAGTGCCAATTGATGTGGCTGCCCATACATATCAGTGAGCGCTCTCATAGTGTCACTGAATGGAGTGCGACTGTGACTATACGAGTCAGCGACAAGTAAGGCATCTTCTAGCTTAAGGTGGTCCATAAGTATTTGGAACTTAAAGGACTCAGATGCATCTTCGGGAAGAACGTTGGTTAATGCAAGCTTAAGACGAGCAAATTCTCGAGGATCATCCCGAACGAAATGAGGGATTGTAGGAGTTGGCCCTCTATATTGCATAGGGGGTGGATGCATCGGACGATGAATCTCAGATTGTCCAAAGGGATGGCGAGAATGGTAATCTGTACATTGGTCCTTATCGCGACTGTACTCTTGGCTCCAATCGATTGCAGAATGATCAAGACGATTCCTATGGGCATCGTTATACAGATCCTCTCTGTCACTTAAGCGGCAATGAATAGGGGCCGTCGATGGATGATAATACAAATTATGAGACTGCATACTGGACCGCAACAGTGGTGGGTCATCTGCACATTGCTGACGGGTATCGGACAAACGAGGTGGGCGCCGAGGGACATTAGCATCATTATGATGATCATACTGTTGCGAATCATTCTTACTACTATGTGGGTCATTGTACGAGGGGGTCGACATACCTGAATTATACGGACTATCACTAAGCCTGCCTGTTCTCTTTAGACTGTCTGTAAGCTCCTCGAAGAGATCTCGCTCACAACTGCGAACTATAAGGAGGGATTCATCTCTACATGGCACCAAAGGAGTTTGTTCTGTCTGGCCAGAGTTTCCATCACCCTGAAATGACTCGTGCGCACTAGTAGCTCCTTTATTCGTAAGCCGTTGCTCAGATAATGAAACCTGGGAAGCTAACACAGGTGAGTTAACAATCATATCAGATAGGCGTTGCATGTCTTGCCTCATTCGCCTGTTTTCCTCCCTCATCTCCCGCATAAAACTAAGTATATCTGACTGCTCATCTGCAAACACTAGCTGTTTCTGAGGATAACTAACTTCATTGTCTCGCAAATGTGTTGGTCGTCTTATTCCTCTACGAGGACGTACAACCTCTGGCTCTATAGCCTCCTCACCAGTTCTGGACATCGTCGCTAAGGTGGTTATAGATCCGGCTCGAAGGACCATAAAATGTATTGAAGGCTGTAGTATGCACTGATTGCTATTACGGTTCTAAATCACCCTAGAGTATTATAACACAATTAATGTCCAGTAACTAGGAGAAGACAGAAGAAGCCAGAGACAGAATCACATTTACTCACTGTATTGATTGATAATGTCAACAAATATATAATTATCACAGTCACAGCGTAGGCCTACGTGAAATGATCAAATAAACAATAGAAAACAATGTTGTAACATTCAATTATACAATTGTATTCAGTGAGGGTAACCGAGTGATGGCAATAAGTTAGTGTACTCAGTGTTGAGAAGTCCCAAATATGCCAGAGGAAGTCCACTTAATAGAAGATAGATGCAGATGTCATCAGAAGTCGATCCTCAGATGAAGGAGTATATTTGCTGCGATGTTCAGTGTGTGTGGGGTTTGTGTGACAGGTCAGCTGGACTAATGTAGATGAACTGGTATATATGGGTGTGGTTCTATAATAAAATAAATAAACTCAATTAGTTTCTGTTACAGCTCTTACGCTAAAAATACTGCGTCATTATCACTTCACGTGATTGAACGTGATAGGCATTACAAACTTGTGATACAGGTATAACATAACAACTGTTTTCCATAACTGAATAAACATCTTATTGATGCATTAAACAGAACACCAAACAATGATTATTAGAGGAAATAAATGTAAGATAATAACTTACAGTCTGCAATGACGCACACGCAATGTTCAATACTGAAATCCAACGAACTCAGGAGTGATCACACAACATCAGCCGCCCATCACATATGACGTACCGAACTGCTCACCAGCTATATTATTGATCCTTAACTTTATGACCTTCTGATGCACCTTGACTCTCGTGCGCTCATGATAATAACTCGCTCACCAAATATGCGATCTCACGTCATTCTTTTACAGAACTCGGGGGGAATATCGATTCAAACCCCGCCCACTCGGCAAAACTCAACACTTGAATGGAGCAATGTAAAACTATAATACAACTGAAATATAAGACGACCATGCCCTTTTTTACAGGGACGGTGAAGGAGATCTATCCTCTGGTCCAGCTGGCCCGAAACCTGCTAGCAGGGACAAACCTTTTTGTCAGACTTTGTAGAACAATCTTGCTTGCCAACCAGGATATAATTATAGCTGACTGAGTGAGAACTCATTATCACGCAGTAGAGCATGCGCAAACGTCTGCATTGTAACATCCAGTTTATAAACCTGGTAAAAGTATGCGGTGAAGACCAGCTCGCCACACTACAAATGCCCTATATAGCACCCCTTTAAAAAGAGCCCTCGTAGTTGACATGCCTCTAGTTGAGTGGGCCAATAGCCCACTCAACAGCGAGACCTTTAGTGGAATACGCCTGGAAAAAGAATCAACTAACTTATGTATTTTTATTTATTCGTTCATTTGAAAATGCAATTACCATAAGTAAATAGGTTTTACATAATTAAATGGAACAATCGTTTTAAGCAGTCAAAGCCAATCACGCCATCATCCAGTGAACGCCACTCTGATTGGCTGAGGCTGCATGCCATCATCCAGTGAACGCCACTCTGATTGGCTGAGTCTGCACGCCATCATCCAGTAAACGGCACTTTGATTGGCTGAGGTGCAAGCCATTGTGACCCATCCTGTAAACGCCACTCTGATTGGCTGAGGTGCAAGCCATTGTGACCCATCCTGTAAATGCCACTCTGATAGGTGGCGGCAAGCATGTAGCAGCGCATGCTGGACACATCTGATATGACAGTTGTTTTCTCCTGGGTAAAGATCCGCTTTTATTTCACTATCATTGCTTAAAAGTTGATAAAAATCAATTTAAAATGATTGTTGTAGGACTTATTTTTTACTTATATTCTGCCAGAATGTCATCAGACAGGAGAAACAACACTTTTTAAAGGCCTTATGGACTGAAAGGAATTAAAGTTTTTCTTACAGGTAGTTTCGTTTTATCAGGTAAGACTTGTTACTGCTCAATATAATAATAATACAATAAAGGTATTTCTCAAAAATAACCAGAGCAAAATGTAAAAACGCTGCTTAATGTTATATTTGATTATATTTGATTAGTATTATATTTCAGGTATATGCAGCACTGTTGGGGGTTAAGGGTAACCAGGGTAACGGGACCAACACGGCGCTTGTCTCATGTCATTGATGTGCTATTAAAAATGTCTCTTGTACAATCAGGGCAAAAAATTATGTTAAATTAGTTGTACTGCGCGTCCGCCTAAAGAATATTTAATTAAATAATTATAGTCCTATATCCGGATAACAACCCAAAACTTTTAATCCATTACTTTGTTACAACCAGCAGATAACGTGACGAAGTTAGGTCGAGGCGATTAATCTGGGACTTTCACTTTTCTGGTCGCCACGACGTAACATAATCACAATGTAAGTATGGTCATAAAAAAGTAGCAGTTACGTATTTTGGCTGATAGTAATCCGAAAAGAAAGGCTTCGGCTACTGGTATGAAGCGAGAAGAGGGTTTTTATGATGAAATGACGCTGTGTTATGTTTACCAGCCAATGAGGGCTGGCGTGATGTTATAGGCCTTTTGAGGAACACGTGATGGGGCATTTCCCAAAGTGAGACACCAAAACGTAAGCTTGAGAGAACCAACAAATTGCCAAGGGATAGCTCTCTATAGAACATAAAATAGCTATTATTTTAATATTCATGTGTCCGTTTATGAGAAAATGTAGCGTTATAGATGTGACACTCCTGAAAATAGCACATACTTAAATATGAAAAATAATGCACCACAAATATAAAAAAAATTCTCCAAAAACTTAGAGACCTCACATATGTATCTGAAATACTGAATGTGGACAGCTATGCTATTAGCATACTAAAAATTGTTAAAGACTATACATTTTCATGGCAAGATTGTCATTTTTCCCAGAACCGACCAACTGTCCCCAAATCTATTCCCCTAACTGCCAACTATTGAGTACATCTCGGAGTGAGATTTTTCTGCCCATTGGGGGACGGGGGGACTTGAGTTTGGCATCAATTAGGTGTGAATTATGTGTAGTTTTTATTTCTGCTCTCAATATTGACCCATGTAATGATGTGGAAAAAAAGTCAAGAAATTATACTCTGTATAATAGCATAGCAACAAAACTCCCTAGGACTTTAATTCAGCAACAAAAAGTCTCAACGGATTTGAGAAAAGCACTGACACAGAATTTTTTTTTTTGGCTGATTAAATATTGTGTACACTTATTACTAAAATTTAGGGGTGTGCACGGATAGTCGAATATTCGAATATTCGGTCTGCTGTAATTATTCGATTAATAAAAATGCTATTCGAATGCAGGGAAAACTCCTCTTCTCTCGTCCGCCCTAGACCCTCGACACAAACATCTCAGGTTCCTCGGAGAACACATGAGAGAAGTAGTAAAAAAAAACACTTTTTAAACATTATCAGAGCTTTTTCCTTCATGCGAGAGGCGCGCGCATCAAGAGGTTGCGGCAATGCCCGCTCGTCGGAAAAGGTTGAGCCAGTTCTTAAGCAATGATTACAGAGAATCACGCCGAGACGAGTGGGAACAGTTGTTGCTGGAGACATGTATTCCACCAGATGAGGATCCCAGTATACAACATTACACATACAGATGAGGATCCCAGTATACAACATTATACATACAGATGTGGATCCCATTCAGTGGTGGATGAAAACACGAAGCGCTTCACAAAACTTTAGCACAGCGTTACTTGTGTGTCCCGGACACTTCTGTGCCGTCAGAGCGCGTTTTCTCCGCAGTCCGCCTCACTGTTAACAGACTAATGATCCAACTTTCCCCTGATCATGTTGACATGTTTGTGTTCCTTAACAAGAACATGTAAAACAACAGAAATAAAGCTAAAAAGATTTGCTGACAGTTCAAAAGGTTCAAAGTTAAATGTAGCTTAGGCTTCCTTCTGTGCAATAGCCTAATTGCTGCAGGCGGCTTTATTTACAATTTTTTTTTTTTGCTTTTGCTCTCTTCTTTTTGTTTGTTTGCACACTTTGTTAAAGGTTTTCAGCTACAAAACACGATGTAGTTTAATGTTTAAGCTTATTGTGTAAAAGCTTGTTAAAAAATGACGGAAACAATAAATGTTACTGAAAAATGACGTCAGTCTCATAAACGTAATTTAAATAAACGAATATTCGAATATTCGATTTTTGTGAGCTCAAATATTCGAATGTGATATTTGCGGAAAACGCCCATCCCTACTAAAATTACAGTAATATTAGTTCACCTGTACAAATGCCATTACAGTAATATCAGGTGAACAAAAAAGACTGGGCAGCAAGTGTTATTAATCAGAAAAAATATTTTCAGCTATCAAATCTACCTTCACCCTGATATTAAAAATAGCATATGTAGGCGCAAAGTAAGGTAATGACAAGAAATAACATTAACCTACTGTATGTATCACAAACCCAAATCCAAAAAAGTTGGGTCACTGTACAAACTGTAAATAAAAACAATCGCAGTTAAATTCTATGCCATCAACACATCTCAAAAAAGTTTGTAAACATCTGGGGAATGTTGGGACAAGTTGATCAAGTTTAGGAAGAAGAATTCTGTTCATTTCTTGTCTAAAACAGGCTTCTAGTTGTTCAACTGTCTTAGGTCTTCCTCTAGGATGCGCCAAATGTTTTCTATGGGCGAAAGAACTGAACGGCAGGCTGGCCATTTCAGTACCAGGATCCTTCTTCTACACAGCCATGATGTTGTAATTGATGCAGTATGTGGTCTGGCATTGTCATGTTGGATAATGCAAGGGCTTTCCTGAAAGAGACGATGTCTGGATGGTAAAATATATTCTACAACTAAGATACACATTTCAGCAATGATGATGCCTTTCCAGATGTGTAAGCTGCCCATGCAACCCCATACCATCAGAGATGTAGGCTTCTGAATTGAGCGCTGATAACAACTTGGGTTGTCCTTGTCCTCCTTAGTATGGATGATATGGCATCCCAGTTTTCCAAAAAGAACTTCACATTTTGATTCCTCTGACCACAGAACAGTTTTCCACTTTACCACAGTCCATTTTAAATGAGCCTTGGCCCAGAGACGCTTGCGCTTCTGGATTATGTATAGCTTCTTTTTTGACCTATAGAGTATTAAAGAGCATGGTGGATTGTGTTCACTTACAACGCCACACACACGCCACACACACACACACACACACACACACACACACACACACACACACACACACACACACACACACACACACACACACACACACACACACACACACACACACACACACACACACACACACACACACACACACACACGCCACACACGCCCCACACACACACACACACACACACACACACACACACACACACACACACACACACACACACACACACACACACTGTTCGATCCTGTTCGATCCTCTTCATATCTTCAACCTTGGACTTCTGATTCATTCATATATAATTATAATTTGTAATGATATTTTGGGAAGATGATGGTTATTTTTTATATTTTAAATTTTTCTAAATGCAAAGTCTGTCATTATTTGCACTTTCTGTATGTGACACTGGGAATTGTCTGTGCATATATTGTAAATCAATTGGGGCTAATGTTGTTTTATTTTAAATCTTTTTCAAAATATCTTCTTTTGTATTGTGCAGAACAAGAAAGTCATTGAGATTTGAAATGACATGACGGTGTGTTAACTAGGCTGTGTTAAGTGGAGTTGAAAGTGAACTAGACTAGACAAAACAATTCCAAAATGCATTGGATGTGCAGTGATTACACAAAATGAATACTGCATTACCTTAGATGTGTTATGTGTCAAAAGTTCTGAACAACTTAAATTGTGCAAGGATATTTAACAAAAATTTGAGACACAACAGCTGAACAAACAGTGCTGAAACTACAGAAGTCAATAGTTTAACATTTGCATACTTTGTATGTGCTTTAAATATTCACAAGTATTGTTGTGAAAGGGCATATGGTATGTTTGTGAAACCACACGTTCATGTAAAACAATTCCGCGAAAAGATCAACCTTACTATGAAAATATAAAGTTTTAACCAAAGTTTTAGTATACTTATAGCAAGGATGTCAACATTTGGTGCTCCAAATACCAATGTGAGTTCATTCTTTAGGTTTTTATAGCATTCATTTTATTTTTACTTCATGAGTTTTTGCTTTTAAAAGGACATATGATAAGTAAAATGTAGTAATCATTTTGTGTTCTTTGAAGAGGTATCAGTTTTACATTTTCCAAATTGGATTTAAATAGATTTTGATTTGTACTGATTTTAACTCTTATAAAACGATTAGTAAATATAGATTGTTGTCTCTCAAAAATAGTTTTTTTCCCCTCAAGTCCATAATGAAGGTTTATTTGTATTTGTAGAGCATTTTTCTTATTTTAATATTTTATACATTTTTATTTAATATAGCCTTCTTTGATTGCTTGTTGTTAAGTTGCTATTACATTCATGACCTGCTGGTGATAAACCTGTTTTGTTGTTATGAAAAATGACCTTATTGGTAAACATGCAGTTTTAATGCAGTTTATGCTATGTTGCAGCTTATGTTGTTTAAGTGTGATTAAAGTGCATTATTTGAAAGAATTTTTTTTAAGTGTTAAAGTTACTATTTTACTTACTTTTACTATGTGTTCTTAAAATGAAGATCAATTCATACATTTGGCTGGCTTCCCTCAATATTTTATATTAGGCAGTGGTACAGGGTCATTGTATTCGTTTTTAGATATTCGTTTTTTAACGAATTCGTTTTTTGCAATTGTGTCATATGTTTGGTATTTTGTCTTTGTTTTCGATATAAATTCATAATAATGTAAAGAACATTGGCTGTGTAAGGTAAAATCAAACATTGAATGTTAGTGAATTTAATGGCTGCAATCAAACTTCAATGCTCATTATCTCAGAATATAATTTCCCGATTTAAGTCTGGTTTTCACAGGCAGGGTTTAATATTATTATCATAAATGATCCAAATGGATATTGGAAGAGGGCTTTAAAGAAAACAAAACAAGACAAGAGAATAAATGGAAGAACAACTAAGAGAGTAAGGAATAAAGAAAAGTAAAAGAGAAAGAAGACTGAGATCTGAGGCAGAGTCAACAAAACCAAATCCTCCAGACTAAAAACCAAACACTGCTGATGTTGAAGTATAGCTTGACTCTCTTTTAGTCAAAACATGGAAGCCTTTTTTTTTTACTGTTTACTTGCACAATTTCTGTCTTTCCTTGATAAAATTCAGAACCATTACCAACCTGGTTGCAAAGGAATTACGTACCTCCATACTTTTTACAGCTCGTAAAATAAAAACTCCTCTGTGACGGTTGGGTTGGGTTACCATTTATGGTTGGTTTGCCACCTCATTAAACATATTAATAAATCTTCACATACTGATTTTTATTGTTGCCTCTACTATTTATCTGTGAATTTTATTATTTTTATAATTATTTTTAATCAGTCATGTAGTTTAATAAATAGTTGAGTCCCATAAAACAACCCAGCAAGTTGGGTTAAAAAACCTTGTCCAGCTTCAGGTTACCAAAATGACCAAATCTGGGTTACTTTAATCCAGCACTTTTTAGAGTGTACACTATTTATGACTTCTTTTGATTTAAGGTCATCATTTTATGCACAAACACATGCGGTGGGTCTGTATATTGAACGTTTTACTGTTGACACGAAAAAATGTTGTGTTGGTGACATGAAGAAGGTTGTGCTGAGTGATTACAAATGTCAGGACAGTGCCACAAACTGCTATAAGGCCGGGTTGGATGGGTACCAATGTTTATGCCTACAAAGAAATGCAGTGCTTAGAAGAAATCTTAAGGTAGCACAGGAAAACACAGCTTATTCATGGTATGTTTTATTCTGTTGCCTTTGGGAAAGCACTTTGTACGTATGTTGTAGTATTCTTACTAGGACTGGCATCAATTTAGCTTACGATTGCTTTGTTATCGCCTGTTGTATATGCTTCTTTTGGAAACCTCATTTGTATGTCGCTTTGGATAAAAGCATCAGCTAAATGACAAAATGTAAATGTAAATGTATATGTAAATGAAATGAAAAATCTGGAAAAGTTTTATTTACACTGAAGTTCCAACCTCTCTGTTGCATCAACCTAAACATTTAAATGGTTGGGCGTATATACATGTTTGTCTTTACAGGACAGAGAAGCATTTACCACAGTCCCTATCAAATATCATCACAAATAAAATTCTTATAATATTCTTATAGTTCTTCAGACCTACGCTGTAGGCTCTATACTTCATTATAGGCTTTATACTTCATTTATAAGACATTTCATCTATACCTAAATGTATTGACAAGATGAACCTTTCAAGAGACAGTCCTTCATGCTATTTAATGGCATAGACATAAAGAAATCTTATGCTATAGCGGTATTTAGCTGTCTATGTCTTTGTTGTGGAAAAGCGTCTTGTTTCTGTCTTCGTTGTTTAAAAATAGTGAACTGATTTTTCTGATTGAGTTGGTTTTAAACAACACATCCTGACGCTTGAAACTACATGATACGATCTTAAAATAATCTGGCTATTATTTTGCTTCTCGCAGTGTTGAACTGAAGCTTTTCGTAACAAATGAACACAAATAAGATCTTTGGTTACAAAAAGTTTTTGATAGGAACAGTTTGCAACAAAAGGGATCCAGCCACCAGCCGTATAGGTTGATGTAATCGTTTAAATTATTTGCATCCGTTTGCATATGTTTTGATTAAGTTTATACTTAAACTCGATACTGAACCATTGGTGTATTGCTGAGGGAGGACATTTGTAAAATTTGTGCTTTCAGGAACATATTGTTCAACATAACTCCAAGCAAAGAAGAAATGGAGACCTTTCTTTTTGTTTTTCCTATGATTCTTTCAGGGGCATTCTCAGCTGTGACAATGAACACAAGGGTGCATTTTCACGAAAAAACCACAAAGACGTGGAAACAGGCTCAGTCGTACTGCAGAGAAAATTACAAAGACCTTTCAACCGTCAATTCTTCTGAAGAACATTCAAGATTAGAAGATGTTGCAGGTAATAACTATGGGAATTCTTGGATTGGGTTGTCCAGAAGTACGATAACCCAGACTGATTTTTTATGGTCTGATGGAGACTTACCAACATCTTTTGCAGTCTGGAAAAACAATCAACCTGATGGGATATCAAGAAATCAAGACTGTGTAGAAGTTGTTGAGGATGGATGGGCTGATTATGATTGTCAGAGCTTTCTGGCATTTTTTTGCTTTAAATCCACTATAATGGAAAGTGACAAGAAGACATGGGAAGAAGCTCTGGGGTCTTGCAGACAACACTACACCGATTTAGCCAGTCTGTCCACCTCAAAGGAATGGAACCAGGTTAAATCTAAAATAACGAATGAAGACTTTGTGTGGGTGGGTCTACGCTTTCTTGCTGGAAACTGGCACTGGTTAAACACTGATCCTCTTGAAAATCCAGCAGCACTGCCAGAATGCCCTGTTGTCCCCTTTCGTTGTGGAGGCTGGAACGCAGCTACTCAACAATGGGAAAACAGAAACTGTGATGATAAGTACGGCTTCCTTTGTGACTGGATGTGATGGTAAGTAAAAGAACCACACTGCAAAGATATGAAATCCCAAAATGTTAGAATAACATGATCATATGCAATGTGGTTGTCAAACATTTCTAGATTGAAAATTCTTACTGATGATGGGTAGACTTTTAAACCCAGATTATTTGTAAGAATTTATAAGATTTAAGTTCACATTGTCTTTATTCCCACTAATTCAAATTCAGCTTTGGAACGGTTATTGGCATTTCATGAAGAACCTATGTGACTTATACATGAATTAAAACTCTTTTTATCTGATACAAAGATATACATTTAGCCCACAGAATCATTATCCTGTGAATATTCCCTTGTGCTTGCAGATTCCCAGTACTCCTATCTGTTGCGCACACAGAAGATAATACTACACTTGTCTTCAGAAATGTCAACCTGTATATCTTCAAAGTGAACAAAACTATGTCATAAAGCTAATAAGATTGACTTTTACATGGTCACGGTATAAAATGTGACACAGAACGCCATAAATGTCAATTGTTAAAATGTTACAATATACATTTATTTTGAATATATTATATTTTATAATAATAATTGTAATTTAGTAAGTAAAAGTTATTATTATCATCATTTACTTATACTCATGTCCAAAATATAAAGAGTCTGAACATGTCTTATAATGTCAACAAATTTGTGAAAGATATAAATATAAATACTTTGATAAAAAAATACCTTGAAAAAAACCTGCACCTGGTAAAACTTTAACCACATGTGAATTCTTCAAATGTAAAACTTAAGGGTACGGTGTAGCTGTGACCAAATGAAATTCAATGCAAATTCAATTTATTCACAGATATCTTTCTATATGTCTAATATGTTTCATTGTAAGCTTTTAGTATATTGTTTTATTAAAAAAAGCAGTAGCTGATGTGAAAATAAACCCAATTCTGCATTGTATAGATATGCATTAAATATTTTAACAGAATAATGACAGTGATAAAGCTGGTCTGACTTTTATCTTGAAATCTCTATTGAGCTGTAAATCGACAATAACAAAGTATTCACTGTCTTAAGCTCTTTTTAGCCAAATGCTTGGGTGATGTCTTTTCTTTACTGTATGTTACTTAATGTCCTGTACCTCTTTGATTCATGTTGGTTCCTAAAGTCTACCTGCTACGTTCATGCAACAACTGCAATTTGTTTAAGGGTGTTAAGCCCATTTGCTGATACACTGGTGAAAATACATCAATGATTGTTTATAATTTTGTGGATGAGCTCGAGCACCTTGGAGTGGAATATGGGTTGAGGCTATTATAATTTCTAATTATAATTTCCAACGGTCTTCCCTTTTGATGTGCTTGGCACAATAAAGATTCACATCCTCTCCTTTCATACAGAT
The DNA here is from genome assembly GCA_033220385.1 of Triplophysa yarkandensis. NCBI lineage: Eukaryota > Metazoa > Chordata > Actinopteri > Cypriniformes > Nemacheilidae > Triplophysa > Triplophysa yarkandensis. The sequence goes on from CM065655.1 coordinate 13,019,770, forward strand.
TACACTTCCTTTAATGGGCAGGTTGTCATTCTACGGCCACTGTTAGATCTTACATGTCATTGGGTCATGCCCTCCTGCTCACTGGTTAATGCTCCAGCCTTAGATGTGTATCATTTACTCCACATCAAATGTGAATCAGCAGTTATCTTAGTTTATCTCTTATGCCGAATTCTGTTGGGTATAGATGAGTTTCAGGAAACCACATGATTTAAATCAATGATGACATCTAAAATCAAGACAGTTTGAAACTTAAAGTGACCTATTTGTCAGATATGGTGACACACGAACACGCACGCACGCAAATCTCTGGAGCTGGTTCTTCAGAAATTTCTAAGAGATTCTACATAAAAATATCACACCAGTCATTTATGAAATTAGAAAAAATGAAGAAGTCCCCACTTTCTACCACAAGAAGCTTAAAGCTTTCAAAACATCATACACATTAATTAAATCATGAAAGGTTCTTAACGTTACCAGGAAAAATCACAGAATAGCCGAGGAGACATTTTAAATGCATAAAAATACAGGACAAATTTACCAAACAGTACTGGAAAACATCAATAGTGTCCATCAAAAAAATCTCAGAGAGGAACTCTGTATAAATATTCAAGTTGAATATCGGGTGCTGCGATGAAACATACAGAACAAGCAGCAAAGGGTGGGCAAACTGGACCCAGACTACAATGGTCCTTACAACATGACCAATGTAAGTGACATGAAGTGAACTGAGCTGTACAGTTTATTTACAACACACCAAAGTACATATTTAGCCAAAAACAAACAAAAATGTAAAGATTTTTGAAAAGTTTAACAGGAAGGTTACAGGAAATATGGGCAAAACTAAAAGGTAACATACTTTTGGACACCCTGAATTGGAAAATAACAAGTATTTACATTGGATATTCATCACCCCAAACCTTGGAAATTGGTTGAAAGTGAGGAAGGTGATGGAAATCAAGAAAATAAACAATTTTTAAATATTCTTTTGATTTAAACAGTTTTTCTTCAGATATAAATACATTCTTTACTTTGTAAACATTTATCTTTTTCAGTTATCAATGCATATTTGAGTTTGTTAACTAAAAATATGTAGGCATGTGGTAGTATCTCAAAGGGTACTGCCAGTTCAATGAAAAGCTTTAACACATTGTGGTACATTTGCTTAAATTGTTTCAGTGTTGCAGCAAAGCTCGCTATGCCCATTAATATAGATAACAGCTACTGGTAAGAATAAACGGTCCAAACCAGTGACAGACGAAAGACTGACCAAGGACAACACTGGGGGCAAAAATGTCAACCTTACCAGAACAATACTTTCATGAAAACTTTTTCACTTATAGCACATTTGTCAACAATTGGTTGTTCAAATTCTTCTGTGCGGTCTGTCTTTAAGATTACATAGCATTATTATTTTTGTAGTCAATTGTCACATCCAGAACACTACATTTAGCTCATAAGCGCACATAGGAAATTAAAATATAGTAATTATTTTATGTTCTATAAAGTGCTATCCCTTGTTGATTTGTTGGAAATGATTGCTCGTGGTTTGTATATTTTCATTTGTATAAATCATAAGAAGTTTGTTGTCTCCCAATAGCTGTGCCCTTTTTTGTCAGGTCCATAACATAGGTTTATTTACTTTAATAAAAAAGAAAACTTGTGGGAAGACAGTTTTTTTCTGGTGCTTCAACACTAACAACAAGGGTTTTGTATAATTTAAATAGCTGGTTTAATTTACTGCTAACAAACATATTTTCAGAGCATTTTTATGTCCCGGCCATCATGCAAAATGAAACTGGTCAGCTCAGATTGTGTTTTCGGGGTTTTTCTAATGTGGATTTTAAAGGCCGCAAGGGAAAGAAAAATGTATGAAGACAAAGAGATTTACTTACGCTTGTCTGTTGCTTTACATATTTTTTCCTGTACCAAAGTAAAATATGGCCAAAGTAACTAAAACAGCCAGGTGGCAATATGAGTCCATGTAAATGTGGTGTATTTTTCTGTGACGTATTTTGATCTCTACTAAGTCACTCAAATTTGGATTTATGCTCATGCTTTCCAGTGCTTTTTGTAATTTGCAAAAGGATCTAAAGCACGGCTGGGTCTAGTTTAGAACTTCGATGCGTGTATGCAGACATAAGCTTTTGTGTTCTTCAGCAAGCAGGTGTGTAAAAATCCTACTTCTCTGATTGATATAAAATTGTTCATCTGAAAGGGAAATCTTCAAATCTAACACAACTAAACTTCACTACCTCAAGTTTCAGTTTTAGGGTCTGGATTACACGTGTGCTGCCTCTTGGTAATACTACAAGAAAACTGCTATGCACTGCTATGCAGATAATACCAAGTTGTATATTTCCTCTACACCAGACGAGACCCCACAAATACAGTTAAAAACCTACGTCTAATATTAGACAGTAACCTATAATCTTTTGAAAATCATATTTCAAACATTACAAAATCTGCCTTCTTCCTTCCCAATAACAGGCAAACAAGGAAATATTTAGAAAATTGCTGAAGTTGTTAAGTTTATGTATGCAGGCCTTTCCACACTGATGCAGGGTCGTTGTCAAAGCCCTTCTAAGCTACATCAATCTCCTGGTGTGTTCCTGGCCTAAAGGAACTTGTCCCCACATCCTCATTGGTCTGATGAAGCTGTCTAAGTTTTGGTGGGAGCTACTGTTAATCATTGTTAAATGATATACAAATACCTGTAGGGATGCATTAATCATCACAGAAACTGATTTAGATACTGTCCAAATCAGTGGAAGCAGCTTCAAAAACACTCCACTCAGTGAATTCGAAACAGGCTTGTAAGGCCAGCCCTGTGTCGTCGGTCCACTTTCATAGTCCATATGGCTGGCTTGTCCTATAAACTTAGAGAAGGTGAAACAGTGATCAGAGAGTCCAAGAGATGCTCGGGCAGCGGAGCAATATGCATCCTTTATTGAAGAGTATCAATGGTGCAAAATATTATTGTCAACGGTAAGGCATGTAATGTGTTAGTTGAATTTAGGCAGCTCACGTGTGAGTTTGCCTCATTGAAGTCTCCTAGAATGATAAAAACAGATTGTTGTTCTGTGTCTGTGATCAGATCAGGCACCTGTTGCAGCTCTGTGCTCATTGGTGCTTGTGGTGGAATGTAGACACTTACTAGAATGATGGAGGAAAACTCCTGCGTCAAGTAGAAGGGCTTGCAGTTAATGAAAAGCACTTGCTCATGTGGACAGCACATCTTCTTTAACACAGTTACATCCGTACACCACATTCTGATGTAAAATCATGTACCACTACTGCTCGTTTGCCCTGTGTACGCCGTGTATGGATCCGCTCTGAACCGCTGAAAGCCCGGTAGATGAAGCAATGTTCAGAATGGCTTAGTTCGGCCCGGTTTCCATAAAACACAGAGTAGCAGAGTTTGTAAAGTCCATGTTTTTGTGTTAGATCAGGAAAAGTGGTTCCATCCTTTAAATGTGGGTAAACATGCAGAACTATAAAAAACGAAAGAATCTAGAGATGTTGTCTGTTAAGCACTACGTGCGCTTGGACACTGTAATATTATATGAAATAATGTTTTCTGATATTCATTGCTATGCAGGAGTGAGACAAATCTTCCCCCTTCTCAAAGCGAAGAAACAACCACACCATTAAGAGGCTAGCATGACCTCATGTGCCCGGAGCCAATGCTGTTACACAAAAGGCCCATGTCATGTCGATCTTTTTTGTAATCGGACCGGAAACTGTTCAACATTAAACAAACAGTAGATGAGATTTGCATGTATATCATAACTTTACATATTAATATTTAACTTATACTAGTACCCGGTTAAAAATATATACTTAAATATTAACCACACGCCTTTAAAATTAAATTTATGTGCACTGCATTCATAGCTCCAACTTAATAGATGTTAAGCATACAAACAAGTGGATTATATTTCTTTAGTTAAAATAATTAAACTCATCAGTAAAATGTTACATTGGTAAATCCCTATGATTTGCATGATAACTTTAAAACATATTTACAAACCTTTACCGTTTCATGAAAGATTTGCAACATCAGTAACAAATTATGGTACATAACATAGGTGTAACGTTCGGGTTCAGAAGAGTAGAGAGATGGATCCAGATGCAATAGAAAATGATCAACTTTAATGAAACAGGAAGACAAAATAAGCTAAATCCTTAGGCTTGGCAAAAACAAGGAAACAAACTTAACCTGGGTAACCGGCAGACATGCACATAGATATGAACATGAACAAGAGAAACAGAAGGATTTAAATAAATTGGGATAAACATGGCATCAGGACAAAACTGTGGAACCAATCAAGACCGGACAATTGAAACAAAATAACTACAGAAAATGTAAGGGACCAAGCAGCCAAAAAATTAAGGCATACCAAACAATACACCCAAAATGAGATTTATAAAAAAAATTCAAGTCAACATTACACATTTATGCAAAGACCAGACCTTACTTTTTTACTCGTTAAACAAAGTCCATAAAAAACTGTTCTGAATTAACAAAACTATCCTGAGCAAACAAGAACTGAACAGACACCAAGGCACAAAGAAATATATTTATACACAAGGACTAGTCCAACGTAACACACAAAGGGGAAACTGTAGAAACACCGACATTGAACGCAATTAAAATGATGATCATTTAACTAACAGAACAGACGAGTAACACAAATGAACCAAATCCGGCAAGTGTGAATATAAAATAAGACACCAGACAGAAGCAACAAAGAATCCAGCCAGCATCAGGTGTACCTGCATCCCCGCAGTTAATCCACAAAGTGGCTGTGGCCAGCGTAAATAAAAGGCAGGTCTGCTGGGCTGCCAGTCCTTTTCCTGGGATGGACAGGCTCACAAAGCGAGATCCCTCGACCTCACAACAGGGTAACTTTGACTCAAAGAAATAAATATGAATAAGCAAACGTTTTGTGTGCACAACTATTGATAGATAAAGCACTCAAGATTAAAGCTTGTCTTATTTTAAATGAATGTGAAATGGTTATTGATTATGAAAAAAGGCATTAAACAAACATATGTATGTGTGAGAGAATAAATATTTCTGCAGCCATATTACCCTGCACAGAGGTATGGCATCATGTCGAGCAATCACAGAAAACAACAAATCCCTTGACGAGAGACAGGACTAAACTTAAAGATAACAAAGACGGGAAAAACAAGACACAAATCACAACAATATGAATGAACTTGAAGATATGTTTACAAAGTGCTAAGACCGTTTTCTTTTTAAAATATGACAGAGACATGAAAACAAATACTGACACTATCTTAATCCATGTTCATTTGTATATTGATCATAAATCATTTCATATCAGTTTCAAGAGCCTATATCGTTTCATATCCATAGTTCAGGAGCGTTGCTGTTAAAACTGCTGGAACGCGAAAATGTCTGTTAGTGCTTCCTGGCTGACAGAAGAGGAATAGCTGGTGACAAAAATAATTTCGCTCTTGATCCTTTGATTTGAAAGCGCGGTTTGTCCAACATTCATTAAGCTTTTTTTTGTCCGTCCGCAATATGAACAGATTTTAAGGTAAACATTTTCTACACAAGCAGAACACTATAATTGTTGAATATAGAATTACGTAGCTCTTCAAAATATTTTTCGGTGTTACAATGTTAATCTTTTTGTTAAAAGAAATACATTTACATTTTTGAAGTACATAAAGGTATAGTAAGAAGGTAGGTTATGCTATTGTGGTGTGGTTCAACAAAAACTACTTACCTTTTGTTAGCTTGGCTTGTTGATATTAATGGTTCTTTCTGGGTCTCGAATCTGATTGGCTTTAAGCCACGCGATGTTCCACTAAAGACATCACAGAAAACACTTCACTGTACGTATTACTCGGCCACTAAGGACTTAAACACAGATACACAATCTGAGTTGCCTGTCATCCTTTACAAAACAGAAAATCTTGCGTCAAGTTGTGAAGATTACACAAGGTGTCAGTATACATGTCACATTTCCAATTAGGACCGCAAAAACACCAATACCAAACTTTCCAGGAATTGCTTCTGTGGTTTATTGACAGAGGACAGTCAAATTACACACAAAACTGCCGTCAGCCGCATTCACCAGCTGTCTATCTTCAGCTACACTTACACAAAAACAAATAAAATAAAAAACATATTCCAAGACACTAAAAGTTATATTGTAGCCAAAACATCTAAATTCTTTAGATCCTAAAGTGGTTTTATGGCATCATTTAACATACCTGAAATTTCTTGACAGCTTAAGTTTGTATAAAATAATATAATAAAATAATCTATATTATAATATAATGTTAAGCACTGCCCCCACAACAAGCATTCATTCACGCAAGTTAAACATGAAAACAACAAAAAACAAAGATACATTTTATACATATTATACTTATGAACTCCCCTAAAGGATCATTTTGTTGTGGCTGACTTATTATCATGCTCGTACACTCAAGGAATCTTCTTACATACTTAACTAACCTGCTTGTTCTGGTTCTTACACCTCTTTCATTTGGGACTAAAATGGTAACCGGTACAGTAACTTTGCTATTGGACATTCCCTGTGTGACCCTACTATTACTACCTGGGAGCTGAAGTTTTGAATGACCATTTAGCCTGCTTTAAGGAATGCTTTAGTTTGCACATGCTTTAGTTTGCACATAATTTCCCTATCATACAAAATGTTCCAAATCCTTATGCATTTCTTTTTGTGAAGTTATGTGAAGTGTGGTCCATTCTAAGAATTTTTGTTCTGCATTTTTCCCATCCTAGTGTACTAACATAGTAAGTGAACACACACACACAAGGCCTTAGTCGCCTTCAGCCTTTGGACACATTTTTCAAAAACTGCCCACTTTAAAGCATAAAAATCAAATATGTGGTCTGGGTATGAGCTTTTTCTCACTTTTTCTCAACCTCCAGTATCTGTCTCAGAACCGCACCCGATCCAGTCATGGATGCATCTGTGGACAATAGAGGCAGTCTTTGGAAGTCTTGATGAGCCAGTGTAACTGTGTTAACAAGTGCATGTTTGTCTTCCACAGCCAAGACACACTGTGCAGTCCAGTCAACAGGATTTAGCAGTTTAGGTTTGAGAGCATTGGAGCAGGTCTTTACACTTTTCTCTTTACCACTCAGCCAGGCGTCAGTCTGTACAGAGGCCTGGCTGGAGTTCAACATCTCTCTAAGAAGTGAGAGCAGCACCTGGCCATTCAAATGAAAGATTTGAATTTGTTAGTGAGGGGGTCTTTCGATTTTCTTCCATCAAATCCTCTACTTTGGGCATCCATTTTGAATCTTCAGTTGAGCCACATAATCTGTACAAATTTGCAATTCTCCAGAGGGTTTCCAGACTGAAACTCAGAGGTGAGGACGCTGTTGGACTTCCCCGCCACGATCCTCGATTTCATTTAGTGTCTAAAAACTTTCTCAATTTCTGGTAGTCAGCTGACCAGACTCTCCTATAAGTCAGTCAAAAAGGCTTTTCTTGTGTAGGTGTATCCTATGGATGGTGTTTTTGACTATTCCACAATCCAACAGGAGAAGATATCTGCCAACTTTCCTTTCCAAGATGGCTGACCTTACAGGAGTAAATATCAATCTACGTCAGGCCCAACTCTCGCAACTTCCCTGAATGGTCAGTTTGCAGTAACTCACTTCTGAAGTGACTTCCTGAAGGAAACCTGTGGAATCAGATTTCATGTTCTACGCTGTCTCTAGCTCTTCGAGGGAAAGACACGAGTGCACCTCAGCGATCTTTGCATTTAGACGCAATTCAACAGGTCTATCCATCATGTTCATTTCCTTCAAGAGAATCCATTTGCCACTCCACTGTGGGCACACATCGAGAAGTTGAGATTCTATCCCTATGGTTGCTCCCAATGGAAAATAGACTCTTCCTTCAGCCTTCCCTAGACCAGATGTTTATGATGTGGCTCAAGTGTTACATATTATCTATTTCATCTCCCTGTCAATGACCAACATTGGAAAGTAGATTGAGAAGAGGGTTTTTATTGCAGTCTTTGGCAGGTTGAGAGATCTCTCCCAGTCCCAGCTCGTCTTCTTTGCTTGCTTTGTCAAATGTCTCAAAACATTCAAGCTTGAGATCATATCCTCATGGGCTAAAATAACTTAAAAGTTGACTGACATAGTGCATTTAAGTAGATCTACATTCAGCTCATAGACACAATTTGGTCGAACCCCTATATACACTCGTCCCTGCTGGTCAAGGCCTGAACTGCTCTAATTTTGATGTCTGCTCTTTTTCAAAAACGAGGATCTCCACTATAAGTGAAGACTTCTGGGCTGGCAGCTGTCTAATATCTTGCTGCTGTGTCATACATCAGGCACCGGAAAACTTTTCTTCAGTCCTTTGCACTCTCTCCATAGAGCATTACTACTTATTCCTATCATCACTCTTTATTAGTGGTTATATAAGTGGTTTACTACAAAGGGCTGTGTAGAGTTCAGATTTGAAGAAGTGCAAATATCATTGCAAACTCATGACTAGGATCCTCAACCTCTTTTCCTTGTCTTTTTAGGGACTTTTCTGGTCAACAGCCTTTTTAAGCCTAATCCAATAGTCTAAACCACTTTCCGAGCGTCTTGGCAAAGTCTGGCAAAAATCTCTCACAGGGGTGGGGGAAGAAACTTTATTTTCTGAAATACGGTGTCAGGATGGAAAGTAAAAAATGCAGGTCTTGTTACCAATGTAGGTTCCAACAACATCTTTAGTGTGGCCCATTAGCGTATCCAGGATTTCTTGGCCCCTTTCTGCCACACCAGTTTCTTTTCTGTTCAAGTAGACCTGCATCGACTCTTCCAGTTCACCCATGGTACATCCGTCAGTTCTGTAATCTCTGAGTTTCGGAGGCTCTTTGTGAGCTGATAACCATATTATGACTCGACCAGTGTGGGGATTGTGCTGAAAACTGTTGTGCATTTGAATCAACCCTATGGGCACTGCTCCATATTGATAAGCTTGCAAATATATTGCAAATATAATATCTTTATAAGGCCATTCACAGTTTTCCACTGATTTGACTCATTACTTCCTGCAATATATCCACCGCTAGAATCCACCTATCTTTCTCTGACTGACTTGCAGTTTTGTTTTGGATGAGCCAACTGTGGTTGAGATCTCTTTCTCTAACATACTATTTTACTCAGCCCCCTGCCCAAACCCAGATGAAACCCTTGGCAAACTTGGCGTAGCATTCATAGGGGTAACATCAACATTCTCATATGTGAACAATCTGTGTTTTGGTGTGTGTAAAACTGTAATTGTCCATGTTTAAACTGTACTTCTTATCTGCTCTCCAAATCCTGCTCTCTTTCAACAAAGGTGTTGGCAACAGTCTCTTCAGGCGATCTGCGATGACTGATCTATGGGAATAAGGGTCACACCATTTTTGTAGCCTTTCCTATCAGTACCAAAAAGAAAACTTCAACACCAAACAACTAAAAATGTCCCCATTTAATGGACAGGACGGTCTACAAACCTTGATAATAATATGCAAAAATAGTTTAAACAAATTAATTTAATTTTATACCCTATATGAAATCCAATGAAATTATGTTGGTAATGGAGTGGTAATTGGGCCTGTCATCACTACAAATAATGTCATTTAAATCAAAATAGTAATGTTGTTTTGTAATACATACTAAAAACACTACGAGATACAAATAACTAGTGTCAACCTCAGCATATAACTAGGTGTGCTAAACAGAGACCAAGGAAGGTTACAAGACCAAAATAAGTTTGTACCTATTTTAATGATTTTGTCAGTGCTCCTTTAGCAAACGCATATACTGTAGCTATTATAAAGAAAGACAAATAGTAATATCTTTAAAAATCTTTTGGTCAATTACAACTATGTTTAAAAAACATTTGTCAATTACAAATATCTAGTACATACTACTGATAACATTGAGGACAGATTGGCATTGACTAGAAATTGCTTGTACAACGTAAATGTTGTTTTAGTAAATTTGTTTGCCTATCAAATCATTTGTAAATTGTAAATCCACTTACGTAACCATCTAGAATTCAGCACCTACCTGTATGGAAATGCATTCAAAAGACTGGCAGTTTTAAAGTTTTTTTACCGAGCCAGAAACTGCCCTGAATAAAGTAAGAAGTTAAAAAACCTGGTTGCAAATGAAATGGTTTCAGTGGTTATAAACATATCCATACCAGGGAAACAATTTCTTTGTCCACTAGTATCCTCTAATATTCAAGGAACTAAACAATAAAGAAACATTTTATTTATACCATTGTCCTACTGCACTAGCTATAGATTAAATTTAGAATGTTTGTTGTTTTTGTAAAAGCTATGCAAATAATTATTTGTTACTTTTATTTGAATATCCCTGAACATAAGGGCCTTGATATAATGTAAACTTCCATTTCGGGGCCATTATAACCCAGGAATACTGTACATTTTGGTCAATTTAACCGTTTCTATACACTAAACGTAAGTTTACACTGTGCTAGGTTCGAAAGGAGCTAAGTGATATAAACTGTAACCATAAAAGGAAATATCAGACCAGGTAAGTAGTAACCAGTAACTTTTACTCACAGTAAGTTGCAAATAACAATTGAAACACAATTGTATAACATGTATATGAAAAAGAATAAAATAAAAAATGGGCCCTTTAAAATAAATGAGTATCGGATTTTGTCCTTTTGGTAGTTGTTAAAGTCTGTTTTGTGATTACTTTCTGTATTAATCAATCCTGTCAATAGTTTGATGTCAAAAGTGTGTGTCACCAGTTCTGTGACAGTTCCACCTTTTAAATGGAAGTTTGCACTTGGATGAAAGTGGGTACCAGCTCAGGCGACTGATACTCTCCTACCACCAGGGGAAACGTTCAATGAGTTGGTCTGCGTCTCTTCACGATCACACTGGGAGGCTCGCCATCGATAGAGAAGGATCTTCCAAGTAGTTTTCTCTCTTTTCATAAGACCTGACCAAGACAAATACAAGTGGAAAACTGAGTTTTCCAAACTTTCGGTTGCTCCTCCTTATTCTGTCTTCTGTGTTGGTTCTTTAGCTTGCTAATACACTCACTTTTATCACTCTGTTAACTTTATATCTGTAAGTTTCCCGTCGCCATCAATTGTGTTCATCTTCTTTCTTTCTCTCACATACGCGCGCATGGTTGAATCACGCAATTTGCCTCGTCTCCTGTCAATAATGTTCAGCTAGGGATTTCTTCCTAAGGGATATAACACTGTTGGCTGTTTTTTTCCTTAAAAAGGACATTATTTTAATACAATTTTTAAATTATTTTAACTCTGTATTGCCACTGGGTTAGATCAACTTTTACATCTTTATTCATACACAACTACCTGCAAAAGGTATTTAAATACATGCTTTTGCATAGCCTAATTTAATGGGGTTGGGCCCTACTTCTTTGTATTATTTGCATACTCAGAGGATTTAAAAAGTAAAAGTAAAAGGGTCACACTCCTAAAAGGAATTTTTGGCATTGCAACATCACATCACTGAAGAGATGAAGGCATCTGTCATCGGTCTTCTGCTTGTCCTTTGTGGACTGACAACAGGTTTAATAAGAGATCACATCTTCATCAACATCCCAAAGAACTGGACTGATGCTCAGAGTTACTGCAGAGAGCATTACACAGACCTGTCAACTATCCAAAGCGAAGAAGAACTAAAGATCCTTCTTGGACTTCAGGGAGCAAATGTATTAAGATCTTGGATTGGCCTGCATAGAGACAACATCAACTCTAAGAATTTTCTGTGGTTTGACGGTGCTTCATTTTCCTACTCTAATTGGGATTCAAATGAGCCAAATAATTATAATGGAAGGCAAGCTTGTGTGTCCATGACTGATAAGTGGTGTGATTCAGAATGTTGGAATATATATCCATTTTATTGCCATAAGAATTTTTTTCTCTTTAAAGAGAGCATGGCATGGGAGGAAGCTTTGGAGTACTGCAGGGCTCACCACACTAATCTGGCAAGCTTTACAACTGAATCACAAGTGCAGATAGTTAAAAATGGAACACTTGATGCCCAAACAGACAGTTTGTGGACAGGCTTGCGCTTCTTAGCTGGAGATTGGTTTTGGGCGGATGGAAAGCATCTGGGGGATCAAATCACACTTCCAGAGTGCCCAATTCAGCCCAATCACTGTGGAGCCCGCAACACAAAAACTGACACCTGGGAGAACAGAGACTGTGAAGAAAAGCTCAACTTTCTCTGCATCTGAATAGGAAGCTAGGTTGGCAGCAAAACAACACAATAAATAAAGTTAAACAATAAGGGTTTAATAATAATCCAGACAACATTGAATGAATTATGGTTATAAATAATGGACCAGAACTGATCCAGAATATCTGGTAGCCTAGTAATTTAGTAATTGTCTGTTTGTATAAAATATATCCTCCGTACAATGTGTAGTGTATGTAATTTCCTTGATGTTATCTCAACCTGTTCACTTTACTATCTGTTTAATATCATATTATAACACAATTCTATTTATGTATTAACTGTCATGTGAATTCCATTTGTAAGAACATCAGATTTGGTTGTAAAAAGACCTACATTTTATTTAATAGATTCATTCTTATATGCTTTATAGTACTTACTAACTTCAGTTTAAGTGTAATGTTGTCTTTACCAAACATGTTCTTGGCTGGATTCCCAGTAGACAATAAAAGGAAAGTTCAATTTGTTGTCATTCATTTCCACTTACAGTATATAGTTCTTAAATCATATATAGGAAACTCTTTCCAAGTTTCAAAGGTGTTTAACCTTAGGGCCATTATGTCCTATTAAATAAGAGTTGGGTCCACAATGGATAAGCTCGTATCTAGGACAAAAAAATTATCTAAAAAAAACTCAAAGCAGTTACTGTAGCAATCAAAATACTCTTATTGCTGTACAGCATAAGTCACTAACAGGTGGACGGCGGTCCAGGTCGGGACAAAGATAATTGAAAGGGAGAAAAACATAAGAAACGCGGAAATAGTGAGGAACAGACGAGTGAGACCGAGAAAGAGAGAAAAATCAGTAACTAAAGGCGCTCTCCAAAACGGCAAAAGTGTCACAAGCTGGGCTTGAACCCAGGTCTCTGGTGTGGTGGAGAGGATTGTACCACAGCCACAAGATAAAGGTTGTTGGACCCAAACGAAACACGTGAGGCAGTATTCTAGGAAGTGAAGATATATTACGATGGTCTATGCAATAATTAAAACATCAAAAGTTCTTCTCCGACCGAGGAACAAACAGCAAGCAAAACAAAAAAAAAATCACAAGAGGAAAAATAAAGAGTCCACGAGGGGAGAAAACTAAATTAGAGAACAATACAAACATGGTAGCCTAAATAGTAGCTGTGAAGACTATAGCAAGACAGGGCAGGAAACACAAGGTAGGGATTTAAAAACCGATGGAGGGAACAGTGAAAATACACAATTTAAATACACTAAAGAAAACAAGGCACAGGTGGCCTGGATTACACTGACTAGGGCCCACAAAGAAGAACCAAAGCAGAGGGAAACACACCGGACCTCTAGAGGCGTCAAGAAAAACAACAAGAGGGCAGGATGCTGACAAAAAGAGCATTTAATCCCGAATGGACTCATTTATGTTCATACTTCCCACTGGGAGCACTAAACTTGTTTGTCTGTGTTCAGAAACCGTGGCTCTTCTTAAGAGTTGCAATATGAAACGCCATTATGAGAAATAACATAAAGGTTATGAAGAAACCTTTCAAATCTGAAGTGAGATAACGGAAAAGGCCAAGAGCCCAATAAGAGCCATATTCACTGCCCAACAACATGCCCTTGGAGTTGCCTGAACTTCCGGTCATCACAAAAGGCCATTTACTGATTAAGGGGTTGTCAAAGAATGCAAATCAAAAGCTTGGTGATAAATTAAAGCAAATACCCATGTCGGCAACATCTTTGGCAAAGAAAAGTGAAATATTAGCTCAGGACTATCCCAGCTAAATGAAGCCATGCATATGGCACCATGTGTAGGCTTAATTGTGGATGAGTCCACTGACATGTGGGACAATGCTCAGCTGTTTGTGCTTTTAATAACCACACATGGAGTCCCTTCTATGATAGGGAGAGAGAAACGAGCTGGAGCAAGGCTGTAGCATCTCTTTTGGTAGACTTAGTAAATCAGAAAGAACTCAGTTTTCTATATTTATAGCCTGTGGCCTTTTTGGGTGTTATTAATTCACATCTGAATGAACTGCATTTAATGCTGGGACAATTCAGATTGTGAAATGATAAGAGCTTTCTGCTCCTTTCAGAGGAAACTTGAGGTGTTCAAGGTGTTCAAAATTGGTCGTGATTGTTGTAAAACACAAAAGGAGAAATTCAAGCTTTTCCTCTCTTTATTTTTTTGTCTGAAGTTAAACACTTAATTTCAATATACTGTATTACTATACTATATTATCTTTCATTGAGTTTGGCCTTATATTTTAAAACCTTTACATATTGGCCACCAGGTGACGCCATCATTTGGTATTTCGAACGCTTCGAAAACCTGAATTATTTGGTTTGGCATTTGGTTGAATTCGTAAGCTTGTTCCTCCCATTAGTACCGCTACCACCTGGAGTGTCGAGCATCAACCAGGAGAAAAAACTTACTTCTTAGCATTATTCAAGACTGGATCCATCCACTTCAAATGTTTTACACATTCAGGAGCTAATAATTTACTTTGTGAAAGATTCTCCTAATAATGCAAGAAAGGCAAGTTCGGGCCTTATGTTTAGTGAAAACGGCTTCAGATTGAAGGACCTTATTTAAAAATGTCCTTACGTGTTCAAAAATCGGAGATCAGACTTGTCGAATAAGTTGAAACTTTATTGATCAGAATACAGCGCTGGGTTGTCAGTCCACGACTTCCACACTGACCAACAACTCAGTAACAGAATCACACAACATTTATAGTATGTATCGTCGGTCTATCTTCTAGGCCGGAAGGGATCATCCCCTGCTTCCAAAAAAGGCAGATCTGGTTCATTTTTCGCTTTCGATTTCTCGTGCATCAGATGACTTCAGTTTCTGTAGAAAAACATATCAAAGAGACAAAAAACACAGCACAGAAGAACACTACCTCCTTTTCTTCTTTTAATTAGGATACAACAGTAACTCTTAGTTTTTCTGGCATTTGGGAATGTGTTTTACTTCTCGTGCTTAACAACCTCCGCATGAGAGGCCTTGTACTGGCAGATGGGAGTAAGGTCAGATGACCCTTCTCCTGCAGCGGTTCTGTTCCCATCACTTCTCCCTTTCTTGCACGTACACTTTTCCTGCCTTGCAAGCATATTGTTAACAAAAGCATATTCCAAAGCAATCCTTTATATGGTTACTTATTCTCAATATACTTTAGTAGAACTTGTAAAAGAATATGATTATTTGAATGATTAATAAAACTTCAATCAATAAAACATAAGAGTATAATATTGTATAAGAAAGATGATTAATACAGCATTGGTTAATAAAACATAAAATCATAAAGATGATTAATACAAACATTAATTAATAAAACATAAATCATAAAAGCTGTTTAATGCAACATATGATTGTATCATTTTCCACAAGATCTACTTAACCAAGACTATAACAACTCTTGCTTGCTGGAAATATTTTTAATAGTTTTTTCTTTCGCAAAGCCGAAGGAATTGTTCAATTTGTTTAAAATGTCAGCCCTGCAATGAAGGAATTTTATTTTTACCAAAGGTTTTTACAAAGCTAATAGAGCATATATCAACATTTGGGGTTTCAGATACCCATGTGGAACCACTCTATAAGTTTTTAAGCAGTTGTTTTATTTTTAGTGAATGATTTTTCATATTTAAATGAGGGCTACTGAAAAAAATTGGCTCTTACAAATTTTATCATGTACATCGGTTCCACATGATTAGGTTGTTTAAACATAATTTCTCATGATTTAAATATGTAGAGCAAATTATTCAAACAACACATTTTTGTGTATATTTTCAGGATTATCACTCACATAACGACACATATTCTTTATAAATAGCAGTTTTAGGAAAGTTACTTAAAAAATGTAGTAGGCGGAGCAAACAGTTCAGCTAAGGTATAGGAACATGGTTAAAGTGCTTTACTACATCTATTTGTAAACTACTCCAAACCGTAGCAACATGGACCAAAAAAAGCACCTGATCCAAATGTGTGTGTGTGTGTGTCCTTGAGTGTGTGCAAAAGTGTTTGTGAAAGAGTGTGTGTGCATGTGTTAATTGGTAATAACATGAATGTGGTCTCAAATTTGTATTTTATTACCTCAAAGATGAGAGCATCCTCTTTTTTTTGCAAAATAAGCATTTGAAGGCTTACATTTTTCTTTGTTGTCTCAGTAAATAACATGTATTTGTCGAGGTAAGGCGACAGTGACTCAACATCATTCTCTCCCTCTTCCGTCATCACATCAAGTTATTCCCCGGATCCGCCAAAGGATGTCCGTCAAGTGCAGAAGGTGTCATTAACACCTCAGTGCCAAAATCAGCAAGAAGTCACTATTCTGTCATTTGTGTCTGGGGTGTATGGATGTGGTGTCATTTACTCTAAATGACTAAATGTACTTATCTAGCATCAGTGATCTTTAGAATTTGCATTTCCCATTTTATCTTCATAAATACTTTGGGAAATATAACGTCCATGTTATGTAAATGTTATCACACTACTTTATAAAATTTTTTTATAATAAAATGGATGTAAAGTGGCATCAATGGGCTATACTACATAGCTAAAAAAAGAAGAAAGCACCTTAATTATGATTTTTTTTTGATTAAATAATAAATTGGCAGGATGTGACATGATTTTCAAATAAGCAGCATTTTTTCTGATCAGTTCTCTTGATATGGAGCTGTCAATCAAAAAATCACTTGTCAATGAGAGTATGTTGCCCATAAGTCTCGCCCATAAGTCTCGCCCATAGATTAGATTTGTGCCAGAAAAGCAAACGTGTATTTCAGAAGCTTAAACGAAAACTCTAAAAGTGCAAACAAAACATCCAGCAGTTAAAAAAATTAAGTAAAAATTTTTATAATCGAGGTGCTTTTCTTTCTCATTGTATATTTGTCACAAGTGTGAAGGACTCAAAAGCAGATTGGAGCAAAACAATTAGTTTATTGGCAGAAACCATAAAACAAACGTAAACGTAACAAAAACTAAAGTGCCTGGTGAACAAAAACTGGAGACAGCGTTGCACTCCCTGTGCTTGTCTCAAAGAGGCTCTACGTCCAGCCTTACTGGTAGAGATAGTGAACGAATTAAGTCCTTGTCTGAGACTCCTGGACAGAGTGCAAACAAAGATTGTAAAATACAGGTACAAACACAGCTAGACACAAAGTGCATACAACAGACCAACAGGGAATGATCACAAACCCCACAGTTAAATAGAACTCAGAGAATGACCAGCAGGTGCAGGTTAACAAGACACCTAGAGCAGTGAGTTAAGCTAATTAGCTGCACAGCAGCAGGAAGAGATACAGGAAAAGTGACACATAGAAATGCAAGACAACTTAAAACTAGAGATTGTGACAATATTTTTGTATGATTTTGTAGGTCCGGTTAGAAAGACCCATTAAAACAATGTTACACAACATTTCATACACATTTTAAATATTTTGAGCAATCTCAAGAAAATGGAATCATGCAGGTAGATGTTCAGATGCAAACATGTCTAAATAGGCTGGTCCATCTTTTTAAAGCAAGGGTGTGTTGAATTTTTCACTTAGCTCCCCGAGATACTTAGAATGAAGAGATAACAAGACAAGAAATAGACTGCTGAAACATAAACCTCTTTATAGGTTTATCTTTAGAAGTGGAAAAGATTGGAATTCCTAACGACTCGTCAATGTAATTGCTGCATAATTACTTTATTTATCGTGAACTGTAGGCATCATGACTTTGCTGGTAGTTTATGTCACATACAGGTACATGACAACCCCATAAAAGGACATAATTTAAAAACCAAAATAGGAACACCTTAAGAAGGAACAAAGCAGGCTAAAGAAACCCACAGGAAAAGAATAAACTTTTTGCTATGGACTTTGCGAAGTCAAAGTCCATAGCACATATATTAAAAAGACAAACTGTGTATTTCAATTAAAATAATACACAATTAAAGTTTTTTTTTCTTCAAGAAAATTAAGTTACTTGGTATTTGCTACTTTTATAATTACTACTTTTATGTTGCATAGGCTGGACACATGTTTAATAATGCTCTGTCCATAATAGCAAACTATAACCGATTGAACATGCATTGGAACCTTTATGTATGCTACTTTGCAGTGGCAATGAAGCCGAATCTGATATAAAGTAATCTGTAGTCATGTTATCTCCAGATAACAGATTAGTCATGTCTATTGAACAGAAAAGCTTAATAATCACATTGACTAACACTTCACGTTAATTAAAAAAAGCAAATCACCGTCACATATATTTGACAAAAGCAATAATTCGAAATATAATTAAGAAATGTCCAAATCAGATTTTTTTGTTATTGAATCAAAGTAATTTTGTTTTGAGTTTCTAACGATACTGAAACCTCATCAGGTAGTTCCTTAATACATAATAAAAGAATAAAGAAGAGGTTGAAATCAAGGTTCTACTTGCTCCATAGTATAAGAAATTAAGTTAATGTTTACCACCTGTTTTTTTCCCTATTTAAGTTTGGCAGTTTCATTGAGCTTTGTTCAGTCTTGAGCCTACTCTCTGTGGATTTCCTGAGTTATAGGAGACATTCTCACTGCTTCTCAGTTCCCTTTATGCTTACTTTGTTTTGTTTTGTAGAGCTATGACAGCACTTTTGTTTGAATTGACATCAAGTAAAATCTGCCTGCTTTTGAGTTATTTGAGCCTCCTGTTTTGTTTTTTGGCTTCTGCACATGGGTCTTCTACAACCTGCCTTCCCCAGTAGACCAGGAGTGTGACAATCATTAACTTAAAAGCAACATAGAAGGCTTGACGATACTTCTCTTTAGTGCACACTGCGATTTTTTTATTGCAGCCCCCTTTAGTGGTTAGTGAGTCAAACTCGTGATCCAAGGTCGCTGAAGTTATAGCTGACCACAGCTCAGGGTGTGTCCATTTCTCACTGCATGTGTCACGGGGTTTGTGATGACAGAACCCAATTGCAGACATCTCTTAACAAAAAGTTTATTTATACAAAAAATACATGACATAAAATCCCTTTAGGGTGTAAACAAGATCAAAAGAAACTTAATTTGCTAAAACTTCACTACAGACCACAGACAGGTATGTATGATCCAGCACAGGACAGAAAACACAAGGGCTTTAAATAGGGCAAACTTAACAAGGGATAACGACACGGGGCAGGTGTGGGGAATAAATCAATGATGGGAAGATAGACAGGATAACAAGGGGGCGGGGTCAAGGGACACGACAAGAGAGCACATGGCATGTAATAACAAACAATGCCATGTAACACTCAAACAACACAGGTCTGCCATGATTCTGCCAAAATCAGGAAAAACATGACAAAGAGAGGCAGAATCATGACAGCATGGGTCAAGTCCAAAGGTCACTTTTCAGGTATGGGTCATCAAATCTGAAAAGTAGGTCATGTCACTTGAATTTACATTTGAAGAATGTGAGTAGATTGTTATACATTGTCTATGGAACGATTGACTTGGGTGAATTAGAACTACTTATTCGGTTGCTTTTGCTGAATTGTATGAGATTGCATTTCCTTCAAAAGTTTCACTACAGAGTGTCCACATAAATATACAACATCAAATGGTTTTGAACATGATCCATCCACAAATAGCTCATCTCCATCATCTGGGGCTAGATCTAAAGATTGGGCCTACATACAGTATAAAATAAAGAATTGCCTCTAAACAATAATGTTCTATAAGAGTTGGGTGATCAACAAAGTTTAAAGATCACCTTAACCTAAGATTCAATAACAGCTAAAATTATTACAGAAGTTGGTTTAATAGTCAGGATAAAAGTAGTAAACAAAGTGGTTTCATGGTATTGTGTTGCCCTTTGTGGAGTCACACAGCACCTTAATGTACTTGAAAAAAAGAAAAATGAATGGTGCACTAGATTGGAAGCTGCAATTTTGGAAACATCAGCTATAATAGGAGCTAATGAAATCAGAAGTTTGTTGACTTTTCTTACGTCTGAGTTATGTGCCACCCAAAGGGCTGGGTTTGCCCTCAACAGATCAGGGGAGAAAGATATTGCAGGTTTATTTCTAAAACAGTTTGCTTTATAAAGCTGCAGGCGGATTCTAAATATCCTACACTCATACAAACTATATGTTCCTTTAAGCAAATTAGAAGTTGTCACACAACTCCTTTGTGCTTTATCTTGATGCATGTTATCCAGGGATGTTTTTATAAGGAGTACACCTTGTGTTTTCTTTTGGCAGTTTAGATGCTTCTTACGAATTTGCCTGTTGTTTTTTTGGGATGTTGCTTTGTGTTTTCAGCAAAGGACGTCATTGAAGCAATACACCTGCATTAAAAAAAAAGACCCCTTTCGTGAGCCCAACCCAACAAAACCCTAATCCAAACACAAAAAATAACAATAATAAATTTAATAATAGCTTTATTTTATTTTATCAACATAAGTTATTTGTCATTTGCACAAATCCTTTATTAGAAAGCCAGACTTAGTAGAATTAAGTTATAAACATGGTCTTACATGTCTGTCATTACACGTTATAACCTCCTAGACCCGGGGTACAAAACTTTTATTGTCAATTTAGTTTTTTTTTGCATGTCATTAAATTGTTTAGAGCATAAGGAAAAAAATAGTAAAAATACTTTTAAAATTACGTTTTCCTATCTAGTGGTCACTGTTTTAAGAAATAAACTGACATTGGGCAAAAACAATGGATTTTATTTTTTAATCACCAATAACTTTTTGGGTTTCATGATATTTTTTAAAAATTCAAAAATTTGTATATTAATCTAACTTTGATGGAGGAACAATTATCTTTTTTTTACTGCCTCAAATTCTATGCATGAAACGCTTTTAGTCATGACTGGCAAAACTATACTTAGGAAACTATACTTAGCATACTGTAACAACTAAAGAGCAAGTGTTTGCCTTAAACACTTCCTACAGATTTGAATATTCTGTCTCTTATTTACAGGGTCTAATGTTAACCCAACTGATGGGAATGATAATTGAACAACTTGTAACCGATTTATTGCAAAGCACGATATTAGATATTTAGATTTAGATGATTGAGTTCAAAACTCAAAAATTATTGTTGTATAAGCATAGCAAGCATCATAGCAAAAAGACTAATAAACAGTAATACCCATCACCAATGAACATTCGCCCTTTATTCATGACATCGATGCTGTAATCATACAGAGAGAGAGAGAGAAAACATATAGTTGCATATCTTTATCTTTTGACCGTTTCTCCTCTCCTTTTCTCCTCTTTCGCTTACAACTCCAACTGTCTAACCACCAGACCACAACTGACCCCATATTATGAATGAAATGTGCATTATTGGAAAGAAAGTTGAGGTGTGCAACTGACAGCCCATTCATTCCAATAGGGTCTGTTTGCACTATCGGCATGTTTTTTAAACTGTATTCAAATGAAACTTAGTTTTTCTTAAAGTGAGCTCAGCAAAAAAATAAACGTTCGTTTTTCAGGATTGTCTATTTCAACAAAAATTTTGTAAATGGTTTGAACAATGTTTTCCATGCATGTTCAGTTAACCATAATGAATGAATTCCACGCCTATGGAATGGTCGTTTAGACCTTAACAGCTTATACAGAGTAGGAATTTAAGGTCACAGTTCTAAAAAACTTTGGACACTACAGAGACAACAAAAGAAAGATGCCATGGTCCCTGCTAGTCTGCATGAACGTGCATTAGGCACGTGCAGGGAGGCATTAGGACTGCTTATATGGCTAGGTCAATCATTTGCCATGTCCACAGCGTGACAAGCCTAAGATAGCGCTACAGGGAGACAGGAAGGACAGCTGATCATCCTCGCAGTAGAAGACCACGTGTAACAACACCTGCAAAGGATCGGTATCGGAATATCACACCTGCATGACAGGTACAGGATGGCCACAACAACTGCCGAGTCACACCAAGACACACAATCTCTCTATCAGTGCTCAGACTGTCCGCAATAGGCTTAGAGAGGCTGGACTGAGGGCTTGTAAGCATGTTGTAAGGCAGGTCCTTACCAGAGACAACGACCACCTGTGGACACAAACCTACCTCCACTTGACCAGACACGAGCGGAAAAAAGCACTACTCGCTGATTAGTCACGGTTTGTCTCAACAGGGTCCATGGAGGGATTCATGTTAATTGTCAAAGTAATGAGCGTTACAGCGAGGCCTGTATCCTGGAGGTGGGAGGTCTATTACATCATCATCCAACTGTGCTTGTTGTCATTGCAGGCAATCTCAATGCCTTGCAGTACAGGAAAGACATCCTCCTCCCTCATGTGGTACCCTTTATGCATGCTCATCTGGACATGATCCTCCAGCAGGACAGTGCCACCAGCCATACTCTTTGTTCTGTGCGTGAGTTTCTGTATGACAGCTATGTCAGTGTTCTGCCATGGCCAGCCAAGAGCCTGGATCTCAATCCCATTGAGCATGTCCGGGACCTGTTGGATGGCAGGGTGAGGGCTAGGGCCATTTCCCAGAAATGCTCAGGAACTTGCAAGTGAAAGATTGGGGTAACATCTCACAGCAAGAACTGACAAATTTGGTCTAGTCCATGATGAGAAGCTGCACTGCCGTACTTCAAGCAGCTGGTGGCCACACCAGATACTGACTGGTTCTTTTGATTTTGAGTCTCCCTTCATTCAGGGACACAATTTTCTATTTCTGTCAGTCACATATCTTTGAAACATTTTTAGTTTATGTCTTATAGCGTTTACTCTTTTAGTGTTTATAGAAAAATGTACACATTAAATCTACTGAAAGTAAAAAAGGAGTTTATATACACTGTATATATAGCTTTAGTGTAGTTAAGCTTTTTTTCATGGAGAGCAAAGTTCTACCATCCAAAAAAGTGCATAATGTATATAAAACATACAAATTATACGTACTGTTCGTTGTTTGTTTGTTTGATTGATTAATATATTTGTTTTGAGTTTGTTAAGGCTATGTGGAGAGGAGGTTCCATTCTTGATGATGCCATATATATATTATGGTTCATGCCCTAATGGCGCTCTCTCACTTCCTCTCTCAGCTCTCATTGTTCCATGTTGTGTTTGTTGTTAGCTTTATTCTAACATTATGTACATTTAATTCTTATCCGTAACGGATAGGTTTTTTGTTATTTGATTCACCTTTTGATTATTTAGAAAGACTAGCGAGGGAAGCAGAGGCCCGGAAGATTCACCAGTTTTTCTTTATTCTGGAGCCAGGTTAGATCTTTCCTGGAGAACAGGTGTAGTCAGAGTTGTGTATTTTCTCTCCTTAGCTATCTTACCAGTTACTTGACTTCTTTTGTCTTCTTTTGTTTGGTTCTATTTTGTATATCTTCATTTGAGGTTATTTTGTAAATTTGCTGTTTTGATTTTCCCTGTCCGATTAAACAGATTGATTTCTAAATGAAAATGATTCTGTGCTCATTGTGTTCGGCCTTTACCAACATTTATTTTGTGTGTTTAGAAAGAGTCATTGAAATTGGTTTTGGTCCCTAACACGTACATACATATAATTAAGTGAGCTGGGCTAAATATTACTTTCCAATAAAATAAGCTTAACTTCTCTTATGCTACCAACTGAAAAATGTAGCAAGCTAAACTATTGCAATATGGCAAGAGTAGCTCACTAAATCAAAGCTACTTGTATTTATTTTTTTAATAAATGAACTAGCAATTACAAATGCTATCTCAGTGATTAATAAACCTCTCAGTCAAACAGAAAGATAAACATGCACTGTCCTTATAGTATACAGTATCATATACATTTACTAAATACATTGAACAAATAAGAATAGTGACATATAGTCAGCAAAATATGATCAACATAAACAAAAAAGCTATGTTTCGATTCTATTAAATATGCCATAACTCAAATAAATAAATTCTTTACTGTTATAAGATTTAATTTTAAGTGCATGGAGTACATTTTAGAAATATGGAAAAACATTTAAGCTGTTATTACTTTAAAATAAAAATTAGCCTGAGGAGCAAATTATATAAAATACATTAATCTAATTACTCTTAATTACATCTTTGTATTTCTTCCTAACATCATACCTGTAAGCAATTGGTTATGATGAACTTTGTGACTGCAGTGCACTTTAAACAAAACCCCCTCCTCTGTCAGGTATTTAAAACGCCTCTGATTGGCCATTACATTATATATATATATATATATATATATATATATATATATAGTGATGAAGGATGACCAAGTCCATTGTCGTATTATGGTGCGTCTAGCAGAGTAAAACACAGTTTTCTGTGATATAAGTATTTGGAAATTGTTACTTAACGATGTTCTTATATCTTGTTGATGTTTTGAAATCACCCCTGATCTAATTGATTAAAATCCCTCCGGTCCCCTCCCACCCTGGACACTCTCTCTCTTTGAACTGTTACCGACTAGTGGATGCTACAAATCACAGAGCACGAAAACATCCATGGAAAAAGCTTCTTTCCTCCGGCCATCTACCTCCTGAACAGATTAAATAAACTGTTTAGTTTTCTGTTAATTGTCACTTTACATTGTCTACTGGAAGCTTCTGTAACCAAAACAAATTCCTCGTGTGTGCAAGCAAACCTGGCATTAAAGCTCATTCTGTGTCGTATTGTGAGCGGTGAGAGAGAACCCAGGAGCGGGCTCGAATAGGGATGACACACAGACTTAAATGAATAAAAACAAAAACCCAGGATGGGAAAACGGTAACAAAAACAGTTTAAAAGACGAACAAAATACTTCCCACGAGCGGGCACAAAACCAAGGGTCCATAAGGATTCTGCCAAAACCTGGAAAACATGAACAAGAGGCAGAACCATGACAGATCCAACAGACTTCTTCTATATCACAGATACTTCAATCTGCTATCATGCATCTCAGCTTTTCTTGATGCAGACACAGGTTAATAATGCACTTTTCTGCATTTTTCAATACTTTTTTCCATAATTTTTTACTATTTTTATGAACAACAACTTATGCTACACAACTAAATCGCCTTAAGGTTTCATGGTTTGATCTATTTTGACAATCATGAACACACAAATGATTCATTTTGAGATTGTGATGTATGTATAGTACTCTCGACTTACTCTTATTAACATACAGACTCAAAACTACAACATTCTTTAAAATATATTATAAATATCTTAAAATATCTAAGTTGTACAGTTTTGAAATGACAAGACCCAATAAAACATAAGGATAAATATAACTATTTTTCTTTTTTGGACAAAAGAATCAGACTGATATATTTTAAGATATGTAAGGGAAAGTCTTTTAAAGGTCACATAATTGGGCAAATGTGGTTCCTAGTATCCCAAGAATAAGTCTGAAAAGTTTCAGTTCAAAATACTTTCTCAAAATACAGTTTGTTTACTGAAGGGTGTTGAAAATGGCCATTTGAGGATGCAATGGAAAATGCGCTGTTTTGTGTGTCTCCTGAAATGCAAATGAGCTGCTGGTGTCTGCACCTGTTCAAGCAGAAAGCACAAGGCTCAAAGACTCGGTGTTCCAGTAATAAGGAAACTTAGGAAAATATCAACATGAAGTGAATGAGTAACACTGAGTTAACCAACATGAAAAGAATGGATGACAGTGGACGATTTAATGATATTGGAGACGTCAGCAGGCCTAAATCAATGTGATGTTACATTGTTCAAAGATAAAAATGTTTCAAGGGGCTTAATACACATTACAAAAATAAATAAAAAATTTAACTTAAGAATTCTTTCGTTAATATTAATTACAGTTTTTTTTATTGAAATAATTGAGTAATAATCCCTATGTTAATTCCATCTATATGTTCATATATAAAACTTATTTATTAATCAATGTTAATATAATTGTAATGTAAACCTAAAGTTTTTGAGAATTTGAATAGAAATATTTGAATAGAATAGATTTTTATTATTCTAGGGTGGCTCTGTACACACGCTCCTCATACACAGTTCAAACGAGGTGTAAAATTGCATTTTCCAGATTATATGTGCTTTAAAGTTAAGGCAGCTCAAACATTAATTTAAGTCTTAATCTTTGTCTGGGAAATCTGTAACATTTCATATATCTCCAAATATTTTCGATGTTATTGAAGGGTTCTTATGTACAACAGGGTTTAATCTTAGTTAAAAGCAAAAAAATCCCAATTAAAAATCTTATTGTGATATACTTTTCATTATCTCCATACTGTATCTCATTGAACTGCATTGTTTAATATGCCAGATTTATGGGACCATGCCTAAAAAATGCAGGCTCTTTTGCATGCTGATAGAAAACCCTATTGGGTAGAACCCTAATGCTAACCTTAAAACTCAGCCTCAAAAATGGCTGAAACATATCCCCTCAAATTTGGCAATTTAGGCTTTGGATCATTGAATGGTATAGCATATATGCTCTTTCATAGAAGCGTAACTCCAAAATGCCACTGTAAAAATGCCTGCTCTTTTTGCATGGTGAAAGACAAGAACATTCTGAAACCCCATTGTGACATTTTAGGTAAAACCCACAACTTAAAAAACCAAGCATAAATGTCACATGTGATTTATATATATGTCAATTATATATATTAAAGAAGTGGGAGGAAAAGTAAATTGCAGATATGCATAAAATGTTTTGCATATAAAAAGTGTACATACTGTGAATTAGACAAATGTAAAATTAAATTCCTATAATGCAAACACAAATCAGATAGGTAGTAGCAGATGTGTTATTGATGGAGTGTATTAAATATGATTTGTCATACTTTAAGTTTAAAGGTTTGAGTCTCCACTTATTTGGATTGTAATTTTCATTGATTTGCAAAAGTACCCAACAAGTAATTTGCATATTTGTTTTGAGTTATCCTGAAAGATCTTCAGGTTCTGTACACACACTCCTGGTACCAAGTTGTGTTCAAACAACATTTAAATGTGAATTTTCCACATAATATGGACTTTTAAGTTAACGCAGCTCAAACGTTCATGAAACGTAATGCTCTCAGCAGAAAGAAGTGAAATGAAAAGATTTTTCATAACAATATAAATAATATTAAAATATATTCCCATCAAACAAATTCTGTCTGTTTCCCAGTAATCATTATCATTACCTTGCATCTCTTTCTTCCAATTTTTAAGGAGAACTTACAAATATTTAACCTTGGCTTTGAATTACTTGATTACATGTGTTTACATATTCAAATAAGGTGACTGTCCTATACATTCTTGAATTATTTGGATATCTTTTACATGATTTGCATATATTGTGGACACATCAAACTTTAAGACTCACAACACTTGAGCATCACATCATCATTGAAACATCACATCACTGAAGAGATGAAGGCATCGATCAGTCTTCTGCTTGTCCTTTGTGGACTGACAACAGGTTTAATAAGAGATCACATCTTCATGAACATCCGAAAGAACTGGACTGATGCTCAGAGTTACTGCAGAGAGCATTACACAGACCTGTCAACCGTCCAAAGTGTTGAAGAACAGCAGATACTTATAAAGCTAAAAGCAGGAGTTATATCATACACTTGGATCGGGCTCTCAAAGGACATGACCAACTTTAATAATTTTCTGTGGTCTGATGGTGATTTCTTCTCCTACTCTCACTGGGAAAGTGGACAACCAAATAATTTGAATGGAATTCAACATTGTGTATCCACATCTAATACATGGTATGACTATGAGTGTAATAAGACATTTTCATTTTTCTGCTACAAAACAATTTCTCTTATTAAAGAGAAGATGACATGGGAGGATGCTCTAAAGTACTGCAGGGCTCACCACACTGATCTGGCCAGCTTGACCACTGACATAAAAGTGCAGATAGTAAAAATTGGAACAACTGATGCCCAAACAGACAGTTTGTGGACAGGCTTGCGCTTCTTGGCTGGAGAATGGTTCTGGGTGGATGGAAAGCCTCTGGGGGATCAAATCACACTTCCAGAGTGCCCAATTCAGCCCAATCGCTGTGGAGCCCGCAACACAATAACTGACACCTGGGAGAACAGAGACTGTGAAGAAAAGCTTAACTTTCTCTGCATCTGAAGGTAATATATATCAACAACAACAGAATATTACACATCTTTAATGCTGCATATGTTTAATGAGTAAAGCTCCACAGAATGGCATCCAAAAACAGTATATGTTGAAGTGATAGTTTACTCAAAAATTAACATTAAAATCACAATTCCCTCCCCATCTTGTCATGTCAATCCGGAACAAATCCTGCAAAATGCTAAAAATTATATTTTGAAAAATGTCGGTTGCAGGCACCCCTTCACTTACATTGGTTTTCTGCAAAAGAAACTTTGGTGTGATATGACAATACAGGTTTGACATGAAAAGAAGTGTGAATAGATAATAAGTAAATTGATTCATTAACTTAGAATGTCACAAACATACATCTGCCTTCATATTCAGATACATTTTTACTTACTTCTGAACCTACATCAACTTATAACACATATTGTAGACTACATACATCATGTCTCAAATCGCTTAATTTCTTAGTATTAAATACAATACGTGAAAGTCAGTAATAAAAACAGTTGAGAAATATCCATAATCTGCTGCTTATGCTAAGATTTTTTAGTATGATTTAGATCAATTAGGTAAATAATGAACCCAGTGGTTGATGTTATTTACATCACTTAAAATACACAGTAGGATTTTATAATTGTACTGCTTGTCCAATTCAATTAATTTAAAAACTATAATTTTTTTGTAAAATTTGGTCACAACATTTATATTTGCAATTATATTTATTATAAGATTTTTATTTTATATATTTATAAGAACCTATATGTAATTTCTCAAACTGTTGTGTTCTTTATCAGAGTCTTTATTAAAGCTGAGATCTTGTAAAACAATAATGCATATGACTAGGGAAGACAACACAAGTATTTATAAGCAACAGCTCCAGATAAACAATGACACACAAAACTCATCTATTACAGAGCTATAACAACAACATCACTTTAGTTCTGTAAAACAATAAAACCAATTTAACTAATATATTAATCTGAATCAAAGGAACCTCAGTGTAAAGACGACTTTGCTCTCCAACGTCTCTCTGCTTCACTAAAGTATCCCAAGTGATAATGTATATCTGTTAAAAACCCTTTGTCAAAGTACCACGGTTGAGTTACACATTTGTTATCTTACCATACATTTATCAGAATGAGCATTGTGGTATGAGAAGGACTATACTAGTAATATGGGAATAGGGATTTACCAGTAAAGATGTATGTGTATGGGTGGGCTTAGTATAAAGGAGAACACAGTTTAAATATTTGTTTTTAGCCTCTTTATTTTGTTGTTGGTGTTGTTTTTGTTTGGCCGTCAATACATTTAAAAAAAAACTTTATTAATCTTTAGTCTAAGCATGTTTTTATGTTGATCTGACAGATGTAAATTTGTTAATTCTTTTGTTTCCATTCATAAAAATCAAATATTCAATCTCTTCTTTTTAGGAGAATTTCCCAATGCTGTGTTTAAGTGAAGGGAACTGGACTGGAAAAAAACAATCCACAGGAAATCATGAAATCTTTTTCACAAAAGTGCTATTTGGTAAATGTAAACTCATTAAATTGTGATCAAACAATAGATCATATATTATAAATACAGGAAACGTAGCAAAAAATCACCAGGGCAAAACCCAAGGAACAAGGCAAAAAAACATATGGAAACACACATACAAAACTGATACAAGAAAGGTAGCATAAACAGGGTTTATATAGGAAAAACAAACCATGGTAATAAAACACAGATGAGAATGATAATGTGTCCAGCATCGGGGTTTGGAAAATGCAGAAAATGAAAAGATCTATATTTAATCATAATTATACAAATTATATGATTTAAAAATGTAGACATGGCTTTAATGCTGTGGGAACAATATATGTTTGGTTAGTATATTTAAGGTCCATAATAATTTATATGTAATTAGGGGTTTAGTCGGATATGAAAGAAGGGATACTTGAGAACATTTTGAATATAAGATTTGGTCTCAACAGGGCCGACATTAATTCTCAAATGTTGGTTTGTTTCCAAGTCGAGTATTATATTAAAATTCACTTATTTACATTACATGGTTGTTGGTTGTAATCCCCTTGGAATTAAAAAAGAACATTAAATACAATATTGTTGTCTTTTATTGATTCTTATTCCAAAGCTATACATAGAAGGTGAATTTGTAGCAATGTGACAGGTTCCTAAATATCTAAATATAATAAGAAACAAAAATTTCTAATAACATTTTAAGGAATGATCTGGACAATTTGCTGTGTTAAAACATTTGCTAAACCAATATAAAGCGCTGTTGTACATCCATTCTAAATCATAAACATTTTTCAGAGATCTTCTAGAGGTCTGTATGACATCTGACAGCAGAGATGTATTGTAGATAGATGTTTGAAACATGTACATGTGCTATAAAGGAACATTCCAATGTTTGTAAATAAGAACACTTGAGCATCTTGTATCACAGTCTTTGGTTGTTATTATGAAGCAGAGGGTCTCGAAGACTTGAGTAAATAGTTTTATTTCTCTCAAACCAGTTTGAAGTCAGCACAAGCAATGCCAAAGCACCACACAAAGTTACTGAAACACTGAACATCATACACCTAACACAGTGAAACTACAAATGAACACATAAAATAACTGATTAATAAACATTGACAGGCCAATGTGCAAATATTCATAGTGCTTAAGTATGCATTCATCTTTATGGAATGCATCTTACATGACATTTAATCTACAGCAATTAACCATCTGTAAAAAATCTCTGGCGCGCTCTTGTTGTCACTTACACTCCCAGCAAAAAAAAAAACAGTATGCACACTTCTGCACTCTGCACTCACACACTTGGCCGATGTTGTTTGTTGACTTCAGTTCAGCATTTAACACTGTTATCCCCTCCAAACTGACCACTAAACTTGGTGACCTGGACATTAACACCTCTTTCTGTAGCTGGATTATGGACTTTCTGAACAAAAGGCCTCAGCATGTTAGGTCAGACCACACCCACTACTATCAAACTTAACACCGGCGTACCACAGGGCATTCCTCTACTCCTTTTACACCCATGACTGCAAGCCTGTGCATGGATCCAACTCCATTATTAAGTTTGCAGACGACACTGCGGTGATTGGCCTCATTAGTGACAACAACGAGGCTGCCTACAGGGAAGAGGTACAGCACCTGGCCACATGGTGCCCTGATAATAACCTGCTTCTGAACACGGAGCTCATTGTGCACTTCAGGAAGCAGAATGGATGCACGCATGACCCATTCCACATTAACGGGATGGTTGTTGAGCGTGTCTCCAGCTTCAAGTTCCTGGGAACTACCATCTTTGAGAACCTGTCCTGGAACACTTACATTTCCAGCGTGATCAAGAAGGTTCACTAGCGCCTATTCTTCCTCAGAACACTGAAGAAGAACCAGCTGTCTCCAGCCATCCTGGTGAACTTTTACAGGTGTGGGATAGAGAGCATCCTGACCAGCTGTATCACGGCTTGGTATGAGAACTGCTCAGTGACTGACCACAAAGCTCTGCAGAGGAATGTGAAACCTACCCAACGCATCACAGGAACAAGACTCCCTGCTATTGCGGACATCCAGAGGAAACGCTGTCTTCGTCGAGCTCGCAGCATCCTCAGGGACTCGACTCACCCTGACCGAATACTGTTTACCCTCCAGGAGCCCCCGGACAAGGACAACAAGATTAAGGGACCGCTTTTAAGGGACAGCAGTCTCCTTACTGAACTCTTCCCTCTGACACCCCTCAACCACACACACAGATTCCTCCCCCCTCTTCAACACTACACCTCCTTATTTCTTATTTATTTTAAATATTCATAACAATAACCAGCTGTTTTAAGCACTGCTGTCTGTTTGCACACTGTACTATTCCAAATGGACTTTACCATCCACTGCAATACTGTAAATTATGTTCAAAGTTCTGTCTATAGCGTACATACACCTTTACATAATGTATAGTATTATTGTACATGTTACATATATATTCTATTACTGCTTATTTCACTTCTGGTAAGATACTAACTGCATTTCATTGCCTTGTATCATACATGTGCACTGACAATAAAGTTGAATCTAATCTAATCCGATAAACATAGCTTTAATGTAATTAATTTGAACCATAATCAAACTAAATACTTGGGGGGGAACATAGATGAAGTAATATAAAAAAATTATAATTCTTGGCACTTGACTTGTATGCTGTGTTTTTCTTACTAGGACTGGCAATGTTTCACTTATCTTTGCTTGGTTACCTTTTGTACTGATTGTTTTTTTTGGTAAACCTCACTTGTAAGTCCCTTTAAAAAAGCATTAGCTAAATGACCGGCAAAACTTATTGTTAATTGTCAAGGACACGAATTTCCCATTTAATTGTGTAATTGTTACGACCTATCATCACAGGGTAAAATATTTTATCACACTACGCAGGAACAGGGGCATTGCAACCATTTTAAAAGTATGGAGGGCAGCATTATGGTTATGCGTCCCAAAGGTGATGTTAAAAATAAATTTTAAATATGATAGCAATTGGCATTTTACAGCAGTCTAATGGCAATTTTGGAATATGGCAAGATAATATACAGGAACCTCTTTTTTGTGAAACCATACTCAAGACTTTTATAAAGGAAATTTTATTAACAAGATATTTCATGACTTTCCACTTAGTTAAACAATTTCACAAGTTGGAAACCCATATGTAATCTACAATACAGTAGATACATTTTTCAAGCGCAATGCCTTTAGACATGATTTTATTTCGAATATATTAAGTTTTAACGGAATTAAACTGATTTAAGGAATTAAAATGTGTGATTCTTTAATGTATAGTTAGTAGAAACATAGTCCCAACTAAGAAAGACAGTTTTAAAATGAATTATTTTTATACAGATCTCACTTCTAGACATTCTGGAGTGGTCAAAGAACTGTCCTCTTCTCTCTCTCAATGGCCTATTTCATACAGTATTAAATGTTAATTTGCCATTAAATGGCTGGTCACAGATGATCTGTGAACAGAACCTTTCCAGAGATTAGTACTTCCAATTTACCAGTATAATACCAGTTGTAACATTACCTGGAATTTAGTATTATGAGACGCTGTGTGAACGAACATCTTTCATTTCAATGTGGGCTTGCAGGACATACTCAAATCTGTCTCTAGATAAGCAAAAGCGTTCCCTGGACATTTCTTCATTTATTGAGCAAACTTGCCCAAAAATCTTTACCGTGCATTCTCTCAATAACCCACGTCTTGGCCGGACTGGTGTGACTATTTTTTAGACAGTGTTCGTTATGGGGCAGTCTTCTAATTCAGTCATTTCCAGCCCTACGGTTCAGTTCAGTTCATTTACATTTATTCATTTGGCAGACGCTTTTAACCAGCGACTGACAAGTGCAATTCAGTTGCCATTTATCACTACAGAGCAAACAGGGGTAAGACTTCTGCTGACAAGCCCCAATCTCCACCACCAGACAACAACTGACAAACTGCAGACAAAGCAATGGAGCACAGTGTGCTGGTGTCGGCTTGTCCAAAGCTCTGTGGACACAACAGTGACATGGCGAAATTACATAAAAATATAGGGTGGACACACATTTCATTTTACTGCATGTCAAATAGGGACAGAACAAAATACTTATATGAGTAATTGAGCAATTCATTTAGTCTTAATTTTGGCACTATTTTGCTTCCTAAGCAGTGTGTTCATTCAGTCCCTAGATCAGAATTTTTTCTTGTTGCAAATTGTTTTTTGCTGTAAATATTACTTAGATTTAAAAATGTCTTTCATAATCTAGTCCAGTAGATGGCATAAATGACCCTCAAGTATAACTTTCTGTATGTGACACTTTCTTCTTGAGAGCTATTTGGAATTGACTGTGCATATATTGTAAGTCAATTAGGGCTAACGTTGTTTGATGCCAATATGTTATTTTATATTGTGCAGAAAAAGCAAGTCATTGAGATTTTAAATGATACGAGGGTGAGTTAATAATGACAGAATTTAATATGGGAACTAGGCTGTGTTAAATGTTGAAAAGTTGAAAAGACAACTGGACTAGACAACAAAATTCCAAAAGCTGTCATTGTGCAGTGATTACACAAAATTAACACTAAAGTGTTCAGTATCAAAAGTTCTGAACAACTTTATTTGTACTAGGATATTAAATAAAATTGAGACACAACAGCTGAACAAACAGTGCTGCAACTGCAGAAATCAATAGTTTAACATTTGCATACTTTGTATGTGCTTTAAATATTCACTTAATTATTGTCGTGGACATATGGAATGTTTTGAAAACCCAACATTCATGTAAAAGATACGGGCAATTCCACAAAAAGATCAACCTTACTATGAAAATATTAAGTTTTACACCAAATGTTTGTTGATGTCAACATTTGGTGATTCAAATACCAATGTGAGTTCTTTCTTTAGGTTATTATAACATTCATTTTATTTTTACTTCAAGAGTTTTCATTGTAAAGTAAAGGCAGTTTCAGTAAGGTACATGTAAATTAAAACATAATTATAATTTTATGTTCTGTGAAGAGGCATCAGTTTTCCATACTTTAAGTTGGATTTAAATAGATTCTGATTTGTACATTTTAACTCCATAAGTAAAAAGAGTTTGTTGTCTCTCAAAAATGGTGTCTTATTTTTGTCAAGTCCATTACGAAAGGTTTATTTACCGTTTTTTAAATAGACATCTTGTGCATATACCAAAATCATTTGGATATTTAAACCCTGTGAACTAAACAATATTCATATTTGCATGGCATTTTAAATTTAATATTTTATACATATTTTTTATTTTTTTATAGAATTTGATTGCTTGTGGTTTAGTTGCTCCCTTTTTAATTAAGTGAGACTATTTCATTTACAACCTGGTGGTGATAAAACTATGTTTTGTTGGTAAGCATGCAGTTGTAATGCTGTTTATGCTATGTCTAAGTTTAATGTTGTTTAGGTGCGCTTGAAGTGCATTATTTGAAAATTATACTTTTTAAAAGTTTTTTTGTTAAATTCATTTGGCTTACTTTTACTGTGTGTTCATAACCTAAGGTCATTCATCAATTTTGCTGGCTTCGATCAAAATTTTATTGCAGTCAGCAGTACAGGATCATTGTACTTGATTTTAGATATTATTTTTTTATGAAACTGTAATTGTGTCATTTATTTTTTTTCTTCTTTTTTTTAACATAAATGCATTATGATGTAAAGAACATTGGCTGTGTAAGGTCAAATCAAACTTCATAATAGCTCCTTATCTCAGAATATGATATCCCATCTGGTTTACACTGGCAGGGTCAAATATTATTATCATAAAAGATCCAAATGGTATTAAGCTCGCAAAACATCAAATTAAATAGAAATTAAAAATGATTAAATAAAATAGGATCATTCAACCAAAGTTCCCTCAAAAAGAAAAGAAAAATAGAGGATTAAATTTATGAAACTTTATTTAATCAGTACTTAATGTGTGTTGGTGAAAGTCTGAAAATTGGAAGAGGGAGATAAAGAAAAAGAAAGCAAGAGGAGAATAAAGGGGAGAACAAAAGGAAGAGACTAAAAATAAATGAAAACGGACATCTGCTGCATAGTGAACAAAACTAAATCCTTCAGACTTCAAACCAAACACTGCTTGAAGTAAAGCTTGACTCTGTTTTAGTCAAAACATGGAAGCAATTTTCTTTTTAATTTCCTGATGCAATTTTTGTCTTTTTTTGGTAAAATTCAGAACCACTGCCGTTACCAACATGGTTATTGAATTTCATGGCACACACTTTAGTGAAGTGATGTGATTGGGGCCAAGTACGGTGTTCCATACTTGGAATTTGTGCTCTGTGTTGATCCCAGTGTGCACACACAGTAAGTTAACACACACAGACTGTGAACAAACACCCGGACCTGTGGTGCCTGGGGAGCAGTGTGGAGGGGGGGTGCCTTGCTCAAGGGACTCACCCCATTCGTGGTATCCTCACTTGTACATAGTCTCCAACCATAAACCTTCAGATCACGAGTCCAATACTCGAACCACCAGGCTACGACTGCGTTAATCCCAAGTTACATAGTTATTATGTACCTCTATACATTTTGCAGCTCCACGAAAAAAAAACATATTTCTACATTTTAAAGATACAAAAGTAAACTGGTGCACTAAAGGGGCAGATGGAACGTCAGCGTCAAACACACAAGTATATAAGATGTAAATATAAGATGAGGGTAAGGAATAAAAGATCTCTTTAAGCATGACACGTTTTACTGTGCCAAGTATATGCCAAAAAATAGTTACTATTTTTAACATATGAAAACCATGGTTAATTTTTGTAAGGATCTTTGCATTTTGTGAAAAATTTGAAAAAAAGTGTAATCTCCTCTTTCACCTGAGGTTTAGGTTGGCCATCTATTGTTGGTTTGCCACCTCATGAATCATACTATAAAGTCTTTAACTTCTGATTTTTATTGTTCCCTCAACTAATCATTAATTATTATAATACAAACAATTTATATATTTAATATATAATATATTTTTAACATGTCATGTAGCCATTTAAATAAATAGTTGATTCTTATAAAACAACCCTGCAAGTTGGTTTAAAATAACTTTGTCCAGCTTGTCATTACCTGGTTATTTTAACCAGAACGTTTTCTAACCCACAGTGTACAGTTTTTACAATTAAATTTCAGGTCATAAATTTATGTACAAACACATGCTGTCTGTGTTTTGAAAGTCATACTGTTGACATGGAAAAATGTTCTGTTGGTGACACCAAGAAGGTTGTGCTGAGTGACACTAAAGAAAGGAGAAAGTGTCCCAAAACTTTTGACCAGAAGAGGAGAAATCTGTCGTGTTTGTGGAACTGTATGATCCGATGAATTGGGAGAAGTATCTCATTTGGAAACACTGGCTGTGAATCTGATTTTGTTAAAACCCTATTGCCTACTCTACAACATCAGGCAGATAAGACCTTTCCTTTTGGAGCATACTGCGCAAATTCTTGTGCAGACTATAGTCCTGTCTAAGCTTGATTACTGCTATGCTCTACTAGCTGGACTCCGGACCCCCACTACCAAACTTCTGCAGATGTAACATGCCGGTGGCATGACTGGTCTTCAAGGAACCTCAAAAGATGCACCTCACACCTCTTTTCATCAAGTTAAATTGCCTCCCTATAGCCGCTTGCTTCAAATTCAAAGCTCTCCTCATTACCTACAACGCACCTTCTCTTGATCAGTTCCATGATGGTGGAACGATCTACCCGATACAACCCGCCTGGAAGATCCTCTATCTTCAAAAACTGCCTTAAAACCCGTCTTTTCCTAAACCACAATAACACATACTTCTAACCTAATAATTAACCTCCTTTGACATCCTTACTTTTCTACTTAAAAAATTTTTTATTTAGCACTTGGTACGTATGTTGTTTATTTTTATCTCACAAAGACATGCATTATTTCACTTATGATTGCTTTGTTATCTCTTGTTCTAAATGCTTCTTTTTTAAATTGCTTTGGATAAAAGCATCAGCTTAATGACTAAATGTAAAGGTAAAAACATATCTAAGTTACGTCCTGCACATAGAACGAGCACGAGTTAAGGTAAGAATAAAGTTTTGCGTAAAACACATGTGAAAGATTTTTTAATTATGTAAATATAATTTTTTAGTAGTACTCAAGCTCTTTGCACTCTAATGCCTTTAAATGGGACGTATACGGCAGATTACCCAGTTATTTTTGCATCTCATTGCATTTGTTGTATTAATCAAAAACAATAATTATTAGTTTTTTAAGGTCTACTCAAACTAGCCCAATCAAAGCATGTATGGGCATGTGTCAGACTTAAAGCGTGGTTCAATAGTAGTTGGACAAGGAGAATCTGCGTTTTCAATCCTGTTTCCTGAATTTCCCTCTGGGTGAGTAGAACCTTTTGCAAACGAGAGCTATTACTTAGCTATTAGCTATTACTTCTGATGACTCTTGTTGCTCAAACCCGTAGCAATCGTGATCAGTTTGAGCTATTAGTTTGACATTGACATTGATAAGTAAGTCCTTTGGTTTTAAAATTTACAAGGGCACTAAAAGAGCCCTAGAGCATTTAGGACCAATCACATATCAGTTACTTAGGAAAGCCTGTAGTCCAGCTTCAGTACACTAGTAGGGGAATCTTTGTCGTCAATGTTGATTTTTGAACTGTCCGCTGCATGAGTAGAACCTCTTACTAATGGGAGTGTATAGTTTTTGTGACTTTACATATTACCTGTGAAACTTTATGACAAGAGCTCCTTCAAATCACATGTGTCACCTATTAACTATAAATTAAATCCACCTCTGTAGTGGTATATTGCATCTATTGATTTTTTGGGGGATTCGAATGGTCTACTTTCATTTTTTTGGAGGATGAAACAATTTTTATGATACTCAGAGACTTCAACATCCTCCTTGAGATATCCTCAATAGGTGAATTCCAAAACCTAACGGCATAGTTTGATCTCAAGCAACTTGCCAGACTGCTCCACTCATTACAACCACTCTTTATCTCGACCTGATAGCACCAGACATAACAACCTCTTCCTCGCTTTTAGCCTTCAGACCCATCCGACTACCTGCCCACTAGACCCCATCATAACACAGACCAGACCACATAAGACAGTGTGCAATATGCACATACATATAATCAGTATAATCACAGTGTACTATAGACAAACACAGTCGAAACATTCAACACTGTGTGTACATACATACATTTAGCACGAGAAAAACATTAAACACTAAACACAGAGTGTGCACGTTCTGCATATGTAAACAAGATGTGCATTAAGATTTTTAAGGTGCAGTAGAGTGGATGTAGTCCTAATACAGTTAGTAGTTGTGCATAGGATGAAGGTAGACTGTTGTTTAAAGTGCAATGTGTAAATATAGTCCAGTGTTAAACTTTGAGTTAAAGGGCAGTGTGTGACATATTGTGTGTGGGAGTGTATCAGTTCTGATTGTTCATGAGTCGGATAGCCTGAAGGAAAAAGCTATCCCTCAGTCGACTCGTGCGGGAGCAGATGCTGCGAAGACGTCTTCCTGAGGGCAGCATAGAGAGCAGTCTGTGAGATGGGTGGCTGGAGTCCCTGATGATCTTCCAGGATTTTCTTATGCACCGGACGGTGTAGATGTCCTGGAGGGAGGGAAAGCTCGACTCCGACGATGTGGCTGGCATTTCGCACGACCCTTTTCAGAGCTTTGCAGTTGCCAGCAGTGCTGATTCCAAACCAGGCAGTGATGCAGCTCGTCAGGATGCTCTCTATTGTGCTGTTGTAGAAGGTTCTGAGGATGCTGGGGCTCATGCCAAACTTCCTCATCCTTCTCAGGAAAAAGAGAGGCTGTTGTGCTTTCTTCAGCACCGCGTCGGTATGAATGGACCAGGTGAGATCCTCGCTGATGTTGACGCCGAGGAACTTGAAACTTCTCACCCGCTCCACAGATGTCTCGCCGATAGTGATGGGTCTGTGTTCTCTGCTCTGTCTCCTGAAGTCTACCACCAGCTCCTTGGTCTTGTCCGTGTTGAGTGAGAGGTGGTTCTCCTGACACCATTTAGTCAGGGTGCTCACCTCCTCTCTGTAGGCCGTCTAATCGTTGTCGGTGATCAGGCCTATGACGGTTGTGTCATCAGCGAACTTGATAATCACATTGGAGCTGTGCGTGGCTGTACAGTCGTGCGTGTACAGGGAGTACAGGAGTGGGCTGAGAACGCAGCCCTGAGGAGCACCAGTATTGAGGGTCAGCGGGAATGAGGTGTTGTTGCCCATTCTGACCACCTGACTTCTGCCTGTCAGGAAGTCCAGGATCCAGTTGCACAGAGATCTGTTTAGTCCAAGATTCTGGAGCTTCTCAACAAGTGTGGAAGGCACTATGGTGTTGAATGCTGAGCTGTAGTCCACAAACAGCATTCTCACATAGGAGTTCTTGTTTTCCAGGTGGGAGAGAGCAGTGTGAAGGGTGAAGGTAATGGCGTCGTCTGTGGAGCGATTGCTGCGGTATGCAAACTGTAGAGGGTCCAGTGAGGCGGGCAGCACAGAGCAGATGTAGTCTCGCATGAGTCTCTCAAAACACTTACTGAAGATGGGTGTAAGAGCGACAGGCCTACAGTCATTTAAACATGTGGTTTTGGTCTTCTTGGGTATGGGCACAATGGTTGATGTCTTGAAGCATGAAGGGACCACAGACAGACAGAGGGAGAGGTTGAAGATGTCTGTGAAGACACCGGCCAGCTGGTATGCCCATGTTCGGAGCACACGGCCTGGGATGCCATCAGGACCCGCAGCTTTCCGGATATTTACCCGTCTGAAGGATCTCACATCTTCTGCAGCAGCTGCGGGAACTCTCTCTGTGTGGGCGGGGCTGTGAGCCTCGAAACGAGCATAGAAGCGTGTGGATCAGCTCGAGTACACTTGTAGGAGAATTTGCGTTTTCAACATTGTTTATTGAATTACCCGTTGCGTGAGTACAACCTGTTGCTAACGAAAGTGTAAGCTATTTAGATAGAAATACAGTCCTAGTTTCATTGAGCAAGTGTTAATTTGTGTTATTTTAGTTAAATTCATTGCTGTGCCATAAAGAGCCATCAAGTTGTTATTGTTATTGTTTAAATCCGTTGCAATCGTCATCGCAGAGCTATTTGTGGTTTCAGTCAGAGACATTGGTTTATGATTGCCAGGCCATCGAGGCTATTGTTGTGATAATTTACAAGGCGCATTCAGCTCTTTTCACTGATTGCACAATTAAGTGAGTATTTAAGCGTTGTATCTGTGCTAACGCGTCAGCGTGAGCGTCAGCCCTCGTGTGCAGCCCTCCTCGTGTGAAGACCGACGAGAGTAAAGACCAGCGACTCTACCTGCGCGACTCCACCAAGCAGAGACACCGACAGGGCACCTGGGTATTTTTGTATCTTTAAAAATCTGCGTTTCCGTATTTTTTGCTTGTATTTTAAACACTTATTACCTTTATTGGTTTCAAGTACTTCTAATTACTGAACTAGCTCTTAGCTCTTGTTTTCTTCTTATTTATTCTCATTTCCTCTCCTCTTTTATTTACCACTTAACCATGTGTCACAAAATTCTCACTGTGACTAATACTCGTAAACCCTCTGGGTCACGTCGTAGGACACGCAACACTAATAACCTGCATGCCATCCCAACATCTGACTCTTTTACACTCACTATTCCTATAGGCTTGTGGAACTGCCAATCTGCTGTCAACAAAGCTGACTTTATTCCTGCCATGGCTAAACATTCTGGTCTCTCTGTTTTAGCACTCACTGAAACCTGGATAAAACCAGAAGACAGTACAACACCCACTGCCCTGTCTACCAACTATGCGTTCTCCCACACTCCACGCTCTACTGGTAGAGGGGGGGGAACTGGTCTCTTTCTTCCTACTGCTTCCTACCTGCTCGCTGGACCCCATCCCCACCCATCTCCTGCAAGACATCTCTCCTTCGGTCATTCCTGCAATTACTCACATCATCAACTCATCGCTCAACTCTGGCACATTTCCTACTGCTTTCAAAGAAGCCCAGATCACCCCACTGTTGAAGAAACCCTCGCTGAATTCCGCACTTCTAGAGAACTACAGACCAGTCTCTCTACTGCCATTCATCGAAAAGACCCTGGAACGTGTCGTCTCAGATCAACTCTCGGCCTATCTTACTCTACACAACCGCTTGGACAGCAACCAGTCAGGCTTCAAGAAAGGACACTCTACAGAGACAGCTCTGCTCTCAGTTGTTGAAGACCTACGACTGGCAAGGGCGGCCTCCATGTCATCCGTTCTCATCCTGCTAGACTTATCCGCTGCTTTTGACACCGTTAACCACAGTATTCTCCTTTCGACTCTCAAGGAAATGGTATATGGATAACTCAGACAACGCTCTCCAATGGTTCGTATCCTACCTCTCGGGTAGATCCTTCAAGGTTTCGTGGGGAGGTGAAGTCTCAGAACCGCAACATCTTGACACCGGTGTACCTCAGGGCTCAGTTCTTGGACCGTTGCTCTTCTCGATCTACATGACATCACTGGGATCAGTCATTCGTAAGCATGGCTTCTCCTACCACTGTTATGCGGATGACACGCAACTCCACCTTGCGTTTCATCCCGAAGATCAGACGATTTCGACCCGAGTCTCAGCATGTCTGAGCGACATCTCCCTCTGGATGAAGCAACACCACCTACAACTTAACCTTGCGAAAACGGAACTTCTTGTCATCCCTGCCGACTCGAAGACTCGTCACGATCTCTCGATCCAACTAAGAGCATCAACCATTGTGCCCTCCAGGTCTGCGAGAAACTTGGGAGTAATCATCGATGATCAGCTCAACTTAACAGATCATGTTGCCGCGACTGTCAGATCCTGCAGATTCATGCTTTACAACATCAGGAAGATCAGACAGTTTCTCACAGAACACTCCACACAAATCCTGGTTCAAGCTTTGGTCCTGTCCAGGCTAGACTACTGCAATGCGCTCCTTGCTGGACTCCCGATGTGCACAACTAAACCTCTGCAGATGATTCAAAATGCAGCGGCAAGAGTCGTGTTCAAGGAACCAAAAAGGACCCATGTAACACCTCTCTTCATAAAACTGCATTGGCTTCCTGTAGCAGCCCGCATTGAATTTAAATGTCTTCTCATTGCCTACAAGACCACCACCGGTTCAGCACCCACTTACCTTAACTCACTAATGCAAAGATATAGGCCCTCAAGATCTCTGCGCTCCGCAAATGAGCTGAGACTTGTGGTACCAGCTCAAAAGGGTAAGAAATCTCTCTCTCGAACGTTCTCTGCTTCAGTTCCTCGATGGTGGAACGATCTGCCTCTGGCTTCTATCTTTAAAAAACTCCTAAAAACTCATCTTTTCCGGCTACACCTAACTCACTAACTCACTTCTTTTCTACTACTCACTCTATCAAAAAAAAAACCTTCTTTTGTAACTTCACTCTCTGTGTAACTCGGTAGCATTGTTGTAGCACTTGTTCACCTATTGTTGTATCGGCTATTTACCGCTTCATTGTCTCCTCGACTATTGTAAGTCGCTTTGGATAAAAGCGTCTGCTAAATGACTAAATGTAAATGTATGTAAATGTAAATAGAAGTTGTTCAGCTCATCCGGCAGAGAGGCAGGGTTGTTCAAAGCAGATGTCCGCGCTGAGAAGGCTGCTCGAACATGCTGTCGATCCAGGGTTTCTGGTTGGGGTAGATGCGCATTGTTTTTGTCGGCACCACATCATCTATACACTTCCTGATGAAACACGTGACAGAGTCTGATTACGCCTCGTTGTCGTCATCACCCCGTTGTTAAAGAAACAGTCTCTAAACCTGCACTTCTACACGTTGGTATCTCCTGCCTTTCATCTGCAAAACCATGTGTATGGTTAAATATATGGTTAAATATATAGTTATATGGTTAAATAGGGTTAAATAATGGAGCGCTCTGAGTTCGAATGAATAAACTTTATGTTATCAAATATTGTGAGCTTAGTGTGCCTTGTTACTCACTTCTAACTTCTACGCTGTAACTGTGTTGGTTACTTAAGTCCTTGGGCCCCTTAAACTTAAATTTAGATCACAGAATATAATTAAATAAGTATTTTAGAATAAACCTTCTGTTAGTAAAATAATTGTTTACCAAAAAATTATAATCAATTGAAAACACTCAAGTATACTGTTCGTTAAATAACAACTTACTGGAAAGAATAATAAAAGGATCAAACTAAAGGATTTGTTGAAAATGTATAATAAATTAACAATTGTGTAAACAAACAAAAGGAATTTCACCCAATTACACAGATGAATAAAAAAATCAAATACACATTTAACATAATCACTTTTTAGCTGCACATTAAACCTGAGTCCCCAGACTCTCACTCAAATTCAAAACACTGTTTAACCAAATACTAAGCTGGCAATAAGAGCTTACACTTAACCTTGTTCAATATTTAAATCTTTCGTTGTCACGTTGCAGGCCTGTTTGATGCTGGGTTATGTTTCCATTTCACTCAACACTAAGCAACAACAAAACAAAAATACCTTTATATCCTCAATCAGAAGAGCGTGTTTCACCACACGACGTTAGATGTCTGTCAACCCCACGATCACGGCGATTTCCTTATAAGGCCACAGGAATTCCGAGCACTCATGTTAACTCAAGTCATCTGGACTCATCCTCATCTGAAACTGCCATGAATCCTCATGCTGACGACTCCTCAACTAAACACACAATCCATCCGAGCAAGATAGACACTGTTCAGTCTATAAATTGTCCATTCACTGTATTAGAAAATGGAGGCTGGAATAAACACAACCAGAAATATTTTGTGGAGAAATAATTCTTACCCTTCTCTGTAGTATAAGTTTCTGTTCTCGTTTTGACAACACACTAACTACATAAACTATTGAAACACATTATAGCGTTAGTTATACTATATATTTTGTGAAACAATATAACATCAGATGAGTGCACGCTCTTCTATCTCTCGTGCTCTCCCGATTCTTCCTCATTTAACTCTGCCCTCATTACTTCCCGGCCCCTTCACCTTAATCTAGAGCATTGATTGGACATCCAACATGGACAGGTGAATTAGATTGGATATACAATAGAAATATCAAAATACAAAATAATAAACATCAAATTAATTAACATCGAACTTATTCACAACCTTATACATTTATATAATAAACATGAAATATAAAAACGACCAACTTCTACTACCTTACT
The DNA here is from genome assembly GCA_033220385.1 of Triplophysa yarkandensis. Taxonomy (NCBI): domain Eukaryota; kingdom Metazoa; phylum Chordata; class Actinopteri; order Cypriniformes; family Nemacheilidae; genus Triplophysa; species Triplophysa yarkandensis. The sequence continues at coordinate 13,064,756 of CM065655.1, forward strand.
CTGCACAACCTCCCAGACAGCTACCAATCAGGCTTTGAGAAGGGACACTCCACAGAGACTGCGCTACTTTCAAATTGACGAAGGCTGGCAAGGGCAGCCTTTAAATCATCCGTTCTCATCCTAGGTTGAGTTTCTGAATCTTAGCATTTTAGTATCAGACATGGCCGTCCAGTGGTTCAGTTCATACCTCTTTGCTTGGACCATTTCTCTTCTTGGTCTACATGACATCATTGGGATCAATTACTGTTATGTGGACGACATGCAGATCCACCTTGAATTTTATCCTGAAAATCAATGAATAATGTCACCTTTATTTATATAGCGCTTTTGACAAAAAACATTGCATCAAAGCAGCTTAACAACAATAATTATATTATTATTGAATTCGGGGACGTTATCTCTGTTCAGTTTAATGGTGTCTGTGCATTCATTTTCAATTCGTTGATGTCCTCTTTGTTTACTTAAAAAGTGTCTTTGCGTTCAAATTCAATAAAATCAACGATATCGTTGTAAATGAGGTGACCCCAACTAAGCAAGCCAGAGGCAACAGTGGCAAGGAAACCAAAACTCCATCAGTGACAGAAATAGAGAAATAAACCTTGGGAGAAACCAGGCTCAGTTCTCCGCTGACCAGACGAATCCAGCAGATCAAGTCCAGGCTGAAAATCCATACACAACAACTCAAGTGGCCAAGATACTTGAATATTCACTAATGGCGCTGCTCTCTCAGGTGGAGTCTTTCTGCACACGCACCGGTTGCATGTCTTGATCTTTACTTCGACATCTATAGCCATTCTTGGCCAATAAAAACGGGCTCGAACAAGATCAAGGGTTCTCTCCATACCCATATGGCCCATATTATCATGCAGTTGCTCCATGACGATAGGCCTCAGACTCTTTGGGAGTACAAGCTGGTAAGTTGTATGTTCACCAACCACTCTTTTCCGATAAAGAATACCATCTCTTAGCTCTAACTTTTTCCATTCTCGCAGAAAAAATGTAATTCTGGTAATTCTTTTCTCAGTGCAGGCAAGGATGGTTTCCCTGATTCCAGTTGTAAGACAACTTCCTGTATTGCGGGATCAGCTCTTTGTTTGTCTTTAAGCTCTTGCTCTGTCATTTGAGGAACCACTGAAAATCCTTCAAAACAGTCATAAGTCTCAGGAACTGCCTCTGCACTCACAGTAAGGGACTCAATTAGAGGAATATAATCACCATCCTCAGCTGTGCGTACCAGATGTTTATCGCTGATGGCTTGGACAACATCAGTGGAGACTAAGAGTGATTTTTCGTCCTCAGGTAAGTGATGCAAAATAAACTGACGTATGCGCTCCTGCTTCTTCTGTGATATCCCATCATTGGTAAGCATTCCGTGAGGGCGTCTTGACAATGCATCTGCATCTAGGTTACTCTTTCCCGGCCGATATTGAAGAGTGAAAGAAAATGTGGACAAGGCAGAGAGCCATCTGTAACTTGTCGCGTCTAGTTTTGCAGATGTCAACACATAAGTTAACGGATTGCTTTCTGTGACCACTTTGAAATTGCTTCCATACAGGTAATCAGAAAACTTCTCCGTGACTGCCCATTTCAGGGCCAAGAACTCGAGCTTATGTGCAGGGTAACGAGCCTCACTCCTTGAAAGCCCACGGCTGGCGAAAGCAATGGCTCGCAGCTCTTCCCCTTGTTGCTGGTAAAGCGCAGCACCTAGCCCTGTGGTGCTAGCATCGGTGTGCAACTCGTATGGCAGTGTGGGGTCAGCATATCCCAATACGGGTGCTGTGGTGAGTTTCTCTATGAGCGTGTCAAAAGCCTGTTGACAACTTTCTGTCCATCTTCCTCCAAAAGGCACTCTAGGACTCAGGTATGATGTAACCTTGCTCTTGCCTTTACAGTTCTTGCGGAGAGGTGGATATCCAGCAGTCAAGTCATTTAGTGGTTTTGCGATCTTGGAGTAATCTCGAATGAAACGGCGATAATAGCCAGAAAACCCCAAGAAGGAACGTAATTCTTTAAGAGTTTTAGGACATGGCCAGGTTTTAATAGTCTCTATTTTTTGAGGATCGGTTTCCACGCCATTCTGTGATACAATATGTCCTAAATATCTAACAGATGTCTGGAGAAATTTACACTTCTCTACTGAAAGCTTCAATCCATACTCTTTCAAGCGATTTAGGACGTTCAACAGACGGATTTCATGTTCTTCTAGTGTCTCAGAAAATATGATTAAATCATCCAAGAACACCAAAACCTCAGTGAGGTTAATATCGCCCATACACTTCTCCATAAGGCGCTGAAAAGTACTAGGAGCATTTGTTATCCCCTGAGGCATTCGATTAAACTCAAGAGGACAAACAAAAGCAGTTTTGGGTTTATCTTTTTCCTCAACTTCAATCTGGTAATAGCCGGATTTAAGGTCGAGCACTGAAAACCACTTAGATCCACGGAGTGCCGAAAAGGCTTCCTCGAGATTCGGCAGTGCATAAGCATCCTTTATGGTCTGTGTGTTCAATTTACGGAAGTCGATACACAGCCTCACATCGCCATTCTTCTTTTTGACAACCACAATGGGTGACGAAAAGGATGATTCTGATTCTCGGATGATTCCAGCCTCAAGCAACTCTTCCAGATGTCGACGAACTGCTTCAAGGTCATCAGGATGTATGGGTCGAGCCCTGTGCTTGAAAGGGGTGTTGTCATGTAGCTTGATGCTGTGCTTCACCTTGTTGGTTCGCCCAACATCTAATTCATGCATAGCGAAAACTTCTGACATGTCTCTTAACTTCTGGGAAATCCTCTCCTTCCATTCTTCGGTTAGTGGAGAGTCGCCGAAATCAAAACAGAGTTCTTTAGGAGATTTCTCTTCTCCATTAGAGTGCAAGTCACCCTTCTGAGTGCTCTTACTTGAAATTACACTCTGTATGGCATGGACTTCCGCAATAACACCCTTTCCAGGAATGGAAATATCATGCTCAGTCTCATTTTTTAGCACTACAGAGACTTTACGAGATGGATGCTTAGGTAAAACAATAAGACAGCTTGCAACTAAAAGTCCTCCAGGAGCAAAAGAGTGAGAGGGGGGTTCCATCACCTACCACCTATCCGTCACTTGTCCTTTTATACTCACAACTCCCTCCATGACAAGATTCTGCCCTGCGGGTACAATAGTTGCATCAGTGGTGGGGAGTCTGACAACTCCTACATTACTGTTTACTCTCTGATTCCGTCGATACTCAATCGTTCTTACTACTGCCTTATAACCAAATGGAATGGATTTGCATACAGTGCTATTGGCTTCAAGATGCTGTCCATATGCCAAGTCTAAAGTGTTTGTACCTATGAGCACCTTTGGCTGAACAGTACCACTTGTATCAGGAATAACCAGCGCTAGGGTTGACACTTCTACAGTATTCCCTAGAAAATCCTCAGGGAACTTGATTCTCATTTCTACATATCCCAAATAGGGTACTACCTGTCCATTCGCAGCCTCCCCCTCCAGCAGATTATCCAAAGGAATTATACTCAGCTCAGGCAGAGTTTGCTCATGATAAGATTTTGTGATTGTCGTCACTTGTGACCCTGTGTCCAGGAGACAGGAACATAGTTTCCCTTCAATGTATACTTGAGCAGTACACTTGGTTCCTACCAACCCCTTCGGAAGGCTGGCGAACGGACCTCTGCTGTTGTAAAACTCTGAACTACCTCTTCTTCCTGTGGATCCTTTGAGACTGGTTTTGCACGTATTAGCCCTTGTACGTCTCTCTACAGGGGCTAATTCCAGTTTAAAGACTCTGAGGCCCCTTGGCACTGTTGGCGGTCCCACAGACTCTGCCCTTCCTTCAGCTGCTTTCGTTTTTCATTCACTAAAGATGGGTTTGGATCGTCCTCGCAACCAGACACGATATGTCCATCTTCACCACAGCGGAAACAATAACCTGGCTTAGGTCTGTCTAGGGATTTTGGAACAACCGCTGAAACAGTGGGTTTAAAGCATGCCGTTTTGGCATCATGGTCTCCTTTGTACTTTTGAGGCTTTTGGGATCCAAGCTTTGTGAACTGACTCTGGAGCTCTGCAATTTGTTTCTTCAAGTGGAGCACATCATCACTCTCTGTTTGTTTGGCTTTCTGCTTACTGAGCTGATTTTGAAGTTTTGTGACTTGCCGTCTTAGTTCTTCAATCTCTCTCCCCTCTGATGCCACACCCTGATCCGGGTCAAAAAGCTTGCAGTCACAACACTGGAGCTGACTTTATTTCGATGCGTATTCAGATGCTGGCGCATATGGCTCTCTTTAGCAAAATGTCGATTTTCTTCGCTGCGCAAGTGCAGAAGCAGTTCAGAAAATGAAGGTGGGCTCTCTCTTTTAGCCTCAAGCTGTAGGTTGGTTATCAACATGTCATTCCAACAGCCTCGACAGAACTGTTTCAAGAGCTGTTTATCAGCGTCAGCGTTGGTAACGGCACCCCTTTTTATTGCTTTTAAGAGAGCTGCTTGCAAGCGCTGTAGGTACAACGAAGGCTTTTCACCCGTATTTTGCAACGTGTTCAAGAATTTAGCAAAAAGATCATCTCCGTCCTCAACTGCATCAAATGCGGAATCCAGAATGTCAAGGTATGCATTAGGAAGAGCCGTAGCACCCAGATGCCTCACAATTTACGATGCTGGGGGTAATAAACTGTCTAATATTTTTCTGGATCGGTGCAAATCAGAAAGAGAAGGATCTTGGAGGATGAGTTCAACACTCCCTCTCCACGCATCATAATCAACTTCACTGGCTGGACGTGGAATTTTTCCAGAGAACACTCTGGAAAAGTCTGAAAGGTGCATGCATGTGGGAAATTCCCTCATTCTTTATCAGATGTTCGACTACTACACGCTGAATCTCGGGTGGATTTATATCAGCCACATCGAAAACTGACATCTTCTTCTCAGAGACTACTGAACGTACAGTCTCTGGGCTTTTACATCCTTCTGCATTTTTCCCTTCTGTGAATGAGATAAGAGTGTCATGTGTGGGAGAACCAGTTCCCAAGGAAAGCTTTGGTTCGTTCTCATCGGTTGTGATTTCAGCACATGATGCAGTGGCTTGAGATAACTGTTCTTGCAGAAGTTCCTCAAAAGTCTTTCCACTAATTGAAACTAATTTCTGCAGCTCAGCAAAGTAACAGGCGGTAGCTTGCTTAGTTGCTGCTGGCAAGTAGGCACTTGACAAAAGTGATATGACATAGGAGACATTATGAGAGCTTCTAAAAGTATAAGGTAACAGTGGCTCAAGAGTTACAAGGGCAGAACAGCTTTCATATTCTACAATAACGCCTCTGTGAAAAGGCGACTTTGGGTCATCTATTCTCAGATGCCTATTAACATGTCCGTGCTTATTTAGAAACTCAAATAAATCTTCATTACATTCCGTATCTGTCAACCCAAGAACTATAACTGAGTTCGCAACTTTAACATTCTCAGTTTTAATGATATCCATGTTTTCTAAGGAATAACACGATTTCAAATTTGTATAATCTGATTTCTTTTTTTCTTTCAGGAACCCATTCAGGATATATTTACTACCACTGTTCTCCTGGCTGGCTCGCCAAGATTTATGTAGCAAGTGCCCGCAACGTAGGTTGGAGCAATGGACCAGTTTCTAGGTTTGGTTGAGAACAGAATATTGGCAGTAAATAAATCACAGACACCAAGTGAAGAGAATATTTATGACTTTAAATAACTGGTCACATACATAAAATGGAACAGAATTTGAAACAACAACAATAATAAAACAATAAAATGATACACAAATTAGGAATTCTTTGATTTTCTTATCTTATAATTTTTTTAGATTTAAATTTCCCTTTCCTTTCTTTGTAAGTCGTTGATCAATGTTATCGATATTGTCTCGGTTTACAAATAAATTTAGTAAGAATGTTATTCGATCGTTCTTTATCCTTATTTTTATTGTTTTGGGTTATGTTGCTATAATGCTTTTCGTGTATTAATTTCCTGTACCGCTTTTAGGAGAAAAGAACAAAAAAAAACAAATACCTTAACAAAATAAAATGCATATAACAACAATTTGACCAAATGAAATGCCTTTAAACATTGAAATGGTAAAGCGGAATTTCAATATTTGCATCGCAATCAATAAAGTTCAATAAACGATACCCTTTGTTTATATTCCTTGTGTGAATTGTTTCTTGAACATCTTCCAGAAAGTTCCTTAATAGGTCCAGTGGGTAAGTGCACAATCAGTTTATTCCTACCAGTTCGATGTTTTATGGTCCAAAGAGAAAAGAAAGTCCTCTTGACTGAAAAAAAACCCCATTTATGTCTCTAGCAACAAAACAAAAATCTTGTTGCACAAAAAATATATATTTTCCCAGGCTCAGAAATCAGCATTCAGTCTTGGTGGCTCGCCATCTCAAATCCATGAGAGAAACTTTTCATGTGTAACAATAAACAATCAAAATAACAGAATTTCACAGTTTCTTTTTAAATACACGCTTCAAGTTCAAAATAAAAGTTATCAATCGCTAGGATTTGCACTTAAAGAGAGATCATAATCATCATATTCATTATTTCTGCGTCACGCTCATCTCGTGTTCAGCGCGCCTCTCGCACTTCCGTACGTCATTTCCCTGACGTCATACGCATCTCGCGCATATATATATACATCACATGCCTGGTGCGGTATTATAATGTATATTATTTTTAATTATACCTATTTAATTCACTATGTTAACAAATAGATTCTTTCACTTTTTAATTACCTTTGAATTAAAAGTTTAACTGTTATAATATACAATTATATTATTTATTATTTGTTTAGCCCAAAATTTAACATGGGTTACATTTACATCAAGAGGAACGAAAGTGCCCTCCACAGGAAGGAGCATCGTGCCGTGGTGACAGCAGGAACGGATGTCCTGGACAATGAGTTGAGCAGCAACGGTTGTCACTCTCCTTTGGACGGTGCACAGTTAGAAGAAATCCCTTTTGCTGCCTTCAACTCCCTACCCAGAAATGAGTGTTGCGAGCATATCAGTAAAACATCCTGCCCTCCGGGCCCTCTCTGTCCCCTGCATCTCCACAGAGACTGCAGAGGCCACCATCTCACCCCTTAACTATGAAATCCTGCACGTCTCACCAGCGTGCCAAGTTGGTGCTAGGATGCCTGGTTCATTCCAGGCATCCAGTGGACTTTCAGAGGCTTCTGGGACATTTGACACCCTCATCTAGAGTAATTCCACTCATGTTTCCCCCGAAGTGCCGGATGTGATCTCCGTTATTTATGCTCTTGGTTATGAGGGCTAAAGTTCTCCCAGTGTTCCGATGTCTGGCGGCTTCTAAGGTTAGTGTTTAGAAACAAGGCCATCCACCCTCAACAGCATCGGTATGATTCTCTCAAGTTCCAGAAGGAAGCTCTGATGACACATTACTGTTGCCACTAGAAGGTCCTGACCTTGAAGGAAAGAGAAGTCATTGACTATCCATGCCACAATACTCGGCTGCCACTGTAGCGACTGGGAGAGGCCTCCCAGGTTTCTTAGCCCAAGAGGTACTTATGAAACCCCATGCCTCTCTTCCATGAATCCAGCCACGAATGCTTGGTTGCATGCGGGGCCATGCACTGAAACCAAACACTCGCGATGACTCGGAAGAGTATGGCTGTCATCACTGGGTCTGGGTCGCCCCGCACCCTGCTCGCCAAAGAAGAGGGGATAGGAAAATCTCACGGATCAGCGAAGAACAGCTCGTTCCCAGATGCTGTAACACACGGAAGGCACGCAAAGGGGTGACTAATTTCGGACTAAAAAAAGACATCCGGGACCGCAACATCATGATTTCATGTGGACTTTCTCAGCACGCTGGAAACCCAAACACGAGGCAGACAGCATGTGAATCTTTGTCATCAACAAGAGGGTGTGCTGACCTTTATGCAGCATGGGTGCCTCACAATGAAAGTGTGTAGGCAAGTTGTGTCTGAACAGGTGAAAAGTGCTTTTGCTTTTGTGAAAAAGACAGTTTTAGTAGTCTCAGAATAAAATTATGTAATACATTGAGTTTTAAATAAAAAAATCTTACCACGTTTAGATAATGTGTATAAATAAGGCTCTCTGAAATGCCTGGAGTAAGGCACAGAACTAGGCCAAATGTGACCAGAAATAGGACAATTGTGATGTGAAAAATAGAGTTACATACCATCTAAAATAACTGTAATCTGTAAACTGCATCCATTTCGATTACGTTACTAGTATTTTATTTATTTATTGCTATTATTTATTTTCACCTGCACATTTACACTTTGAAATCCCTTTCATTTCACAAAAATCCCCTTAATTGGGCCCAGGTGGGGCATAGATTGGGATTTGTGTGCAGTCTGTGGCCCCATAACATTAGGGAAGCCTGAGGAACAAATACTGTCAGTCTTAAGCTACTATTTGGCTTGATCCTGATTGCATGATCTTCATTAACAATTATAATGTACTTGCAATGGCAAAAAATCTTGTTCTGTGGTCTTAATTAGTTTGGAAATATCACAACAGTACCAGAATAACATTGTGAATGGCACCACACACAGCACTTTTACCCAAGTGTTCTGTTAAAGCACGACTCAGACAAGTTGAAAAATTTAAAGTGAGGCTCCAACAAGTTCATACTATAGATTACACCCTCCCAAGAATAACCAAATCCCTCAATTAGTAGATAATCACTCTGCGGTAAAGGATCCTGTCATTCTCAAAAAAAAAGTTATCCGAGTTCTAGAATTAGCTTTGAAAAACCAAACAATCCAAACATGCCAAATGGTCAACAATCAAATCCAGTTAAGTGAGTTATCTACGTATAGAGAACGGGCCTGTTGTCTGAGTTCCCAGGGTTCCAGGGGGCTAAATCCAATGAAAATTAAAAACGAGCCAAAAGCTACTTAAGTCCAACTCAAAACTGTAAAAACATGCGTAATCTTTCTCTATCCAATCAGAACTGACAACTGTTTCATAACTGTCACAGACAAGCTTAATAAATAGTTGGCCACAGTTTCACAAAAATCGAAATTCTGTTTTTTTTCATTTGCTCAACTCAATGTTGTTTTAAACCTTATGTCCTTATGTATTTATAATCTGTGTTGGTCTTATATATATTATAGGGCAATATTTGACTCCTTAAAAATTAGTTTTTTAACCTTTGTAATCCTGTTTTTCAAACTTTGTTAAATATTTAAGAACCAAAACATTTAGATATTTACTTAGCATCAACATTTCGTCTTTGCAAGGCACTTAACTTTTTTGTGGCGTTATTTTAATGCGTGGTGGCATCTGGCTTTAATTTATCGCGTAACAGGGCTTATTCAACGCCTGGTGGCATTATGAAAATGGTGTTTTAAAATTAATACAGTGTTAAAAAGCATGCATGTTCTGACATTTGGCTTTCCATACACATGCTACTCATCAACACTCTCATCAACCCACAGATAAAATATTATCACAAGCACTCACCATCCGGTCATGATCGTTGTAGGTTTACCCTTCCATTACGACTCTTATTACCAAACTTTCCCGTCTCCAGCATTCCAAGATTATCTCCAGTGTTCCTCGTCTGTGTGTGTTTCTCTTTCCTCCGTGTCCTCAGCTCCATCTCCCGGATCTGCATGCCATACTCCACAAAACAAGAACAAGAACAGTATTCCATTTATCAGTTGTTTTCATCACTTCGGCCTGCTCTTCTTGTGTCTAATAAACCTCATTACCGGTTACCCTCTGTCTCTGGTCAGTCTGTACTGTAACAAGTACCATAAATTATTAAATATTTACATAGATTATTTATATTTATAGTTTTTTCCATTTAATTATTATAGAGTGGCTTACTTATGTAAGTTACATGGTCCTACACAGTGCACATACAATACACAAATTAAAATGATTTTCTCTTAATGTCTGTGCACTCTTCTCAATCTTATTTACTCACTGTTGTTTTATCAAAAGACCAGCATCAATAAAATTGGAAATAAAATATATATTTTAGCATTACTTTTCATATGGATATTCTACCTTAGCCGGGTTTAGAGTATTTTAGCTTGCCTTGTTTATATGTATTACGTGTGTGTGTGTAAAACATAAATTTGTGAAATTTTTGGTGATAATTAGAAACACTTTGAATCTATTCCATTAAACCTATTTTGTTTTCCCATTAATGACTGCATATCCCTATGTTTATCCCATCTACCTGGCGTTATGTAGACTTTTTGGCCCTTTTTTCCAGGCCTTGCACCAACCACCAATATACCAGGAATGCAAAGTGCACATAATGATGAACGAGTCACAAGATTAAATGTGCCCATCCTGAAGTATACCTACAAAAAACTGAACGATTATTTTAACCCTTAAATTTATATTAACTTCAAAAGTAGTCCATGAAACACAATCGACATCACTATTACTTTTCCCATGGCAGCCTTTTAAAAATACCCGTTTGTGCGGGTATTCCATTTAAAATTTCCATATAACTTTTTATATATTCATACATTTCTGACCTGTGATAGATTGAGACTTCAGTTTCTAAAAATGTTTATTGTTAATATTATTTATATAAAAGTATTTATGTTCATTTGTTATATATAAAAAAAATACTATGAGATGCAAAATTAGTATAAACCTCAGCGTAAAACCAGATGTCCTTAACCAAAAGAAATGGTAGATTTAAAGACCAAAATAAAATGTGTTTGTAAATAATTTAATGATTTTGTAAGTGCTACTTTAGCAACAGCATGTACTGTAGCTATTACAAAGAAGGACAAGGGAATCTGGGTATTTAGATATCTTAAAAAATATTTTTGTCAATTACCAATATCTAGTACTTACTACTGATATCATTGAGGACGGATTGGCATTGTTATCTAGAATTTTTTTCTTACATCACATATGTTATTTTAGTAAATCTATTTGACTTTCAAATCTTTTTTAAATTGTAAATTCACTTACATAACCATGTAAAAATTCAGCACATACCAGCATGGAAATGGAAAAGAGTATGCCCTGAATCAAGTAAGAAGGTAACAACACGATACAACACGTCTGGCAGACAACACGTCTGGCAGACACTGTCTCCATCTTCAAAAACCGCCTCAAAACCCATCTCTTCCGTTTGCACCTTATCCACAAATAAACATACTACTAATAAACCTCTTTTAACATCCTCACTCTTCTTTAAAAAAAGTTAAAAAATAAAAAATAAAAATTTTCCTTTGTCATCTAGTGTCCTCTAGTATTCAAGGAACTAAGAAACATTTTCTTAATGCCATTGTCTTACTGCAGTACTTGTAAAAAAAACTGTGGATAAAATTTAGAATATTTGTTGTTTTGAGAATAAATCATTTATAACAATGTAATCAATTATTTTATGTTCTTCTACAGATTTTTTCCATACAAATGTCCTTGAATACTACTGAACATAAGGGCCTTGACATCATGCAAACTTGCACATCAAGTTTAGAGGCGTCAAAACCAAGGCATAGCCCTGTCTTAAGCTACAGCAGGCCTACACTTTGAAACCACACCTTTGTATCCTAATAAACATTTGCCCTTAACTCAACATTTTGGTCAGCTTATAAATCCTTATTCATTCATAACTACCTGCAAAAATGTATTTAAATACATGCTTTAGCATAGCCTAATTTAATGGGTGTGTGCACTACTTCTTTGTATTATTTGCATAAAAGGGTCACACTCCTAAAAGGAATTTTTGGCATTGAAACATCACATCACTGCAGAGATGAAGGCATCGATCAGTCTTCTGCTTGTCCTTTGTGGATTGACAACAGGCTTATTGAGAGATCACATCTTTGTGAAAATCCGAAAGAACTGGACTGATGCTCAGAGTTACTGCAGAGAGCATTCCACAGATCTCTCGACCATCCGAAGCGAAGAAGACTAAAGATCATTCTTGGACTTCAAGGAGACAGTGTGTTAAGAACTTGGATTGGCCTGCATAGAGACAACAACAACTTTAGGAAATGTCTGTGGTTTGACGGTGCGGCATTTTCCTTGTCTAATTAGGATTTAAATGAGCCAATTATTATAATGGAAGACAAGCTTGTGTGTCCATGACTGATAAGTGGTGTGATTCAGAATGTGGGATTATACATCCATTTTATTGCCATAAGAATTTTTTTCTCATTAAAGAGAGCATGGCATGGGAGGAAGCTTTGGAGTACTGCAGGGCTCACCACACTGATCTGGCAAGCTTTACAACTGACAAACAAGTGCAGATAGTTAAAAATGGAACACTTGATGGCCAAACAGACAGTTTGTGGACTGGCTTGTGCTTCTTGACTGAAGAATTGTTTTAGGTAAATGGAAAGCCTACGAGGAACCAAGTAACACTTCAAGAGAGCCCAGTTTAGCCCAGACATTGAATACAATTCAATAATGGTTATACGTAATGGACTGATGTAGATGTTGTAGTCTGAAAATTCTTTGTCTCTTTGTATAAAATGTTTCTCCCGTACAATGTGTATGTAATTTCATTGATGTTATCTCAACCTGTTTACTTTACTATCTGTTTACTTTTTAATATCATATTATAACACAGTTCTATTTTTGTTGTTATCTGTAATGGGAATTCCATCGTGAAAGGACAACCTAACCTTTGAAAGTAAAAGCAGAACATCAGATTTGGTTTTAAAAGGACCTAAATTTTTTAAACAGATAAAAAAAATTAATTATAGTACTAACTAACGTCAATTTGAGTGTAATCTTGTGTTTACCAAACATGTTATTCACTGGATTCACTGTAGACAATAAAAGGGAAGTTCAATTTGCTGTCATTCATTTCACCTTTCTCTGTACATTTCACCTCGTAGTTCTAAAGTCAAATATGGGAAGCTCTTTATCCTTCCAATTTCCAAGGTTATTTTGCCTTAGGGCCTTTATATCCTATCACGTTGATAAGCTCGTACAAAGGACAAAAAAAATCACCTAAAAATTGTTTTTTGTTAGTTCACTTACAGGCAAACCGCTTTCCAGGTTGGGACACAAAAGCTGCCCCATATGTATGCAGACCTACAGCCAAAAATATAAGGTTATAATTTAAAAGCTGATTGTAAGCCATTCTTTTAACTTGTGCGGCTTTTATAGTCATCATGTTAGTGCTGCTAGAAACACACAGACCTATTACGTGCGAATTAAGCCATCCTATATGATATCACTCAGCCATTCAAGTCATGTAAACATTGTGACTCGACAGTGCAGACTGTGAGAGAGATAGCAGCAAGTTACACGTGAAGAGACTGTAGACAGAAAGATAGCAATACATATAGAAAACAAAAGAAACCATATATACAACGGTGCCAGGGAAAGTAAAGGAACAGTCTGATAAAGAAAGACAGTGAGATTACAGAAATAGATTACAGAAACAATTAGGCTCAGAGCTCAATTTAGGCCACATTTACTGCCCTACATTGTGCTAATGAGTGTTCCTAGTTGATTGGATTTTGGCCCATCACAAAAAGCCATTTATTTATGATTGTGTTCTCAAAGAATGCATGAGTGCAGTAGCTGAAACACCAAGTTTGTGATATAATAAAGCAAATACCTATGTCAGCATCATCTACCACAATGGAAGGGAAATATTAGCTCAGGACTATCCAAACTAAAATAAGCGGTGCATAAGACATCATGTGTCTGCTTAGCTGTAGATGAGTCCACTGACATGTTGGACAATAATCAGCTTTTAGTGTATAAAGGGTTTTTGACACAGACCAGAAAGCATTCTGTGACGACCTATTAGGTGTCACTGTTCTTTAGACCAGTACAAGAGGAGAAGATAATCTACATGGATGTTAAGAGCAATAGAGCCAAAACATGTGGTTTCAGTAACCACGGATGGAGAGGGAAAGGAACTGGAGCAAGGCTGTAGCATCTTTTTTGGGATACCTAGTACGGCAGAAAGCAACACAGTTCTCTCTATTTCGAGAAAAAGAGAAACAGATGGATACTGTGGCCTTTTTGAATGTTATTAACACAACTGAATGAACTGCATTTAATGCTACAGGGTAAGGATATTTCAATTTGTGTACTAATGTCAGCTGTCCAGCATTTCAAAGATGTTCAAGGACGACATCATACATGTCACCAGTCATAAATACATGTTCAAGTTTAGGATTCAATGCAATAAATATACTTAAAAAGTTTAAGATTGTGCTGAATTAATTTGATTTGGTAGTCAGGTATTTTGCATGCAGAAAAAAAAGAAAAATTTTGCCTTTAGAATTACAAAATGTAGCAAGCTTAGGGATAGCAACAAGGTAAAAGAACTGTACTACATCCAATTTCAGATCAATGTTAGCTTAGTTATAAGCAAAATATCAGATACAATTTTTTATTTGCCAACTGTTCTAATCCAAGTTGGCAACAAAAACAAAAATAAATACAAATTAAAGGTTTCAAGAGTGTGTGTATTGTTAAATGCTGTACTGTCACTCAACACAGCTCAAATTACTGGACAAACCAAAGTAGCAAAACAATTGGAAACTATTCAAAACAGAACCAACAGGGTAAAAAAACAAAGACCTGCTCCAAATGTGTGTGTGCATGTGTGTGTGTGTGTGTGTGTGTGTGTGTGTGTGTGTGTGTGTGTGTGTGTGTGTGTGTGTGTGTGTGTGTGTGTGTGTGTGTGTGTGTGTGTGTGTGTGTGTGTGTGGGCGTGTGGGCGTGGAAGTGTGTTGGAGGATGTTTGTGTGTGAGTGCATGCATGTTTGTGAGTGTGTGATGATGTTAGTGTGGGAGAGTGTGTTTAAATGTGATGTGTGTGACAGTAAATGTGTGTGTTTTTACCTATATACAATCTCTAGTGTTGCTTCTTGAATCTCCTGGGTGTGTTTAAGCAATTGATTGACGTCAACTTCAACGGCAACTTCAGAGTATGGTAGAAGTTGCTGGTGTTGCTGTTAACTATCACTTGGTCGACAGAAAAATAAAGTTTCTTAGTGCGTGCTAAGAGAATGTGTCCTTGAGCCCTAGCAGGATCCCTTTATTTCATATATTTTCAGTTTACATTTTGGTCATTTAAACATCAGTGTATTATTGTATTACATAATTTAAGAATACTGTGGCAGCACAATAATGTCTTAAATGAACACAAACAGCAGTAGATCTACTTTTAATAAAGTGATTAAGTGAAGGTCGTGGCACACACTGTAGTGAAGTTAAGTGACATCTTGCCAAGTATGGTGTTCCATACTTGGAATTTGTGCTCTGCATTGTATCCATCCTACTGCGCGCGCGCGCGCGCGCACACACACACACACACACACACACACACACACGGGACTCACTTCAGTCGTGGTATTCCTGCTGGTTCCAAGTCTCAAACCAGCAACCTTCGGATCACGAGTCCAAGACTCAAACCGCCAGGCCACGACTGGCCTGCATGGTGTGAATGAAATATGTTGTGTCACAGTTTAAGTTTTAAGTATCAAACACAGGCATTTGACTATTTGTTTTGGGTTTTCTTGAAAAATATTAAGAAACACTGGGAACCAGTACATGTTGCTATTCACCCCACGTTCTTGTTTTTTTATAATTTGTCAAGCTATGGCCTGGTTTTCACAAATAAGATATTATATATATATATATATATATATATATATATATATATATATATATATATATATATATATATATATTATTATTATTATTATTATTATTATTATTACATGTACTGTATTTGAAGTAATAGTGATGGAGGATGCTTAAGTACAATGCCATCTTAAGTTGCATTTAACAGAGCAACACACACACATTCATATTTCTGTGTTTAATAATGATAAACAAGTAATCTTGTCTATTATCTTTATGACATTTGATCTTAACAAGGATTTTTCTTTAAAGGACTTGTACGGGTAGAAAACACATTATGTGAAATAATAAACTTCATCTGTAGAACAAAGGATCGTTCTTAAGTAGTCCGGATACTAGTTACAGTTTCTTCAATTAGAACAATAACAAACATCCTCTATATCACAGACACTTCCATCTGCTAACATCCGACTCAGCTTTTCTTGATGCAGATACAGGTTTATAAACCACTTTTCTGCATCAACTTTTGCTCCAAAACTATAATAATGGTTTTGTGGTTTTATCAATTAAAACAACCAGGAACAAGTGAGTAATTTTGAGGCTGTGATATAGATGTACAGTACTGTCGAAATCAGTACAGTTCTGCCTGGGCCTGCACTTCATGCATAGAACGTGACATCATGTTCAAATAACCTGTTTTGCATTGAGAAGGACATCCGAACACCAAAATACAACATATATTTAAATATCTTCTTCTGTGTTCTGTGGAAGGTAGGACGTTGTATAGGTTTCAACTGGCAAGATTGTGAGTATATGATCACAGAATTCAAATTTTGGGTGAACTATTACTTTAAGGTTAAAGGTGTGATTATGTAATATGACTGTAATTTGCAATTTGTAAAAGGACCCAACACAAACATTTGAATACGTGTTTTGGGTTTTCTTGAATGTTCTTTAAGGAAATACAAAAAATACAAGGAACCATAGCATGTTGTTATTTACCGAATGTTCTTGTTATTTTCATAATTTTTGACACTCTTCAGCCCGGTTTTACAGAACTGAGACCTCCATGGCTCCCCTGCCATAGGCATCTTCATGGCTCCCTGGGTCGCCGGCACTACTCTGGCTCACACCGAGGAAGGCACCTCCCTGATCCCCTTTATCTGGGACAAAACAATTGGACTGATATATTTTAAATAACTTTGAAAGGTCACATAATCTGGTAGTAATCTATTTAAACGCAATCTCTGTTATCCCCAGAATGTGTCTATATTACAGGTCATTTACTTAAGGGTTAAAAATGGCCACTTGCAGGGACAAAAACCGGCCATCAGCATTCTTAGGCAGGGCCTTATAATTCTAGGCTGGTTCTATACACATACTGCTGATACACGGTTCTCTAGATTACTTTGCCTTTACAGCTGAAAGAGGTCATACATTAGTCTTAACCCTGGTCTGCGAAACTGGGCATATGCTCTTAAATTTCTGAAGATTATGAGATCTGCAAAATCTAATGGACAGCAACCAGTCAGGCTTTAACAAGGGACACTCAACAGAGACAGCGCTGCTTTCAGTTGATGAAGACTTAAGGCAGGCAAGTGCGGCCTAAAAATCATCTGTTCTCATCCTACTGGACCTATCTGCTGTGTTTGACAATGTTAACCACAGCATTCTCTTTTGGACTCTCAAGGCGATGAGCATTTCCAACATGGCTCTCCAATGGTTCCGATCGTACCTCTTGGGTAAAACCTTCAGGGTTTTGTGTGGAGGTGAAGTCTCTGAACTGCAACGTCTTGACACAGGGCTCAGTTCTTGGACCGTTGTTCTTCTCGATCTACATGACATCACTGGGATCTGTCATTCGAAAGCAAGGCTTCTCTTATCACTATGCTAGAAACTTAGGAGTAATCGTAGATGATCAACTTAATTTCACGGATCATGTTGCCGCCACTGCCAGATGCTGCAGATTCATGCTTTACAACATCAGGAAGATCAGACCTATTCTCTCAGAACATGTAAACCAAATCCTGGTCCAGGCTCTGGTCCAGTTCAGGCTGGACTACTGCAATGCCCTGCTTGCTGGACTACTAATGTTAACGACCAAACCTCTGCAGATTACACAGAATGCAGTGGCACGAGTGGTGTTCAAGGAACCAAAAAATAATCCCTCTCCCACCTCTCTTCATTAAACTACATTGGCTCCCAATAGCAGCTCACATTGAATTCAAATCTCTCCTTATCGCCTACAGGATCACCACAGGTTCAGCACCCAGCTATCTTAACTTGCTGATTCAAAGGTATAAGTCCTCGAGATCTCTGCGCTCCATAAAGGAGCAATATCTTGTGGTTCCATCCCAAAAGGGTAATCTCTCTATCGCACATTCACTGCATCAGTTCCTAAATGGTGGAACGATCTGCCTCTAACATCATGCTTAGCCATTCTAACCTAATCACACACAAAAAACCTACAAAAATAATAAATAATAAAAAAAACACATAATTTTTCCACCACAACAGGTTTTATCTTGCTCTGTTTAACTTAGTAACCTCGTTGTAGGACTTTCTCATCTATTTTTGAATCTGCTATCTACCGCTTCATTGTCTCCTCGACTCTTCGAAAGTTGCTTTGGATAAAAGCAATCAGCTAAATGCCTACATGTTAATGTAAATGTAGAACTAATTCCTACATTTAAAGTTATGTGCTTATGCAGTATGATATACCAGTGAGTATTTTTTATTAATTATTTTAAAGTTAAAAGTTTTCTTTAAACAATGTTACAAATCAGCGGTGTATAATATCCGTGGCAGCTTTTTATTTTTCACAATTGATCTTGATGTGCTTGGCAGATAAACACTCTTTCTGCAAATACTGCAATGGTTTTTAGTAATGATAACATTCCATTATTTGATATAATTGAATTCCAACACCCGAATTGTTGGGTCTCTTAATGCTGCCTGCGAGAAATCCATATGCAACAGGGGTAGAAGATATTTAATATAATATTGTAATATGTACAATGTAATTTTCTATAATCTTGGTAACAGTTAAGCTTGAGGACGCCTTAGTCTGTTCTTTCCTGACTTGCACCATGAAGAATTACTTACCTAGCTGACAAGAAACACTCAGATAAGAAATAGTAAACAAAATAATAAGCTAATAATATTAAACTAAATAATAAACAAAAAAATTAATGTTACCAATACAATGAACAAATGCAGAGGGGTGCCTGCCAAAGAGTGTTAGGATTCCTACTGTTAAAAGATCATCCTATCAACTAAATTTTAACCAAGTTTGCAGAAGTAATTTTCATTTATTTGCGAAAATAACAAATCATTTCAATCTTCCGTTTCTAAGGAGAACTCTCAAATGTTTTGACCTCAGTTGTAGGTTAAGTGTGTTCATGAGTTTACATATTCAAATAAAGTGACCATCCTATTCATTTTTGTATTATTTGCATATCTTTTTATTTACATATAATGTGAACAAATCACACCTTAAGACTCACAACACTTGAGCATCACATCTGCATTGAAACATCACATCACTGGAGAGATGAAGGCATCGATCAGTCTTCTGCTTGTCCTTTGTGGACTGACGACAGGTTTAATAAGAGATCACATCTTTGTGAACATCACAAAGAGCTGGACTGATGCTCAGAGTTACTGCAGAGAGCATTACACAGACCTGTCAACCGTCCAAAGTGTTGAAGAACAGCAGATTCTTATAAAGCTAAAAGCAGGAGTAAAATCAGACAATTGGATCGGGCTCTCAAGGGACATGACCAACTTTAATAATTTTCTGTGGTCTGATGGTGATTTCTTCTCCTACTCTCACTGGCAAGCTGGACAACCAAATAATATTGATGGCATTCAACACTGTGTATCCACTTCTAATACATGGTATGACTATGAGTGTAATAAGGCATTTTCATTTTTCTGCTACAAAACAATTTCTCTTATTAAAGAGAAGATGACATGGGAGGATGCTCTAAAGTACTGCAGGGCTCACCACACTGATCTGGCCAGCTTGACCACTAACATTAAAGTACAGATTGGAACAACTGATGCCCAAACAGAAAGTTTGTGGACAGGCTTGCGCTTCTTAGCTGGAGAATGGTTTTGGGTGGATGGAAAGCCTCTGGGAGATCAAGTCACACTTCCAGAGTGCCCAGTTCAGCCCAATCGCTGTGGAGCCCGCAACACAAAAACTGACACCTGGGAGAACAGAGACTGTGAAGAAAAGCTCAACTTTCTCTGCATCTGAAGGTAAGTTAATGTCAATATTACCATAATATGAAACGTCTCTAATGTTGCATATGTTTAATGGGTAAATCTCCACAAAATGACATTCAAAAACACTATTTTTTAAAGTGATAGTTTACTGAAAAATTAACAATATAATCACAAGTCCCTCCCCATCTTATAATTTCCAACCCAAACCCACATTTTCCTGCAAAATGAAAAAAAAAAGATATTGTGAATAATGTTGGTAGCCTTCACCCATTTACTTACATTGGTTTTGTGTTCATACAATAAACTAAAAAGGCTTTAGGTATTAAAATTATATTTTTTGTGTTATTTAAAAATAGTAATAGAGGTTTTACATGACAAGAGTGTGAGTAAATAATAAGAAAAAATATTAATTAACTCACAGACCTACACCTTCCTTCATATTCAAATACTCTTTTTACAGTTTTCTTCAACTACACAAACATCAAACACATATTCTAGTCTACATACATCTTGTGTCCCAAATTGCTTACTTTCTTAGTACAGTGTACAGCATGTGAAAGTCAGAAGGTAAACTAAATAAGTAAAAGAAGTTTAATTAAAACAGTTGAGAAATATCCATAATCTGCTGCTTTTGCTCAGATTTTTTTAGTATGCTTCAGATAAAGGAAGTAAATAACGAACGTCTCCGGTTATGTATGGTAACCTAGGTTCCCTGAGGGAGGGAATGAGACTGAAAGGGGGCTTGATCTTGAGAACCCATTGTCTCCGAGCTTATTAAAAACGGCCAATTTAATTGGCGAATGAATCAGTTCATGTCCCTGCCTGTGCTGACGGGTATAAAAGGAGACGGAAGAGATCATTCATCACCGTTTGTGCTGAGGAACCCTGGGAAGCCCCCCCTGGTCACTGCCGAGGTGGCCGGGTAACATAGCATGGGAAGACCTAACGTCTCGTTCCCTCTTTCAGGGAATCTAGGTTACCATGCGTAACCGGAGGCATTCCCTTTCAGTCTGTCTCTCGATGTTGTGAGCTGAAAGGGGGTCCAATTCAATCCTGCCACTTCACCAGGCAACTTCCTGACATGCAACGGAGCGACCTACTCACTCTCCGTCAGTCACAACCTTCCGGTGAGTCTCGGCAAGGTGTCATAACAGCTTTGCTAGAAGTAGAGAGACTCTCGCCAACAATGTCCCGGACGGTGGCCTTACTCCTACCTTGACTAGGAGCCGTCCGTCACCGTGGGATCACTGGGCACATCCCACACTTGAAGGGTAACTATGTGAAGATTACCTCATGATTCTCGCCTTCTGGGAAGAAGTCATGGGAAAATAGTGTGCAAGCCCACATCATGGGGGGGCCCAGCTATAGGTGGAGGCTCACCTGGGGAGATCTGCTTATGAGGACCTTAAGTGACATACTACATCGTGTGGGGCCGCCCTGTGCCGGGGAGCCGCTTCACATGGAGGCACAACTTCACAGACTGGTGCAGAAGCCACGGCTGCTACGTTCGGCCGGCTACTGTGGGGTGTGCTTACTGAAGGATAGGTTGCCTATACTCAGCCCTGAAGGGGCGAGTAGGGAGGCTAAGAGGAGCACTCTCTCTCACCTAAGTAGGGTAGATGGCGCTTTCACAGGCATACACCCACAAGTCCTAAGGATTACTCCTCAGGACCTGAGTGGAGACAGACTCCACCTGGAGG
Organism: Triplophysa yarkandensis; assembly: GCA_033220385.1. Taxonomy (NCBI): domain Eukaryota; kingdom Metazoa; phylum Chordata; class Actinopteri; order Cypriniformes; family Nemacheilidae; genus Triplophysa; species Triplophysa yarkandensis. The sequence goes on from CM065655.1 coordinate 13,086,248, forward strand.
TTGTAGAACCTCCCGAAGTTGGTGGGGGTAGCCCAGCCCGCAGCTTTGCAAATGTCTGCCAGAGAGATGCCACGCGCCAGTGCCCACGAGGAAGCCACACTACTTGTGGAATGGGCTCTCACTGCTAGCTGGCACGGGCGCCCCTGAGACTGGTGCGCCATTGTTATTGCGTTCACCATCCAGTGCGCCATTCTCTGTTTGGAGACAGCTCTCCCCTTCTGCTGACCTCCTTAACAGACAAACAGCTGCTCAGAGCTCCTGAAGCTCTGCGTGCAGTCCACGTAGAGGCGGAGGGCGCGTACGGGACACCAGATGGGTCTCTGGACAACACGACAATAATATGCATCTCCGGGGGTCCTTACCGTGTGAGGAGCACCACGACGAGAAACGCCGCCACTTCAAGGTGTACAGACACTGGGATAGTAGGGGACCAGGACCTCTACAATGAGGCTCACTGTGGGGAAGGTGTACTTTCGCATGCACCCGCAGCCAGCTGTGTGCTAAGGCATCCGTGCCAAGGGGACCCTTGGTCAGGGCATACCAGAGCGGGCAGTGGGAGGAGTCCGGGGAGGCGAAAAGGTCTACCTGAGCCTGACCGAAGTGCTCCCAAATGAGCTGGACTGCGCAGGGATGGAGTCCCCATTCTCCTGGCCGGGGTGTCTGCCGCGAGAGCATATCTGCTGTCGTGTTCAGAGCACCCGAGATGTGAACGTCTCGCAGGGATTTCGCCTCCTGCTGACTCCATATGAGGAGGCTACTGGCCAGCTGAGACATGTGCCTGGAGTGTATGCCACCTTGGTGATTTATGTATGTAACAGCTGTTGTACTGTCCGACTGAACAAGGACATGTTTGTCCTGAATGAGAGGCCTGAACCTCTTGAGGGCTAGCAGTAATGACAACAGCTCTAGGGCATTGATATGCCAGCGTAGGCGGGGACTTGTCCATCGATTCGACGCTACGTGCCCGTTGCACACTGCAACCTAGCCCTGCAGGGAGGCATCTGAGGTAACCAGAACATGCCTCGTTACCTGCCCGAGCGGTACCCCCGCACGTAAAAAGGTCTTGGACGACCAAGGGGCTAGAGTGCGACAGCATAGAGGTGTGACAACGACCCGCCCAGTGCGTGTGTCATGCCGTCCTCGGAACCCGACTCTGTAGCCAGTGATGTAGCAGTCTCATGTGTATCAACCTGATTACTGAATTACTCCGGCAGAGAATGCCATGTGCCCCAGGAGCTCTGAAATAGTTTCAGGGGGACCGCGGGGTGCTTGAAATGTTTCATGAGTGGCAGGCCCACGCCGGGGAAGGATGTGCTGGAATCGCCTCCTTCTGCTTCTGCACCGTGGAGAACTGCTGGGCATAGCTCTCCACGGCGTCTCCAAACAGCCCCCCTTGCGATGGGCGCATCAAGAAACCTGGATTTCTTGGAATCCCGCATTTACGCAAGGGTGAGCCAGAGGTGGCGCTCCTGGACCACCATGGTGGACATAGCCTGACAGAGAGACCGCGCCGTAACCTTCGTCGCTTTCAGTGCAAGGTCGGTTGCGGTCCTAAGCTCACGCATTGTGGCTGGGTCGGACCTCCCCTCGTCGATTTCCTGCTAGGGCTTCGCTTGGTGCACCTGCAAAATAGCCATTGCATGAAGCGAAGACGCAGCCTGCCCCGTAGCAGCATAAGCCCTCGCCACTAAGGACGAGGAGAATCTGCACGCCTTGGAGGGGAGCTTGGGCCTATCCCTCCAGCTAGATGCACTCTGTGGACACAGATGTGTCGCAACAGCGTGCTCTGCTGGCAGGATCGCCACAAACCCACGAGCTTTGCCCCCGTCGAGGGAAGTGATAGCAGACGAGTTGCCATGACTGAGGCGGGCCAATAGGGATGACTTCCAGGTCAACGTCAACTTGTTATGCATTTCCGGGAAGAATGGTACCGAGGCGGGGCTTATCACCCCGGTGCCCCGACGTAACAAAGATCTAACCGCGAGTACTTGGGTGTAGGCAGGGCCGTACACTCAAGACCAATACTCACGGCAGCCCGGGAAAGCATTGCCGCCACGAAGGGGTGGCTGAATTCGTGGCTGAATTCGGGAAGAAAAAATCCACCTGCGACCGCAACTTCTTTATCGTCATGCAATGAGAACACAACGCCCGCACGAGACCGCCCTCAGCATGTCAGAGACCCAGACACGTGAGGCAGATATCATGGGTATCACCGTATTCTTCAAGCCGGTTGCACCCGAGAGAACAGTGGCGCTCCATTACAGAACCACACGCTGTGCCCAGGTAAGAAATTTGCTCTTTTATTTTGTAGCTTAAAAGCCACCTCCAGCAGTTGCCGAAATACCCAGGGGAAGTCGTGCTCAGGAACACTACGCTGCACCACGTTGTATTTAACCAGCAAAGTAGAAGATTCGAGACACTCGAGGAGCATACCCAAGGTTTCGAAGAACAAAACTGTGATGGATGATCTCTTCCGTCCCCTTTGATACCTGTCAACACGGGCGGGGACATGAATTGATTCATTCGCCAATTAAATTGGCCTTTTATATTAGGCTCGGAGACAATGGGCTCTCAAGATAAAACCATCTATAACGCAGCTTTAACAACAACATCCTTTTAGTCCTGTCAAACAGTAAAACCAATGTAACTAATATATTTATCTGAATCAAAGTAACCTCAGTGTAAAGACTATCAAGCTCTCCAACGTCTCTCTGCTTCACCATAGTATCCCAGGTGATAATAAATATCTGCTAAAAGCCTTCGTCATACTACCACGTTTGACTACCACATTTGTTATCTTACCATACATTTATCAGAATGAATTTATCAGTAATTTACCAGCATTGCTGTATGAGACGGGCAATACTTGTGAATTGGGAATACGGATTTACCAGTAAAGATGTATGTGTGAACGAGGCTGTCAATAATTTGTTGAAAAACTTTATTTATCTTTAGTCTAAGCATGTTTTTTGTAAATCTGACAGATGTTAATTTGTTAATTCTTTTGTTTGCATTCGTAAAACTCAAATATTCAATCTCTTCTTTTTAGGAGAATTTCCCAATGCTGTGTTTAACTGAAGGGAACTGGACTGGAAAAGACAATTTCCAAAGGAATTCATAAAAGCTTTTCACAAAAGTGCTATTTGGTAAATGTAAACTCATTAAATTGTGATCAAATGATTGATTATATATTATAAATACAAGAAACGTTTCTAAAAATCACCAGGGCAAAACCCAAGGAACAAGGCAAAAAAACATATGGAAACACACATACAAAACTGATATAAGAAATGTAGCATAAACATGGTTTATACAGGAAAAACAAACCATGGAAATAAAACACAGATGAGAATTATAATGTGTCCAGCATCGGGGTTCGGAAAATTCGAAAATGAAAAGATCTTTATTTAATCATAATTATACAAATTATATGATTTAAAAATGTAGACATGGCTTTAATGCTGTAGGAACAATATATGTTTGGTTAGTATATTTAAGGTCCATAATAATTTATATGTAATTAGGGGTTTAGTCGGATATGAAAGAAGGGATATTTGTGAATGTGTGGAGTATCAGATTTGGTCTCAACAGGGCCGACATTAATTCTCAAATGTTTGTCTCATTTCCTAGTTGAGTATAATGATTAAATTTGCTTATTTACATTACATGGTTTTTGGTTGTAATCCATATGGAATTAAAAAGAACATAATCAAATACAATATTGTTGTCTTTTATTGATTCTTTTTCCAAAGCCATACATAGAAGGTGAATTTGTAGCAATGTGACAGGTTCCTAAATATCTAAATATAATAAGGAACAAAAATTTCTAATAACATTTTAAGGAAGGATCTGAGGTCTGGACAATTTGCTGTGCTAAAACATCTGCTAAACCAATATAAAGCGCTGTTGTACATCCATTCTAAATCATTAAGATTATTCAGACAGATCTTCTAAAGGTCTGTAAGACATCTGACAGAAGAGATGTATTGTAGATAGCTGTTTGAAAGAAGATGTACCTGTGCTATAAAGGAACATTCCAATGAACACTTGAGCATCTTGTTCACAGACTTTGGCTAGTATTATGAGGGAGACGGTCTCGAAGACTTGAGTAAATAGTTTTATTTTTCTTAAACCAGCATGATGTCAGCACAAGCAACGCAAAAGCACCACACAAGGTTAAAACAATCCCAAATACTGAATAAATATATATAATAACTGATTAATAAACATTGACAAGCCAATTATGCAAATATATAAGTGATTAAGTATGCTATGCATTCATATGTATACGATGCATCTTACATGACATTTGATTTACTTGAAATAAACCATCTGTAAAAAATCCCCAGCTCAGTTAACATATAAGCTTTCTGATAACTAAAATGTGTAAAATAACAATGTCCAAACAGTCAATATACAAATTTTATGTTGTTAGAGATGTACAATTCACACCTCACTCTGCTCACCAAGGGGTTGCAAATTAAACTTGATCCTTCTTAGATTTACCCATATCAACAAGATTTAGAGATGTGTGTTCAGTTGTATGAGTTCCTTGCTTACCCATAGCAATAGAAAGTAAAGAATTTACCCTGGCGCACTCTTCTGGTCACTTATACTCCAAGCAAATCAGGCTATGATATATGAACAGGGATAAATCAAAATGTACTCATACATGATATTTTGAGTATAATGACTAAGTAGGATCTATAGGTGTGTAAATCACAAGTACAAAACTTGTTTTTTTTCTATATGAATTAACGTTTCTGAGGCAAGCTTTCTTTTGACCTGAATTATCGTCAGGGAGAAGCAACAGTTTTTTTCTTTGATTGAAGGCTTGAGCAATGGTTCTGCTTGTGGGTTATCTTACACTCTCCAGCTTTTATCTTTACCTGAGGAACTAAACCCTCCATACCTTCTGTAGTTGCAACTTCTCTTCCTAGTTGGCACTGGCTCCTTGTACAGAGAGCACCCTCTTCCACATGTTTGCTGTGTCACTCACACGGCTTCTGCCATCCCTCTGTAGTTTGTAGTTGTGTGAAACCATTTGCAGATGATGGACTGAATAGTTCTCTGTGAGATGTTCAACGCTTGCGAAATCTTTTTACAGCCTAATCCTGCTTCAAATTTCTCCACATCTATTTTCCTGACCAGTCTGTTGTGATCCTTGGACTTCATGATGCCGACTGCTCCACAATATTCACTTAACAAACCCCAGAGGCCGTCACGATTGCAATTGGTTGCACTCAGTCAAAAGGGGGCTTTGCAAACTGCACTTTTCAAGTTTCTTATTTGTAGAATAAATTGACATCTTTTAAAATTTTCATTATAAATGAAATTGTATGCCACTTTACATTGGGCTTTCATTTAAAATTTAAGATCCTAATGTGTGAAAATGTGGAAAAAATCAAGGGGTATGAATACTTTTGCAAGCCCCTGTACCATGCTCACTCACCCTCCGTAAGTGGGGAACCAACTCAGCATCACCTTTCTTAATTATTACTTCCATGAATCTTCATTCTTCTTCTTTAGATGGTGCATCCAAACCATAGCCAGTATTTTATTGTCTGGTAAAAATTGTGGGGCACTGTTCTTCAACGGAAGAGGAACTTCAAAGGAGACCATCTCTTTTCTACTTAATGTTATTTTAAAATAGCTGTACGAAGCAAATGTCATCTTGCAACACCTTCCTGTTTTCGTAGCGCCTCACGTTGAAGTCGAATTTCAGTACATTGACCACTTCGATGGCTACTGGCATTTCCTTAACTGTAACACAATGCACCACACTATCATATCCTTATCTATCCAGTTGGGAATCGGCTGACCCTATAAGCTCCAGCCAAGTATTTTCCCTTTTGCAAAAGGTACATTTTTATACCTTGTGATGACCTTCAAAGGAGCCAGAGCTGTTGGGCAGTCAAAACCAAATAGTAGAAATACTTCACAATCTTGGAGATGATCTAACTTTTTATTCAGATGTTTCAGATGAGGCTATCAGAGTGCTGTACTATTAGTAGGGAGGTGAGACTTATCTACTGGAATAAGGTCTTGTGTATAGGTCTGCTGTGGTTGGACGTTAGTATCTAAATAAAGATAAGAAATCCACAAACTTGAAGACCAAAGGCAATATTGCTTGCTATGACAGTGTTGTCATTGTGCTTAGCTTAAGTTGTACCGACTGAGTATTCACATGGAAATTGAAGACCAAATTAAATACAGTTTTTTTTTCAGTGGCAAATATTGAAATAATTGAGTAATAATCCCTATGTTAATTCCATCTATATGTTCATATATATAAAACTTATTAATTAATCAATGTTAATATAATTGTTATGTAAACAAAGTTTTTGAGAATTTGAATAGAAATATTTGAATAGAATAGATTTTTATTATTCTAGGGTGGCTCTGTACACACGCTCCTCATACACAGTTCAAACGAGATGTAAAATTGCATTTTCCAGATTATATGTACTTTAAAGTTAAGGCATATATTTTCGTTGTTATTGAAGGGTTCTTATGTACAACAGGGTTTAATCTTAGTTAAAAGCAAAAAAATCCCAATTAAAAATCTTATTGTGATATACTTTTCATTATCTCCATACTGTATCTCATTGAACTGCATTGTTTAATATGCCAGATTTATGGGACCATACCTAAAAAATGCAGGCTCTTTTGCATGCTGATAGAAAACCCTATTGGGTAGAACCCTAATGCCAACCTTAAAACTCAGTCTCAAAAATGGCTGAAACATTTCCCCTCAAATTTGGCATTTTAGGCTTTGAGTCATTGAATGGTATAGCATATATGCTCTTTCATAGAAGCGTAACTCCAAAAATGCCACAGTAAAAATGCCTGCTCTTTTTGCATGGTGAAAGACAAGAACATTCTGAAACCCATTGTGATATTTTAGGTAAAACCCACAACTTAAAAAACCAAGCATAAATGTCACATGTCATTTATATATATGTCAATTATATATATTAAAGAAGTGGGAGGAAAAGTAAATTGCAGATATGCATAAAATGTGTTGCATATAAAAAGTGTACATACTGTGAATTAGAAAAATGTCAAATTAAATTCCTATAATGCAAACACAAATCAGATAGGTAGTAGCAGATGTGTTATTGATGGAGTGTATTAAATATGATTTGTCATACTTTAAGTTTAAAGGTTTGACTCTCCACTTATTTGGATTGTAATTTTCATTGATTTGCAAAAGTACCCAACAAATAATTTGCATATTTGTTTTGAGTTATCCTGAAAGATCTTCAGGTTCTGTACATAAATTTTAAATATGGTAGCAATTGGCATTTTACAGCAGTCTAATGGCAATTTTGGAATATGGCAAGATAATATACAGGAACCTCTTTTTTGTGAAACCATACTCAAGACTTTTATAAACAAATTTTATTAACAAGATATTTCATGACTTTCCACTTAGTTAAACAATTTCACAAGTTGGAAACCCATATGTAATTTACAATACAGTAGATACATATTTCGAGCGTAATGCCTACATGACATGATTTTATTTCGAATATATTACGTTTTAAAGGAATTAAACGGATTTAAGGAATTAAAATGTGTGATTCCTTAATGTATAGTTAGTAGAAACATAGTCCCAAATTAGAAAGACTGTTTTAAAATTAATTATTTTTATACAAATCTCACTTCTAGACATTCTGGAGTGGTCAAAGAACTGTCCTCTTCTCTCTCTCAATGGCCTTTTTCATACAGTATTAAATATTAATTTGCCATAAAATAGCTGGTCACAGATCATCTGTGAACAGAACCTTTGCAGACATTAGTACGTCCAATTTACCAGTATAATACCAGTTGTAACATTACCTGGAATTTAGTATTATGAGACGCTGTGTGAACGAACATCTTCATTTCAATGTGGGATTGCAGGACATACTCAAAACTGTCTCTAGATAAGCAAAAGCCTTCCCTCGACATTTCTTCATTTATTGAGCAAACTTGCCCAAAAATCTTTACCGTGCATTCTCTCAATAACCCACGTCTTGGCCGGTCTGGTGTGACTATTTTTTAGAAGGTGTTCGTTATGGGGCATTCTTCTAATTCAGTCATTTCCAGGCCTACGGTTCAGTTCAGTTCATTTACATTTATTCATTTGGCAGACGCTTTTAACCAGCGACTGACAAGTGCTATTCAGTTGCCATTTATCACTACACTTCAGTCCTTGTCTGCTGGCACCGGGATTAAAACCTGCAACCTTCTGCTGACAAGCCCCACTCTCTACCACCAGACAACAACTGATAAACTTACTGCAGACAAAGCAATGGAGCACAGTGTGATGGTGTCGGCACAGTGACATGGCGAAATTACATAAAAATATAGGGTGGACACACATTTTTATTTTACTGCATGTCAAATAGGGACAGAACAAAATACTTAAATGAGTAATTGAGCAATTCATTTAGTCTTAATTTTGGCACTATTTTGCTTCCTAAGCAGTGTGTTCATTCAGTCCCTAGATCAGACAGATTTAATTTTTTCTTGTCGCAAATTGTTTTTTGCTGTAAATATTACTTAGATTTAAAAATGTCTTTCATAATCTAGTCCAGTAGATGGCATAAATGAACCTCAAGTATAATTCAAGAACCCATGGGTCATTTTTAATACAGCAATACAAGCAAAATCTTTTTTAAAAGGGATGACTTTGACTAATTATTGAAGAAAGAACTGCTAATAAGAGTGCAGAATAGACGGGTGCTCTATAAAGAGCAGCTCAGGGTGAGATATTAAGAAGCTGCTTCGTTGAAATGACATTTCTGTTAATTCCAGTCAAAAGGAGACTACACTGAACATTTTTTCATTTTATATTTATTCTTAAATTATAGCATTATTCAAATGGATCACTCTATTCTACATTGTAGAAAAATCTGAATGCACAAATAAGTCCGTTTCCAAAACATGTTATATTTTATGACAGTAGTCACATCAAGGTTCCTTTATACATAGCAGAACTGTAATACAGTTTATTAACTTTGAAAATATTTATGTCTGTATAGTATGGAAAAAACTAATTCTAGTTTGTAATACTATTTTGGGCAGATGATTGCTTTTTTATATTTTTAAATTTTACAAAATGCAATGTCTCTGATTATTTACACTTTCTGTATGTGACACTTTCTTCTTGAGAGCAATTTGGAATTGACTGTGCATATATTGTAGGTCAATTAGGGCTAACGTGGTTTGATTCCAATATGTTATTTTGTATTGTGCAGAAAAAGCAAGTCATTGAGATTTTAAATGATACGGATCTTTTAAATGATATGGGAACTAGGCTGTGTTAAATGTTGAAAAGTTGAAAAGACAACTGGACTAGACAACAAAATTCCAAAAGCTGTCATTGTGCAGTGATTACACAAAATTAACATTAAAGTGTTCAGTATCAAAAGTTCTGAACAACTTTATTTGTGCTAGGATATTAAATAAAATTGAGACACAACAGCTGAACAAACAGTGCTGCAACTACAGAAGTCAATAGTTTAACATTTGCATACTTTGTATGTGCTTTAAATATTCACTTAAGTATTGTCGTGGACATATGGAATGTTTTGAAAACCCAACCTTCATGTAAAAGATACGGGCAATTCCGCAAAAAGATCAACCTTACTATGAAAATATAAAGTTTTAACCAAATGTTTGTTTAGTATAATTAATGCACGGATGTCAACATTTGGTGTTCCAAATACCATTGTGAGTTCTTTCTTTAGGTTTTTATAGCATTAATTTTATTTTTACTTCATGATTTTTCATAGTAAAGTAAGGGCAGTTTCAGTATGGTACATGTAAATTAAAACGTAATTATTATTTTATGTTCTGTGAAGAGGCATCAGTTTTCCATACTTTAAGGTGGATTTAAATAGATTCTGATTTGTACATTTTAACTCATGTAACTCCATTAGTAAAAAGAGTTTGTTGTCTCTCAAAAATGGTGTCTTATTTTTGTCAAGTCCATTACGAAAGGTTTATTTACCATTTTTAAAATAGACATCTTGTGCATATACCAAAATCATTTGGATATTTAAACCCTGTGAACTAAACAATATTCATATTTGCATGGCATTTTAAATTTTAATATTTTATACATAATTTTTTTATAGAATTTGATTGCTTGTGGTTTAGTTGCTCCCTTTTTAATTAAATGAGACTATTTCATTTACAACCTGGTGGTGATAAAAATATGTTTTGTCAGTTTATGCTTTGTCTCAGTTTAATGTTGTTTAGGTGCGCTTGAAGTGCATTATTTAAAAATTATACTTTTTAAAAGTTTTTTTTTTTTAAATGTTAAATTCATTTGGCTTACTTTTACTGTGTGTTCATAACCTCAAGGTCATTCATAAATTTTGCTGGCTTCACTCAAAATGTTATTGCAGTCAGCGGTACAGGATCATTTTACTTGTTTTTAGATATAATTTTTTTATGACACTGTAATTGTGTCATGTATTGTTTTTCTTTTTTTTTTTTTACATAAATGCATTATGATGTAAAGAACATTGTTTGTGTAAGGTCAAATCAAACTTCATAATAGCTCATTATCTCAGAATATGATATCCCATCTGAAGTCTGATTTTCACTGGCAGGGTCAAATATTATTATCATAAAAAATGCAAATGGTATTAAGCTTGCAAAACATCAAATTAAATAGAAATTAAAAAGGATTATATAAAATAGAATCATTCAACCAAAGTTCCCTCAAAAAAAAAAAAAATAGAGGATAAAATTTATGAAACAGTTATTTAAGCAGTACGGAATGTGTGTCGATTCACATTATCTAATTTGTGTTGGTGAAAGTCTGAAAATTGGAAGAGGGGGATAAAGAAAAAGAAAGCAAGAGGAGAATAAAGGGGAGAACTAAAGGAAGAGACTAAAAAATAAAGGAAAACGGACATCTGCTGCATAGTGAACAAAACTAAATCCTCCAGACTTCAAACCAAACACTGCTTGAAGTAAAGCTTGACTTTGTTTTAGTCAAAACATGGAAGCAATTTTCTTTATAATTTCCTGATGGGATTTTTGTCTTTTTTTGGTAAAATTCAGAACCACTGCCGTTACCAACATGGTTAGTGAAGGTCATGGCACACACTGTAGTGAAGTGAAGTGATGTGACTGGGGCCAAGTATGGTGTTCCATACTTGGAATTTGTGCTCTGTTTTAATCCAATCCCAGTGTGCACACGAAGTAAGTTAACACACACAGACTGTGAACAAACACCCGGAATAAACACAACCAGAAATATTTTGTGGAGAAATAATTCTTACCCGTCTCTGTAGTATAAGTTTCTGTTCTCGTTTTGACAACACACTAACTACATAAACTATTGAAACACATTATAGCGTTAGTTATACTATATATTTTGTGAAACAATATAACATCAGATAAGTGCACTCTCTTCTATCTCTCGTGCTCTCCCGATTCTTCCTCATTTAACTCTGCCCTCATTACTTCCCGGCCCTTCACCTTAATCTAGAGCATTGATTGGACATCCAACATGGACAAGTGAATTCGATTGGATATACAATAGAAATATCAAAACACAAAATAATAAACATCAAATTTATTAACATCGAACTTATTCACAACCTTATACATTTATATAATAAACATGAAATATAAAAATGTATATATAACAAAAAAAAAATTTGTTTTTTTTGTTATATATACACCAACTTCTACTACCTTACTCTGCACAACCTCCCAGACAGCAACCAATCAGGCTTTGAGAAGGGACACTCCACAGAGACTGCGCTACTTTCAAATTGACGAAGGCTGGCAAGGGCAGCCTTTAAATCATCCGTTCTCATCCTAGGTTGAGTTTCTGAATCTTAGCATTTTAGTATCGGACATGGCCCTCCAGTGGTTCAGTTCATACCTCTTTGCTTGGACCATTTCTCTTCTTGTTCTACATGACATCATCGGGATCAATCACTGTAATGTGGACGACACGCAGATCCACCTTGTGTTTTATCCTGAAAATCAATGTCAATGTCACCTTTATTTATATAGTGCTTTAGACAAAAAACATTGCATCAAAGCAGCTTAACAACAATAATAAGTAAAACAGTCTGTCTTAATGCTTAATGTCAGTTAAAGGCAATATATTATTGAATTCGGGGACGTTATCTCTGTTCAGTATAATGGTGTCTGTGCATTCATTTTCAATTCGTTGATGTCCTCTTTGTTTACTTAAAAAGTGTCTTTGCGTTCAAATTCAATAAAATCAACAATATCGTTGTAAATGAGGTGACCCCAACTAAGCAAGCCAGAGGCAACAGTGGCAAGGAAACAAAAATTCCATAGGTGACAGAAATAGAGAAATAAACCTTGGGAGAAACCAGGCTCAGTTCTCCTCTGACCAGACGAATCCAGCAGATCAAGTCCAGGCTGCAGCAGAATGGAGAAGAAACATCTGTGTGCTGTGGTCGTATCCAGATGATCGTCAGAGGCGAGTTCTTCGCAGGGGATTGGTATCCATAGTGTTCTTGTCCTGGACTTCGCTTTGTTCGAGGGCTGTAGAGGGCTTTTTCCAGTTCCGGACCCACTATCAGGTTCAGATACATGCTGAACCTGGCTTAAAGCAATGTCCTACTGATCCGGGGATAGCCTGGCTATAGTGACTCGGGGGAAAGCTAGGCGCAGATGTGGAGCCAGTTATCCTCTGACTAGAATTTAATCAGTAGGTCGATTCATGGTTGAAGCAAAGTCGAGAAGAATCATCTGTCTCCTGTGATCCCATCCTGATGGTCATATGAGGCAAGGTCTTGCGAGGGATCTGCATCTGGGGTTCTAGTCGTCCTGGTCTCTGCTGTCCTTGCGGGCCGTAGGGGTCCTTTCTCCACAATCTGGTCTGGATACTGGTGACTGCAATGCCATCTGATCTGGATACGGACTGGTTCTGGTGGCTCCTTATAGCTTGGAAGAAGAAAACAGACCAATATTAGTGTAAATGCCATTCTTCTAAAGTTATAGCAAATATATTGTGCGTTGTGGAGAGTGTTCCTGGTTCCGGATTTCTTAAATAAATGCCTAAAAATCCTTTAACAGATTTGAATATTGTAAGAATGTTAGTATTTATGGGTTAACCTGGTTAAAGAGATGGGTTTTTAATCTAGATTTAAACTTCAAGGGTGTATCTGCCTCCCCAACACTATTAGGTAAGTTATTCCATAGTTTAGGCGCCAAGTAGGAAAATGATCTGCCCCCGCAGTTGATTTTTGATATTCTAGGTATTATCAAATTGCCTGAGTTTTGAGAACGCAGCGAACATGTTATAATGTAACAGGAGCTTTTTCCAATACTGAGGTGCTAAACCAGTCAAAGATTTCTAAGTAATAAGCAAGATTTTAAAATCTATATGATTTTTGATAGGGAGCCAGTGCGATGTTGAGAGGACGGGAGTAATATGGTCATACATCCTGGTTCTTGTAAGAACTCTTGCTGCAGCATTTCTGACTAGATGATTTCGACCGTGTCTCAGTATGTCTAAATGATATCTTGCTCTAAATGAACAACCATCACCATCAGCTAGAAATTCTTTCATTCTCTTCAAGAACAAAGTCCCGTCACAACCTCCCATTCACCTAGGATCATCAATCATTTTGCCCTCTAGGACAGGCAGAAACTTAGGAATAGTGGTCTGGCTTGACTGCTGCAATGGTCTGCTTGCTAGACTCCTGTTTTGCACAACCTAACATTTGCAGAAGATACAGAATGCGAGGCCAAGAGTAATTTACAAGGAAATCTTTACCTTAAAGAATGCATGACACTTCTCTCTTCATCATGCTACATTGGCACCCCACAGCAGCTCATATTTAATTCAAAGCCCTCGTCATAGCTCAAGACCAACACAGATTAAACACTACCATGGCTTCACTAGCTGATTCACAGGTATGAGCCCTCCGTATACTTGCCCCAACAAGCATCATCTTGTGATGCCGTCCCTTAAGGGTAAAAATCGCTCGCTCTCACTTTATCTGCATCAGTTCCTCAATTGTAGAACAATCAACACATTTGGCAGACTCAGTCTCTACCTTAAAAAACTAGTGTTTAAAAAAACACTACTAGTGTAACCCAAGTTCCCTATCTGTCGGTCTCTTTACGTTGTGTCGAAGACGACAGTATGGGATTTGATCATGAGAACCTATCGACTCTGAACTTGAATTTAAAAGGCCAATGAAATTGGCGAATTCGCCAGCAGAGCGACTTTTAAAGGCCTAAGCTGTTCAAAGTTGAGCACTTCTATGGGAGAGCATAACCTTCCAGTGGAGAAATGGCATCATTTCACAGAGCTTGAAAAATTTGAGAGGCCCTTACCACCGGTCTCCACTGGCGACGGCCTTCCAATCTCTGTAGAGAGACAGCCGTCCTACCCTGAACTGCACTGAAAATGCTGGCCCTCAAAGAGAGAGGCTACATCCTGCCATATGGAGGTTGATTTCTGAAGATTGGCTGATTGGGAAGAACCCATGGGAAAATAGTGTGATAGCTACCCTGTTGGGGGGCACCACGGTGAGGAAGGTCACAGATTTGCCCTGGTGTGGGGATCATGATTGAGGAAATACATCATGAGGGACCCCCTAAGGGGGAGTCAATACACATGGAAGACTAGCTGAATAAAGGGGTTCATCTGAGGAGGGCAACTCTCCATTATCCAGCTTGGTAAACAGGGTGCCTCCGCCGGGCCCGTTACCAGGGAGGGGCTCAGTAATGGATAGGTTGCCTGTACTCGCCTGAAGGAAAGCAGAGATGCAAATGAGTGGGCTGACTCACCTTAAAAGGGGAGAAGGCAATTTTCCAGACACGTGAGGCAGACGTCATGGGTGATCCGGTCTGGGCGAGTCTGCCGCAACCCAGGGAACAGCGGTGGGCCATGAAGGGGCAACACGCTGTTCAGAAATATTCCCTTTTAGAGAAAGAAGAAGGTCTCTAGCCTCTGCAGAAACACTGTAGAGGGACAGTCCGCTGCACCGCGAGGTAACACAAGCAGGTAGATCGCCCAGTAATCAAGTTGATGCTTTCAAATGTAGTCATCATCGACAGCGTTCCGAAGAGCAAAAATGGTTTTGAATGAGCATACCATCTTCCCTTTTATAACCATATGTGCGGGGGCAGGCAATTACATGCAAATTTCATTCACAAATTTCATTGACCTTTCTAATTCTCAAGTTGAAACCTCATACTGTCATCTTCGAGACAACAGCAAGACACATCAGAAAGGGAACTCACCCTTTTCATCTACAACTAAACTTTTCCTTACTCAGTCACACTTTAATATAAAAAAGTCTTCCCCCTATTGGTTATTGTCCCACAAATGTCAAAACATGCATGATGTAACTTCTTTGAACAAATGTTTACTGTTTCAGTCCCTAATTAAAACACAGTATTACCATAAAGTTCTGTTACTCATATGCATACCCACATGCTATTCTGTGTTATGTTGATTGTAAGTTTTCCTCTAAATCATCGAATAAAATATAAGATAACCATGAGATTCTCAGAATAATTTATACGAATCAGATTTAGCTTCTAATAGTTAGTGACTTCAACATCCATGTTGATAATGAAAATGATGCATTAGGATCAGCCTTTACAGATATTTTGATTTCTTTTGGGGTTAGACAAAACGTTTAAGAACCTTACTCTGTGTCGAAGTGAAATTTTCACATGGAAATGATCTTGATGGTATTGAAATTAAACAGCAAAGTGATAATATTTCAGATCATTACTTAGTCTTGTACAATCTTGTACAATCTTGTACAATTTTTAAATCTGTTGCTCCCTTACGTTAAGCCAAGGAAAACAGTTTGATACCACTGCCTAAAGAGAGCAGAACAAAAAACTGAAAATAGCTGGGGGAAAACAAAACTAAAGGTATTTCCAATTGCTTGACGGGGAAGTAACTTATCCTTTAGAAAAGCCCTAAAAACTGCCAGAACTGTCTACTTTTCTACTCTTTTAGAAGAAAACAAACATAATTCCAAGTATTTATTCAACACAGTGTCCAAACTAACAAAAGTTAAAGCCTCAACAAGTGCTAACATTTCCCAGCATTACAGCAGTAATGACTTTATGAATTACTTTACTTCTAAAGTCACCACTATTATAGATAAAATTGAAACCATTCAGCCGTCAGCTACAGTACTGCATAGGACAGTGCACTTAAAACCCCTGAAGAACAGTTCCACTCATTCTCTACTATGGGAGAGGAAGAATTGAATAACTCGATAAATCATCTAAAGCAACAACATGTATTTTAGACCCCATTCCATCTAAGCTCCTAAAAGAGGTAATTCCAGAAGTCATAGATCCTCTTCTGACTATTATTAACTCCTTATCTTTAATCTACCCTTCTTTTTCAAGATACTAGAAAAGGTAGTATCCTTGCAATTCTACTCCATATTAGAGAAAACTTATATCCAGACATGATTCGGCCTGTATCATAGCACCGAGACTGCTCTTCTAAGTCTATTTGTCTGTCACAAATTGTCTGCATGGTACAGGGAGCATTTGAGATCTTACCAACTTCATTGTGATAGTGTTACTTCTATGTGTGTGTTGAAGATGTCAGATTTAAATGATGTCCTCCCATTATCAGCATACAGGGTACAAGGAGAGCTTATGGTTACACTGAAACGATTTATAATTTGCTAATCAGCTGAGTGTCGTTTTTCCCCCAGAGGGCCATGGAACAGAAATTAACGATGCGAGTTAACGTCTCCTTGGGAGATATAGGAAAGATGACAATGAACCCTCGACCATACATACTTGAAGATTTGATAAGCTGGCTCAAAGGCACTCTCCAAACAAACTACAATTTTGCCTTACAGTACCAAGATCCTGAATTTAATAATGAATTATGCAACACCACAGACTTGTCTGAGCTCCGAGATAAACCAATGGTCAAAATCATCCCTATCATTGAACTTATACCAGTCTCTGGAGGTTCTGAATTATGTAGTGACACAAGCAGCCAAGCAGATAACGAGATCCTTTGTATCTCTGATAGAAGTTCTCAGTGGCCAGAGGTATTTAAAATTCCAAAATTTCAAGTCGATGTGGAGTATCAACTACGCCAAGGTAACCTGCAGTATCTCAGGGATGAAACCCTGCTTAAAGTCACAAAAGAACTGAAGCATGACATACTCGAGAAATTGGCTGAGACCATGTATGCATTTAAAGCATAACCAACGAAGGAGGATTTTGAGACTATTGCTAAGGCTTTAGTGCAAACACAGCCCTGCCTTAAAGAAACCGGGTCACCCTCTGGCTGGAACGGTTGGAAGAATAGCCTTAAGTTCAAAATGGCTAATTATTGAACCAAAACGAGGCAGCTGGGTTGACCTGATATTACTGTCAATGTTGGAAAACGAGGAAGTGACACAACAAACTTCCTCCCAACACACAGATCAAGAAGCCAAAGAAAGGGGAAATAAATTTCCTGCCGGATTTTCCAGCGGGATGAATGACCAGAACATGGAGGTAGCTCATGAGGTTCTTGTCAAGTAAAGGATGAAGACAAAGCCAATGGAATCCCTGGTTAAGGAAGATATGGATGTGACGTTTGCTTTTCACAGAAAGGAGATTGTCAAAGAGAAGGCTCCAATCGTTGGCCAGCATTTTTTACCGAAAATCAGGTTTGTGTTAAGTGTCTACATATCATGTAGTGTTGAGTGTGTCAGATTAAAACAGTGTGAACACTGACTGATGTATTGTTTGCCATTTTTCAGGTTTATTATGAATTTGTCAGAGTGGTAGGGATAAGTCTCAGAGAAAACTTTCTGGATGCACTTGACAATTTGTCTCCAAGCCCACTTTACCTCTTCAAAAATAAGAAAGGCCAAACTGGTCAGCTTTTACCTGAACTTTTATGCCAGACAAAGGTAAGTTAACATATCTTCCTAATCTCTTCTTGTAATTTCTTGTAAATTACAGTAAGTATCCTTATAAAGTATTTTATTCAATGTCCACTATCTTCTTGACAACAGATGTCAGATGCCTTTGTCTCCGGGAACTGCCGGTCATCTTGGGTGATGATCCGTCTGCTTTCTACAAGACCTGCTTTTTTTTATAAATGTTGCAGGTGCGTGAGGGGCCAATAACAATTGGTTCTGGCACATACATACACACACAGACTCACTTATATGTGCACATACACACATACACACACACACACACACACACGTTTCTCCTCTCGCATACACACTGTGTGTGTGTGTGTGTGTGTGTGTGTGTGTGTGTGTGTGCGTGCGTGCGTGCGTGCGTGCGTGCGTGCGTGCGTGCGTGCGTGCGTGCGTGTTTGAGTGCATGCGTGAGTGCGTGCGTGTGCGTGAGTTCAGAATGTATTATGGCTGGCACATCCCCTCATAGAGGGATTTTCTATGTTTTATTATATTTTCAAAAAGCCAGGCCTCATGTTTTATATAAGTGTCCTTTACTGAATGTCAGTGCAGTGTTTTTTCTTAGGTTAAATTTTTTTTCTCTGTTAGGGACAAACAAACTCCAGTGGGATTGCTTTTGGGATCATCTTGGAGGGTAATGTGATGATGGATGACCTGGCCAACCTTCCGCAGGCCTTCTGTGTCCTTTTTGGACTGATATATGCCCTGCACCTGCACCTGGACTATCCCAGATACATGAAAAACACATAATGCTTTGTTCAGCAGGTGATGTTTAACCTGGGTTAAAGTGAGCTGGCACCCAAAATACAGACTCTGAAAAACCATCTTTCAGTGTAAAGAGTTGTAAAGAGGTTCTTCAGACATGAGTAATATTGTTTGTTCTTTTAGAAAAGCAACTTGTTTGCACTGTTTTGACCTTTTTGCATTTTATTTAATTGGATTTGCACTGATATGTCCGGTTTTATTAAGATTAACAAACCTAAAATTATGAAAAAGTCAGTTTGTAGTTTAAGGTGCTGTTCTAACTTATTGCACCACTGGTCCAGATACCAGGTGCCTAATTCATTTTCTTTTAGGAAAATATAGTGTTTGCACTGTTATACTTTTTCTATTTTATATAATTGGATTGGCACTTATATGTCTGGTTTCATTCAGATTTAAAGAACCAAAATCTGAGGAAAATCAGTTTGCAGTGTAAAGTGCTGTTCTATCTCATTGTACTACTGCTCCAGGTACCAGGTGCCTAATTAATTTTGTTATTTTAGGAAATATTGTGTTTTTGCACTGTTATGTACTTTTTTCTATTTAATATTATTGCATTGGCACTTATATGTCTTATATGTTGCAACCACATGCCTAGTTTTATGTTGTGCTTTTAGAGAAATAAATCTGTTATGTGTATGTTCATAATAAAACATTTTAACCCTAACGGGGCGTTTTCAACAAATGTTTCATCTGATTTCTTAAGTCTGATTTTCATCTGAATAAGTAAGCTACAACTGAGTATTTGTTACATTATACTTAAGATATTAAGTGTATTAATTCTGCAAAGAAGTTAACTTGGCAAACTTTGTCGAGTTTAATCAAATTCGAATTGAGTGTAATGTACTTAACATTTTCAGTAAAATGTAGTAGGTTTTCATTACACATTACTTATCTTTTAAGGCAACCGGTTTGATGAAATTTTTTAAGTATATTCAAATTATCCGGGTTTACAGTGCAGACCAGTTGGTGGATTGAGAACTGAAAAAGTCAACACCAGTCCACCAGTCAGAAACCTCAATCAGCAGCATAGGTGATCTAGGGGATCCTATGGCAGCAACCTGTCAATACCGTGCTCCAGCCAGCACCCCAAAACTAATGAGTAGATGCCCCGGTACCGGTACCTGCCAGAGGTGCATGAGGAGGTCACGAAGTTGTGGAACGCCCCATTCTTGCCCACATCTTCTCCAAAAGAGCCCTTTTTCTGCTCCCTGGCTATAAATCACAACCAATATCACTCTCCAGTTAACGGTGTATGGTTGCTCACAGTTCGTGAGCTCAGGACCGCAACTAGCCTCGCGCTGATAGCGTTGAAGGTTACAGAGGTCCCCTGGTTCCGAGAAATCTAGGTTTCTCGATGTGCCTGTTAGGTTAAATTTTGAGGTGAAATTTGACATGCACAAATCTTTTGTTTTCTAAGATCATTTTTAGATGTGCTTCAGTTTTGTGTTGAAAAAATGTATGTTGTTTGTTTCGGAGTGGCTGTTTTGGAGACGCCACTTAGAACTTTGCCCAGCAGTTCTCTGTGGTGCAGTAGCAGAAGGAGTTTCATGTCCCTCCCTGGCATGGATCGGCCGCTAGAAGCTGCAGTAGTCCTGCCCATCATCTGCTCCCAAATGGCTCCGCTGGTCTCCGTACGCAGACCCTCGATTAGAGGGATAGCGTTCCCCAGTGATCCCACGGTGACAGACGGCTCCTAGTTAAGGTAGGAGTAAGGCCACCGTCCGGGGCATCGTTGGCGAGAGTCTCTCAACTTCTAGCGAAGCTCTGATGACACCTCGCCGAGACTCACTGGAAGGTCGTGACTGACGGAGAGTGAGTAAGTCGCTCCGTTGCATGTCAGAACGTGGCCTGGCGACGTGGTGGGATTTAATTAGACCCCCTTTCAGCTCACAACGTTGAGAGACCGACTGAAAGGGAACATCTCCGGTTACGTATGGTAACCTAGGTTCCCTGAAGGAGGGTTGTGACTTCCCATGCCACGTTACCCGGCCACCGCTGCAGGGACCGGGAGAGGCTTCCCAGGTTCCTTAGCACAAAACGGTGATGAATGATCTTTTCTGTCCCCTTTTATACCCGTCATCACGGGCGGGGACATGAATTGATTAATTCGCCAATTAATTGGCCTTTTTTAATAGGCTCGGAGACAATGGGTTCTCAAGATCAACCCCCCTTTCAGCTCACAACGTCTCGTTCCCTTCTTCAGGGAACCTAGGTTACCATATGTAACCGGATTTGCCTTTCAAAACCTTTGTAATTTGAAAACTCACTTACATAACCATGTCAAATTCAGCAACTACCTGCATGGAAATGCATGCAAAAGACTTGAAATTTTAAAAAAAATTCAAAGAAAGAGTCTTCCCTGATTCAAGTAGGAAGGAAAAAATGCAGTTACAAATAAAAATGTTTCAGCTTTTATCATATTAACATTCGCTTCGAATGTCAAAGAATATATTTACATTCCATTTTTTATATTTACTTATAGATGCCTTTCCAAAAAGCGTTCTCAGTTTTTCAGCGCAGCTGTGCAAGAATTATCACTGGAAGGTTATGCTAAGTTTTGAAAACTAACTATAACGACTATGAACACTTCAGTGTGCATCTCCATGATAGAGTTTTGGCAAAAAGTAGCAGTCCGTTATTTTAAACAGCAATCAAGAAATATGCGGAGCACAAACAACATCTGGTTGTCCTGTACCCCCACAATATACCCTGGCAGAAGAGCAAGCCCTTGGGCCAAATGACAACCGATCCATTGTAAAGGGCATACCTGGGGGCAGGTCCACCTTGAAGCCAGGGACCAGTAACAGCAACACCTTCTTTAAAACTAGTATAAGTTTTAAATCATCTTGCTACGCTGTAAATAATTTGTTAATGCATAATTAAAGTATTTCTTGTGATCCGAATGGCTGGTACAGTCATTTCAACAGATAAATATTAAGTCAATTGCTTTTGACTTGTAAAGGTGAAAACTTCATAACTTATTGTAAAAATATTTAGCAATAATTATTGAGCATATTTTTCTCGTGAATAATAGTGCCATTGAGTTCTTCTCTTTTGTATAGTTTTATATAATACACAACTACTTTTACTTGTTCCCGAGAAAGTGGTGGCTGAAATACAGTTGTACAGTATGTACAGTAATTAGATGTTTCTAACTTTACATCAAGAGGAACGAAAGTGCCCTCCACAGAAAGGAGCATCGTGCCGTGGTGACAGCAGGAACGGATGTCCTGGACAATGAGTTGAGCAGCAACGGTTGTCACTCTCCTTTGGACGGTGCACAGTTAGAAGAAATCCCTTTCGCTGCCTTCAACTCCCTACCCAGAAATGAGTGTTGCGATTTTGAGATGTCGACAGTCACCTCGGTAGCCACAGAACCACCCTCTGTGGGTGCGGAGGAGCACATCGTCCCTTCAGCACTGTTGGCAGGCAAGTTAAAAGCCTAGAAAAGTCTGTGTACTTCTTCCCAGTGCCTGGAAGGGACCATGCGTCTCGGCTATGGGGTCCAGCTGCCGGATCCACTCTACCTCAGCTCGAGGTGAGGAGTCTTCCATTTTTATTGGATCGAGGTGGCCATCCCTCTTGCGAAGGTGCGATCGAACCTGTACCAGCCGAGATGTCCGTGCGGACTTCACCATTCCCAAGACAAACCGAGGCCGGCTGATTCCTGGCAATTGACCTGAAGGATGCATACTCCCACGTCTCGATCCTCCCTCGTCATCGACCCTTCTAGGCTCGTTTCTTCGAATTGAGCATATCAGTAAAACATCCTGCCCTTCGGGCCCTCCCTGTCCCCTGCATCTCCACAGAGACTGCAGAGGCCACCATCTCACCCCTTAACTATGAAATCCTGCACGTCTCACCAGCGTGCCAAGTTGGTGCTAGGATGCCTGGTTCATTCCAGGCATCCAGTGGTCTTTCAGAGGCTTCTGGGACATTTGACACCCTCATCTAGAGTAATTCCACTCATGTTTCCCCCGAAGTGCCGGATGTGATCTCCGTTATGTATGCCCTCGGTTATGAGGGCTAAAGTTCTCCCAGTGTTCCGATGTCTGGCGGCTTCTAAGGTTAGTGTTTAGAAACAAGGCCATCCACCCTCAACAGCATCGGTATGATTCTCTCAAGTTCCAGAAGGAAGCTCTGATGACACATTACTGTTGCCACTAGAAGGTCCTGACCTTGAAGGAACGAGAAGTCATTGAACATCCATGCCAAAATACTCGGCTGCCACTGTAGCGACTGGGAGAGGCCTCCCAGGTTTCTTAGCCCAAGAGGTACTTATGAATCCCCATGCCTCTCTTCCATGAATCCAGGCACGAATGCTTGGTTGCATGCGGGGCCATGCACTGAAACCAAACACTCGCGATGACTCGGAAGAGTATGGCTGTCATCACTGGGTCTGGGTCGCCCCCTACCCTGCTCGCCAAAGAAGAGGGGATAGGAAAATCTCATGGATCAGCGGAGAACAGCTCGTTCCCAGATGCTGTAACACACGGAAGGCACTAAAAGTGGTGACTAATTTCGGACCAAAAAAAGACATCCGGGACCGCAACATCATGATTTCATGTGGACTTTCTCAGCACGCTGGAAACCCAAACACGAGGCAGACAGCATGATAATCTTTGTCATCAACAAGAGGGTGTGCTGACCTTTATGCAGCATGGGTGCCTCACAATGAAAGTGTGTAGGCAAGTTGTGTCTGAACAGGTGAAAAGTGCTTTTGCTTTTGTGAAAAAGACAGTTTTAGTAGTCTCAGAATAAAATTATGTAATACATTGAGTTTTAAATAAAAAAAATCTTACCACGTTTAAATAATGTGTATAAATAAGACTCTCTGAAATGCCTGGAGTAAGGCACAGAACTAGGCCAAATGTGACCAGAAATAGGACAATTGTGATGTGAAAAATAGAGTTACATACCATCTAAAATAACTGTAATCTGTAAACTGCATCCATTTCGATTACGTTACTAGTATTTTATTTATTTATTGCTATTATTTATTTTCACCTGCACATTTACACGTTGAAATCCCTTTCATTTCACAAAAATCCCCTTAATTGGGCCCAGGTGGGGCATAGATTGGGATTTGTGTTTACCCTTCCATTACGACTCTTATTACCAAACTTTCCCGTCTCCAGCATTCCAAGATTATCTCCAGTGTTCCTCGTCTGTGTGTGTTTCTCTTTCCTCCGTGTCCTCAGCTCCATCTCCCGGATCTGCATGCCATACTCCACAAAAGAACAGTATTCCATTTATCAGTTGTTTTCATCACTTCGGCCTGCTCTTCTTGTGTCTAATAAACCTCATTACCGGTTACCCTCTGACTCTGGTCAGTCTGTACTGAAACAAGTACCATAAATTATTAAATATTTACATAGATTATTTATATTTATAGTTTTTTCCATTTAATTATTATAGAGTGGCTTACTTATGTAAGTTACATGGTCCTACACACTGCACATACAATACACAAATTAAAATGATTTTCTCTTAATGTCTGTGCACTCTTCTCAAGCTTATTTACTCACTGTTGTTTTATCAAAGGACCAGCATCAATAAAAATGGAAATAAAATATATATTTTAGCATTACTTTTCATATGGATATTCTACTTTTGCCGGGTTTAGAGTATTTTAGCTTGCCTTGTTTATATGTATTACGTGTGTGTGTGTGTAAAACATAAATTTGTGAATTTTTTGGTGAAAATTAGAAACACTTTGAATCTATTCCATTAAACCTATTTTGTTTTCCCATTAATGACTGCATATCCCTATGTTTATCCCATCCACCTGGCGTTATGTAGACTTTTTGGCTCTTTGTCCAGGCCTTGCACCAACCACCAATATACCAGGATTGCAAAGTGCACATAATAATGAACGAGTCACAAGATTAAATGTGCCCATACTGAAGTATACCTACAAAAAACTGAACGATTATTTTAACCCTTAAATTTATATTAACTTCAAAAGTAGTCCATGAAACACAATCGACATCACTATTACTTTTGTCATGATTCTGCCTATCTTGGTCATGTTTTTCCTGTTTTTGGCAGAGTCATGGCAGACCTGTGTTGTGTGAGTGTCACATGGTATTGTTTTCTTACATGCCATGTGCTCTCTTGTCTCGTCTCTTGACCCCGCCCCCTTGGTATCCCGTCTAGCTTCCCATCATTGTGTCATTCCCCACACCTGCCTCGTGTCGTTATCCCTTGTTATGTTTCCCTATATAAAGCCCTTGTGTTTTCTGTCCTGTGTCGCTGCATTACGTTTGCTACATGTGTTACTCGTGTTCGTGATCTGGTCCTTGATTCCCTGTTCGTGTACAGTCTTGTTCGTGTTTCATGTTCCTTGTTCCTGTTTGGATTGTCCCTGTTTTACCTTGTTTTAGTTTTAGAAAATATTACCTTGTTTTGTGCCCCATTGTGGGAAGTCTTTTGTTTGCCCTTGTTATTGTGTTTAGTGTACTTCTTTCCCCATCGTGGGTTTTTGTTTTCTGGTTTTTTGTGAATTAAAGTCTTGTCGTTCATCGTATCACGCCTGCATTTGGGTTCTCTCTCCTTTCACCCCATCCCCTGGTGACAGAATGCAGCGACCAGAAATGAACCCAGCAGGTGTGTGGAAGCTGGGTCCCTGCCCGGTTCGTACCCGCCAAGCTCGCCTCCTACTTGGGCTCCGGCAGGGGAATCGGGGCATATTGGAGTTCATCCAGGAGTTTGTGGCGGCGGCGAAGGAGACAGTTTTTTCCGACAGGGAGATGTTGGGGATCCTAAACTGCTGCCTCGCCACACCCCTCAAGCCCAGCGAGGTCAGGATGCTGAGTCACCTCTATCTTGAGGACGCGGTCAGGTACGTGATCAACCGGGATGACCCGTGGCCAGCAGCTCCAACCTGGGGTTCCAGCCCGCTGGCCACGGTCCCGGAGGATTGCGTCCTGGCCACGGTCACTTTGGGGGACTCAGCTCCTCACTGCTCCAGCCCAGCCAACCCCACTCTCCCTGTCGGTCCTCCTGTCGATCCTCCTGTCTCAATCCGGGGGAGACGTCCCAGGAGGCAGTCCTGGGACTCTCCGTCCGAGTCTTCGGGGGCCGAACTGGTCCCGCCCCCTCCTGCAACCTCTACCGTCACCCGCCGCTCAAAGAAGAAGCGGCGGGTCCAGGTTGCAGCGCCGGTCCCGGATGCAAGTCCTGTTCCGACGTCTGATCCAAGTCCTGTCCCGGATCCTAGTCCTGTCCCAACGTCGGATCCAAGTCCTGTCCCGACGTCGGATCCAAGTCCTGTCCCGACGTCGGATCCAAGTCCTGTCCCGGATCCAAGTCCTGTCCCGACGTCGGATCCAAGTCCTGTCCCGGATCCAAGTCCTGTCCCGGATCCAAGTCCTGTCCCGGATCCAAGTCCTGTCACGGATCCAAGTCCTGCTTCAACGCCGTTACAGCCGGCTTTCCACGCGGCTCCTGCGCCGGTACAGCCGGCTTTCCACGCGGCTCCTGCGCCGGTACAGCCGGCTTTCCACGCGGCTCCTGCGCCGGTACAGCCGGCTTTCCACGCGGCTCCTGCGCCGGTACAGCCGGCATTCCACGCGGCTCCTGCGCCGGTACAGCCGGCATTCCACGCGGCTCCTGCGCCGGTACAGCCGGCATTCCACGCGGCTCCTGCGCCGGTACAGCCGGCTTTCCACGCGGCTCCTGCGCCGGTACAGCCGGCTTTCCACGCGGCTTCAGCGCCCTCAGGGGCATCAGTGCGGGCAAGAACTCGGGTGCCCAAACCCAGCCCTAAGCCTGCACGGACTCAAGCCCCTAGGACTCCCCTTGTCACACCCTTGTCTCGTCTCCCTCAGTTTGGACATTTTGTTCCCCCTCCTCCCATCCCGTCTGTTATTTTTATTAGGTCACCCCAACCCTTTTATTGTAATGTCTGTTGTACCCATGATTTGTTCTGTTATGTGTGTGTGGTTAATGTCTTTGTCCATGTCATTGTCTGCTGTGTCCCCTAATACATGTTCCCCTTAGGGTCGCCAGGTGGCGCTCCCTAAGGGTGGGTATTGTCATGATCTGGTTCTTGTGAAATATCCTGTAGTCTTGTGAACCGGATCATGACAATGCCATGTCCGTGTGTTTTGTTTTGTCGGTATGCCCTTTGTTTTTGTTTTTCTTGTAATGTGCTCTGGTCTTGTCGTGGTCTTTGTCTGTTGTGTCCCCTTCAGGGTTGCTATGTGTTCCCTGGGGGGGGGGGGTGCTGTCATGATCTGGTCCTTGTCATGTATTCTCTAGTTTGGTGGACCAGGTCGTGACAGCATCAGGTCCGTGTGCTGGTTGTGTTTATGTCCTGTTCTGTTTGTCGGCTCCCTTGAGGAACGCCAGGATGTCGTTCCTTAAGGGGGGGGGTTCTGTCATGATTCTGCCTATCTTGGTCATGTTTTTCCTGTTTTTGGCAGAGTCATGGCAGACCTGTGTTGTGTGAGTGTCACATGGTATTGTTTTCTTACATGCCATGTGCTCTCTTGTCTCGTCTCTTGACCCCGCCCCCTTGGTATCCCGTCTAGCTTCCCATCATTGTGTCATTCCCCACACCTGCCTCGTGTCGTTATCCCTTGTTATGTTTCCCTATATAAAGCCCTTGTGTTTTCTGTCCTGTGTCGCTGCATTACGTTTGCTACATGTGTTACTCGTGTTCGTGATCTGGTCCTTGATTCCCTGTTCGTGTACAGTCTTGTTCGTGTTTCATGTTCCTTGTTCCTGTTTGGATTGTCCCTGTTTTACCTTGTTTTAGTTTTAGAAAATATTACCTTGTTTTGTGCCCCATTGTGGGAAGTCTTTTGTTTGCCCTTGTTATTGTGTTTAGTGTACTGTTTTCCCCATCGTGGGTTTTTGTTTTCTGGTTTTTTGTGAATTAAAGTCTTTTCGTTCATCGTATCACGCCTGCATTTGGGTTCTCTCTCCTTTCACCCCATCCCCTCGTGACAACTTTTCCCATGGCAGCCTTTTAAAAATACCCGTTTCTGCGGGTATTCCATTTAAAATTTCCATGTAACTTTTTATATATTCATACATTTCTGACCTGTGATATATTGAGACTTCAGTTTCTAAAAATGTTGATTATTAATATTATTTATATAAAAGTATTTATGTTCATTTGTTATACATAATAAAAATACTATGAGATGCAAAATTTGTATAAACCTCAGCGTAAAACCAGATGTCCTAAACCAAAAGAAATGGTAGATTTAAAGACCAAAATAAAATGTGTTTGTAAATAATTTAATGATTTTGTAAGTGCTACTTTAGCAACAGCATGTACTGTAGCTATTACAAAGAAGGACAAGGGAATCCTGGGTATTTAGATATCTTAAAAAATATTTTTGTCAATTACCAATATCTAGTACTTACTACTGATATCCTTGAGGACGGATTGGCATTGTTATCTAGAATTTTTTTCGTACATCACATATGTTGTTTTAGTAAATCTATTTGACTTTCAAATCTTTTTTAAATTGTAAATTCACTTACATAACCATGTAAAAATTCAGCACATACCAGCATGGAAATGCAGGCAAAAGACTTGGAGGTTTTTTTCCAAAGAAAGAGTATGCCCTGAATCAAGTAAGAAGGTAACAACACGTTACAACACGTCTGGCAGACACTGTCTCCATCTTCAAAAACCGCCTCTTCCAAAACCCATCTCTTCCATTTGCACCTTATCCACAAATAAACCTACTACTAATCAACCTCTTTTAACATCCTCACTCTTCTTTAAAAAAAGTTAAAAAATAAAAAATAACAATTGTTCTTTGTCATCTAGTGTCCTCTAGTATTCAAGGAACTAAGAAACATTTTCTTAATGCCATTGTCTTTCTGCAGTACTTGTAAAACAACTGTGGATAAAATATTTGTTGTTTTGAGAAAAAATCATTTATAACAATGTAATCAATTATTTTATGTTCTTCTACAGATTTTTTTCCATACAAATGTCCTTGAATACTACTGAACATAAGGGCCTTGATATCATGCAAACTTGCACATCAAGTTTAGAGGCGTCAAAACCAAGGCATAGTCCTGTCTTAAGCTACAGCAGGCCTACACTGTCATATCCTGGCTCGGTCGGGGGTTTTCGGTGGGCGTGTGTTGGTGTCGTCATGTGTTCTGTCTGCGTCACTCACCCCGCCCCCGTGTCTCCCTCGCGGCATCCCCAATATCTGGCCGCTTACGTCATCACCGTCTCACCTGTTTCACATCCTGTCACTTATTTTCTCCCTTATTTAAACCCTCTTGTTCTGTTGTCTTTTGTCAGTCCGTTGCGTCTTGGTGCCCCTGATGTAAAGTCCTTGCCTTGCCTTGTCTTGCCTTGTCTTGTCGTGTCTTGTTCCTGTTCTTGTCCTAGTCTTGATTTCCAAGTTCTGGTGGTTTTGTTTCTTGCTTTTGTTTTTGTTCATTTTTTGCCCTTAGTTTTTGCGATCTTCCTGTCCTGGATCGAGGAACCTGCAGCATCCACTCATCTTCTGTTTTCTGTTTGTTACGGGTCGAGAACTCTCCCCGAGTGGTACTGATCATCCCGGGCTGAGGACGCTCTGCGCGCCGGGTATTCCCCAGGGCTGGCATTACCCCGGGATCGGTGGAGCAGCGCAGGATTTTCGTTGTCTTTTTCCCGCAGCCTCAAGGGAGGAGGCCTCTTGGGATTTCTTTTGGACTTTTTATTACATTATTTTGTGTCCCAGCCCTGTCCTATTTTTGTTTTGTCCCATTAAAACCGTTACCCGCACTTGAGTCTCCGTGTCTGTCATGACAGAACGGACTGACCATCCCACCGACTCAGCGGGGACGGATCCCCTACGAGCAGCCCTCCAGCGGCAGGGAGCTCTGCTGGGACACCAGGCGTACCAGCTTAACGCCATCAGACGCGAGATAGAGGCGCTCAACGCTCGATTGGCGGATCTCATGCACCAAGTCTCCGAGCTGCGCATGGCAGCTAGTGGTCAGGTCTGTTCTCCTCCTTGGCTCCCCGGCGCACCTGAACCACACAGCCCACCCCTCTACGATAGAGATCCCAACTCCTGCCGAGCGTTTTTAACGCAATGTGCGCTCGTGTTTTCCCTCCAAGCTCGTTGCTACGCATCTGAAGAAACAAAGATCGCGTTTGTCCTCACACTCCTAACGGGGCGAGCACGGGAATGGGGTGTTGCGGTCTGGGAGAACCAGGCCCCATGTTGCCAGTCCTTCAGGACTTTTCGGGAGGAGATGACCGTTCTGTTTGACAGGTCAGCTCGGGGAGATGAGGCGGCCGCCCAACTATCTGAACTCTCACAGGGGCGGAGCTCCATCACTGACTACTCCATCAGGTTCAAGACGCTGGCGGCCGCCTGCGAGTGGAATCCGGGGGCCCTGAGGGCTCGTTTTCTTGATGGGCTCAGTTTTGCCATTAAGGATGAGACGGCTGTACTCGATCTGCCGCGAGAACTGGAGGATCTCGTCGACCTATGCCTGCGGGTGGAGACCCGTCTCAGTGCTCGTCGCCGCCGCCGTTTGTCACCCTTAGGCTGGCGCTCCCCGCCTGCCGCCACACCTCATTCTTCCTCGACGGAAGAACCCATGCAGCTTGGGCGATCCCGGTTAACCCCGGACCAGAAACAGCATCGACTCCTAGAGGGCCTCTGCTTCTATTGCGGCAAGCCCGGTCATCAAGCGGTACACTGTCCGCTAAAAGCACACGCCCACCCGTAGATCGGAGAGTCCGGGTGGGCGCTATCTCTGTCTCCTCTCCGGCGCCCTTCAGTTTCACCTCCGCTTTAATGAGAGGTCCTTTAAGAGCAAGGCTCTTGTGGACTCTGGTGCTGAAGGAAACTTCATTGACTCTGCTACGGCTCTTCGCTGGGGCATTCCTGCTATTCCTCTGGACAGATCCATCTCCGTCTTGCCACTAGCAGGACCCCCTTTCTCACACATCACTCATGTCACCCCACAAGTCACGTTAACACTTTCTGGTAACCACACTGAGTGTATTGAGCTTAACATCCTCGATTCCCCCAATACACCTATAATATTAGGGCATCCCTGGTTGTCACAGCACAATCCTCAAGTGGATTGGGTTAAAGGTTCTGTTTTATCTTGGAGTTCGTCTTGTCATGTGTCTTGTTTGGGTCCTGCTCCCTCTCCTGCCTCTGTGTCTCCTGTGTTGCAGGCTGAAGCCGCCGACCTTGTCGGGGTCCCGAAGGAGTACGTATATCTTCGTGCCGTGTTCAGTAAGTCGCGGGCCACCTTGCTCCCTCCGCATCGCCGCTACGACTGTGCCATAGAACTTCGCCCAGGCACTTCTCCCCCCAGGGGTCGCTTATTTTCCCTGTCCAGCCCTGAAAGAGAGGCGATGGATAAGTATATTAACGAGTCTCTGCAAGCGGGGCTTATTCGCCCTTCCTCCTCGCCCGCAGGTGCAGGTTTCTTCTTCGTTCAGAAGAAGGATGGCTCTCTGCGCCCTTGTATCAATTATCGAGGCTTGAATGAGATCACTGTTAAATATAAACACCCCCTTCCTCTCATGTCTTCTGCCTTCGATTTATTGCAGGGAGCCCGGGTCTTTACCAAATTAGACCTACGCAATGCCTATCACCTGGTCCGTATACGTGAAGGGGATGAATGGAAGACGGCATTTAACACACCCTCGGGACATTACGAGTATTTGGTGCTTCCTTTTGGTCTGACCAACGCTCCTGCCGTTTTTCAGAATCTAGTCAACGATGTGTTGGGAGACATGCTTAATCGCTTTGTCTTTGTGTACCTGGATGACATTCTGATCTTCTCCCCCTCTCTCCAGGCTCACACCCAGCATGTTCGACGGGTTCTTCAGCGCTTGCTTGAGAATCAGCTTTATGTTAAGGCAGAGAAGTGCGAATTCCACGTCGACTCAGTTTCGTTCCTTGGCTTTGTTGTTTCCCCTCAGGGAATCGAGGCGGATCGCGCCAAGATCAAAGCTGTCGCCGAGTGGCCAGTTCCCGACTCTCGCAAAGCTCTGCAACAGTTCCTGGGGTTCGCTAACTTCTACCGGGTGCTTCATCCGGGGCTTTGGCCAGATAGCCGCCCCGCTCACCGCCTTGACGTCCACTAAGGTGGCGTTTACGTGGAATGCTCAAGCACAGGTAGCCTTTGATGATCTTAAGTCCCGTTTTGTATCTGCCACTGTGCTTTGCTTTCCAGACCCCAGCTTGCAGTTCATCGTTGAGGTCGATGCTTCCGATGTCGGGATAGGCGCGGTTTTGTCTCAGCGCTCGAAGATAGATGGCAAGATACATCCGTGTGCCTTCTACTCTCACCGTCTGAGCCCTGCCGAACGCAATTACGATATCGGTAACAGAGAGCTTTTGGCGGTCCGTCTGGCTCTGGGTGAGTGGCGTCACTGGCTGGAGGGGTCGGCGCAGCCCTTCTTGGTCTGGACAGATCACAAAAATCTTGAGTACATCCGTTCGGCCAAGAGGCTGAGCTCTAGCCAGGCTCGTTGGGCACTGTTCTTCGACCGGTTCAACTTCACCCTCTCGTACCGGCCTGGGTCCAAGAATACCAAACCCGATGCCCTCTCTCGCCAGTTCGGCGCCCCCGAAGTGACGCTCACGGCCGATTCCATCCTCCCAAGCGAGATGGTGGTCGGGGCGTGCACCTGGGACATGGAACGGCGAGTGGAGGAGGCCGGACGAGGGGTGCAAGTGCCGAAGGAGTGCCCGGCGGGTTGGCTGTTCATGCCGGTTGCGTTCTCCAGTGGTGTCACTCGTCCAAGCTTTTCGGCCATCCGGGCATCCGGGGTACGTTGGCTTCCGCCCGCCGACGTTTCTGGTGGCCTTCCATAGGCGCTGATGTCAGACAGTTCGTGTTGGCTTGTTCGGTATGCGCTCAAAACAAGTCATCCAATCGCCCACTGGCTGGTCTTCTTCGTCCCTTGCCCACCCCCTCTCGTCCCTGGTCACATATCGCCCTTGATTTTGTCACGGGTCTCCCTCCCTCGGGTGGTAACACCGTCATCCTCACGGTGGTGGATCGCACTCCAAGGCGGTCCATTTCATTCCCCTCCCTAAACTCCCCTCGGCCCGAGAGACTGCTCAACTGGTGACGGATCACGTCTTTCGTCTCCATGGTTTGTCGACTGACGTTGTTTCCGACAGGGGTCCCCAGTTCACTTCTCGGTTTTGGAAGGAATTTTGCAGACAGATCGGTGCCACCGCTAGCCTGTCTTCTGGCTTCCACCCTCAGACCAACGGCCAGTGCGAACGAGCCAACCAGGATCTCGAGCGGAGACTCCGCTGTCTGGCATCTCATTCTCCAGGTTCCTGGAGCCAGCAGCTCTCTTGGATCGAATACGCCCACAACTCTCTCCCTGTTTCGTCCTCTGGTATGTCCCCATTTGAGTGTTCTATGGGTTACCTGCCCCCCTTATTCCCTTCTCAGGAACTCGATGCTGCGGTCCCTTCTGCGCTGGCTTTCGTCCAACGTTGCCGTCGCACCTGGACGAGGGCTAGAAAGCTGTTCGCTCGTTCCTCGCAGCAGACCAAAGCAGCGGCCGATCGCCGTCGGATTCCCGCTCCTACCTTCTTGTGTGGTGAACGGGTATGGCTCTCCACCAAGGACCTGCCTCTCCGGGTGCCCTCCCGCAAACTGGCACCCAGGTTCATTGGCCCTTACCGTATCACCAAGGTGGTTAATCCGGTGGCCGTCCGGCTCAAATTGCCCCCAGCTCTTGGTCGAGTTCACCCTGTTTTTCATGTTTCCAGGGTTAAGCCTGTTGTTTCCTCCCCGCTCAATCCCAGCGGTTGGTTACCCGCCCCCCCGCCCCCACGTCTTGTGGATGGGTCTCCGGTCTACACCGTCAAGAGACTGCTAGACTCCCGCCGCCGTGGCCGGGGCTTTCAATACCTTGTGGACTGGGAGGGGTATGGCACAGAGAAGAGGTGTTGGGTACCGGCTCGTGACATCTTGGACCGGTCACTGATCGAGGAATTCCTTCGGAGACGAGGTAAGCCCCTTCCCTAAGCGCCGGGTGGCGCCGCTGGAGAGGGGGGTACTGTCATATCCTGGCTCGGTCGGGGGTTTTCGGTGGGCGTGTGTTGGTGTCGTCATGTGTTCTGTCTGCGTCACTCACCCCGTCCCCGTGTCTCCCTCGCGGCATCCCCAATATCTGGCCGCTTACGTCATCACCGTCTCACCTGTTTCACATCCTGTCACTTATTTTCTCCCTTATTTAAACCCTCTTGTTCTGTTGTCTTTTGCCAGTCCGTTGCCTCTTGGTGCCCCTGATGTAAAGTCCTTGCCTTGCCTTGTCTTGCCTTGTCTTGTCTTGTCGTGTCTTGTTCCTGTTCTTGTCCTAGTCTTGATTTCCGAGTTCTGGTGGTTTTGTTTCTTGCTTTTGATTTTGTTCATTTTTTGCCCTTAGTTTTTGCGATCTTCCTGTCCTGGATCGAGGAACCTGCAGCATCCACTCATCTTCTGTTTTCCGTTTGTTACGGGTCGAGAACTCTCCCCGAGTGGTACTGATCATCCCGGGCTGAGGACGCTCTGCGCGCCGGGTATTCCCCAGGGCTGGCATTACCCCGGGATCGGTGGAGCAGCGCAGGATTTTCGTTGTCTTTTTCCCGCAGCCTCCAGGGAGGAGGTCTCTTGGGATTTCTTTTGGACTTTTTATTACATTATTTTGTGTCCCAGCCCTGTCCTATTTTTGTTTTGTTCCATTAAAACCGTTACCCGCACTTGAGTCTCCGTGTCTGTCATGACATACACTTTGAAACCACACCTTTGTATTCTAATAAACATTTGCCCTTAACTCAACATTTTGGTCAGCTTATAAATCCTTATTCATTCATAACTACCTGCAAAAATGTATTTAAATACATGCTTTAGCATAGCCTAATTTAATGGGTGTGGGCCCTACTTCTTTGTATTATTTGCATAAAAAAAGGGTCACACTCCTAAAAGGAATTTTTGGCATTAAAACATCACATCACTGCAGAGATGAAGGCATCGATCAGTCTTCTGCTTGTCCTTTGTGGACTGACAACAGGCCTATTGAGAGAACACATCTTTGTGAACATCCCAAAGAACTGGACTGATGCTCAGAGTTACTGCAGAGAGCATTCCACAGATCTCTCAACCATCCGAAGCGAAGAAGACTAAAGATCATTCTTGGAATTCAAGGAGACAGTGTGTTAAGAACTTGGATTGGCCTGCATAGAGACAACAACAACTTTAGGAAATGTCTGTGGTTTGACGGTGCGGCATTTTCCTTGTCTAATTGGGATTTAAATGAGCCAATTATTATAATGGAAGACAAGCTTGTGTGTCCATGACTGATAAGTGGTGTGATTCAGAATGTGGGATTATATATCCATTTTATTGCCATAAGAATTTTTTTCTCATTAAAGAGAGCATGGCATGGGAGGAAGCTCTGGAGTACTGCAGGGCTCACCACACTGATCTGGCAAGCTTTACAGCTGACAAACAAGTGCAGATAGTTAAAAATGGAACACTTGATGCCCAAACAGACAGTTTGTGGACTGGCTTGTGCTTCTTGACTGAAGAATTGTTTTGGGTAAATGGAAAGCCTACGAGGAACCAACTAACACTTCAAGAGAGCCCAGCTTAGCCCGGACATTGAATACAATTCAATGATGGTTATACGTAATGGACTGATGTAGATGTTGTAGTCTGAAAATTCTTTGTCTCTTTGTATAAAATGTTTCTCCCGTACAATGTGTATGTAATTTCATTGATGTTATTGTAACCCAGAATATTATATGTTTATATATTAAAACATATATTTATATGTATTATATATCTAATGTATTTATTTTATATATAAATATATATTATTTTGTAATTTTGATGTAAATATGACGTAGGGGGCAATTGGAATTTCAATACTTTTGAAAGTGGGGTTGAATGTGTCTGAAAGTGTAGGTGAGAGAAACCGAGTGTAGCCCCGCCCATTGTGGATTGCGTCATGCGCAATCACTCAAGCAAAGGAGAACGGTGTTTTTCCATGTAATGGCGGACATAGAAGTGTTTAGTCATAAGTTGTGATTCTGGAGTGGAAACAAAAAAAGAGAACATAATCAGGGAGCTGAGAAACTGCACCTGAAACCAGTTTGAAACAAATCTCTGTGTGTGCATTTTCGCATTGATATCACTTTTAATTTGGTTGGGTTTTTTTTTTTTTTTTGTTTGTTTCTCCCTTTTTTTCTCATCTTCTGACTACAATTGAGTTCCTGTATCTGAGTGCATCATTGGAGTGGATAAGAGGTTCCAGGACTTCTTAATGTGTGTGCATGTTGTTTCTGCCATCTGCAAGGAGCATCACGTTGGCAGAAACTGGCGAGCCAGGCCTTTTCTGAACTTGGACCATCATTGTAGCATCAGAGTGGTAGGATTATTTCATACACTTCCATTGGACATTGTTGCGGAAGATAGGATCGGTTTTCCTTTACTACATGGAATTTCATTCGATAAATGGACTTTGAACTGAGTTGGGCTCACCACAGTAAGCTCATCTATCTCACAACGCTCAATTGAAAGGGTTTAGAAAATTGTATTTCTGTTGTTTTCCATTTTGATCATTCTGTTAAAATTGTATTTTTGTTTAGGGGTTTATTTATAAAACATAAGAAGTTTGAACAGAGGCAACTTAAAGGGTATATTTGATTTGTATGTCTGATACGGGGTATAATTTGGTGTTCAGAAAGAAACACAGGAACTAGTTAAATTGCGATCGATTTTATTTCAATTTCAAAACGACTCATTGTACTGTTGCCTATATTTTATTTGTTTTATTTTGTTGAATCTTCAAATACAATCAAGGAAAATCCTTAATTTTGATAAATTTAACCTGTGTCTGTGGTTATTTCCCTTGTCTCGTTGCAACGCTGGCTCATGAGCGAATTTAGACTTCTGATCTGGTCCAAGATCTTGGGCTGTTGAGTAGCTTATATCTTCTAAGAGGTTGAACGCTAATATAGTACCAGGAGACCTGCTACAAGTTGGCGAGCCAGCCAGGAGTTAGTTTTTGCAACGAGAGCTGCAAGGGAAATTATAAAACAAGAAGAACAAGTCTTTGAAATTTTCAACTTTAACAATGGAAATTGTGAAGCGAGAGAATGTAAACGTAGCAAATGCGCTCATAGTTGAAGGCCTCACGTCAACTGAAGTAGACAATGAGTTAGAATCGTATTTAAAGAGGTATGGTTCAATAAACCGTAATCTAGTAATTGATGACCCAAATTCCGAATTTCACAAAAGTGTAATTGTAGAATACAATCATAACTCAGCCATGCAAAGCTTGTCCCCATTTTTACCCTTAACTTTGGGAAGTCTCTCTGATCCAGCTGTTACCTTCCGAGTGCGTGCCTTATCTGCTGTTTACACCCAGATTGCTAGCTGCACTGCTACTGAGGGGTACCTTGAGGAATTAAAGGCCATTGCTAAAGAAAGTGGTAGGACCTTCCAAAGTGTGCTTAATGAGGAACTGGAGAAGCTCAAGGGAATTCCTCACCATTCCTTAAGTCAAGCCCCAATAGAATCTCAACATGCAAGCTCCTATGGTTTTGACAGTGAATCTCCGAATTCACGGGCCTTCAACCCGCCGCCAATGAGTACATCCCAGATCCCCAATCTAACTAATTTAAAGGGCACAGAAAATGTACGTTCAGAACCTAAAAACCCAACCAAGTACAAGACTATGTTTGTGCCTCCCCCTTCTCCAGAAACAACCACTGATGATATTAACGTGACAACCTGCCCCGTTTTCCACACAAATATTTTGGACCCACCCAGCGTTCAGAGAATGGTAGTCGAACACATAGTGAAAATGAGTGATGCTGCAATGTCACAGCAAACCTCAATCCGTCTGAGAGTTTTCTCTGGGAGGAGTCCACGTCCCCCCAATGAACCCGATTTCGACACCTGGCGGGCAAGTGTTGACTTCCTGTTAAATGACCCGTCCGTCTCGGACTTGCACAGAACACGAAAGATTCTGGACAGCCTCCTACCACCAGCTGCTGATGTGGTAAAACATGTGCGCCCTCCAGCCCTACCTGCTGTGTACCTTGTGCTGTTAGAGTCTGTATATGGTTCTGTCGAGGACGGAGATGAGTTGTTAGCCAAACTCATGAGCACTCTACAAAATCAGAGTGAGAAGCCATCAGACTATCTGCATCGCTTACAAGTCATTCTGAGTGCAGCAGTTAGGCGAGGTGGCATAGCAGAAAGTGAGCACGATCGTTATTTGTTGAAACAATTCTGCAGAGGATGCTGGGACAATCATCTTATTGCTGATCTTCAGCTTGATAAGAGGGAAGTCCAACCCCCTACTTTTGCTGAATTAGTAGTACTTATTCGGACCCAG
Organism: Triplophysa yarkandensis; assembly: GCA_033220385.1. NCBI lineage: Eukaryota > Metazoa > Chordata > Actinopteri > Cypriniformes > Nemacheilidae > Triplophysa > Triplophysa yarkandensis. The sequence continues at coordinate 13,124,294 of CM065655.1, forward strand.
GAAGACAAGCATGCTTCTAAGGAGGAACGAATGAGGAAGCATCTTGGAGTAACAAAGCCTCATAATGCCTACCCCAAGTCACGAGCAGTCTCTAACCAAGTATCAGCATGTTCCTGTGAAATGCCAAGTTTTGATAATTCTGAAACAAGCCTTTTAAAGAAGCAAGTTGCAGAAATCCAGGCTCAAGTTACTGCCTTAAAACATTGTCCTGATCAAAAGAATTCAAAGAGTCATTCCGAAAAAGCTGAGTTGAACTCTTTAAGAACGATGGTAGAAGAGTTATGCACCCAAGTAGCTGCTGTTAGAGCCTCAGTCAGCCAGGGACTGAATCGAAGCTATGCAGATGAGTCAGAATTTGCAAGGCTACAACGTCAGGTTGCAGAGCTGCAAACTCATAATGCCGTTCAGAACATATATCGAACTCCTCCCATGCAAAAACTGCGCAAGACGGAGACAGACAGGAGTTTCAGAAAGTGTCCGTTAAGAGCTAATAGACCACGACCTGGGTACTGTTTCCAATGTGGAGAGGATGGCCATCTGGCAATCAACTGTGAAAATGTTGCAAATCCTTCCAGAGTTGAGGAGAAGCGACTTAAATTGAAAGAGTTGCAGAGCCAATGGGATGCTCTGTACGAAAAGCCCGCCCAGGCTTTAAACTAAAGGGGGTCTCTGTAGCAGGGCATATGGAGACCAAACGTTCAGACTTTCGCCCTGAATGTTACAAGCAGGCATTTGATGTGTGCAACCGTGGTATACCACAATTGAAACGCTTGCCAAAGGGACTAGTGGGAATAAAATGCACAGCTAAAGTAACGTTGGGGAAAGAGAAGTAGATTGCCTTTTGGACACAGGGTCGCAAGTGACCACTGTCCCTCAGTCATTTTATGAATCAAATTTGTCGCATTTCCCCCTGATGCCATTGGACAATTTGCTGGAGGTAGAAGGAGCTAACGGACAGGCTGTACCATATCTGGGGTACATTGAGTTAACCCTTAAGTTCCCAAAAGCATTCCTGGGAGCGGAAGTTGAAATCCCTACCCTGGCTCTTGTAGTGCCAGATTTAACAAGTATTTCTCAAATTTTAGTAGGAACAAACTCCTTAGATGTACTTTACAAAAAGTGTGCTGAAGAGAATGTTTCTGATTTTCAATCAAGCTTCCATGGTTACCAGGCAGTACTTAAAGTTTTAGAAACTAGGTGGAGACAGGCCAGTAGTGAGACTCTGGGTTATGTGAAGCTGAGGGGAAATTCTCCTGAAATTGTGCCTGCGGGAAACACAATAGTCTTAAACTGTTTTGTTCATCTACATGGACCCTACACGGAGAAGTGGGTCACACTTGAGCCACCATCGATCCCTTTGCCGAGTGGTCTGCAAATTGCAAACTGTTTGCACATCTTACCTCGTAAACATCCCACCAAATTGTCAGTTTTACTGAGGAATGCAGCCCAAACCGATATAAAGATCCCTCCTAAAGCAGTATTAGCTGAGATTCATGCTGTTCAAAAGATCGTAGGTCAACATCAGAGTTTAGATGACAAAACTGAAGTAACAACACCCACCTGTGCTAACCTTTCCTTCGACTTCGGTGATTCCCCCCTACCCACGAGTTGGAAAGAACGGATATCGAAACTGTTGAACTCCATGCCTGAAGTCTTTTCTTTACATGACCTTGACTATCGACATACTGAAAAGGTCAAACATCAGATAAAGTTAAGTGATGAGACACCATTTAAGCATAGAGCCCGGCCCATCCATCCCCAAGACATTGATGCTGTGAGGAGGCACCTTCAAGAGCTGTTGGAAGCTGGCATCATCCGTGAGTCTGAGTCTCCATTTGCTTCGCCCATAGTAGTAGTCCGTAAAAAGGATGGTACAGTACGGCTATGCATTGACTTCCGGAAACTAAACTCACAAACGATAAAGGATGCCTACGCCTTGCCAAACCTAGAGGAGGTCTTTTCCACGCTCACAGGATCAAAATGGTTTTCGGTGCTTGATCTGAAGTCTGGCTTTTACCAGATTGGCATGGAGGAGGCAGATAAATGTACTGGTGTTCATTGATGATCTTATTGTCTTTTCCAGAACCCTGGAAGAGCATGAATCTCGCTTGCTGCAAGTTTTCGACCGGCTTAAGGAGTATGGATTAAAATTGTCCCCCGAGAAGTGCCGATTTTTTCAGAAATCAGTGAGGTATTTGGGCCATATCGTTTCACAGGATGGGGTGGAGACTGATCCAGCGAAAGTCGAAGCTCTGAGGACATGGCCAAGGCCAACGAATCTAAAGGAATTGATGTCCTTTTTAGGCTTTGCCGGGTACTATCGGAGATTCATTCGTGACTACTCAAAGATTGTTAAACCTCTCACTGACCTCACGGCACGGTATCCTCCGGTTCGAAACAGTCATGACCAGAAACGGAAGGTCGAAGAATACTTTGACCCCAAAGAGAAGTTCTGTGATCGATGGACCTTAGACTGTCAGACGGCATTTGAATCCATAGTTGGCAAGCTCACGTCTGCACCTGTTTTGGGCTTTGCCAACCCCAAACTCCCTTATGTGCTTCATACTGATGCCAGCACGACTGGGCTTGGTGCAGCCTTATATCAGGAGCAGGAGGGGCAGATGCGAGTTATAGCCTTTGCCAGTAGAGGGTTAACCAAGGGTGAAAGTAGGTACCCTGCACATAAATTAGAGTTCTTAGCACTAAAATGGGATGTCACCTCTAAATTTAGTGATTATCTCTATGGTGCTGAATTCACTGTTGTAACTGATAGCAACCCTCTGACATATATCTTAACCACAGCAAAGTTAGATGCCATCAGCTACCGCTGGTTGTCCAGCTTACCAACTTACAACTTTAAGCTGCAGTATCGAACTGGTAGCCAGAATCAGGACGCTGATGGGCTTTCCAGACGGCCGCATGGCGAGCTTTTAGATGACATCACCTCGCAAAAGGAGAGAGTCACTTCCATTGGACATTGTTGCGGAAGATAGGATCGGTTTTCCTTTACTACATGGAATTTCATTCGATAAATGGACTTTGAACTGAGTTGTGAAGGACCTTAATAAACCAATGTCCTTAACGTGTTCAAAAATCGGAGATCAGACTTGTCGAATAAGTTGAAACTTTATTAATCAGAATACAGCGCTGGGTTGTCAGTCCACGACTTCCACACTGACCAACAACTCAGTAACAAAATCACACAATATTTATAGTATGTATCGTCGTTCTATCTTCGGAGTGGTTGGAGGTTTTCCCTGGTTTCTACCAATGGCTGATCAGTCCTTTGTCTCCTTTGGTCAATGGCAGACTTCCCCTTTAGTTTCTGCAAAACAACTAATTTTCTCTGTTTTCCCAGAAACAATATATCATCATCTTTTTTGTCTTATATGGTATGGAATGTGTGTGTATGTCGCCGATCAGTACATCCTCAGTATAGGTGCACCTTAAATCTTGTTGTTTTGTTCTTAAGGTGAACTTATGGTCAGCTTGAGACATTACAGGACGTACATCCTCAGTATAAGTGCATCTTAAATCTTGTTGTTTAGTTCTTAAGGTCAGCTTAAGGTCAGCTCCATGCATTACAGGCCTTAGCTTTCTTCCCGTTTACACTCACACACACATTCCTGTTGTAGCACATCCTTATTTGCACACAGTTTTGAGAAATTCCTAGCAGGAGACATATGGTTATATTTTAATGCACCTATTGCTAGTGAATGGTTAATAAAACATCAATCAATAAAACATAAGAGTATAATATTGTATAAGAAAGATGATTAATACAGCATTGGTTAATAAAACATAAAATCATAAAAGCTGTTTAATGCAACATAAAATTGTATCATTTTCCACAGTTGGGCTCACCACAGTAAGCTCATCTATCTCACAATGCTCAATTGAAAGGGTTTAGAAAATTGTATTTCTGTTGTTTTCCATTTTGATCATTCTGTTAAAATTGTATTTTTGTTTAGGGGTTTATTTATAAAACATAAGAAGTTTGAACAGAGGCAACTCAAAGGGTATATTTGATTTGTATGTCTGATACGGGGTATAATTTGGTGTTCAGAAAGAAACACAGGAACTAGTTAAATTGCGATCGATTTTATTTCAATTTTCAATTTCAAAACGACTCATTGTACTGTTGCCTATATTTTATTTGTTTTATTTTGTTGAGTCTTCAAATACAATCAAGGAAAATCCTTAATTTTGATAAATTTAACCTGTGTCTGTGGTTATTTCCCTTGTCTCGTTGCAACGCTGGCTCATGAGCGAATTTAGACTTCTGATCTGGTCCAAGATCTTGGGCTGTTGAGTAGCTTATATCTTCTAAGAGGTTGAATGCTAATATAGTACCAGGAGACCTGCTACATTATCTCAACCTGTTTACTTTACTATCTATTTACTTTTTAATATCATATTATAACACTGTTCTATTTTTGTTGTTATCTGTAATGGGAATTCCATTGTGAAAGGACAACCTAACCTTTGAAAGTAAAAGCAGAACATCAGATTTGGTTTTAAAAGGACCTACATTTTTTAAACAGATAAAAAAAATTAATTATAGTACTAACTAACGTCAATTTCAGTGTAATCTTGTGTTTACCAAACATGTTATTCACTGGATTCACTGTAGACAATAAAAGGGAAGTTCAATTTGCTGTCATTCATTTCACCTTTCTCTGTACATTTCACCTCGTAGTTCTAAAGTCAAATATGGGAAGCTCTTTATCCTTCCAATTTCCAAGGTTATTTTGCCTTAGGGCCTTTATATCCTATCACGTTGATAAGCTCGTACAAAGGACAAAAAAAATCACCTAAAAATTTTTTTTGCTATATAACTTAGTTCACTTACAGGCAAACCGCTTTCCAGGTTGGGACACAAAAACTGCCCCATACGTATGCGGACCTACAGCCAAAAATATAAGGTTATGATTTAAAAGCTGATTGTAAGCAATTCTTTTAACTTGTGCAGCTTTTATAGTCATCATGTTAGTGCTGCTAGAAACACACAGACCTATTACGTGCGAATTAAGCCATCCTATATGATATCACTCAGCCATTCAAATCATGTAAACATTGTGACTCGCCAGTGCAGACTGAGAGAGAGATAGCAGCAAGTTACACGTGAAGAACCTGTAGACAGAAAGATAGCAATACATGTAGAAAACAAAAGAAACCATATATACAACAGTGCCAGGGAAAGTAAAGGAACAGTGTGATAAAGAAAAAGAGTGATAGAGAGTGAGATTACAGAAATAGATTACAGAAACAATTAGGCTCAGAGCTCAATTTAGGCCACATTTACTGCCCTACAATGTGCTAATGAGGGTTCCTAGTTGATTGGATTCTGGCCCATCACAAAAAGCTGTTTATTTATGATGGGGTTCTCAAAGAATGCATGAGTGCAGTAGCTGAAACACTACTTTTGTGATATAATAAAGCAAATACCTATGTCAGCATCGTCTACCACAATGGAAGGGAAATATTAGCTCAGGACTATCCAAACTAAAATAAGCGGTGCATAAGACATCATGTGTCTGCTTAGCTGTAGATGAGTCCACTGACATGTTGGACAATGCTTAGCTTTTAGTGTATAAAGGGTTTTTGACACAGACCAGAAAGCATTCTGTGACGACCTATTAGGTGTCACTGTTCTTTAGACCAGTACAAGAGGAGAAGATAATCTACATGGATGTTAAGAGCAATAGAGCCAAAACATGTGGTTTCAGTAACCACGGATGGAGAGGGAAAGGAACTGGAGCAAGGCTGTAGCATCTTTTTTGGGATACCTAGCATGGCAGAAAGCAAGACAGTTCTCTCTATTTCGAGAAAAAGAGAAACAGATGGATACTGTGGCCTTTTTGAATGTTATTAACACACCTGAATGAACTGCATTTAATGCTACAGGGCAAGGACATTTCAATTTGTGTACTAATGTCAGATGTCCAGCATTTTAAAGGTGTTCAAGGACGACATCATACATGTCACCAGTCATAAATACATGTTCAAGTTTAGGATTCAATGCGATAAATATACTTAAAAAGTTTAAGATTGTGCTCAATTAATTTGATTTGGTAGTCAGGTATTTTACATGCAGAAAAAAAGGAAAATTCTTTAGAATTACAAAATGTAGCAAGCTTAGGTATAGTAACAAGATAAAAGAACTGTACTACATCTTAGCTATTTTTTTATCTTGAACCAATTTCAGATCAATGTTATCTTAGTTATCAGCAAAAAATCTGATACAAATTTTTTATTTGCCAACTGTTCTAATCCAAGTTGGCAACAAAAACAAAAATAAATACAAATTAAAGGTTTCAAGAGTGTGTGAATTGTTAAATGCTGTACTATCACTCAACACAGCTCAAATTACTAGACAAACCAAAGTAGCAAAACAATTGGAAACTATTCAAAACAGAACAGGGTAAAAAAACAAACACCTGCTCCAAATGTGTGTGTGTGTGTGTGTGTGTGTGCGTGCGTGCGTGCGTGCGTGCGTGCGTGCGTGCGTGCGTGCGTGCGGGCGTGCGGGCGTGTGCGCGTGGGCGTGCGGGCGTGCGGGCGTGTGGGCGTGGAAGTGTGTTGGAGGATGTTTGTGTGTGAGTGCATGCATGTTTGTGAGTGTGTGATGATGTTAGTGTGGGAGAGTGTGTTTAAATGTGATGTGTGTGACAGTAAATGTGTGTGTTTTTACCTATATACAATCTCTAGTGTTGCTTCTTGAATTTCCTGGGTGTGTTTAAGCAATTGATTGATGTCAACTTCAACGGCAACTTCAGAGCATGGTAGAAGTCGCTGGTGTTGCTGTTAACTATCACTTGGTCAACAGAAAAAAAGTTTCTTAGTGCATGCTAAGAGAATGTCTCCTTGAACCCTAGCAGGATCCCTTCATTTCATATATATTCAGTCTACATTTTGGCCGTTAATCATCAGTGTATTATTATATTACATAATTTAAGAATACAGTGGCAGCGTCTTAAATGAACACAAACAGCAGTAGATCTACTTTTAATAAAGTGATTAAGTGAAGGTCGTGGCACACACTGTAGTGAAGTGAAGTGACATCTTACCAAGTATGGTGTTCCATACTTGGAAATTGTGCTCTGCATTTTACCCATCCTATTGCACACACACTAGGCATTTGAATATTTGTTTTGGGTTTTCTTGAAAAATATTAAGAAACATGTTGCTATTCACCCCACGTTCTTGTTTTTTTCATAATTTGTCAAGCTATGGCCTGGTTTTTACAAATAAGACATTATATATATATATATATATATATATATATATATATATATATATATATATATATATATATATATATATATATATATATATATATATATATATATATTATTACATGTACTGTATTTTAAGTAATAGGGATGGAGGATGCTGAAGTACAATGCCATCTTAAGTTGCATTTAACAGAGCAACACACACACATTCATATTTCTGTGTTTTTATTATAAGAGATAAGTAATCTTGTCTATTATCTTTATGACATTTGATCTTAACAATGATTTTCTGTGGTCGTTGTAAAGCCACAATGAACTGTTTCTTTAAAGGACTTATACGGGTAGAAAACACATTATGTGAAATAATAAACTTCATCTGTAGAACAAAGGATCGTTCTTAAGTAGTCCGGATACTAGTTACAGTTTCTTCAATTAGAACAATAACAAACTTCCTCTATATCACAGACCCTTCCCTCTGCTAACATCCGACTCAGCTTTTCTTGATGCAGATACAGGTTTTTAAACCACTTTTCTGCATCAACTTTTGCTCCAAAACTATAATAATGGTTTTGTGGTTTTATCAATTAAAACAACCAGGAACTAGTGAGTAATTTTGAGGCTGTGATATAGATGTACAGTACTGCCGAAATCAGTACAGTTCTGCCTGCATATGCATAGAACATGACATCATGTTCAAATAACCTGTTTTGCATTGAGAAGGACATCCGGACACCAAAATACAACATATATTTAAATATCTTCTTTTGTGTTCTGCGGAAGGTAGGAAGTTGTATACGTTTCAACTGGCAAGATTGTGAGTATATGATTACAGAATTTAAATTTTGGGTGAACTATTACTTTAAGTTTAAAGGTATGATTATGTAATATGACTGTAATTTGCAATTTGCAAAAGGACCCAACACAAGCATTTGAATACGTGTTTTGGGTTTTCTTGAAAGTTCTTTAAGGAAATACATAAAATACAAGGAACCATAGCATGTTGTTATTTACCCAATGTTCTTGTTATTTTCATAATTTTTGTCACCCTTCAGCCCGGTTTTACAGAACTGAGACCTCCATGGCTCCCCTGCCACAGGTATCTTCATGGCACTACCCTGGCTCACACCGAGGAAGGCACCTCCCTGATCCCCTTTATCTGGGACAAAACAATTAGACTGATACATTTTAAATAACTTTGAAAGGACACATAATCTGGTAGTAATCTATTTAAATGCAGTCCCTGTTATGCCCAGAATGTGTCCATATTACAGGTCATTTACTTAAGGGTTAAAAATGGCCACTTGCAGGGACAAAAATCAGCCATCAGCAGTCTTAGGCAGGGCCTAATAATTCTAGGCTGGTTCTATACACATACTGCTGATACACAGTTGTGTTCAAACAACATTCAAGAGTACGTTCTCTAGATTACTTTGCCTTTAGAGCTAAAACAGGTTGTACATCAATATTAGTCTCAACCCTGGTCTGTGAAACTGAGCATATGCTCTTAAATTTCTGAAGATAATGAGATCTGCAAAATCTAATGGACAGCAACCAGTCAGGCTTTAACAAGGGACACTCAACAGAGACAGCGCTGCTTTCAGTTGCTGAAGACTTAAGGCAGGCAAGAGCGGCCTCAAAATCATCTGTTCTCATCCTACTGGACCTATCTGCTGTGTTTGACAATGTTAACCACAGCATTCTCCTTTGGACTCTCAAGGCGATGAGCGTTTCCGACATGGCTCTCCAATGGTTCCGATCGTACCTCTTGGGTAAAACCTTCAGGGTTTTGTGTGGAGGTGAAGTCTCTGAACTGCAACGTCTTGAACCAGGGCCCAGTTCTTGGACCTCTGCTCTTCTCGATCTACATGACATCACTGGAATCTGTCATTCGAAAGCAAGGCTTCTCCTATCACTGTAACGTGGACGACACGCAACTCCACCATGCGTTTCATCCTGAATATCACACGTACCAATCCGAAGAACCGTCGAGACCACTCTATCCAACCATTGTGCCGTCTAGGACTTCTAGAAACTAAGGAGTAATCATAGATGATCAACTTAACTTCATGGATCATGTTGCCGCCACTGCCAGATTCTGCAGATTCATGCTTTACAACATCAGGAAGATCAGACAGTTTCTCACAGAACACTCCACACAAATCCTGGTTCAGGCTCTGGTCCTGTCCAGGCTGGACAACAATGCGCTGCTTGCTGGACTACTAATGTTCACAACCAAACCTCTGCAGATTGCACAGAATGCAGTGGCACGAGTGGTGTTCAAGGAACCAAAAAAGAATCCATCTCCCACCTCTCTTCATTAAACTACATTGGCTCCCAATAGCAGCTCACATTGATTTCAAATCTCTCCTTATCACCTACAGGATCACCACAGGTTCAGCACCCAGCTATCTTAACTTGCTGATTCAAAGGTATATGCCCTCGAGATCTCTGCGCTTCATAAAGGAACAATATCTTGTGGTTCCATCCCAAAAGGGTAATCTCTCTATCGGACATTCTCTGCATCAGTTCCTAGATGGTGGAACGATATGCCTCTAACATCATGCTTAGCCGTTATAATCTAATCACACAAAAAAACCTAAAAAATAATAAATAATAAAAAAAACACATCATTTTCCCACCACAACAGGTTTTATCTTGCTCTGTTTAACTTAGTAACCTCATTGTAGCACTTTCTCATCTATTTTTGAATCTGCTATCTACCGCTTCATTGTCTCCTCGACTCTTTGAAAATTGCTTTGGATAAAAGCAAACGGCTAAATGCCTACATGTTAATGTAAATGTAAAACTAATTCATACAGTTAAAGTTATGTGCTTATGCAGTATGATATACCAGTGAGTAATTTTTATAAAGTAATTTAAAGTTAAATGTTTTCTTTAACAATGTTACAAATCAGCTGTGTATATTAACTGTGGCAGCTTTTTATTTTTCACAATGGATCTTGATGTGCTTGGCAGATAAACACTCTTTCGGCAAATACTGCAATGGTTTTTAGTAATGATAACATTCCATTATTTTATATAATTGAATTCCAACACCTGAATTGTTGGGTCTCTTAATGCTGCCGGCGAGAAATCCATATGCAACAGGGGTAGAAGATATTTAATATAATATTGTAATATGTACAATGTATTTTCCATTACTCTTGGTAATAGTAAAGGTCGAGGACGCCTTAGTCTGTTCTTTCCTGACTGGCACCATGAAGAATTACACACCCAGCTGACAAAAAACACTCAAAAAACACTCACTTTTTTTTGACAAAAAAAAATAGTAAACAAAAAAATAAGCTAATAATATTAAACTAAATAATAAACTATAAAAATTAAATGTTACCAATACAATGAACAAAATGCAGAGGGGTTCCTGCCAAAGAGTGTTAGGATTCTTAATGTTAAAAGATTGTCCTATCAACTAAATTTTAAACAAGTTTGCAGAAGTAATTTTCATTGATTTGCAAAATTAACAAAACATTTCTATCTTCCGTTTCTAAGGAGATCTACCAAATGTTTTGGCCTCAGTTGTAGGTTACTTGTGTTCATGAGTTTACATATTCAAATAAAGTGACCGTCCTATTCATTTTTGTATTATTTGCATATCTTTTTATTTACATATAATGTGAAAAAATCACACCTTAAGAGTCACAACACTTGAGCATCACATCATTATTGAAACATCACATCACTGAAGAGATGAAGGCATCGGTCAGTCTTCTGCTTGTCCTTTGTGGACTGACAACAGGTTTAATAAGAGATCACATCTTCGTGAACATCCTAAAGAACTGGACTGATGCTCAGAGTTACTGCAGAGAGCATTACACAGACCTGTCAACTATCCAAAGTGTTGAAGAACAGCAGATTCTTATAAAGCTAAAAGCAGGAGTTATATCATACACTTGGATCGGGCTCTCAAGGGACATGACCAACTTTAATAATTTTCTGTGGTCTGATGGTGATTTCTTCTCCTACTCTCACTGGCAAGCTGGACAACCAAATAATATAAAAGGAATTCAACACTGTGTATCCACTTCTAATACATGGTGGGACGATGAATGTTTTAGGCTTCAATCATTTTTCTGCTACAAAACAATTTCTCTTATTAAAGAGAAGATGACATGGGAGGAAGCTTTGGAGTACTGCAGGGCTCACCACACTGATCTGGCCAGCTTGACCACTGACATTAAAGAGCAGATAGTTAAAAATGGAACAACTGATACCCAAACAGACAGTTTGTGGACAGGCTTGCGCTTCTTGGCTGGAGGATGGTTTTGGGTGGATGGAAAGCCTCTGGGGGATCAAATCACACTTCCAGAGTGCCCAGTTCAGCCCAATCGCTGTGGAGCCCGCAACACAAAAACTGACACCTTGGAGAACAGAGACTGCGAAGAAAAGCTCAACTTTCTCTGCATCTGAAGGTAATAAATATCAATATTAACAGAATATGACACATCTGTAATGTTGCATATGTTTAATGGGTAAAGCTCCATAGAATGGCATTCAAAAACAGTATTTGTTAAAGTGATAGTTGCAAAACGGAAAAAAAAGATATTGTGAATAATGTTGGTAGCCTTCACCCCTTCACTTACATAGGTTTTGAGTTCATACACTAAAACTTAAGAAGTTTAATTAAAACAGTTCAGAAATATCCATAATCAGTTTTTTTAGTAACCTTCAGGTAAATGAGGTAAATGATGAACTATAATTATTACATCACTTAAAATACATTTTTGGATTTCATTATTATACTACTTGTCCAATTTACTTAAATAAAAAAATGCAATTTCTGTCAAATTTGGTCACAACATTTATATTTGCTCTCAATTATGGCAGAATTTGATTCTATATCTGAATAAACACAGTTTTTTTTTTATTAAAACAATAACTTGCTTTTAAAGAACCTATATGTGATTTCTAAAAACTGTTGTGATCTTTATCAGAGTCTTTATCAAAGCTGAGGTCATGCAAAATAATAATGCAAATGACTAGGGAAGCCAACACAAATATTTATTTATACAAGCAGCAGCTCCAGATAAACAATGACACAAAAACTCATCTATTACACAGCTATAACAACAACATCACTTTAGTTCTGTAAAACAGCAAAACCAATGTAACTAATACATTAATGTAGGTATGATGACATAGCAACCACAACGAACATTCTGTCTAGACAATGTGTTTCAAAATGCGTGGTACTTTTAATGTGTATGTAATTCAATATCTGCTCCTGGTCGCCTATCGGTGTATGTTTCTCTGGAATAGAACAATGTCAATTTGAAACCCCTGCAGCGTTTGCCACTTTCTGAAGATTTGCATGACTTTAACCAGTCGGCGGGTTTAATCTAAGCTTTGGACACTACTGAAAGGAAGGTTGACATTTATACACAGCTTTTATCTTGGTACTGACGAAATTCCATCAAAATCCACAGTGGAGAAAATATTTAACTAAATTGCGGAATTTTGGTAGTCACATCTGTGGCGGGTAGATTAACCAACAACCTATCATATGCATTACAGTGGTCATTATATAAAAAAAAATATTAGAAATAATCATTGACTCTATTTTACAAATGTTTAGGGATTTACCAGTAAAGATGTATGTGTGAAAGGGGCTGTCCATAAATTGTTGAATAAACTTGATTCATCTTTAGTCTAAACATGTTTTTATGTTGATCCGACAGATGTTAATTTGTTCATTCTTTTGTTTCCTTTCATGAAACTCAATATATTCAATCTCTTCTTTTTAGGAGAATTTCCCAATGCTGTCTTGAACTGAAGGGAACTGGACTGGAAAAAACAATCGAAGTCAAACTCTGACTGGTTTAGACTTATAAGAAACAAGAGCACTACATTTATGCAAGAACTTTCTCATTGGCAGATATAAAGTGCATTTTGATTTATGTAAACTCATTAAATTTTGATGAAATGATAGGGTATAGATTTTAAATACAAGAAATGGTCCAAAATCACCAGGACAAAGCTCAAAGAATAAGGTAATTCAGAGAACAGAGTAAAAGAAAAAAAAACATATGGAAACACACATACAAGACTGATACAAGAAAGGTAGCATAAAAGGGTTTATATAGGAAAAACAAACCATGGTAATAAAACACAGATGACAATGATAATTTGTCCAGCATTGGGGGTTTGGAAAATGCAGAAAATGAAAAGATCTATATTTAATCATAATTATACAAAATATATGATTTCAAAATGTAGACATGGCTTTAATGCTGTGGGAACAATATATGTTTGGTTAGTATATTTAAGGTCCATAATAATTTATATGTAATTAGGGGTTTAGTCGGATATGAAAGGAGGGATACTTGAGAACATGTTGAATATCAGATTTGGTCTCAAAAGGGCCGACATTAATTCTCAAATGTTGGTTTGTTTCCAAGTCGAGTATTATGTTAAAATTTGCTTATTTACATTACATGGTTGTTGGTTGTTATCCCCTTGGAATTAAAAAAGATCATTATCAAATACAATATTGTTGTTATTCATTCATTCTTATTCCAAAGCCATACATAGAAGGTAAATTTGTAACACTGTGACATGTTCCTAAATATCTAAATATAATAAGAAACCAACATTTCTGATAACATTTTAAGGAATGATCTGAGGTCTGGACAATTTGCTGTGTTAAAACATCTGCTAAACCAATGTAAAGCGCTGCTGTACATCCATTCTAAATCATAAACATTTTTCAGAGATCTTCTAGAGGTCTGTATGACATCTGACAGCAGAGATGTATTGTAGATAGATGTTTGAAACATTTACATCTGCTATTAAAGAACATTAAAATGTTTGTGAATAAGAACACTTGAGCATCTTGTATCACAGTCTTTGGTTGTTATTATGAATCAGAGGTTCTCGAAGACTTGAGTAAATAGTTTTATTTTTCTTAAACCACCATGAAGTCAGCACAAGCAACGCAAAATAACCACACAAAGTTACTGAAATACTGAACATCATACACCTAACACAGTGAAACTACAAATAAACTCATATAATTACTGATTAATAAACGTTGACAAAGTGCAAATATCTATAGTGCTTAAGTATGCATTCATATGTATATGACGCGTCTTACATGACATATAATCTACGTAAAATAAACAATCTGTAAAAAATCCCTGACCCAGTTAACATATAAGCTTTCTGATAGATAAAATGTGTAAAAAAAAAAACAATGTCCAAACAGTCAATATTAACCTTTTATATTTTTAAGATTTACATTTCTTGAACATGAAAACAAAATAATAAACACCTCACTCTGCTCACCAAGGGGTTACAAATTTAAACATGATACTCATAGATTTACCCATATCAACAAGATTTAGAGATGTGTGTTCAGTTGTATGAGTTCCTTGCTTACCCATAGCAATAGAAAGTAAAGAATTTACCCTGGCGCACTCTTCTGGTCACTTATAAGCCCAGCAAATCAGGCTATGATATGTGAACAGAGATAATTCAAAATGAACTCAAACATGATATTTTGAGTATAATGACTAAGTAGGATCTAGGGGTGTGTAAATCACAAGTACAAAACTGATTCATTTTCTATATGAATTAACATTTCTGAGGCAAGCTTTCTTTTGACCTGAATTGTCTTCAAGGAGAAGCAACAGTTTTTTCTTTGATTGAAGGCTTGAGCAATGGTTCTGCTTGTGGGTTAGCTTACATTCTCCAACTTGTATCTTTACCTGAAGAACTAAAGCATCCATACCTTCTGTAGTTGCAACTTCTCTTCCTAGTTGGCACTGGCTCCTTGTACCAGAGCACCGTCTTTCACATTTTGCTGGGTCACTCACACGGCTTCTGCCATGCCTCTGTAGTTTGTAGTTGTGTGAAACCATTTGCAGATGATGGACTGAATGACCAGTCTGCTGTGTTCCTTGGACTTCATGATGCCGACTGCTCCACAATATTCACTTAACAAACCCCAGAGGCCGTCACGATTGCAATTGGTTGCACTCAGTTAAAAGGGGGCTTTGCACACTGCACTTTTCAATTTTCTTATTTGTAGAATAAATTGACATCTTTTAAAATTTTCATTATAAATGAAATTGCATGCCACTTTACATTGGGCTTTCATTTAAAATTCCCATAAATTATAATTATGTTTATGATCCTAATGTGTGAAAATGTGTAAAAATCAAGGGGTATGAAATCTCCATAAAATCTTCATTATTCTTCTTTAGATGGTGCATCCAAACCATAGCCAGTATTTTATTGTCTGGTAGAACTTGTGGGGCACTGTTCTTCAATGGAAGAGGAATCTCAAAGGAGACCATCTCTTTTCTACTTAATGTTATCGTTAAATAGCTGTACGAAGCAAGTGTCATATTGCGACACCTTCCTGTTTTCGTAGCTCCTCACGTTGAAGTCTGATTTCATTACATTGACCACTTCGATGGCTACTGGCATTTCCTTAACTGAAACACAATGCACCACACTATCATATCCTTATCTATCCAGTTGGGAATCGGCTGACCCTATAAGCTCCAGCCAAGTTTTTTCCCTTGTGCAAAAGGTAAATTTTTATACCTTGTGATGACCTTCATACCTTCTGTAGTTGCAACTTCTCTTCCTAGTTGGCACTGGCTCTTTTTACCAGAGCACCGTCTTTCACATTTTGCTGGGTCACTCACACGGCTTCTGCCATGCCTCTGTAGTTTGTAGTTGTGTGAAACCATTTGCAGATGATGGACTGAATAGTTCTCTGTGAGATGTTCAACGCTTGCGAAATCTTTTTACAGCCTAATCCTGCTTCAAATTTCTCCACATCTATTTTCCTGACCAGTCTGTTGTGATCCTTGGACTTCATGATGCCGACTGCTCCACAATATTCACTTAACAAACCCCAGAGGCCGTCACGATTGCAATTGGTTGCACTCAGTCAAAAGGGGGCTTTGCACACTGCACTTTTCAATTTTCTTATTTGTAGAATAAATTGACATCTTTTAAAATTTTCATTATAAATGAAATTGCATGCCACTTTACATTGGCCTTACATTTAAAATTCCCATAAATTATAATTATGTTTATGATCCTAATGTGTGAAAATGTGGAAAAATCAAGGGGTATGAAATCTCCATAAAATCTTCATTATTCTTCTTTAGATGGTGCATCCAAACCATAGCCGGTATTTTATTGTCTGGTAGAAATTGTGGGGCACTGTTCTTCAACGGAAGATCTCTTTTCTACTTAATGTTATCGTTAAATAGCTGTACGAAGCAAGTGTCATCTTGCGACACCTTCCTGTTTTCGTAGCTCCTCACGTTGAAGTCTGATTTCATTACATTGACCACTTCGATGGTTACTGGCATTTCCTTAACTGTAACACAATGCACCACACTATCATATCCTTATCTATCCAGTTGGGAATCGGCTGACCCTATAAGCTCCAGCCAAGTTTTTTCCGTTGTGCAAAAGGTAAATTTTTATACCTTGTGATGACCTTCAAATGAGCCAGAGCTGTTGGGCAGTCAAAACCAAATAGTAGAATTACTTCACAATCCTGGAGATGATCTAACTTTTTATTCAGATGTTTCAGATGAGGCTATCGGAGTGCTGTACTATTAGTAGGGAGGTGAGACTTATCTACTGGAATAAGGTCTTGTTTATAGGTCTGCTGTGGTTGGACATTGGTATCTAAATAAGAATAAGAAATCCACAAACTCGAAGACCACAGGCAATATTGCTTGCTATGACAGTGTTAACGGTTGTCATTGTGGTTATCTTAAGTTGTACCGCCTGAGTATTCACATGTAAATTGAAGACCAGGGGCCTCATTTATAAAGCTTGCGTACGCACAAAACGGAGCTGAAAACATGCGTACGCCAGTTCCTGCGCAAAAGTTGAGATTTATAAAGAAAAACTTGACGTGAAAATATGCGCACCTTCACGCAAACTCTGACCCATGCGTACGCACATTCACAAGACAAAGCAGTTTGGCGACACTGATGGGGAGTTGAGGAACTGACTGCGGATGAAGGGAATTAACCCTTTGAATTAATTTCCTTTGATATATTTCAATATTTACAATATTTACCAGTTGCTCATAGGTCCTGGTTACAACAAAAAATACAAATAACATTAAATCGCCATTATAGGTCCTAAAGATACATACATGCATGTTTAGTTTAAAGACATAAAAGCAACTATGTGTTGAAAGTACGTAAATGTAATTTCTTTCACTTCCATTCTTAAATGGATGTATGCCTATCACTCATTATGTGATTAATGTGATAAGTTGTAATTTATTAAATATTTTATTTATTAAAAATATTCGGAGGGACCCACAACACCAGCATGAAGAGCCTGACCCCCCCCCCTCCCGAACTAGAAGGACATCATCAGGGAGCAAGACTCCGTCAGGGAGTAATGCGCCGTTTGTGAAGAACAACAGTGCAAAGGTTCATTTTTAAACAAGATCCTTTAATGAAGATGCAATGCCACCCTGCACAACCCTTATTTGCTTAAGCTCATCTGCGATGAGAGTAATTGCATTAATGGGGTCTGCAGTACAGCCTCAGTCTGCACCCGTCCACTTCCAGCCGTGTGTATGGCACGGGACTCCCGCGCTTGTGCTGGGGACCTCAGGAAACTCCAGAGACCCCGCAGACTCTGCGCTGCAAGAATAAGAACTAAACCAATTGTGTGATTTATTTTATTTAATTGAGCACGCCAGCAATAAAGTTATTTACCAGGTTCCCCTGTATCAGCACATGTGTCTCTCTCTCTCAGACACCACGCCACACACACTGGTGTGTCTCTCTCTCAGACACAATGCCACACACACTGGTGTGTCTCTCTCTCAGACACAATGCCACACACACTGGTGTCTCTCTCTCTCAGACACAATGCCACACACACAGGTGTCTCTCTCTCTCAGACACAATGCCACACACACAGGTGCCTCTCTCTCTCAGACACAATGCCACACACACTGGGTTGGCAGAGAATCGGGGGCACCTTTGCCCTCACCAGTCGCCCACACATTCTGTCAGTGAGAGACAAACCGTTTCTTTATTCCCATCTTAAGATCGGAACACTTCTCTTTTATATCTGGATCGGTTCTGTTTACCGCAGCAGTGATGTGTCCACACTCTGAATATTATTTTTATTAGTAATTCCACCAAATAAAATAACCTTTCTTTCATCCACCTCACTCACAAGAAACTCTAGTTCTGCCTTGATAGTTCCGTCTTTTTAATATGCACGGCCACTGAGCTCATTTGCATTGTCTATATATGGTTAAATGTGGGCGGATAGAGGGCGGTACAAGAGATTTTTTTGCGTGCGCAGATTATCCGCTAGGTTGTGATTTATAAAGTGAAAATTGCGTGCAGGTGTGCGTACGCATGCTTTTATAAATCCGAATAATTTTTTGCGTACGCTCTTTTTGGCTTTTGTGCGTACGTAGAGTTTTAGTAAGGATCCTACGCATACTTTTATAAATGAGGCCCCAGGTCTTCCAAAATTAAGGTTGATTCGCTTTGTATATCAAGTAGGGTATAAGAATTTCCTTCTGGGGTACTGTTATTGATGACACAAGGACTGGTACTATATATGCTAACAGTTTTGGGTGCTTCCCCGGCAAGGTAACTATTTAAATAAAGCATTTTTTCACTAGCTGGTGTAACCCGCCTAAAAAAGGGTTAAACAGTTAATTGTAATTAATTATTATCATTAATTACTCATAATTTACTTTATGAGTAATGGGGCTTTTATTTTGAAAAATACAATTTTTTTGCGGAAAACCGGAAGTAGCGCACTTAAAACTTCCGTTCGCGTAACACCGCTAAAATCAGATGGAGCGCTGTTTCGTGTTCTCCCACGAGTTAAGAACACAAACTTTGAAGAAAAGTTTGAGAGCCATCCAGAAATCGTTTTAATCTGTCCTGGTTTCTCATATTGAAGATCCTCTCTTGGTAAGCTAAAGTGTTAAATGATTGTATGTGTGGATAAAACCACGAGGTGGTCAAACTACCTCCAATTAGTGATTATTCAACATTTTCTGTTGTTTTGAAGGGATGTAACATGATAAAGACATTTATTTCATGGTTAAGGAGAAATGTAAACTAAATTGGCATGTATTACAAAAATATGCTTTTGTTACATTCTTACTTTGATAAATGGTTTCAATTTAAAAATGTAATTCATTTATTTAACTCAGAATCTATAAATCCTATGTAAAAAGGGATTAAAAGCAGAGAGAAAAGTTCATTAGTACAATGTGTTCCTACAATTACATTTCATTGTAATGACATAAGGTTAAAATGGTATATTCTGACTTTAAAAAGTTATTATAAATAGCTATTGTTTTCTTCATGTGAACTATGCTATGATATTTTCTGAACAGTAATATAATGTTGTACAACACCTAAAGAACAGTTGATATCATTGATTCTGGACTGAACCTGTTCTATATACAGGTCAGGGGCCTCATTTATAAAAGTGTGCGTAGGATCCTTACTAAAACTCTACGTACGCACAAAAGCCAAAAAGCATGCGTACGCACACCTGCACGCAATTTTCACTTTATAAATCACAACCTAGCGGATAATCTGCGCACGCAAAAAAATCTCTTGTACCGCCCTCTATCCGCCCACATTTAACCATATATAGACAATGCAAATGAGCTCAGTGGCCGTGCATATTAAAAAGACGGAACTATCAAGGCAGAACTAGAGTTTCTTGTGAGTGAGGTGGATGAAAGAAAGGTTATTTTATTTGGTGGAATTACTAATAAAAATAATATTCAGAGTGTGGACACATCACTGCTGCGGTAAACATGACGATCCAGATATAAAAGAGAAGTGTTCCGATCTTAAGATGGGAATAAAGAAACGGTTTGTCTCTCACTGACAGAATGTGTGGGCGACTAGTGAGGGCAAAGGTGCCCCCGATTCTCTGCCAACCCAGTGTGTGTGGCATTGTGTCTGAGAGAGAGAGAGACACCTGTGTGTGTGGCATTGTGTCTGAGAGAGAGAGACACCTGTGTGTGTGGCATTGTGTCTGAGAGAGAGAGACACCAGTGTGTGTGGCGTGGTGTCTGAGAGAGAGAGACACATGTGCTGATACAGGGGAACCTGGTAAATAACTTTATTGCTGGCGTGCTCAATTAAATAAAATAAATCACACAATTGGTTTAGTTCTTATTCTTGCAGCGCAGAGTCTGCGGGGTCTCTGGAGTTTCCTGAGGTCCCCAGCACAAGCGCGGGAGTCCCGTGCCATACACACGGCTGGAAGTGGACGGGTGCAGACTGAGGCTGTACTGCAGACCCCATTAATGCAATTACTCTCATCGCAGATGAGTTTAAGCAAATAAGGGTTGTGCAGGGTGGCATTGCATCTTCATTAAAGGATCTTGTTTAAAAATGAACCTTTGCACTGTTGTTCTTCACAAACGGCGCATTACTCCCTGACGGAGTCTTGCTCCCTGATGATGTCCTTCTAGTTCGGGAGGGGGGGGGTCAGGTTCTTCATGCTGGTGTTGTGGGTCCCTCCGAATATTTTTAATAAATAAAATATTTAATAAATTACAACTTATCACATTAATCACATAATGAGTGATAGGCATACATCCATTTAAGAATGGAAGTGAAAGAAAGTACATTTACGTACTTTCAACACATAGTTGCTTTTATGTCTTTAAACTAAACATGCATGTATGTATCTTTAGGACCTATAATGGCGATTTAATGTTATTTGTATTTTTTGTTGTAACCAGGACCTATGAGCAACTGGTAAATATTGTAAATATTGAAATATGTCAAAGGAAATTAATTCAAAGGGTTAATTCCCTTCATCCACAGTCAGTTCCTCAACTTCCCATCAGTGTCGCCAAACTGCTTTGTCTTCATAATGTGCGTACGCATGGGTCAGAGTTTGCGTGAAGGTGCGCATATTTTCACGTCAAGTTTTTCTTTATAAATCTCAACTTTTGCGCAGGAACTGGCGTACGCATGTTTTCAGCTCCGTTTTGTGCGTACGCAAGCTTTATAAATGAGGCCCCAGGTCTTTTTCTTTTTTCATGGACGAGCAGAAGTTCCAGAAGCTCCAGTCCTTGAATCATATTAAGGAACCATTGATCCATAGATGGCGAGCCTTCCCAATGAGCCCTGAACATCTACCACAGCATTCCGGAAGCCTGTGGTAGGATTGTGTCAGTTCCCCGAACCGGCACCAACGAGATTTTCCCTTTCGAGTGTTTACCCTTGATTTTTCCCTTTTACTCACTGATTTAAACCCTGGATTGAACTCTGAAATTCCTAAGGACGATTTCCAAGGAACATTTTCAAGAAGGACATTTTATTTTATTTTATTCAAAATGTTATTTTGGGCCCATAGGTGTTGTGTACACAATTTTTGTAAAGTGTTGAAATAATATGTTGAACTAAAGAGTTATACATTCAAAACATTACACTGGTGTTGCTTGGTTATTACTGTACTTCTCAGCTCTTACGAACCTAGGGTGTACATACTCAGAAGTGGGTTACACTGGGATTAGCTTTTGATCAATGAGCTCGATGCGGATATTTTCCAGTCGAACTTTAAAAAATAAAGACAAATGTAGTTGGTTTCGGAACAGCTTAGCAACTTACATAAGTGAACTTGCTATTGCCTGAGCAAGTCTGACCTCTTCCTGAATCACATGAGCCCAAGAGGGTGTATGAGAAGGCTTATATGGCATTGCTTGTGGATTTAGCGGATATCTGAGTTCGGCATCTTGAACGTACTGAACTTTATGGTCAATATCTCCTTCAAAATGATCAAAGCCATCAAATTCATTGTATGCTCTCATGTAATCTGCTGCTATTTTCACTTTATTGTTTGCTTGTAACTGCTGTAGCCCTTTTTTCTTCAATTCGGTTTCAGTCTCCTTTTGTCTGATTTCTTCAAGCATCTATGGTCCCTTCAGTTTCCATTTGCTCTATTCATTGAAGCTGTAGCATTCCCATGGTGGTGTCCTTAACAACAGATCTTTCTGCAGGACAAAGACGTCCACATCGCTGGACAACTCAGCAACGAATTTCACTATCACAGCCCTTGGATGTTATGAAGCAGAGCGTCTCAAAGACTTGAGAAATAGTTTTATTTTTCTTGAACCGGTATGAAGTCAGAACAAGCAGCGCAAGAGCAGAACACAAGGTTCAAACAATCCTTACAAATCCGAAGTCCAGTACAAGAACATCTTGGATACCAATCCCCTGCGAAGACCTCCTCTGTGACGATCATCAGGATACGACCACAGCACACAGGTGTAATTTCTCCTATCTGCTGCAGCCTGGACTTGATCTGCTGGATTCGTCTGGTCAGCGGACAACTGGCCCCCCAAGTGAGCCTGGTTTCTCCCAAGTTTTTTTTTCTCCAGTTCTGTCAGGGAGTTAAGGTTTCCTTGCCACTGTTGCCTCTGGCTTGCTTAGTTTGGATCCCCTAATTTACAACGATATCGTTAATTTGATTGAATTTGAACGCACAGACACTTTTTAAATCAAACAAAGAAGACATCAACGAATTTAAAATGAATGCACAGACACCATTAAACTGAACAGAGATAACGTCCCCGAATACAATAATGTATTGCCTTTTATCATTAAGCATTATGACACACGGTTTACTAATTATTGTTGTTAAGCTGCTTTGATGCAATGTATTTGGTCTAAAGCCCTATATAAATAAAGGTGACATTGACATTCGTTTATTTCTTTTACTTTTGTATTTACATTGTATGGTCTGAAAATGTCATTGTGAAGCATTTCTTTGACCTCCAACAGTCAATATAGATATTTTATGCTAAATATGGGATTACATTTGTGACAAATAAAACAAACACAACTTTTGTGAAGTCGAAACAAGGATATACAATGAGAAGGAAGAAAAGCACAGGTCAGCCAGCGTAGGTTTTGCGCGTACTCGATTCATTTCCAGTCAGTCGCCTTTCTCTCGTTCTAAACCAGCATGCCTTTAAACAATGAAGAATTAATATAATCAATAAATAATTTAAACTGTTCATTATAAACACAAGCAATCGATTCTGTTTGGTTGAATTACTATACTTTTTGTTGTTTCTATTATCAAACAAACAAACAAAGCAAAACAGCGTTATAAGTCACAAAATTTGTTAAACACACAAACTTAAATAATAAAATACACTTACTGGTTTAAGTCACCACAATGGCTTAGTTAAAGTAAGATATTTTACTTATATACATATATATATAAATATATATATATATTTTAAAATCCTAGCATAAATGCTACATGTCATTTAAGTTGGCATAGAACTAGCAAAGATTATCCTTTTTAACTAATATTATATTTAAATTAAAATGTTCTGTTAGTGTATGTGGTATAATATGAAGAGCTATGAATCAGAGCCCGAAACAGCAAAGGATAATTATTCAACCTCTGAATAATTATTTGCCAAGTTAGAAAAAGAACTGAAGAAAGAAGATGGAGGAAAAGTATATTGCCGATATGCATAAAAAGTTTTGCATACTAAAGGTGCAATTAAATATGATTTTTCACACTTTATGTTTAAAGGTGTGACTGACTACATATTTGAACTTTTTGAATATTAGAAGATAATATGGCTTTTTAAGTTTACACAGCTCAAACATTCATGAAATGATCTGGGCGATCCCTTGCTTTTATATAGAGAAGATATTTTGTTTTTATATTTCAAATATTGCTATTTCAAATGTCTAATGCATGCATAGGAAACTTGTAAATCATCAAAAAACAGAACAAAAGGAAATTTCTATCAACCACACTTTAAAAGATTAAAAGTGAACGAAAACAAGTGAGCGAATAAGGATGTTGACATAAATAGCATGAGCAAGAATCCAAAGATAATTTTGTGATTAACATCACCTAGGCTACCCATCGGTAATACTGGATTATTTGCTTTATGAATTGCACTGTTGTTCATTGTTTACTGTCACATTTGTTGTATTATTTGATATGAAACAGGAAAAAAGACAATACATCAATTTCATATTTTTTAAAAAATATCTTCTTTTGTGTTTTGTGTAAGAAAGAGAGTTGTACAGGTTTTAAATAACAAGAATGACAACTTCTCTGAAGTGCCGATGGTGTGTCTCGTATGAAAAGTTTTTCAAACAGCAAAATAGTGAGAATTGTCATCTCTAAGATTTTCCACAGCAGTTTTACTATTTTCAGTTACATTATCAGCCACCTTAACAATGGTCAGTTGTGTAAACATCTGCTTGAATGAGTTCTCCATTGAATTTGAATGTTTTCCCAGCAATTCATTTGGTTACCATCTGCAGATCTAAATGGTCTTGTTCTTCTTAAAAAGCACACTAAATTTTACTGGCAGCTATCAGGATTTTCATGGAACGAAATAAAACCATTTAATGATCAACTGTGTTCTGGCATAGATAAAGCTATTCAGTATCACTCACAGGAATCACAGAGTTCATTCTGGCATAAGAGGCCAGTTTTAAATTTCCTGGATAATTCGTAAAATTTCATTTTAAAGAACTTTAAAGTACTAAAATGCAGACTGTTTCTTATTAAAGGCACACAAGCACTGACTCATCAGTATGTCGGGTGATTTGTTACAAATTTACAAACAGCACCTTCAACCTGAAAAGTAGAGACACAGACCTTTGTTGTGCACTCAATTGTCCAAAATGTTTGTGAGAAATATAAGGAAAATAAAAAACACTTCATTGTTTCAAACAACCTGCCCTGCTATGAATAGAATCACCTACCTCAAAAAACATATGGACACAGTTCTGTGTAAGAAAGAAAGTTGTAGAGGTTTTAAATTAAAAAAAAGGTGCGTAAATGATGACAGAAGTTTTTTGAGTGAACTTTCACTTTAAATCAAAAGTTGTATATATCTATGACTGTAATTTTCATATATTTGCAAAAGTACCCAACAGAAGCATTTGAAAACTTGTTTTGGGTTTTCTTGGAAGTTCTTTAAGAAATAAAAGGAACCAGGGCATGATGCTTTGCATGATTTTTTTGTTTTGTTATTTTTATAATTTGTCAAACTATGGCCTGGTTTTACAGACATTGCTAAGCTTAAGCCACAACAATGCCTTAGATAAATTAAAATATTATACATATTTATTTTTATTTATTTATAAGTTAAAACTTTAAAGTTAAGATGCTCCAACCTTAATTTTAAGATGCTCCAACCTTAATTTTAGTCTTCATTCTTGTCTGGAAAACTGAAATTAATCTGTAACATTTCACACATCTCCACATATGACATTATTGATACTTGTCAGCACCTCTATGCTGTAAAACATTGAACTGTATAGTTCCCTTTCTGTCGGTCTCTCGACGTTGTGTCGAAGAACGACAGTATGGGGTTCGCTCTTGAGAACCAATCAACTCCGACTATATTAAAAAGGCCAATAGGAATTGGCGAATGAAATTTGCATGCAGGGCCCCGCCCCGGACATCCGGGTATAAAAGGGGAGCCGGCGTGCTCATTCATTACCTTTTTGTTCTTCGGAACCTGCAGATGACTTCCAGTCTGATGCTGAAATCGACTTCTGACGATCTTCCTGCTGGTGTGACGACGCGATTGCAGTGGACTGTCCCTCTTCAAGCGGCTCCCCTGTGCGTTTCGGCAGAAGGCAGAGAGTGTCTGGAATTCTTCTTTTTTCTAAATAAAAGAGCAATTTCTAAGCAGCGTGTTGCCTCATGGCTCACAGCTGCTCCCTGGGTTGCGGCGGATTCGTCCTAGACGGGGACACCCATAGCGCTTGCATCTCGTGTTTGGGTCTCCAACACGCTGAAGCGGCGTTCATGGGACCGACCTGCTCGCACTGCGAGCAGATGTCGATTAAGACGTTGCGGTCACGGGTGGCTTCTTTCCCAGGAAAGCGAGCCACCACTTCGTCAGCTCCCTTTGGTTCGTTGACTGGGGCTACGGCACGGTCAACAGCCTCAGTAAGCGGCGTTAGTGATTATGAGGGTTCTATGGATGTCACCCCGTCAGCCTCCGGCTCGCGGAAATTCCATACCTCTGCACGCTCGTCAACCCCGTCGGCAAGAGGTGGTACGCCGTCTCTTGCTTCCCTACGGGATGAGGACGAATTGTCTGTCGCGTCATCGGAGGGCGCCCTGCTGGATTCGGATCCGGATGACGTCCTAGAGCTTCCGTCTCTGACGGGTAAGCCTCGGGACGATCCGGATCCGGAGATGGCGGCCATGCTTTCCCGGGCCGCCGCGAGCATTGGGCTTCAGTGCACGGCCCTGCCGTCACCCCAGCGCTCGCGGCTGGATGCATGGTACCTGGGGTCCGGACAGGGCTCTAAGCCACGTTCGGCTCCAGTGCCATTCTTCCCGGAAGTGCACGAGGAGATCACGAAGTCGTGGAACGGCAGACGGTTTCCTCTACCCTCATTTCCCTCGATGGGGGAGCAGTCAGGGGCTATGGCGACATACCCCAGGTGGAGCGGGCTGTTGCGGTACATCTGTGCCCTCAGGCCGCGTCCACTTGGAGAGGTCGACCACGGCTCCCATCCAGGGCGTGTAAGTTTTCTTCGACTCTCGGGTCAAGAGCTTACACTGCCGCCGGAGAGGCTGCTTCCTCGCTCCATGCCATGGCTATCCTGCAGGTCCACCAGGCCAAGGCACTCAAGGAGCTGGACGAGGGAAGTTCCGACCCTGCAGTTCTGCAGGAGCTGCGCACTGCGACTGACCTGGCCCTTCGGGCCACTAAGGTTGTGGCGCGTGCCCTGGGTCGGACGATGTCCACTTTGGTGGTCCAGGAGAGACATCTCTGGCTCAACCTTGCGCAAATGCGGGAGGTCGAGAAGGTTCGCTTTCTCGATGCCCCCATTGCGTAAGGTGGGCTGTTTGGAGACACGGTGGAGGACTTCTCGCAGCAGTTCTCCGCCGTGCAGAGGCAGACGGAGGCTATCAGGCATATCCTCCCACGTCGTAGCCCGGCAGCCTCCGGGCCGCCCAGGCTCCGTGCTCAGTCTGCCCCCAGACAGCCTCGCCCCTCCCAACCGACCCCTCCGGTTGTATCTCTCCCTCAGGCGGCGACCCGGAGAACGACGAATTGGAGGAGAGCGACGCCCCCCCGTCAGCGCCCACCTCGTAGGAAGCATGGGAGGCGATTATGACGGGAGGCACCCAGTGGAGGAAACACCATCACGCCCGGTCCTGGGGATACCATCTCCAAAGTGGCCGGAGCGGGACGTTCCTGCCACGTCCCAACTCGTGCCGGGCCCCTTTCAGGGCCTGGTGCCCACCCTCTCACAAAAGGAGCAGTTTCCTTCCCTGGGTTTATAACACAACCGTTGGCACGCTCCAAGCGACGGTGCACGGTCACAAGACGTTGCGTCAGTCCGACTCGACGTTGTGTCAATCTGACCCAGCGTGGTGTTGAGACTCGACGTTGCGTGACAGCAGCGGCGCCGCAACTAGACACACTCTCGGTCGGACGGTGTGCTATTCGGCAGCCCCCAAGAGCAGGTAAGTACTCGGGACAGCAAGCTTCCAGGGCTTCCGCCCTAAGACGAAGTAGCCGTCCTGAGAGCCACAGAACCCCCCTCCAGGGGAATGGTGAAGGAGATCGTTCCTCTCGTTTCGCTTTCCCGACTACCGTATGCATGGATTATGCTCGGACCGGGGCGGTAACCAGACAGAACGATCCGTCTCGGCTATGCGATCCAGCTCGCACAACAACCTCCCAAGTTTTGGGGAATCCTCTTCACCTCGCTACGAGTGAAAGATTCCACCGTCCTTCGGTTAGAGGTCGCGACTCTTTTGGCAAAAGAAGCGATCAGACCCGTACCCATAGCCGAGATTTCGTCGGGCTCCCACAGCCCGCACTTCATCATCCCCGTGAGAGGTGGAGGGCGGCGCCTTATTCTGGACTTGCGTTTACTGAACCAGTGTCTTCAAAGACTGCCGGTCAGAATGCTAACACAGAAGCGCATCCTCGAAGCTGTCAGATATGAGGAATGGTTCGTGGCAACCGACCTAAAGGACACGTACTCCCACGTCTAGCTACTTCCTCGGCACAGACCGTTCTTACGGTGAGCCCTCGAAGAGCGGGCGTACCAGTATTGGGTCCTGCCCTTCGGACTGTCCCTACATTCCCGCGTCTTCACGGAAGACGCGGAAGCCGCACTTGCCCCCCTGAGAGGATGGAGCGTGCATGTACTGAACTATCTCAGCGGTTGGCCTACCTAGGCTCACTAGCGAGATCTAGTGTGTACACACAGGGACCCGGTGCCTCAGCACCCAAGCCGATTGGGTTTAAGGGTCAACCGAGAAAAGAGCATCTCTCTTCTTGGGATGGGACGAGACTCTGTCACCATGTCTACACGACTCACGGTAGAACGTGCCCAAGCCTTACTGCTATGTCTGAGCAAACTCAGGCGTCCAGTGGTCGCCCTGGGAAACTCCCAGAGGCTCCTGGGGCATACGGCATCCTCAACCAGGGTCCGCCCACTTGGGTTGATGCACACGCAACCACGCAAGCAGTGGCTTCAGAGTCGCGTCCCGAGGAGTGCGTGGCACACGGACACCAGGCGGATTGCCATTACGCCTCAGTGTTGGAGCACCCTAGCCCCGTGGTCTTTCAGGACCCTTTAACGAGTGGTAAGATCCCTCGGCCAGGTTCCGAGGCGCGTTGTGGTGACAACCGACGCCTCCCTGTCGGGTTAGGGAGCAGTTAGCAACAGGCATACAGTTTCGGGTCGATGGACGGGTCCCCGATTGTACCGACACGTCAGTGGTCTGGAGTTGGTAGCGGTCATGCTCGCCCTCAGGAGGTCTCTACCTCTAATGGGAGGCAAGCATGTGGAAATCCGCTTCGACAACACGGCAGCTGTAGCATATACTTACCGCCTAGGTGCGGTATGCTCGCGCCGAATGTCCCAACTTGCCCGACGCCCCCTCCTATGGAGTTAGCAGTGAGTAGGACCCCTGCGCGCCATATTTATCCAGGGCTATCTGACCCAGAGAGCCAATGTGCTCTCTCATCAGATGCTGCCCCAAGAGGAATGGCGACTCCACCCCAGGATGATCCGGCTGGTGTGGGAACAGTCCGACCAGGCACAGGTGGTCCTGGTTGCTTCGTCGGACAACACCCGTCGCCGTCTGAGGTACCCCTTGACCGAGGGTTTCCTCGACAGGGATGCTCCAGCCGGCCCGGGACAAGTGGAAGCACCACTTCCCCCCAGTGAGCTTTCTTGCACCGGTCCCGTGCAAGGGCAGGGATGAGGAACACCAGGTCCTACTGGCCCAGCCAGGCTTGGTTTGCAGAGCTAGTTCTCTAGCAATAGCTCCCCCTGGCCCATTCCCCTAGGGAAGATCCGTCTGTCTCAGGGGAAGGGTACGGTGTGGCACCCACGACTTGACCTCTGGAATCTGCAGGTCTGGTCCCTGGACGGGACGAGGAGATCCTGAATGAGTAACCCCGACGGTGGAGGGGACGATCGTTCAGGCGAGAACATCTACCACGAGGCGTCTGTACGCCGCAAAGTGGTGTGTCTTCTCGTCCTGGTGCTCCTCACACGGTGAAGAGCCTGGAGGATGTGTGACCAGTGCAGTGCTGCCACACACCACGAGTTGGTGAAAGGTAAGTATTCTTGGGCAGCATAGCATGGTCACCAGGTCGAGGATGCAAGATGGGTTAATCCATCGCGTCCACGCTCCATACCCTCTTGGGATCTCGACGTGGTCCTAACGGGCCTTTCCGGGACCACTGTTGAGCCCCTAGTAGAGTCTGTTCTGGGAAGACAGTACTCCTAGTAGAGCTCACCCCAAGAGGGTAGGGGACCTACAAATATCCTTTGTATCCAAAGAGTGCCTACAGTTCGGACCGAATTAATCTCACGTCATCCTGAGACCCCGGCTCGACTACGTACCCAAAGTTCCTACCACACCTTTTCGGGACCAGGTAGTGAACCTGCAGGCGCTCCCCACAGGGGAGGAAGGCCCAACCCCGTCCGTGTTGTGTCTGGTACGAGCATTAAGACTCTACCTAAACCGCACGCAGAGCTTCAGCCGCTCTGAGCACCTGTTTGTTTGTTATGGAGGTCAGCAAAGAGGGAGGGCTGTCTCCAAACAGAGACTGGCACACTGGATCGTAGATGCCATTTCCATGGCTTACCGATGCCAGAACCTACCCTGCCCACTTGCAGTGAGAACTCACTCTACCAGAGGCGTTGCCTCCTCGTGGGCAGTGGCTCAGGGAGCCTCTCTGGCAGACATCTGCACAGCTGCGGGTTGGGCTACGCCCAACACCTTTGCGAGGTTCTACAACCTCAGGGTGGAACCGGTATCAGCTCGGGTCCTACGCAGATAGAGCTCACGGCCAACCGGGCGTACGCCTGCGAAAGGCCTTCTTCCCTTTTTAGGTAAGTGCCGTGCCTATTCGGCCTCTCTGCTTCCCTGGCAGGAAGTACAGGTCACCTATCCATCATTTAGCACCTTACGGTCACGGGGTGGGCGGAGCGGCCCTGTTGACTAGGCTGGAACATCGGTGCTGTTGTCCCTCTAGGTAAACCCCTTTTTCCAGCTGTGCTCCGTACGTAGTGGCTCCCCCATCAGGGGTGGCCCCGGCCGACGTAATTCCTTCACCAAAATTCTCCTACTCAGGCGAATGCGTGACCTCCTCTCACGTGGTGCTACCCACAAGGGTAAACAATGCACACTATACCTCCATGAGTCATCTTCCCTTTTCAGGTGAGACCATTGGCATATTTCCACATATTAACCTCCCTACGGCAGGATGTGGCCTCC
This sequence comes from Triplophysa yarkandensis, assembly GCA_033220385.1. NCBI lineage: Eukaryota > Metazoa > Chordata > Actinopteri > Cypriniformes > Nemacheilidae > Triplophysa > Triplophysa yarkandensis. Next base: position 13,155,319 of record CM065655.1, read on the forward strand.
GTAACGCACTCCCTCCTTGAAGGGGCCGCGTTTCCCGGTGCAGTTAGCGGTCGGGCAGCTATCTCGCTGCGATGATAGAAGGCCAGCGCCCCAAAGAGACCGGTGGTAAAGTACCTCTTATCTTTTCTCAAAGCTCTGGACGTCTTACCATTTCTCTCGTGTAGAAGCTCACACCTATGACGCACTAGAGTCGGTCAAGGTAGCTCCGCTGGAGATCGTGACACGGCACGGCGATGTGGCATGTTACATAGGAACCCCATACTGTCGTTCTTCGACACAACGTCGAGAGACCGACAGAAAGGGAACGTCTAGGTTACTATTGTAACCCCGGTTCCCTGATGGAGGGAACGAGACGTTGTGTCCTTCATGCCACACCACTGTGTCGCCCGCTGCAATGGTCGTGGGTCATCCTCACGTTCCTCAGCACAAAAGGTAATGAATGAGCACGCCGGCTCCCCTTTTATACCCGGATGTCCGGGGCGGGGCCCGGCATGCAAATTTCATTCGCCAATTCCCATTGGCCTTTTTAATATAGTCGGAGTTGATTGGTTCTCAAGAGCGAACCCCATACTGTCGTTCTTCGACACAACGTCTCATTCCCTACATCAGGGAACCGGGGTTACAATAGTAACCTAGACGTTTTATATACAAGATTTTTATGGGACCATACCTCAAAAAGCTGTTGTTAATATGCTTGATCTGTTTGCATGACGACAGAAAGGGAGAATTGTTATTCTCCCTTCCGGGACGCCTACAAGTCTCTGTCCCGCCCACCGTTCGGCAAATCAGATCACTCCTCTATTCTGCTGCTGCCCGCTTATAGGCAGAAACTGAAGCGGGAAGCCCCCGCCCTCCGGACAATTCAGTGCTGGTCGGACCAATCAGACGCAACACTTCAGGACTGTTTTGATCACGTGGACTGGGACATGTTCCGGGCAGCGTCTGATGACGACATCGAGCTGTACTCAGACTCTGTCACGTGTTTCATCAGGAAGTGTATAGATGATGTGGTGCCGACTAAAACAATCCGTATCTACCCCAACCAGAAACCCTGGATCAACAGCGATGTTCGAGCAGCTTTGTCAGCGCGGACATCTGCTTTTAAATCCGGAGATGCTGACGATCGCAAACAAGCAAGTTACGATCTCAGGAAAACTATCAGAACCGCAAAAAGACAATACAAAACCAAGGTGGAGGATCAATTCAACACCAATGATTCACGAAGTATGTGGCAGGGCATCAGTAACATCACGGACTATAAAGGGAATAAAGCAGCTAATGTGAACATCGCTGCCTCTCTGCCGGATGAGCTGAATAACTTCTATGCTCGTTTCGAGGCTCACAGCCCCGCCCACACAGAGAGAGTTCCCGCAGCTGCTGCAGAAGACGTGACGTCACTCTCCGTCTCTGTCTCGGATGTCACCCGATCCTTCAGACGGGTAAATATCCGGAAAGGTGCGGGTCCTGATGGCATCCCAGGCCGTGTGCTCCGAACATGCGCATACCAGCTGGCAGGTGTCTTCACAGACATCTTCAACCTCTCCCTCTGTCTGTCTGTGGTCCCTGCATGCTTCAAGACATCAACCATCGTGCCCATACCCAAGAAGAACAAAACCACATGTTTAAATGACTGGAGGCCTGTCGCTCTTACACCCATCTTCAGTAAGTGTTTTGAGAGACTGATCAGAGATTACATCTGCTCTGTGCTGCCCGCCTCACTGGACCCTTTACAGTTTGCATACCGCAGCAATCGCTCCACAGACGATGCCATTGCTTTCACCCTACACACTGCTCTCTCCCACCTGGAAAACAAGAACTCCTATGTGAGGATGCTGTTTGTGGACTACAGCTCAGCATTCAACACCATAGTGCCTTCCACACTTGTTAAGAAGCTCCAGAATCTTGGACTGAACAGATCTCTGTGCAGCTGGATCCTGGACTTCCTGACAGGCAGAAGTCAGGTGGTCAGAATGGGCAGCAACACCTCATCCCCGCTGACCCTCAACACTGGTGCTCCTCAGGGCTGCGTTCTCAGTCCACTCCTGTACTCCCTGTACACGCACGACTGCACAGCCATGCACAGCTCCAATGTCATTGTGAAGTTCGCTGACGACACAACCGTCATAGGCCTGATCACCGACAACGATGAGACGGCCTACAGAGAGGAGGTGAGCACCCTGACTAAATGGTGTCAGGAGAACCACCTCTCACTCAACACTGACAAGACCAAGGAGCTGGTGGTAGATTTCAGGAGACAGAGCAGAGAACATAGACCCATCACTATCGGCGAGACACCTGTGGAGCGGGTGAGCAGTTTCAAGTTCCTCGGCGTCAACATCAGCGAGGATCTCACCTGGTCCATTCACACCGACGCGGTGCTGAAGAAAGCACAACAGCGCCTCTTCTTCCTGAGAAGGCTGAGGAAGTTTGTCATGAGCCCCAGCATCCTCAGAACCTTCTACACTTGCACAATAGAGAGCATCCTGACGAGCTGCATCACTGCCTGGTTTGGAAACAGCACTGCTGGCAACCGCAAAGCTCTAAAAAGGGTCGTGCGAACTTCCAGCCACATCGTCGGAGGTGAGCTTCCCTCCCTCCAGGACATCTACACCAGGCGGTGCATAAAGAAATCCCGGAAGATCATCAGGGACTCCAGCCACCCATCTCACAGACTGCTCTCTATGCTGCCCTCAGGAAGACGTCTACGCAGCATCCGCTCCCGCACGAGTCAACTGAGGGATAGCTTTTTCCCTCAGGCTATACGACTCATGAACAATCAGAACTGATACACCCCCACACACAATATGTCACACACTGCACTTTAACGGCAAGTTTAACACTGGACAATATTTACACACTGCACTTTAAACAACAGCCTACCTCATCCATGCACAACTTGTTTACAGTGTTACATTGTTTACATTATGCAGAACGTGCACACTCTGTGTTTAGTGTTTAATGTTTTTCTCGTGCTAAATGTATGTATGTTGAATGTTTCGACTGTGTTGTCTATGGTACACTGTGTGTACTGACTATATGTATGTGCATATTGCACACTGTCTTATGTCTGCACTATATGTTACATGTTATATGTTACATGTACTGCGCTGTTTTTGGAGCAAGCTCCTAAGAATTTCACTCACCAGGGCACACGTGCTGTGGTGATGTGACAATAAAAGTGAATTGAATTGAAAAAAAATAGAAAACCCTACTGGGTAGAATTCTAATGTAAACCTTTAAACTCACTCTCAAAAATGGCTGAAACACATCCCCTCAATTTAGTCCATTGATGCTGTGGCTTGTTGAACTGTTTGGCATATATGCTGTTTCATAGAAGCATAACTCAAAAATGCCAAAGTAAAAACTTTTAATATTATGATAGACAAGAATATTGAGTCTCCATAGTGACATTTTAGGTGTAACCCACAACTTAAAAATCCTAGCATAAATGTCACATGTTTTTAAGTTGGCATGGAATTATGCAAGATTATCCTTTGTAATTTATATTATATTCAATGGTACGTTTACAATTTTAAAATGTAATTGTAAATGTTCTTTCAATGTATCTAGTATAAAATGAAGAGCTATAAATCAGAACCAGAATCAGAATAACTTTCATTTGCCAAGTTAATAATATAAATACAAAAAAAAATATATATATATATATATATATATATATGTGTGTGTGTATGTTAGAAGTGGGAGGAGAAGTATATTGCAGATATCCTTAAATCATGGTAGTAGCAGATGTTCTATTTATGGCGTGTATGAAATATGATTTGTCACACTTTTAGTTTAAAGGTGTGACTATCCACTTATTTGGACTGTTAATTTCATTAATATGTTTTGCAAATGAAGGTTCAGTTAAGGTTCCTGAAGCCTTAGTCTGTTCTTTCCAGGTTGGCACCATGAAGAATTACACAGTAGGCCAACATTAACAAATAATAAACTTATAATAAAAAAAATCTTGCACTAAAAAGATCAAAAAGAAGTCAAGTTTAACCAAAACTATGAACTAAATGCTGAATGGGTCCTGCCACGGAAAGTATGGACTGTTTATGCAAACATCTAAATGTTAAAAGGTCGTCCCATCTACCAAAGTCTGACTGTTTACCAGTAGTCATTTTCATGTGGACTGACAACAGGTTTAATAAGAGATCACATCTTTGTGAACATCGAAAAGCCCTGGACTGATGCTCAGAGCTACTGCAGAGAGCATTACACAGACCTGTCAACCGTCCAAAGTGTTGAAGAACAGCAGATTCTTATAAAACTAAAAGCAGGAGACACATCACACACTTGGATCGGGCTCTCAAGGGACATGACCAACTTTGATAATTTTGTGTGGTCTGATGGTGATCTCTACTCCTCTTCTCAATGGGAAAATGGACAACCAAATAATGCAAATGGAATTCAACACTGTGTATCCACTTCAAATACATTGTATGACGATGAGTGTAACAAGGCATTTTCATTTTTCTGCTACAAAATAATTTCTCTTATTAAAGAGAAGATGACATGGGAGGATGCTCTAAAGTACTGCAGGGCTCACCACACTGATCTGGCCAGCTTGACCACTGACATACAAGAGCAGATAGTTAAAAATGGAACACTTGATGCCCAAACAGACAGTTTGAGGACAGGCTTGCGCTTCTTGGCTGGAGACTGGTTCTGGATGGAAGGAAAGCCTCTGGGAGATCAAGTCACACTTCCAGAGTGCCCAGTTCAGCCCAATCGCTGTGGAGCCAGCAACACAAAAACTGACACCTGGGAGAACAGAGACTGTGAAGAAAAGCTTAACTTTCTCTGCATCTGAAGGTAATAAATATCAATATTACCAAAATATAACACACCTCTAATGTTGCATATGTTTAATGGGTAAAGCTCCATAGAATGGCATTCAAAAACTGTATTTTTTGAAATGATAGTTTAGTCAAAAATTAACATTAAAATCACAAGTTCCTCACCATCTCGTCATTTCAAACCCAAATTACTTTTCCTCACAAAATGCAAAAGAAAGGATATTTTGAAGAATGTTGGTTGCAGGCGCCCATTCATTTAAATTTGCTTTGTGTTCATACATAAGAACTACAAAGGTGTCATCGCTGTGTGGTTAACAACTTACTTCAAATTATCTTTTGTGTTCTGCAATAGAATCTCATACTAGTTTGACATGACAAGAGTGTGAGTAGATAATAAGTAAATTGATTCATTAACTTAGAATGTCACAGATATAGAACGGTCTTCATATCCAGATACATTTTTACATACTTCTGCAACTACATCCACTTCTAACAAAAAATATAGTCAACATATATCCTGTGGCCCAAATTGTGTACATTCTTATTACTGTATACAATATGTGAAATTCAGTAAATAAACTAAATAAGTAAAAGAATTTTAATTAAAACAATTGAGAAATATCCATAATCTACTGCTTTTGCAAAGATTTTTTTGTATGCTTCAGAAAAATGAGGTAAATAATGAACTCAGAGGTTGATGTTATTTACATTTCTTAAAAAACACATTAAGATTTCATTACTGCTCTGCTTGTCCAATTTACTTAATTAAAAAAATTAAATTTCTTTTACATTTATTCACAATATTTATATTAGCTCTAAAAGATTAAAAAATAATTTTGTTTAATGTTTTTTTTTTAAGTTTTTACAATTGGAAATAGGTTTGAATATATGGCAGAATTTGAACTTTGAAATTGAAACTGTTGTGTTCTTTATCAGAGCCTTTATCAAAGCTGAGATCTTGTAAAATAATAATGCAGATGACTAGGGAAGACAACACAAGTATTTATGAGCAGCAGCTCCAGATAGACAATGACACACAAAACTTATCTATTACACATCTATAACAACACAGCATTTAAATTCTGTTAAACAGTAAAACCAATTTATCTAATATATTAATCTGAATCAAAGTAACCTCAGTGTAAAGACCATCTTGCTCTCCAACGTCTCTCTGCTTCACCATAGTATCCCAAGTGATAATGTATATCTGTTAAAAAGCCTTTGTCAAAGTACCACGGTTGACTACCACATTTGTTATCTTAACATACATTTATCAAAATAAATTAACCAGTAATTCACCAGCATTGCTGTATGAGAAGGACTATACTACTAATTAGAGAATACTGATTAACCAGTAAAGATGTATGTGTGAAAGGGGCTGTCAATAAATTGTTGAATAAACTTAACTTATCTTTCTAATGTGCAGATGAACATGTTTTTATATCGATCAGATGTTAATTTGCTAATTCAGTTGTTTCCATTCATGAAACTCAATATATTCAATCTCTTCTTTTTAGGAGAATTTCCCAATGCTGTGTTTAACTGAAGGGAACTGGACTGGAAAAACAATCCACAGGAAATCATGAAATCTTTTTCAAACTCTTCTTTACACTTATGTCAATGTCACCTTTATTTATATAGCGCTTTAGACACAATACATTGCATCAAAGCAGCTTAACAACATTAATTAGCAAAATAGTCTCTCAAAATTTTTAATTATAGTTAAAGGCTGTCAGGGAACGCAGGAATGAAGGGAGAACCCAAGTGCAGTGTGTGTGAAAGATTTTTAATAAAAAAACAAAACAAAAAACCCACGATGGGGAAAACAGATGCAAACACTATAAAAGGTCAAACAAAAGATTTCCCATGATGGGGCACAAAACAAGTTGTTACTAAAACTAAAACAAGGCAAGAGGACAATCCAAACAGGAACAGGAAACTGGAACACTAACAAGACACGAACACGAATCCGAATCCAGGACACTGGTAAAACATGTATAATGCAACCACACAGGACAGCAAACACAAGGGCATTATATAGGGAAACATAACAAGGGATAACGACACGGGGCAGGTGTGGGGAATGAAACAATGATGGGAAGATAGACAGGATACCAAGGGGGGCGGGGTCAAGAGACGAGACAAGAGTGCACATGGAATGTCATAAAAAACCAATCAGGAAAAACATGACCAAGAGAGGCAGAATCATGACAAAGGCAATACATTATTGAATTCGGGATGTTATCTCTGTTCAGTTTAAATGGTGTCTGTGCATACATTTTCAATTCATTGACGTCCTCTTTGTTTACTTTAAAAGTGTCTGTGTGTTCAAATTCAATCAAGTCAACGATATCGTTGTAAATGAGGTGACCCCAACTAAGCAAGCCAGAGGCGACAGTGGCAAGGAAACCATAACTCCAACGGTGACAGAAATGGAGAAAAAAACCTTGGGAGAAACCAGGCCCAGTTAGGGGGCCAGTTCTCCTCTGACCAGAAGAATCCAGCAGATCAAATCCAGGCTGTAGCAGAATGGAGAAGAAGCATCTGTGTGCTGTGGTCGTATCCCGATGATCGTCAGAAGTGAGGTCTTAGCAATGGATTGGTATCCGGGGTGTTCTTGTCCTGGTCTTCGCTTTGTTCGAGGGTAGAGGGCTTATCTAGATCTGGGCCCACAATCTGGTCCGTATACTGACTCCAGCTTAAAGCAATGTATAGCCTGGCTATTGTGGCTCAGGGGAAAGCTAGGCGCAGTTGGGAAGCCAGGTTCCTCTGACCAGATTTTAACCAGTAGGTCAATTCCTGGCTGAAGCAAAGTCGAGAAGATTCATCTTGGCATCTTCTCCTGTGGTCCAATCCCCATGGTCATCTGAGGTTATTGTCATCCTGGTATCCGCTGTCCTTCAGGGAGGCCTTCCTCTACAATTTTAAAAGTCCTAAAATGCAGACTGTTTCTTCGTTAAGGGCACAAAAGCATTGGCTCATCAGTCTGTCAGTTGATTTGCTAATAATGCACAAACAGCTCCTTTAACCTGAAAAGTAGAAACAGACCTTAGCTGTGCCATGGTTTACACATTTGCCACAGCTTTTTTATGAGAAATGATAGAACATGAATTAGGTAGAATTTGCAGAAAACAATTTCTGCAAATTTTGTGATTTTCTTAAAATAGACCTGTAGAACAAAAATGTGAATTTTTTAAGGATTTTAGTGTGCCATTATTACAAAATGACATGGTAAAAGATCATGAAAATCATCCGAGTGGTGCACAAGACTCCTAAAATATATTAATCTGGTGAAGTGTGTCATGAATGGTGCGTGGAGAGATAACCAATATGCAGGCAGGAATGGAGTGAACAAAACAAGGGCAAAACAAGACTTTAACAAATCTCTAAATTAAAGAACAATAAACGAACAAGATATCAGACAATAACAAGGCAAGACAGCACAAGACACAACGGCAACCCAGCAAACACGCAAAACACAACAGCACAAGACTGCAAACACAAGGGATTAAAAGAGTTAAACATAACAAGGGATAATGAGGGCAGCTGTGGGGAATGAAACAATGAATGGAAGATAGAAGGGAAAACAAGGGGCCGAGGTCAGGAGACAGAGAAATTAAGGCCAAGAACTGCAAATCAAAACAACAAATTGAAACACAAAGAACAAAAATGAAAACCAAATAACAAATCAAAAATGTAAATTACAAATCAGAAAACGGCAAACCATTAAAGACAACAACAACCAAACGGAAACCAAACGTCAAGCTAAAAAAGAAAACCACTATTCAGGGAAACCAGAAAATGTAGGTATTTTTGAGGCCGGAGTTATCGCAGCTGATTGGACTGATTTCCTATCAATCCAAATTACCAGAGCGTACATTTACTACTATGAGAAAAGACGACTCTATGTGATATAGTTTTATTCTTTGATTAATGTTCAATATCCACAATTTGTTTCACAAATATAAAACTTGACCTTCTTGCATTCGGAGAGAATTAGTGTCTAATGAGCTTTAGTTTTACATTGGATATATAAAGAAGAAATACGTATTGTGCAGCTGAAATATATTTATATTTTTATCAGCTTCTATGAATTTAATGAAGAGATACGAGGACTAACTATTTGGATATCTTTTACATGATTTGCATATAATGTGGACACATCACACTTTAAGAGTCACAACATTTGAGCATCACATCATTATTGAAACATCACATCACTGAAGAGATGAAAGCATCGATCAGTCTTCTGCTTGTCCTTTGTGGACTGACGACAGGTTTAATAAGAGATCACATCTTCATGAACATCCGAAAGACCTGGACTGATGCTCAGAGTTACTGGAGAGAGCATTACACAGACCTGTCAACCGTCCAAAGTGTTGAAGAACAGCAGATACTTATAAAGCTAAAAGCAGGAGTAGCATCACAAATTTGGATTGAGCTCTCAAGGGACATGACCAACTTTAATAATTTTCTGTGGTCTGATGGTGATTTCTTCTCCTACTCTCAATGGGAAACTGGACAACCAAATAACAGAAATGGAATTCAACACTGTGTATCCACATTTTAAACATGGTATGACTATGAGTGTAATAAGACATTTTCAACAATACAATTTTTTTCACAATACAATTTCTCTTATTAAAGAGATGACATGGGAGGATGCTCTAAAGTACTGCAGGGCTCACCACACTGATCTGGCCAGCTTGACCACTGACATAAAAGTGCAGATAGTAAAAATTGGAACAACTGATAGCCAAACAGACAGATTCTGCACTTCTTAGCTGGAGAATGGTTTTGGGCGGATGGAAAGCCTCTGGGGGATCAAATCACACTTCCAGAGTGCCCAGTTCAGCCCAATCGCTGTGGAGCCCGCAACACAAAAACTGACACCTGGGAGAACAGAGACTGTGAAGAAAAGCTTAACTTTCTTTGCATCTGAAGGTAAGTTAATATCACTTTCAACATCAACAGTTTATGATACATCTCTAATGTTGCATATGTTTACTGGTTAAAGCTCCACAGAATGGATTTAAAAAACAGTATTTGTTGAAATGAATTTAAATTAGTGGTGGGCCGTTATCGGCATTAACGTGCTGCGTTAACGTGAGACTCTTATCGGGCGATAAAAAAATTATCGCCATTAATCTATTCTCAAATTTGGGTTGGGAGCCGCGTCTATACTACGCAAGCTATTATGACTTTCACCTTGATATTTTAGCGCGAATGTATACGTAGCCGAATTGAAAGGATGTTGGCGAGAGCGAGTCTTCTAACCTGTGTGTATGCCTAGAGTGAAATGACCTCATCACACGTGACGTGCTAACATAGATGCACATGTGAAGCGGCCGGGTTTGCTTCAGGGAACATTATTTTTAGGAAGCTTCCTAATGGAAAAAATGTAAAAAAATTTGGCGTTTACCATTCAGGAGCTTAATCTAAAACAAACATGGAGGAGAAAGTCATCAGGGCTTTATGTGGAGACAGAGCTTTATAAATCCATATTATACTTTTATTATACTTTAACAAGACAGGAATAAAAGTGACATTTACTGGAAGAAATTTAGTGAAGAAAAAAAATCTCTACACACATATTGAGAGAATAACTAAGGACGTCACATTAAGTTTAATCGCTTTATTTGACAAGACATGACTTTTCCTCTGACAAGATGATGAGTTCACCTGACAGAAGCCTCTCCTCCCTACACAAATGACGCGTTGGAGACAAATTGTACACGAGAATGAACAAAAATGTTCAAGTGTAAAACTACATGCGTGTACTGCATCATTATTTGGGTAGCTGACATATTCTAAATGCCTTCGACAAAATTCAAATTAGCCATTTAAATCTAGATTAATCAAGATTATGTAACCAACTTTAGCAATGTTAAAAGTGAACTACAGTAAAATTAGGACTATAATAATAATGAAACATGGACCAGAATCAGAAGGCACTAAATTCGACAAGAGCCATTGAATGAGCAACAACAAAGAGACAGACACAATAGAACAGTTGAGTAATAACTCTTGTATTGTTTACATATGATAAAGGTTATACAAAAATACAAAATAATCAGAAAAATAAAGTAGTAGTGTGCACACTAGAAAATAAAAGAATGTCCATTGGGGCCCGTAAACTTAGGAAACAATAGTTCTGTACTGTAAAGTTTCTGCAGTTCCAAGGATGCTCGCAATGTAAGTGTAGTGTGTACGCGTGTATGGGTGTATATACGTGGATATCTGCTCGGTGTTGGACTTCCTTCAGTGGACTTGGCTCGCCATCGATATCAGCAAGATGTTGGTTCCGGACCACATCCGTCCTCTAAAAAAAACCTGACCGTTACTCCGTCTATCTCACTGTGAAACACGACGAGGCTTCACAAACGAAAGGCAAATGGGCAGCCAACGTAACTTCTCTCTCTCGTTCCGTTACACTTCTCCAGACCTTCTGTGAAATGAGCTCCGCCTATTTTTACTTTTCACAGGCAAAATACAGGGCTTTGCAGCGGTTTTTGTCTGCTTGCTGGCACACAGCTACCCTCGTGTCTCTAACTCAGTTTGAGAAAGGACCGGAAGAACAAACGTCCGCGCTTCGTCTTCGCGCCGAAAAACTAAGCGTGACCCGCGTAGCCTCTCATTGGCTGCTGAACATGCGTGACCCCACGTGGGACTACGTGGACTATAAGATGCATTAAATTGTAATAAGAGAATACAAAAATAAAACTGCCGATGTGAGCAAATAAGAATACAATGTTGAACTATTTTTTTTTCCTTTTTGTGAAAACAATAAATTATAATGTTATTAATATGTCTTTTGTACCTGGCTACATTCTCCCCTCCTGAACCTATGCACGTCCCTGTGCATGGTGGACAATTAAATGGTAATTAATTGAAAAGACGAAGTAGGTGACTGACCAGGTTCTTCACTTATGGCTTCTGCCCAAACTGTGGACAATCCTTGAAAGAATGATTTTACTGCCGTTATTAAAGGATTTCCTAGTTCTGTATAATCAAGCCGTCTTGGGGGTTGACGGTTTCTCGCAGATCTCCTGACAGAATCATTTGAATCGGAGTTCTCCTCTATATTATTTGTTTCATCCATTCCATTCTGTTCACTTGCTTCCTCATTTCGTTTCTCAAGTTCTTCTCCTATAAGACCATCATTTTCCACACTTTTGTCAGATAAAGCTGAGGGAACTGATAGTCGCTCTCCACAAGTGTGGGGATGATCATACTCAGGTAGATGATTATGAATCAATTCCAGGTCATTTGCTTGTTCAGATTGTGTGTCCCTATCGTTGAGTACACATTCAGTATCTCTCTGATGAGAAGTAAATTCAACCATCAGAGGACTATCTGGCATACTCTTGGGCATATCCGGTAAGTTGTCAAAATCGGTTTTAGGTTCATTATCAGGTGGGTTGTCAAAATCTGGTGGGTTGTCGTCAATATGAACATATACAGGGCTATCGACAGGATGAGAGACTGTAGGTTCAGTATTCTGGATATCTGGGACGTCCGTCATTGATAGATCAGGGGGAACAGGGCTCTCACTGCCCTCGGGGACAGGGGATCTCAACCAAGCATAAGTGGGTTCATCATCATCTTCTGAGGAATTCTCTTCCTCTACTATAGGGTTAGCACGGGTTCTTGGCCTACGTGGTACTGATTTTTCCACAGGATCACTGGTTTCCTCCACAGGTAAGTACCCGCATGAGAGCAACAGGTCCCTATGTAGTGTCCTTAGAGGACCATCTCCAGTTTCAGGTTTAATAGTGTAAACAGGGAGAGTGCCTGCTCTTCTCACTACCACATGAACAGTGGGTTCCCATCTGTCTGAGATTTTATGCTTTCCCCGGATGCGAACGTTCCTTACCAATACTCTATCTCCGGGCTCGAGGTCTGAGGCGGTGACATGCCTGTCATACCTCATTTTGTTCTTGTGAGCTATCTTCGAAGCCTTTTCCATAGCTACCTTGAAGCTCTCCTGGAGACGTGATTTAAGCCTCTGCACATACTCTGAATAAGACGAGTGTTGACCCTCTGGCATGGGCAGATTGAAAGCAATATCAACTGGTAGGCGAGGTTGACGCCCAAACATAAGTTCATATGGGGTGTAACCAGTTACCTCATTCCTAGTGCAGTTGTACGCATGGACCAAGGGCCTCACATGGTCCCGCCAACAGGACTTGACTTGAGTTTGGAGAGTGCCCAACATGTCAAGTAAGGTACGATTAAATCGTTCCACAGGGTTACCTCGTGGATGGTAAGGGGTTGTCCGAACCTTGTGGATACCAGCCACCTGACATAGCTCTTTGATTGTACGGGACTCAAAATCTGGGCCTTGGTCACTATGCAACTTTTCTGGGATACCATAATGTACCATAAAGTTCTCCCACAGACACTTTGCTACTGAGCGGGCCTTTTGATTGGGTGTTGGTATCGCAACTGCATATTTAGTGAAGTGATCTGTGATCACTAATATGTCTTTGGTCCCGCTTTTGTCTGCCTCTAGAGACAGGTAGTCCATACAGAGAAGCTCGAGAGGTCGAGTGGTTCTAATGTTGACCAATGGCGCTGCTTTTTCAGGTCGTGCCTTCCTCCGCACACACCTTCCACATGTCTTCACTTTCTGTTCCACGTCCGTACCCATCTTCGGCCAATAGAACCTGGTCCTTACAAGGTCCAATGTCCGATCGACTCCCATATGACCCATATGGTCGTGCAGGCTAGTCAGAACTGTGTTCCGGAGCTCAGCTGGAAGGACTAACTGATAAGTTGTCAGGGATCCCACTTGGCGTCGCCTGAACAGGACATCATTATGTAGCTCGAGACGATTGAGTTCCCTGAGAAGGAGTGGTAGATCAGGAAGTTGGGTGCGCAAAGTGGGGGGTGGTGTTTCCCCATGTTCGATATGACTGATGACATGCTTTATACATTGATCAGCTCTTTGTTTAGCTGCCATCTCTGCCTTAGACAGATGAGGAATGGTTGGAAGTCCTCCAAACTGTGCTTCTTGTCCATAACTGTCTGGAACAGCACTGGGGGAAATGGCTAGAACCTCCACTAAAGCAACACGATCTTTGTCTCCCTCTCCTTCATCATCAGGGTTGACACTGTAGGTGAACTGCCTCTCACAGATTGCTTTCACGACTGAGCGGTCTGCCAGATTGATGTTATTCGGATCAGAGAGATGATCTTGTGTGAACTGTTGTATGCGTTCTCTCTCTTTTTCTGATTTCACATCGTCTGCTAGCATCCCATGTGGTCTGCGTGATAATCCGTCTGCATCTCCATTCTGCCTTCCTGGCCTATAGAGGAGTTTGAATGAGAATGTGGATAGCGCGGCTAGCCACCTATAGCTTGTAGCATCAAGTTTGGCCGTGGTTAGGATGTAAGTCAGTGGATTGCTGTCTGTTACAACGGTGAAATGGTTGCCATACAGATAGTCACTGAACTTTTCTGTAACTGACCACTTGAGTGCCAGGAACTCCAGCTTGTGCGCAGGATATCGACTCTCACTTCGTGACAGACCTCTACTTGCATACCCTATCACTCTGAGCTGGCCCTCTTGCTCCTGATACAACACAGCACCGAGTCCAGTGGTACTGGCATCAGTATGTAGTATGTAGGGCCTCTGGGGGTCAGCGAAAGCTAGGACAGGAGATGTGGTAAGGCTCTGGATGACAGTCTCGAAGGCTTGCTGGCACTCCGGTGTCCAACGTCCTCCAAAAGGCTCTTTTGGGTCATGGTATTGGTTCGGTTTCTGTCTCATATCTGTTGGTTTCAGTTTTGATTTCTTGTGGAAAGGTGGGTAGCCGGAGGTCAAGCTGTGGAGGGGTTTTACGATGTTGGAGTAGCTCTTTACAAACCTCCTGTAATACCCAGCAAAACCAAGGAAGGATCTGAGTTCACGTAGAGTCTGAGGTACAGGCCACGTCCTTAGAGCTGAGATCTTTTCAGGATCTGTCTGAACACCATCTCTGGAAACAACATGTCCAAGATAACGGACTGATGTCTGAAAGAAGACACATTTTTCCGGAGACAATTTCAACCCAAACTCTTTGAGACGAGTTAGCACTCTCAGGAGTCTTTCCTCATGCTCCTCAAGGGTTCTGGAGAATACAATTACATCGTCAAGGAAAACTAGGGCGTCTTTCAAATGCATATCCCCCATGCACCGTTCCATTAGTCTTTGGAATGTGCTGGGAGCGTTTGTCACCCCTTGAGGCATTCTGTTAAATTCCCAGAAACCGAGAGGACATACGAAAGCCGTCTTCGGTTTGTCTGCTTCTTCGACCTCAATCTGATAGTATCCTGACTTTAAGTCAAGAACAGAGAACCACTGGGACCCACTAAGGGCTGAGAATGTGTCCTCCAGCTTTGGAAGGTTGTAGGCGTCTTTTATAGTTTGAAGATTTAAACGTCTATAATCGATACACAACCGGACTTGGCCATTCTTTTTCCGGACAACCACTATGGGTGATGCAAATGGCGACTCTGACTCCCTAATAACTCCCGCATCAAGAAGCTCTTTAATGTGCCTTCGGACAGCTTCAATGTCCTGTGGGTGGATGGGTCGGGCACGTAGTTTGAAGGGTGTTTCATCAGAGAGTCTTATGCGGTGTCGCACCTGGTCCGTCCGGCCAAAATCCAAATCGTGATACGCAAACACTTCAGGCATTTTGTTGAGCTGCTGAGTAATGCGTTGCTTCCATTCAAGTGGGACTGGGGAATCACCAAAATTAAAGTTTAAGGTAGGTTCTTGGGACGATGGGATTTCAGAGGAGCTCTGGGAGTTTGGTGACTGATTTGTAACCCTATGTTCTTTTAGTAGGATAGTTTGATGTGCACATATTTCTGCAATGGTGCACTTTGCAGGAATGACAATGTCATGGTCTGATTCATTACTAAGGACAACTGGCAACTTATGGGGCCGTTTCTGAGGGAAGTCAACCAAACCAGCTTTTACTAATAAGCCGCCTGGCAAGGGGGAAGATGATGGGTATTCAATGACGACAGATTTCTCATCCTGTAAACCACTGACAAGGGCGACCCCTTCCACCACTACAGTTTCGCGGGCTGGAATGACTTGGGGAGTCTTGCCTTGCATCTTCACTAACCCCTGATGTTCGTTATTTGCCTGTTTTCGTTTTAGCTCAATAACCTTGAAAACTACTTTGTAACCATGTGAAAGGGGCTGGCAATTAGATGTATCAGCCTCTGAGAAAATGTCAAACAGCACATCTAAGGTGTTGGTACCTATGAGCAGGAGAGACTGTGAAGTGTCAGGAACAACTAAGGCAAGCGTGTTTACATCTATAGGGGTTCCTATGAAATCTTTTGGAAAGGTAATGGTCATTTCTATGTACCCAAAGTAAGGAACAAGCTGGCCATTTGCACCTTCCACTTCCAATAGGTCATGAAGCGGTTTAATCCTCTGTTCAGAGAGGTATTGTTTGTAAAATGACTCCGGTACAGTGGTAACTTGCGAGCCTGAGTCGAGAAGACAGTCGACCTCCTCACCTCCCACTGTCACTCGAGCTGTGCTCTTGACACCAATCAGCTGATTAGGGAGTCTAAACAATGTGTTGCGCTTTGAATATTGTAGACTATAACATGCTTGAGCTTTAACGTTGTGCGTTTGTCTAGTTAATCTTTTCCTTTTAACAGAAGTTTTGTTTTCAAAATTTACATCGGAGGGACATTGTTGACTCTCCTCAGCCCCTGTTTGTCCCACAACAGGAACTATTAGTCGTTTAAAGGAGTGTTTGAACAATTTTGTGCCTCCCACTGGTGCTGTCTTTCCTCTAGCTGCTTTTTCTTTTCTGCTACTAGACGAGGATTAGCAGATTCGTTACAGGAGGGGGCAATATGCCCATCTTCACCGCAGTTAAAACAGTACCAGGGCTTGGGTTTGTATGTCTGTTTCTTTTTGGTCTGCCTCTGCATGCCTGTATATGTGTCGTCGGTCTTTGATGCTTTTCCCTGAGGCTTCCCAGCATGTCCCTTGTTGTGAGATCCTTTTGAGTTTTTCTGTGACATGAATGTAGTTAGTTGGCTTTGCAGACTTGCAACCTGCTTCTTCAGATCCTCAATTGCACTGGTGCTACTAACACTCTTCTCCTCGGGTTCACCAACATATGCACCATGAAACTGCACCTGAGCTTTTTGTTTTGTGATGCCAATATGTTTTTTCATGCGACATGACTTTGCCTGCTGCCTGTCTTCTTCAGACCGAATCATTAACAGGAGGTCTGGGAACCGAGGTGGGCTGCTTCTCTTCTGTTCTAGTTGCAAGGTGCTGAGCAATGTGTTATCCCAACACCCCCTGCAGAATTGCTTAAGGAGATGTTTGTCGACTTCTTCGTACGCAACCCCTCCTCTTTTTATGGCTCGGTTTAAAACTAGCTGGAGACGATGAAGGTAAGTGGAAGGTTTCTCACCTGAGTCTTGAAGGGTGTTCAGAAATTGAGCGAAAAGCTCCTCTCCATCTTCCACCATACCAAAGGCTGAGTCCAAGAGCTGTAGGTAAGCCGCAGGTGGTGATTCAGGCCGCATACCTTTAACTACATCTGCTGCGGGTGGGAGTAAGCTCTCAAGGATCTTTCTAGATATTTGCAGGGGAGACATACTAAGATCATTTTGAAGTAACTCAATGTGTGCTCTCCATGTGTCATAATCCGTTTCATGATTAGGTGTGGGAGTCCTGCCTGAGAAGGAACGGAGTCTCACCTGGGGCTGCATTTGCGGGATAGAGTCCTGTCTCCGTACAATATGCTCAACCACGACCTTCTGAACATCGGGTGGATTTACTTCACTTAGTGAAAGGGACGGTGCTCTTGTCGCATTAGCAGGGTTTACACGATCATTAACAACAATGTTACCAGCTGTAACATCAGAAAGTGAGGCATGAAACTGTGGCTCTTCTCTAGTAGGTGGTGATAAGACGGTGGTCTCAACACGTGTGGGGGAGAAACCCTCAGTTGTGTTTTGCATGGCCTCAACGTCCTCCCCGATTTGAGACATAATTTCTTTCAGCAACTCACCATAGTCCTTGCCACTCATCTTAGCTAATTGTTTGAGCTCAGCTAAGTATGTCTTGGTAACATGGCTTCCAATCTTGGTAGCATATGTGCTACTGAGTGTCTTAACTTCATAGATAACAGCGGGGTCACCTTGTGCCGTGTGCGTGTACGGTAAGTGAGGTTCTAAACCTTCTATAGCTGAACCACTAGAAAACTCAACGATCAGGTTTTGGAAGAATTCAGACTGTGAGTCATCAATCAAAAGGACTCTATCAATTTTACCATACTGTTTAAGGAAGTCCATTAATTGTTCATCTTGTTCAGCTTCATCCTGAGTTATTCCACTGATAATAACTGCATTTGGAATTTTGACACCACACCTTTGTATAAAATCCATATTTGTCATTACCTCAATATTGATGCTCAATTCAAATGGCTCCTGGCTGGCTCGCCACTTCTGTAACCAACTTTAGCAATGTTAAAAGTGAACTACAGTAAAATTAGGACTATAATAATAATGAAACATGGACCAGAATCAGAAGGCACTAAATTCGACAAGAGCCATTGAATGAGCAACAACAAAGAGACAGACACAATAGAACAGTTGAGTAATAACTCTTGTATTGTTTACATATGATAAAGGTTATACAAAAATACAAAATAATCAGAAAAATAAAGTAGTAGTGTGCACACTAGAAAATAAAAGAATGTCCATTGGGGCCCGTAAACTTAGGAAACAATAGTTCTGTACTGTAAAGTTTCTGCAGTTCCAAGGATGCTCGCAATGTAAGTGTAGTGTGTACGCGTGTATGGGTGTATATACGTGGATATCTGCTCGGTGTTGGACTTCCTTCAGTGGACTTGGCTCGCCATCGATATCAGCAAGATGTTGGTTCCGGACCACATCCGTCCTCTAAAAAAAACCTGACCGTTACTCCGTCTATCTCACTGTGAAACACGACGAGGCTTCACAAACGAAAGGCAAATGGGCAGCCAACGTAACTTCTCTCTCTCGTTCCGTTACACTTCTCCAGACCTTCTGTGAAATGAGCTCCGCCTATTTTTACTTTTCACAGGCAAAATACAGGGCTTTGCAGCGGTTTTTGTCTGCTTGCTGGCACACAGCTACCCTCGTGTCTCTAACTCAGTTTGAGAAAGGACCGGAAGAACAAACGTCCGCGCTTCGTCTTCGCGCCGAAAAACTAAGCGTGACCCGCGTAGCCTCTCATTGGCTGCTGAACATGCGTGACCCCACGTGGGACTACGTGGACTATAAGATGCATTAAATTGTAATAAGAGAATACAAAAATAAAACTGCCGATGTGAGCAAATAAGAATACAATGTTGAACTATTTTTTTTTCCTTTTTGTGAAAACAATAAATTATAATGTTATTAATATGTCTTTTGTACCTGGCTACAATTACTTCCAAGTTTACAGTGAAATTAATCAGTTCAAAAAAAATGTATATATGCCCACCACCAATTTAAATATTACTCAAAAAGGAACATTAATATCTGAAGTTCCTAATCATCTTGTCATTTTAACCTGAACGACTGTTTCCCGCAAAATGTAACAAAAAATATTTTGAAGTATGTTGGTAGAAGGCACCCCTTCACTTACATTGGTTTTGTGTCCATACAATAGAACTAAAAAGGCGTCATCCATGTGTGCTTAACAACCTTCTTCAAATTATCTTTTTTTTGTTTCATACAGGTTTGACATGGAAAGAAGTGTGAGTACATAAATGAGGCAAATAATGAGCCCAGAGGTTGATGTTATTTACATTTCTTAAAATACACAGTAAGATTTCATTATTGAACTCCTTGTCCAATTTAATTAATTTAAAAACTTTCAATTTTTTTCAAAAATTTGGTCACAACATTTATATTTGCATTATATTGTTTATTTACATACTTTTTTGTATTTACAACTAGAATTATGTTTGAAAATACGGCAGAATTTGATTTATAATTTTATAGACATCAAAGCTAAGATCATGTAAAATTATAATGCAAATGACTAAAGAAGACAACACAAGTATTTACAAGCAACAGCTCCAGATAGACACAAAACTCCTCTATTACACAACAATAACAATAACCGCATTTTAATTCTGTGAAACAGTAAAACCAATGTTAGTAATATTTTAATCTGAATAAAGTAACCTCAGTGTAAAGACGATCTGGCCCTCCAACGTCTCTCTGCTTCACCATAGGATCCCAGGTGAAAATGAATAAATATGAATAAATAATTAATGAATAAATAAAAGCCTACGTCATACTACTACTGTCATGATTCTGCCTCTCCTGTTCATGTGTTTCCTGATTTTTGCAGACCTGTTTTTTTTGTGAGTGTCACAAGGCATTGTTTGCCTGCCCTCATGTCGTTATCCCTGGTTATGTTATAAACCTATATAATGCCCTTGTGTTTGCTGTCCTGTGCGGTTGCATTTCATGTGTCACTTGTTCCTGAAATCCTGTTCTTGTGGCGGTCTTGTCTTGTCGCGGTTTTGTCTTGTCGCGGTCTTGTCTTGTCGAGGTCTTGTCTTGTCAAGGTCTTGTCTTGTCTTGTCAAGATCTTGTCTTTGCAAGGTCTTGTCTTGTCTTGTCAAGATCTTGTCTTTGTAAGGTCTTGTCTGGTCAAGGTCTTGTCTGGTCAAGGTCTTGTCTGGTCAAGGTCTTGTATTGTCAAGGTCTTGTCTTGTCAAGGTCTTGTCTTGTCAAGGTCTTGTCTTGTCTTGTCAAGGTCTTGTCTTGTCAAGGTCTTGTCTGGTCAAGGTCTTGTCTGGTCAAGGTCTCGTCTTGTCAAGGTCTCGTGTGGTCAAGGTCTCGTCTTGTCAAGGTCTCGTCTTGTCATGGTCTTGTCTTGTCAAGGTCTTGTCAGGTCAAGGTCTCGTCTTTTCAAGGTCTTGTCTTGTCCGGTCAAGGTCTTGTCCGGTCAAGGTCTTGTCTGGTCAAGGTCTTGTCTGGTCAAGGTCTTGTTTAGAGTTTTCATGGTTTTGTTTGTATTGGATCTGTTACCGGTCTTTCCTTATTTTAGTTTAATACTGCCTTGTTTTGTGCCCCCTCGTGGGAAGTCTTTTGATTGCCATTTTTATAATGTACTGTTTGCCCCATCGTGTTTTTTTATTTTTTATTATTAAAAGTCTTTGTTGTTCCACACGTGCCTTCACTTGGGTTCTACATTCGCCTCATCCCTAATAACTACGGTTGACTAGTACATTTGTTTACTTACTATAAATTTCTAAGAATGTATTAACCATAAATATACCAGCATTGCTGTATGAGAAGGACTATACTAGTAATTTGGGAAAACAGATTTACCAGTAAAGATGTATGCGTGAAAGCGGCTGTCAATTAATTGTTGAATAAACATAACTTATTTTTATAATGTGCAGATGAACATGTTTTTATGTTGATCTGACAGATGTTAATTTGTTAATTATTTTGTTTCCATTCATGAAACTCAATATATTAAATCTCTTCTTTTTAGAAGAATTTCCCAATGCTGTCTTGGACTGAAGGGAACTGGACTGGAAAAACAATCCGCAGGAATTCATGAATTCTTTTTCAAACTTTGTCTTGTTTACAAAAACGAGAGCACAATCTGTATGCAAGACCTTGAGAATGATAATGTGTCCAGCATCGGGGTATGGAAAATGCAGAAAATGAAAAGATCTATATTTAATCATAATTATACAAATTATTTGACTTGAAAATGTAGACATGGCTTCTATGTTGTAGGTACAATATATGTTTGGTTAGTGTATTTTAGGTCCATAATAATGTATATGTAATTACGGTTTAGGAAATAACATGTGGAATATCAGATGTGGTCTCCACAAGGCCAACATTAGTTCCCAAAGGTTTGTCTAATTTCCTAGTCAGGTATAATGCTAAAATTGTATTTTGTAAATATTTACATGACTTTTTTTCTGTTGTTGTTATCACTATGGAATTAAAGGTATCACCTACAAATTACAATCTTGTTTTCATTCATTCATTCTTGTTCCAAAGCCATACATAGTGATTCAATACAAGGTGAATTTGAAGCACTGTGACATAAAATATCTGTTCCTAAATATCTTAATATAATTAGAACTAATATAACTAATAATATTTTAAGGAATGATCTTCTAAGGATCTGAAAATCTGTCAGTGCTGTGTATGTGCTGTGTTAAAACATCTGCTAAACCGATATAAAGCTCTGTTGAACATTCATTGCAAATCATAAACATTTTTCAGAGATCTTCTAGAGGTCTGTATGAGATCTGACAGCAGCGATGTATAGTAGTATAGAGGTTTGAAACTTGTACATGTGCTATAAAGGAACATTCCAATGTTTGTGAATAAGAACACTTGTACATCTTGTTTCACAGTCTTTGGTTGTTATTATGAAGCAGAAAATCTTAAAGACTTGTGAAAAAGTTTTATTTTTCTTAAACCAGCATGAAGTCTGTAATGATTCTGCCTCTCTTGGTCATGTTTTTCCTGATTTTGGCAGAATCATGGCAGACCCATATGTTTTGTGTGAGTGTCACATGGTATTGTTTTCTTACATGCCATGTGCTCTCTTGTCTTGTCTCTTGACCCCGCCCCCTTGTTATCCTGTCTATTTTCCCATGATTGTGTCATTCCCCACACCTGCCCCGTGTCGTTATCCCTTATTAAGTTTGCCTATTTAATGCCCTTGTTTTTGCTGTCCTGTGTGGTTGCATTACATGTTCTTCCATTGTGTTGGTATCCTGTTTGTGTTCAGGTCTTGTTAGTGGTTTCAGCTTCGTGTTCCTGTTTAGATTGTCACTGTCTCGCCTTGTCTTAGTTTTTTAGTAACTCCTTGTTTTGTGCCCCATTGTGGGAAGTTTTTTGTTTGCCGTTTCTGTAGTGTTTAGTGTTACTGTTTTCCCAATCGTGGGTTTTGTTTTGTTTTTTATTAAAAGTCTTGTTATTTGTCACAACCTGCATTTGGGTTCTTCATCCACCCTTCCTGACAGATTGCAACCACCAAAATTTAACCCAGCAGGTGTGCTGTAGCTGGGTCCATGCCCGGTTCGAATCCGCCAGGCTCGCCTCCTACTCGGGCTCTGGCAGGGGAATCGGGGCATCTGGGACTTCATTGGGGAGTTCATGGCTGTGGTGCAGGAGACCGTTTTCTCCGAGAGGGAGATGTTTGGGATCTTAACTGCTGCCTCACGACACCCCTCAAGCCCTGTGAGGTCAGGATGCTGAGTTCCCTCTATTTTGAGGACGTGGTCAGGTATGTGATCAACCGGGACTGTCCATGGCCAGCAGCTCCATCCTGGGCTTCCAGCCCGCTGGCCACAGTCCCGGAGGATTGCGTCCTGGCCACGGTCACTTTGGGGAACTCAGCAGCTCACAGCTCCAGCCCAGCCAACCCCACTCTTCCTGTTGGTCTTCCTGTCGGTCCACCTGTTGGTCCTCCTGTCGGTCCTCCTGTCACAATCCGTGGGAGACGTCCCAGGAGGGAGTCCTGGGACTCTCCGTCCGAGTCTTCGGGGGCCGAACTGGTCACGCCCCCTCTTGCAAACCTCAGACCCCTCCGCTCTAAGAAAAAGAAGAGGCGGAGGTCTCCGGATCCCAGTCCAGCGATCCGGTCTGCAGTCACGGACTAAACCCCCTAAGCGTCCCCCTGTCACACTGATGTCTTGTCCCCCATTATCTGGACTTTTTGTTCCTCCCCCTCCCATCCCGTCTATGTTTTTTTTATTATATCACCCCAACGCTTTTATTGTAATGTCTGTTTTACCCATGATTTGTTCTGTTATGTGTGTCTGGTTAATGTCAATGTCTTTGTCCTTGTCTGCTGTGTCACCTCATACATGTTCCCCTTAGGGTTGCCAGGTGGCGCTCACTAAGGGTGGGTATTGTCATGATTCGGTTCTTGTGAGGGATCTTGTAGTCATGTTGACCGGATCATGACAATACCATGTCTGTGTGTTTTGTATTGTCTGTATGCCCCGTATCTGTTCTGTTTTGCGTTTTTGGTCTTGTCGTTGTCCTGATGTATTCCCCCAGTCTTGTTTCCCTTTCAGGCGTCCCCTGAGGGGTGGGCTGTCATAATCTGGTCCTTTCCTGTATTTTCTAGTCTTGTGGACTGGGTCATGTCTGTTTGTCGGTCCCCTTGAGGAACGCCAGGATGTCGTTCCTTAAGGGGGGGGTTCTGTCATGATTCTGCCTCTCTTGGTCATGTTTTTCCTGATTTTGGCAGAATCATGGCAGACCCATATGTTTTGTGTGAGTGTCTGTCCTGTGTGGTTGCATTACATGTTCTTCCCGTGTGTTGGAATCGTGTTTGTGTTCAGGTCTTGTTAGTGTTTCCAGCTTTGTGTTCCTGTTTGGATTGTCCCTGTCTCGCCTTGTCTTAGTTTTTTAGTAACTCCTTGTTTTGTGCCCCATCGTGGGAAGTTTTTTGTTTGCCGTTTCTGTAGTGTTAAGTTTGACTGTTTTCCCCATTGTGGTTTTTTTTATTTTTATTAAAAGTCTTTTTATTTGTCACAAACAATGGTTGCAAGGGTTGCAAATTTAAACTTGATAGGTCATAGATTTACCCATATCAACAAGATTTAGAGATATGTGTGAGTAAGACGCATGTAAAAATTGTTAAGTTATATGAGTTCCTTGCTCACCCATTGCAATAGAAAGTAAAGAATTTACCCTGGCGCACTCTTCTGGTCACTTACACTCCCAGCAAATCAGGCCATGATATGTGAACAGGGATAAATCAAAATGTAAGCAATGTGAGCAATGGTTCTGCTTTTGGGTTAGCTTATGCTCTCCAACTTGTATTTTTACTTGATGAACTAAACCATTTGTACCTTCTGCAGTTGCAACTTCTCTTCTTAGTTGCCACTGGCTCCATATGTCTTCCTTGATAATGACAATGTCCTTGTCCTTCAAGTTACTTTGGGGCACAACTCAATTTTGCCTACAGGAAATATTCATGAGGTATACTTTTCTCCACCTGCTTAAACTCTTCAGCTAAATATTGTACTCTGAGCCATCTTTTAGCAGCGTTCATATCTTCCTTTACACACTTTCTGTGAGGGGATAAAGCTACCCTAGATTTCATCAAGGTATAGTAGTTAGTCCTAGGCTCTGATGCCATGGGGGACTGGACACGATGGCCAGAGCTTCGTAAAACAGTATATAAGGGAGGCATCATCTAGCCTACCTGAGCACTGTGCAATTGGGACTTTCTGCATATTGCGGATGGTCTGAATTTACCTTTCCCATACACTCGGGCATGACTGGCCACAGTTGAACTGACACTCTTCTTGGTCAATGCAGATAGAGTTTCTGCAACGGAACTTATATTTTCAATAAACTTTCTGTCAAAATTGGAGAATCCCAGAAAGTGCTCTGCCTCTTTGACTGAAGTGGGTTGAGGCGAAGACTGCCTGAAAATTGGCAGGGTCCATCTGGACACTTCCCTTGGACACCCAAAAGCCAAGGAATGAGATGGCTGGAACATGGAACTCACTCTTCTCCAGTTTAACGAAGTGCTTGTGCTTCAACAACTGGGCAAGAAGCTGCCTGATATGTTGAACGTGTTCCTTGAGGTTGCGGGAGACAATCAAAATATCATCCAAGTAAACAAACATAAAAATGTTAAGCTTCTCTCTTAGCACATCATTAATAAAAGTCTGGAAGACAGCTGGAGCATTAACCAGGCAAAAGGGCATTACCCATTCTGTTTGTGGTGATTTCCCAGGCATCTGCTACAGATTCAAAACGTTCTGCCCAGTTCAACAAAGTGCCTAGTGTTGGTCTTCTGCATAGTTAAGGCAAATAAGTGAGTAGCCACTTGACGTCAATAAAGTGTGCCGTCACAGAGGTAATTTGAATTGCTTACCCAGTCAGGGCAACACATTCGGTTTTCTCCAATAAATTCTCTTTATCTCCATTTTCATTATTACAAAGCTGCTGGACTCTTTTTGTCACTGTCTTTCTGCATGGAAGCTCATAAGTGGTTTCAGATGACACAATCTGTAGTATATTTTGCAGGACCTTATCTTCTACCACTCCAAGTGGTCTACAGTCGATTGCAACCCAGTGAGCAGGCTGTTGGTTATTTTTTTAGACATGAACTTATTTAACCTAGTCCTCTGACTTAAACCAGTCATCTGGTGTGGTACTTGTACTCGGAGTCGGGCTAACGTCCACATTAGCTGTTATATGTTTAGCATTGAGGTGATACTTGAGGATGAATGTGCTGCGGTACTTGCGAATTCCTTGTTGCATAGCTTCCATAAAACCAAGCTCTTGTCAACGATTCTATTGTATACTCAAGTCTGAGTATAGAGACTCAACCAATGAGAAACGTTCCGCGGTGCAAAAATAAGTGTGATTAATATGCATTAAGAAACGTCAACATTTTATTTTTGTGTAATTAATGAATCATAATTAACTTGTTAAAGTCCCAGCCCTAGTTGTAATATTACTATTACTGTTCTCTGTGGGAACATGTGCTTTCATAAAACTAACAAACAAAACAGACACAAGGGTCCAAAATACAAGACTTGTATTTTGTCAAACAGGTGTGGGGTATCAGGGTGATAGTGGAGTCAGGAGCAATGGTGCCAGTTTCAGGGTGGGAGATGCCAAGGATTATGATGTGGAAAGCATCCATGGAGACATGATCTTTGAAAGCTCAAGGAGGGTGGACCAAACTGGCCAGGCTGAACATGGCCCTCAGACGACAACAATTACACAATAAAAAAGACAAACATAAATCATCAACAGAAATATGAATATGAGTGGATTGGAAGCCGTAATAT
Organism: Triplophysa yarkandensis; assembly: GCA_033220385.1. NCBI lineage: Eukaryota > Metazoa > Chordata > Actinopteri > Cypriniformes > Nemacheilidae > Triplophysa > Triplophysa yarkandensis. The sequence goes on from CM065655.1 coordinate 13,181,948, forward strand.
TGGAAACATCAGCTACAAAATTACATTTACATTTTACATTTTACATTCAGTTATTTAGCAGATGCTTTTATCCAAAGCGACTTACAATAGTCGAGGAGACAATGAAGCGGTAAATAGCCGATACAACAATAGGTCAACAAGTGCTACAACAATGCTACCAAGTTACACAGAGAGAGAAGTTACACAGAGTGAGTAGGTTAGAAAAGAAGTGAGTTAGTGAGTTAGATGTAGCCGGAAAAGATGAGTTTTTAGGTGTTTTTTGAAGATAGAGACCGAGTCTGACAAGCGTGAAGCCAGAGGCAGATCGTTCCACCATCGAGGAACAGAAGCAGAGAACGTTCGAGAGAGAGATTTCTTACCCTTTTGAACTGGTACCACAAGTCTCAGCTCATTTGCGGAGTGCAGAGATCTTGAGGGTCTATACCTTTGCATTAGTGAGTTAAGGTAAGTGGGTGCTGAACCGGTGGTGGTCTTGTAGGCAATGAGAAGACATTTAAATTTGTAAGGGCTCACCACCCACTGGGCCAACGACGAACTCCAATGGCGTGGGTGAAGGGTTCTCGTGCTTTATCTCTATTTCCAGTTTCTTTGTTAAACACTAGTTTCAAACTAGCTTGTTACAATTTCCTATATTTTGATGACTTTATGGGTATATCCAATCTGACTCCAAATTAAATGAATCTTTAACATTGAGATTACTTTGCTTTTCCATACTCTAAGATTATTCTATCATTGTTAGTCTGTGTAGTACATAGGCTCACGACAGCCATTCTTTAAGCTTGGATCTCATGATCATATAAACTGCTAATCTGATCTAATCAGAGGTATACTAAATATACAGGGTATACTAAGTATAATAATAATAGTTTAGTCACGATTGTGCAACTAAATATAATAATAATAGTTTAGTCAAGATTATGCAACTAAATATAATAATAATGGTTTTAGTCACGATCATGCAACTTGCTAATCAGATGATGAGTATCTATACTGATTTGCAGTTGCCGGGTATACTAAATATAATAATAATAGTTTTGGTCAACTAGTCTGATTTTCTCAGTACCTTATCCTAGCATTAGAGTTTGTGGTAACATCAAATTCATCTATAAAATAACGGTCTTTAGAATATAATAAAATACCAATAACAACAATTTATTATGCCAGGCAGGGACAACTTAAATTCAATCAAAACAATGCATTTTTAAAGAAATCTTCGAATTCAACAAATCAACATAATATAAAATAAACCCATAGAGTCTTGTCATACCTGGCAATTTAAGACACACATATAGTGTGGGAAGTTCTGATTACAGATCCCTCCAAAAATAGAGAAGACATAGCATTGCATATCCTAAGACATACAGTGCTATGGGGTTCGTCCTGTTTGGATTTCCCCCGAATGCTGTGCCTGAGTTCCTTAAATATTCCAATGAAGTCGTAAATACCATAGTCCCTGTGAAACCAAACAGAATACCAAATGGCAACAACTCCTGTAATCAAGAGATGGACACACCTCCTGAAGAGGTGTAGATTATGTTAAAAGTTGGTACAACTTCATTATCCTTCATTTTAGGATTACAAAAAGTAGACCTTTTTGCCCATCGCACCATAACCTTCCAAATGATACTAAACATGATAATGAATCTATGCAACATCACAGACTTGACATATGTAATGATATCAATGTTTCTCACATTCCTGGTGATTTGAGCCTAAAGAGAAAGAGAGGAGGAGTTAGGGGGGAGAGTTCAGGTCAGTTCCCGGGCTCCAATGACCCCTGAAGTGAGGGACAGGGTTCCACTCCACAGGATGTAACACCAAATGAGTATATATTGTTTTATAATCTAGCACCACAAACAAACTCAGTTCTCGTCACTTTTCCATCTGCCTTACAAATTTAATGCGAGCTGCTACCGGAAGCCAATGTAGTATTATGAAGAGAGGTGTTACCTGGGTCCTTTTTGGTTCCTTGAACACCACTCTTGCCGCTGTTTTTTGAATCATCTGCAGAGGTTTAGTAGTGCACATCGGGAGTCCAGCAAGCAGCGCATTGCAGTAATCTAGCCTGGACAGGACCAGAGCTTGAACCAGGATTTGTGTGGAGTGTTCTGTGAGAAACTGTCTGATCTTCCTGATGTTGTAAAGCATGAATCTGCAGGATCTGACAGTCGCGGCAACATGATCTGTGAAGTTGAGCTGATCATCGATGATTACTCCCAAGTTTCTCGCAGACCTGGAGGGCACAATGGTTGATGCTCCTAGTTGGATAGAGAGAAATTAGCCAAGTTAGCAAAGTTTGTTGACTTTTCTTAAGTATGAGGCACTAGTTGGTTCTAATAGCTTTCTCTATGTAAGTTTGTTGTAAGTGTCAGAGTGTGCTTCTACTAATATACCTTAAGCTAATTCATTTTAGATTACACCCGTATTGTCGTCCTATTTTTCTTTTAAAAGGGGATACTGCTTAACATATACTGGATATACTAAATCTGTAGCACGCATACAAAACTCTTAGTTTTTTTGTTACAACTCTATTGTGCTTAATCTTAATGCATGTTATTGAGGCGTGTTTTTATAAAGAGAACATTATGTGTGTTTTCTGTTGACTGTTCTGGTGAATTTGCATGGTGATTTTTTGGACTGTTTAGTAATGTTTAGTAATACACCTGTTTCTCAGAAACTTTTTAATAAGAACTATTTTTTCAGTCTCAGCCAGAATAATGACGATGCAGTGTTTCAGACGTTCTCCTGCATTTGATCTTATAATTTTCTAATTACATGGATGGGATTTCTTATATGTTTTATTTATTTTTCCCGAATAAGCCTACGCATTCTGTTTTAGTGGAATCTGTTTCTCCAGAACAACTATATTGTGTCTGCAAACTCCCAAACAATATAATCAGTTTAATTTCATTATTAAAGAACTTTAAAGAACTAAAAATGCAGACTGTTTCTTGGTTAAAGGCACACAAGCACTGGCTGATCAGTCTGTCAGTTTTTTTCCGAGACTCGGAACCTGCGGGAATACCACAACTGAGGTGAGTCCCCCGAGCAAGGCACCGTCACCCCCACTGTTCTCCGGGCGTCGCAGCATGGCTGCTCACTGCTCCGGGTGTGAGTTCACAGTGTGTGTGTGTTCACTTACTGTGTGTGTGCACTAGGATGGGTTAAATGCAGAGCACAAATTCCAAGTATGGAGCTCCATACTTGGCAACATGTCATGTCACTTCAATACACCACAGTGTGTGCCATGACCTTCACCTAAAGTTTGCAGAAAACAATTTTAATAATTTTTTTTGGGATTTTTTGAAAATATGCCTGTATAACAAGAGTTAAAATTGGTGATAAAATAGTAATATTGTTTGCGATTCTTAAAAAATGACACAGTTAAAGATAGTGGACATCATCCCAGTGGTGCACAAGGAATCATGAAATTTACAAATCTGGTGGCGTTTGCAGAAATCATTTAGATTTTTATATTTTATTCCATGACTTTGGTATGCCTTTGTTATAGAATGAAACAGTAAAATGACAAGTAATCGTCTTTTAAAATTCCTACATAGTGTTTAGTTTAAAGAAATGTCTATTGTCATTTGATATGTTTTATACATCTGAGACTTTGCCACAAAATTATGATTAATTAAAGTTTAAGTAAAAAAGGCCTGCACTTCATTAACCTGACATCACACACTAATACATACGAAAGGTCATAGTTTCAAGATCCAGATGTTCTAAAATGACACAGACAGAAAACAAAAAAACATATACAGTGCATATACAGTAATTGTTTGCTGGTAAACATCTTAGCATTTATTTTCATAATACCTCCATAAGATGTCTATAGGTTAATAATCACAATTAACAATGTTATAATTGTCATTTGGACAATTCATGAAAACATAGTGTAGACGGAAATTTTTGCCTAAATGAGGGTTGTTAATAACAGGTGATCATAATTAATTTACTTGCATTTATTGAGCAAAATATTCCACGAGTAAACAATATTGCATATATTACATATGCAATGTGGATCATTAACTTAAAAAGCAACACAGATGTGCAATTAAATTTATTTTTAAGCGTAGATGGCATGACCGCACTTATCTAAAGTGCAGATGGCGTATCTCCAGTGAAAACTTTTTCAGACATCAGAAGCGAGTTGGCATCTCTAAGATTTTCCAAAGCAGTTTTACTATTTTCAGTTACATTATCAGCCACCTTTAGAATGGTCAGTTGTGTAGACATCTGCTTGGATGAGTTTTGCAATTTAATTTGAATGTTTTCCCTGCAATTTATTTGTTTACCATCCACAGATCTTAAATGTCTTGCAATGTTTTGCATTGTCAGCTATGAGGATATTCATGGATATTCAAAAAACATTTACATGATCAACTGTGTTCTGGCATAGATAAAGCTTTTCAGAATCACTCACAGGAAACATTCTGGCAAAAATGACCGTTGTAAATTTCCTGGATAATCAGTTTAATTACATTTTAAAGAACTTTAAAGTACTAAAATTGCAGAGTGTTTCCTGGTTAAGGGCACACAAGCACTGGCTCGCCAGTCTGTCCGGCTTTTTTTTATTTGCTGTCTGTAAACAAGCGGTTTCATTCAGATCTGGGTGATCCTTTGCTTTTATAAAGAATAGATATTTTGTTTTCATATTTCAATATTTTGTACTTCAAATGTCTAATACATGAATGGGCAACTTGTAAATCACCAAAAAACAGACCAAAGGGACATTACGATCAATCAACCCTTTAAGAGTCTGTATCAGAAAATTAAAACAAGTGAGCGAATTTGGGTGCTGACTTAAACAGTATTACATACACCATCAGTAATACTGGATTACTTTGCTTTATGAATTGCACTGTTCACTGTATCATTTGTTGTATTATTTGATATTAAACAGGAAAATAAGAAGCACTTGCCCTGCAATAAAAAGGATCACCTATCTTACAAACATACAGACACAAAAATAAAACATTCTTTAAAATATCTTCTTTTTTGTTCTGTGTAAGAAAGAAAGAAAGTTGTAGAGGTTTTAAATCAGAAGAAGGTAAGTTAATGATGACAAAACCTTTTTTTGGGTGAACTATCACTTTAAGTTTAAAGTTGTAAATATCTAAATTTGAGTGTAATTTTCCTAAATTAGCAAAGTACCTAACACAAGCATTTGAATTTGTTTTTTGTGTGTTTTTTGGAAGTTCTTTTGGGAAAAGAAAAGAAACCAGTGTATGATGCTATTTACATGATTTTCTTGTTATTTTCATAATTCATACAATTTAAAAAATCGTAGCAAAAATGTCACATTTTATTTAAGTTGACATGGAATTAGCCAAGATTATCCTGTGTAATCAATATTATATTTAATGTTACATTAAAATGTTCTTTCAGTGTATCTAGTATAATATGAAGAGCTATAAATCAGAACCAGAATCAGAATAACTTTTTATTTGCCAAGTTAATAATAAATAAATTCAATAACATTATACATTCAATAATATTAAAAATTTAAATTATAAGTTTATTAGAGAAATGCATAAAAGGTTTTGCATATAAAAAATGTACATGCTGTGCATTATACAAATGTAAAATTAAATGGATTCTATTATTCATACAAAAATCTGATAGGTAGTAGAAAATATGTTATCGATGGCGTGTATGAAATATGATTTGTCATACTTTAAGTTTAAAGGTTTGACTCTCAACTTATTTAGACTGTAATTTTCCTTACTTTGCAAAAGTACCCAACAAAAGATTTCAATATTTTCTTCAAGTTTTCTTGAAAGATCTTCAGGTTCTGTACACACACTCCTGATACCAGGTTGTGTTCAAACAACATTTAAAGTTGTTTGAACACAACCTGTGTTTTCCACATATGTGGATTTTTAAGTCAACACAGCTCAAATGTTCATGAAACTGGGCATATGTTCATAAATTTCTGAATTCAAGGTGCTTATTTAGCCTGAGATGCCTGTGAGCATTAGTTATTAGCATTAGTCCATCGTGAAATATGGCACCAGTAAACAGTAAATATTGCATATGTTACATCTTTACATGTAGATCATTAACGTAAAAAGCAACATAGATGAGCAAATTAATTCATGAAGCATAGATGGCGTGACCGCACTTATCTGAAGTGCAGGTGGCGTTTCTCCAGTGAAAAGTGTTTCAGACAGCGAAATCGTGAGAGTTGGCATCTCTAAGATTTTCCAAAGCAGTTTTACTATTTCCAGTTACATTTTCAGCCACCTTAACAATGGTCAGTTGTTCAGACATCTGCTTGAATGAGTTCTGCATTGAATTTGAATGTTTTCCCTACAATTCATTTGTTTACCATCTGCAGATCTTGTGCTTCTTAAAAAAGCACTCTAAATTGCATTGGTGGCTGGCAATGCAATTTAAATTAAGCTATTAAATATCACAGAAAACAGTCAGAGTCCATTCTGAAATAAAAGACCTTTTGTAAATTTCCTGGATTATCAGTTTTATTACATTTGTTAAGAACTTTAAAGTACTAAAAATGCAGACTGTTTCTTAGTAAAGGGCATAAAAGCACTGGCTCATCAGTCTGTCAGCTTGAAAAGTAGAGACAGACCTAAGTTGTGCAATCATTAACACAAATGTCCACAGTTTTTATGAGAAATCAAAGAACATGAATCCATTGGAGTTGGCAAATAATTTATAGAACATTTTTGTGATTTTTTTAATAGGTCTGTAATTAGTAAATGTTTTACAGATGTTGTTTTATTAGTCAGGTTATTGGTAGGAAATTAAAGAGGTCTCTTGACATTGTGTAGAACACGCTTGGTGAATCTCCTTCTCTGAACCATTACTGAAGTCTATTCGCACAACGCTAGTGAAATTTGAACTTGAACTGGCCAATGACGTCACTGAGGGGCTTGGGACTGGCAGTCCCCCGACGAGCTGGCGAAGAGCAAACTGGATGTGTGGTATCTTTAACTGGGCCACCGTCCAGAAGAAACTTGCGTCGTTTTTCCCCAAAGTTATGTGACGGTCACGTGACGGTCATGCTACACACTCTGAAGTGATGTGACGTGTTGCAAATTTGTGCCCTGCATCTAACCCATCCCAGTGTACACACACAGTAAGTAAATACACACGCATTGCGAACACACATATGGAGTAGTGGTGCATGCTGCGACGCTCTGGGAGCAGTGTGGGGGAACGGTGCCTTGCTCAAGGGACTCACCTCAGTCGTGGTATCCCCACTGGTTCTGAGTCTCGAACCAGCAACCTTCGGATCAGGAGTCTAAGACTCGAACCAACAGGCCACGACTGCCCTACAACTAGGCCAGGAAAAGTTCACGATGACCTCGTGAAAACATGGGCTTCTACCCAGTCTGGACCCGGTAGACGCGTTTAGAAAGCTTCTCGTCACAGGTGTATTTTGAGGTTCGCATTCAAGGATGCTGCATACCAATTCCCATTCCTCCCCTTCAGACTAGCTTTAGCGCAACACACTTTCACAAATGTGATAGATGTGGCATTTTCCCCACTGAGATTGAGCGGAAAGAGCTTTCTTAATTATCTGTACGATTGACTGGTCCTAGCCCACTCGCAGGAAACACTCCATGGTCAAGTTCAGGGGCTCCTGTCACACTTGAAATATTTGGGGCTGTGTGTGAACATGCAGAAGAGCATTCTGTTCCCCTTCGGTCAAGACATATTTAGGGGGTAGAGTTGGACACAATGTCAATGCAAGCTCATATATGCCCAGAACGTTTCCGACGTATTTTGTCGACTCTGGGCGTCTTTATATTAGGAAGCTATGTTGAATAAAAATGTTTAAGAGGCTTCGGGGACTGATGGCATAAGCGGCCGCAGTCTCCTACCACAAATGCATCCCCTCCAGCTCTAAATTAGGATATTATGTATATTATTATATATATCAAAGTTTAAAACTTTAAAGTTGAAGTGAAACTTTATGCTTCAGCTTTGTCTGTGAATCTGAAACTAATCTGTAGCATTTCAAATCTCCAGATTTGACATAATAAAGGACTACTTTGGATTTTTAGTGTTTGCTGTTGATTAAATGAAATAAGTATTATTGGTAAATATTTGTGTAAATGTAAGTAACTTTAAAATAATTATTCTTTATGCACTCTGAAGTTATATGAATGTGTTTGGGCCTGCAGGCTGTGGTATTTCATTCATGAAGTTAAAGACTTTGATGCCCGTTTCATGACGGAAGAAAGGAATATCTTATATTGTTCGCTTTTCTTGATGAGCAGCGAGGTACGATAAGTTTTCATTCACTGTTAGTCAGAAAATGTTTGCACATATGCATGGTATATTTTGCTGTGTAATTCATGTGTGTTATGTTTAATACAGTTTTCACGGTGCTAGGATAATGGATTAAATACTGAGTTTGCGAACTAAATAAAATACATCTTATGCATCAGTCAAGACTCTCTCTCTCTCTTTTGGATCAAAGAACCGCTATTGACATTATTGAAACTTTTCAGCACATCTATGCAGCATCTCATTGAACTGTATTGTTCTATATGCCAGATTTATAAGAGTAATGTCGTCTGCTTCACAAGCTTAATGGACAGGTCTTTAGCGGTGAAGTCGTTTGTGTACAGGGAGAAGAGCAGAGCGATGGAACACATCCTTGTGGGGCACCCGTGCTGGCGGCTTTCATACATGATTTTGTTCATTGCTGGTGATCCATTGACGGACAGGGCTAGGGACAGACAGCTGGGTCTGTTTGATCTGGAGCAGTGATGGGATGATGGTGTTGAAGGAAGCGCTTAAGTCCACGAACATAATCCTCGCACAAGTTCCTGGTATGTCCAGATGATGTAGGTTATAATTCCATGTTGACTCTCTCTCTTGCTCTGTGGGCAAACTTCAGGGGGTCAAGCAAGGGGTCACTGATGTCCTTGAAATATGCCAAAACCAGTCTTTCAAATGACTTCTTGGCTACAGATGTTAAAGCCACAGGTCTGTAATTGAGTCCTGTGATCTTTGGTTTCTTAGGGATTGGGGTGATGGTGGAGCGTTTAAAGCATGAAGGGACTTTGCCCGGCTCCATTGATCTGTTGAAGACAGGAGCCAGCTGGTCAACGCAGGTTTCAGACAGACTGGTGATGCACGGTCGCGGCCTGGTGCGTTCCTTCACTTTTGTTTTTTAAGGATCTGATGCACATTATCCTCACTGATCTGAAGTGCAGGGCAGGAGTGGAGGGGGATGGCTGGAGTTTTTTGGCATGGCTCCTCAATTTCAATCCCACTCGAATCTCCTTAGTCAATCCTTTCCTGGCTTGATTAACTACTGACGTTATTTTTAGTAATGATAAAATGTCTTTTTTTTTATCATTTAATTCCAAAATCTAGATTGTTATGATACTCTTATTGCTCCCAGCAAGAATGCCATGTGCAACAGTGGTAGAAGTTTTTTCATAACAATATAAATAATATTGAAATACATACACTGTCATCTCACCAGTAACCTTGGTAACAGTAAAGGTTGAGGAAGCCTTAGTCTGTTCTTTCCTTACTGGTCCAATGAAGAATTACACAGCAGGCCAACATAAAAACTAACGCAGATTAGAAATAGTAAACTAAATAATAAACTAATAATAACAAAGAAAAACTAAAAATAATACAAAGAAGCTTAACCAAAAATATGAACAAAATGCAGAATGGTACCTGGAACAGAAAGTCCAATCAACCTAATTCTGACTGTTCAACAGTATTAATTTTCATTTATTTGCTAATTTATCTTACCATTTCTTTCTTCCAAATATTTTCCTCAGCTGTGAATTACTTGAGTACATGTGTTTACATATTCAAATAAAGTGACTGTCCTATACATTGTTTTATTTGCATGTCTTCCACATGATTTACATACAATTTTGGACACATCACAATTTAAGAGTCACAAAACTTGAGCTTCACTACTGCATTGAAACATCACATCAGTCTTCTGCTTGTCCTTTGTGGACTGACAACAGGTTTAATAAGAGATCACATCTTCGTGAACACCACAAAGAACTGGACTGATGCTCAGAGTTACTGCAGAGAGCATTACACAGACCTGTCAACCGTCCAAAGTGTTGAAGAACAGCAGATTCTTATAAAGCTAAAAGCAGGAGACACATCACACACTTGGATCGGGCTCTCAAGGAACATGACCAACTTTAATACTTTTCTGTGGTCTGATGGTGATTTCTTCTCCTACTCTCACTGGGAAGCCGGACAACCAAATAATATAATAGGAATTCAACACTGTGTATCCACTTCTAATACATGGTATGACTATGAGTGTTTTAAGCTTCAATCATTTTTCTGCTACAAAACAATTTCTCTTATTAAAGAGAAGATGACATGGGAGGATGCTCTAAAGTATTGCAGGGCTCACCACACTGATCTGGCCAGCTTGACAACTAACATAAAAGTGCAGATAGTTAAAAATGGAACACTTGATACCCAAACAGACAGTTTGTGGACAGGCTTGCGCTTCTTGGCTGGAGAATGGTTCTGGGTGGATGGAAAGCCTCTGGGGGATCAAATCACACTTCCAGAGTGCCCAGTTCAGCCCAATCGCTGTGGAGCCCGCAACACAAAAACCGACACCTGGGAGAACAGAGACTGTGAAGAAAAGCTCAACTTTCTCTGCATCTGAAGGTAAGTTAATGTTAATATTACAAGAATATGACACGTTTCTAATGTTGCATATGTCTCTAATGTTGCAAACAGTATTTGTTGCAATTATATTTTTCTGAAAAATTTACATTAAAATCACAGTTTCCTTACCATCTTGTCGTTTCAACTCGAACCACTTTTACCCGCAAAATGCAAGAAAATGTTTTTTTAACAATGTTAGTTGTAGGCGCCCATTCACTTACATTGCTTTTGGGTCCATACAATAGAACTAAAAGGTGTCATTGCTGTGTGGTTAACAACTTTCTCCAAATTATCTTTTATTGTGTTCTGCAAAAGAAAGTCATACAGGTTTGACATGAGAAAGGTGTGAGTAAATTATGAGAAGAATTATTAATTAACTAGCAGACGTACAACTGTACAACAGTTATAATTATAACTTTTTTAAATTTTTAAATTATAAATTATAAACATTTTTAATTATAAAAAATTATAATGCAGATGACTAGGGAAGACAACACAAGTATTTATAAGCAACAGCTCCAGATATGAGTATGAGAAGGACTATACTAGTAATTAGAGAATACTGATTAACCAGTAAAGATGTATGTGTGAAAGCGGCTGTCAATAAATTGTTGAATAAACTTAACTTATTTTTCTAATGTGCAGATGAACATTTTTTTTATGTTGATCAGATGTTAATTTGCTAATTCATTTGTTTTCATAAATGAAACTCAATATATTCAATCTCTTCTTTTTAGGAGAATTTCCCAATGCTGTGTTTAACTGAAGGGAACTGGAATGGACAAACAATCCATAGGAAATCATGAACTCTTTTTCAAACTCTTTTCTTCTCTATACTTATAAAAAAGAGAGCACAAAATGTATGCAAGACCTTGCTCATTGACAGATATAAAGTGCTATTTGGTAAATGTAAACTCATTAAATTTTGATCAAATGATAGGGTATAGATTATGAATACAAGAAATGGTCCATAATCACCAGGGCAAAACTCAAAGGAAAAGGTAATTCAGAGACCAGACAAAAAAACATGGAAACACACATACAAGACTGATACAAGAATGATAATATGTCCAGCATTGGGGCATGGAAAATTCAGGAATTGCAAAGAATTTTATGAGATATTTAAAAATAGACATTGCTTTTATTTAGAGTAAGGTACAATACATGTTTGGTTAGTATATTGAAGGTTCATAATAATGGTTATTATGGAATTATGGTAATGTAGGAAGTTTTGAGGACATTTGTGATGTCAGATATGGACAATTAATTCTCAAATGTTTGTTTGTTTCCTAGTTGAGTATAATGCAAAAATTTCCTTATTTATGTTACAAATTTTTTATAATCATTATTGAATTAAAGGGATTATGCAAAAATTAAAAATTTGTTCTTATCATTCGTCCTTATTCCTAAGCCATACATAGAAGATGAATTTGTCACATTGTGTTATGTTCTTAAATATATAATATGAACTAATATTACGTATAACATTTTCAGTAATGATCTTGTAATTTGCTGTGTAAAAACATCTGCTCAACACATAAAGGTCTGTATATCCATTCTTATTCATAAAAATTTTTCGGACATCTTCTAGAGTCTGTATGATATCTGACATAAGAGATTTATTGTAGATAGTAATGTAAAATGTGATAGTAGTGTAAAATGTACATGTGCTATCAAGGAACATTCCAATGTGCATAGTGACCGACAAAACAAATACTCTGAATGATTAAACTTGCAATCTTTTGAGTAAAACAAGAGACGGAAGCATGGAAATCTTTCTCTTAACCAAAAGTTTAAAGTTAAGAATAAAAGCACATAATATATTATGTTATTAAATATTTCACATTCATCTGTACATTATTCCTCACTTAAGGGATAGTTTACCCCTATTGGGCGACAAAAGAAGATATTTTTAAGTATATTGGTAGTGAAACATCAATAGCACCCATTTAACCGCCTTTAGCTCTGCATCATTAGTTTAGGATAGAAGTTAAGCATTTATCCCATTTTAAAGACCTGCTAAAGAAGAGATTTTTGGTCAGGATTACTGCATGTCATCTGTTTTCTTACACTAGATGACAGATCATATTACTTTCACTTTGTTTCATAAGAGCACAATTTCCAACTACAACTGAAAACAGAACACACACACTTCAGTGTTTTGATCTAATACGTTTTCACATTTCTTGTTTTTTTTTTTAGGTCCTGAGCCCTTATGTATCACATCTATCAAAGTGCCACGTAACACACAGTTTAGAGCTCCTGTTATTACAAAGTTACAGATAAACTGTACTGTAATTATAGAAAAATGTGATGGGAAACGTAAAATGTGTATTTATTTGGACCCAAGATGATCCATCAGAGGTAAATGGAACAAATGACAAAGGCAATACTGTCCTTGGAGTATGACGTGGAGATCCTGGACAAAGAGCAGAGAACATTGAAGTTGGAGACACACAAACGGGGAACACTGGAGGTTAACTTGGGACACTGGAGACAGGTAAATTTGACAACAGGAAGTCCTAGTAGCAGGCATGTAGGTAAACTAAGTACAAGTGTGTAAGTGTCTTTAAACTGTGGATTGGTGAGGGACTTGATGAGAGGCAGGTTTGAGTGATAAGTTTTCTGCACTGTAAACCCTAATGTTGTCTTTACTTAAACAATCAAGTTCTGTTGACTAAACATTACTTAAAATTTTACATTTTGGTCCTGTCACTTCAAAATATGAGTTGATTGAACTTATTTACTTTCAAAATGCATAAACTTAAGATTTCAAGTGATGTGAGCTCAAGATCATGATTAATTCTTTGAAAAAATAGGTCATTTTCAGAAATGTAGTCTTCTTGACTGTACAATTATAATACCATATGCAATAATTTAATAATTTTTATAATGTTATATATTATAATACCTTTTGTGAAAGGTCTTTTTTTGTTAATCAGAAAACAAATGATTTCAATGACAGTTATTGACCATAATGGGAGTGAATATACTTATTTTTATTTTGGGAAACAACTTTTCAGAGTGGATTAACTTTAATACATACAAGTGTTGTTGTGACAATGCGTTGCACAGTTTTCACTAAAGCCTTTTGTATGCACGTACATTTCTGTAACGTTAATATTAACACGCATACACGCCTGGTAGATAAAATGCGTGAAAGAGTTCCTCACAGACTCCCACGTTTCATGAAAAATCATCCTAATCGCCTCATTCTCTTATCGATAAGGTTTTGTTCGTTTTTTTTATTTCCTGCGATCAGAAACGTGCCGAGCTCTGTTTCTATGTTCAAATCTTTCCCACTTTGCTCTGAAAGCGGCTGTCATTTGCAGATGAACAGCGTGAAATCACTTTGATACAGCCTTATATTTCCGACAAGCGCATGATGTGTACAATCGGGACAATTTCAATGATTTTGATACGTAAACGTTTGAAGAAAATACAGTGTTTGTATTGTAATGACCTGGAGGTCAGTGCTGGCAGCCAGGTGCGTTATGGGTATTTGTTGGGTGTTCAATTGTGGGTGGGATGTTTGAGTAGATGTCACCATTGTGGAGAGAGAGTTGTGGATGAATGACTTATGGTATAACCTTGCATGCGTTACGTTCAAGCAGTGAACTCTCAATAAAAGAGCAACAGATAATACTGCCTTGTGTGGATTATTAGTCAATGCCTCTGCTCACAAAGACACTCAAGGTCGTGCGGTGTATAGGACATGAGTGTTCTTTCTGCCTGCTCACGATAGTGTATCGCGTCGTGTAGGTGCTAGCGCCCCGCTAGTCGATAGCTTTTAAAAGTATAGTTTAGCTCCAGTCAGCCCACCTTAGTAGAACAACTGGGAGTTGTTACAGTATGTATATAGGACCCGTACAGTATGTATATAGGACCCGTAGACTGTATTCAGTTTCATAGGTTTGCTTCATCTGTTCTTGCTCTAATGTGATTGGCCATGCAATGAGTCCTGCCTAGCAACAAGATAATTAATGCACTGATTGGTGGATTACAAAATCGGCCCTGACCTTTCGGCCTGGTCTGTTCCGTTGCTGGCTGCTGACACCAAATTTCAAGACGGAAGTTTTTCTTCATGGGCTATGTTCGGTGAGTAAAATTATGTTGATATAAAGTTATTTTGTGTGATTTGTAGGAATGAAATATCTATTTAAATCCTTGTGGTACGTTTCTGTAATAAGTAATAAGATAACACAGCCATAATTACAATATTTCCCGGTAAAATAATGCCAGCGTAGCCATCAATTACGTTAACAATATGGATTTGTGATGGTATGATAACCGAGATAAATGATTCTTATGATCTTCGTTAATACACTTTATAATAGTTAAATTTTGTTTTTCTGTGGGAAACGACATGGCAACCACTTTTGAGATCAGGTAACGTTATGTTTTTCCCCGCTCAAACTTTGCCCACCTCGCCATTAATTAACAATATTTTCTAAATGATTTTGTGATGGTATTATTATTGAAACGATGGCTTATTTCTAGTGAGGTATACATATTTGATGAAGTCGCCTAATCGTTTTCGTGTAAGAGAAAGAACATGGCAGCTATTACTTCCGTTAGACCATGTGGGTTATTTTTTCCCAGGCAAACTTTGTCAGTGTCGCCATGAATTGACAATATTTCTTCTCTGACTTCGTTAAACTGAATATTTTCAACTTTCTGTTACAGGTGACATGCGGAGATTTGGAAATGTAAGTATTGCATTTTTGACTCTGCAAAAAGAGGGAAACTTCTCAAACATTATCGTTTGAAACATGGTGGTCATGCTAAAACTTTACCCTTTCCATGCCTACACAATGAATTTGTCCATTAGTATTTTAAAAGTTCATCTGGAAAAATTCATACAAAAAGACAATTGGGACATGATCAGGAAATAGCACCACTTACATTTACTTGTCAGCATTGTGAATTTCTGAGCCTGTCCACGAAGCAGATTTCCATTACAGTATAGTATAGTTTGAACTGCAATATTGTGACATTTGGACCAAAGACACTGAACATGTTCAGTATGTTTTAGTTTAGTTTGCCGTGTTTGCACAAAGCTTAAATGGTGAAATGCAGTAAGAATGCAGTTCTCATGTTTAGCCTACATGTTCAGTACAATTAACAATTGTGAGGTATGAAAAGAGTAATTATGAAGAGTTGTTAAAATAATGGAAGTGCACTAGTTAATGGACACTTTATAGTGTTGATGTTAACCTGTACTGTAAAACTGAAATTCTGTTTAATGACACTATCTGTTGTGTATGTTTTATTTTAGTTTGCTAATTTTGCACAAATCTTAAACAGCCAAATGTAAAAGTTTTGTTACATATACACAATTGTTATACTTGAGTGAAATATATGTGCAATGTATGTTGTACAATTGATGTACTGCACTAGTTAGGTTTATTACCACCTTTACAGTGTAGCTGTGACCCATTTCCATTACTGTTCAGCGTTTACTGTATTTTCATTAATATGGTGACATTGTCGATAAAATGTCAAAGATTAAATATGCTGTTCACTGTTTAATTTCAATTTAGTCAAGCTTGCAGTCAAAAATAATTCAGTTTAAGTTACATTTCCATGTTGAGTTAACTAAAATATATAAGTACGCTTGAAATTAATACCAAGTTAAGTGAACATAATTGTTAAAGTACACTAAATAAGTGCCAAGTTTGGTGAACTGAACAATTTAAGTATAGTCTACAAGACCACAAGTTAAATAAACTAAAACATGCAAGTTTTGGGAGGCTCCATTACTCAATTAAAATGAGGCAACGAATTTACTCAAATTATTTCAGTCAACTCATTGGGGTTTTCAGGGTGGTAAGGTAGTACCCTGTAATTGAATGGCAGAGTCTGGCATGTCTGTGACAATTAATGGTTAGTGTAACGAGGCTGTTCTAGGTGGGGAATGAATCCAAGAGCAGAGATGATCAAACATGATCAAACAACAAGGAGTCATGGGTCTTCATCACAAAAACTGCTTTTACTAATAAAGGGCACAACAAAACAAGAGAAGCCAGGTTTCCAAGAAACAGTACAAAGAAAAGGAGACATAAGGGCCCAAAAACTTGCTTAGCTTGTATCAGGTAACATAGGCTCAAGACTGAACAATAAGGCATGGCACAAACACACTTATATAGGGCAGATACAGGTGTGATGCATCAGGTATAATGAGTGGTAGTGTTCAGCAGGAGTCAGGTGAGAGGCGCCACCTGCCGACCCGGAGGAAAATAGCACTCCATTAAAGGGTTCCTTACCGACGGGTAAGCTATTTGATTTGTAAGTTATTTGATTATAATAAAAGAGCATAGAATGCATTAGTTATAATTCCAAGTTTATGTAAATGTTAATTTTATGTAATTTTATATATAATCCAGAAAGGTAATGGGAGTCTGCAGTGGTTAAAGCCCTCTGTGCACATCTCTGGAGAATATTAGGGCTAGTGGTTATTGTAAATGCTTTATCATTATTAATCATCAAATGTCGAGTCGAGTGGTTTTGAGATTTTTGATTTCAGTGAATCAACGAAACATTTACTGGGAGACGTGTCGTGTCTATTTAAAAAAATCACTTAAAATGACGTGATGAAGGAAAAGAGAGTTGGACATCTGTTTTTAGCTGGCTGTCACTGGTTGCCATTCGTCTGACAAAATAAATTAAAAACAGAGACATCTTTCTGTGTTTTCAGTGACAGTTGCATTTCACTTGATTTTTTTTTTTTAGAATTAATTAATAGATTACTGATTCACCATTAAAAATGCTTCAGATCTTTCCCCAACGATAACGCCGCCGGACCTGATGGAATTTAATTTTATAAGAAATATTCTCAAAAACTTGCTCCTCTGATGCTCAGATTATTTAATCATTCTATTGATAAGCAGGAATTTACACAGTCAATGTACGACGCAAATATTTCTTAAAAGGAAAAGATGAAACAGATCCAGCATCTTATCGTCCCATAGCCTTTCTAAATTTCGATAAGAAAATTTTTACTAAGATCCTTGCAAACAGAGTTAATGAATGTATAGCAAAAATTCATTGCTGTGAGACCCTTAATAAACATTTTATACTCAAGACAAGATTCTTCTTCAAATGTCGCCATCTTATCCCTGGACGCTGAAAAGGCGTTCGACCAAATTGAATGGAATAATATTATTGCAGTGCTTCAGGAATTTGATCTAGGAGAATATTTCTCCTGCTGGGTGAAAATGCTTTATGCCAAACCTAGGGCTTTGGTGCTCACCAATTTCGATAAGTCCTCACAATTCGTATTGCATAGAGGCACTAGACAGGGGTCCCCACTCTCACCCCTGCTTTGTGCCATAGCTATAGAACCAGTTAAGACTGCTATTAGAAATAACCAATAACATAAATATTTGTTTCCATCTTCAGGGCAACTCATAAGGACGAGTTACAGTTAAATTCCCACCTAAGCATGGTTTGTGCGCCTAGAAAAAAGCTGCTACAGCTTTACTCAAAATTGAATGATGCCAGGCTGGTAGTTTTACACAAGGAAATGACTGATGGCAACAATGATCCTAAAGAGCTCTTTTATCTGCCCCACTGTGGAAAATGGAACCATCTTTATTTATATTTTACCACATTATATTAAAACTGGACTATACAAGGGCGTAGATTTGGTCAGGACATTTAACTCCACCCATCTAAACATCCCCCATCCCCTGCCACATCTCAACTCGATCAACGGAATGCATGTTTTTTTTAATATGCTGCAAAATCACTTATCATTAATACTAGCAACGCATCGATTGATATTAATACACTCGAAATGCAACTCATTAATTTGAATTAAGGAATAGTTTAATAACTGACAAACATATACTTTAATAAATACTATTCTTTATTTAGTGCAAATGAAACATTTCAAACATTAGTTTATATATAAAAGTAGTGCAGTATGATGTGGTGATAAGTCCACAAAACCAACAAATTAACATGATCACAGGAAAAAGGGTAGCTTTCTCTGTGAAACCACAAAGCTGATTCCAAAAAAGTGGGGACATTGTACAAATTGTCAATATCATTGTACAAATTTAAAATCATTTATTAATCTCATAAGCTTACATTTTATTCACAATATAATATAGATAACATATCATACGTTGAAAGTGAGACTTTTCTCATGAGAGCTACAAATTCCCAAAAAGTTGGGACTGGTCACAATAAGACGACGGAAATGTTAATTGTACATATAAGGAATAGCTGGAGGACCAACTTACAATTTATTAGATCAATTGGCAACATGATTGGGTATAAAAAGAACCTCCCAGAGTGGCAGTGTCTCTCAGAGGTCAAGATGGGAAGAGGATCACCAATACCCCCAATGCTGCATGTGTAAATAGTGTTACAATATCAGAAAGGAGTTTCTCAGAGAAATATTGCTTACAGTTATCTGTCTGTCTATCTATCATTTCCACATGTAGGAAAGGCATCATCAATGTTGATAGGTATATCCAAGTTCTAGAACAACATATGCTCCTATCCAGAAACCGTCTCTTTCAGGAAAGACCTTGAATGTACCAAAATGACGATGCCATACCCCATACTGCATCAATTACAACATCATGGCTGAAATGGCCAGCCTGAAGTCCAGATCTTTCACCCATAGACAACATTTGGGCTTCATAAAGAGGAAGATGAGACAGTAGACAATATCCCTCTTCCTAAACTTTGCAACTTGTCTCTTCAGTCCCGAGACGTTTGGAGAATGTTATCAAAAAGATGAAGGTATGCCACACAGTGGTAAAAATGGCCTTGTCCCAACTTTTTGAGATGTGTTGATGCCACGGAATTTAAAATCAACTTTTTGTCCCCTAAAATTATACAATTGATAGGTCATCTATGTTGTATTATGAATAAAATATTTAAATTTGAAACTTCCACATCGTTTCATTCTGTTTTTATTCACAATTTGTACAGTGTCCCAACTTTTTTGTAATGGGTTTGTACTATCCAGTCATCATTCAACATGACGTTTGACCTCTCCTCTCCATCACTGTCTGATATACAGATCTTTATCTGACAAAAAATTATTAAATTATTAAATTAAATCATTCTATTTCAATTATTCTGAGTCTTAGTGTACAAATCCGTAATTAAATCATTCATGTTTCACAAGTCAATTTGAGTATGCAGCATATCAATATCTTTCACAAGACGGATTTATGACAAATAATCATCATTAGTTAAGGAAAACTGACGGATTATATTTATACTTTTATATTTATCTGTTTAATCTGTTTACAGAGCCTTCCCTGCTATAATGAATATTTATCAAGCCATTTCCAGACAGGTGATAGGGGAGGTCCTTGACTTCTCGACTCCATAAAAACTACACAGTTGCTGGATGAGAGTGGATTCAAAATTACGGCCCTGGTCAGAGTGGATACGACCTGGCACGCCAAATTTACCAAACTACTCTACCACCATTATATTTTGTTTTTTATAAAAATATCAGTCATTACTAACCAGTCATTGCTAAGCCCGGACCTTGAGGGCTCTAGCACAGTGAAGTCCTAATTTCATTTGGACGGGCAACCAATAAGTGTCCCATAAAACTACCAGGTGCAGTGGGGACACCTTTAGCTCGCTGGCACCGCTCGCAATCCTGGCACCAGAAGGCGATATCTGCGGACATCCCCGGCCAGTAGAATTGCTGCCGCACAAGCTGGGATGTACGTTCCACCCCCTGGTGCCCATGCTGTTGGTGAAGCTGGGTCAAGACTTCGTTTTTCATGACTGCTGGCTATAACACCTGGAAGACCTCCTTGCTATCGTCTGGGCGAAACACACACCAACAGAGCACACAATCAGTCTCGACCAGGCGGTCCCACTGAAGCAGAATAACTACAGACTTTGAGGGTTTCTTACGCTCTTCAGGAGTTGGGGCCAACTAGCGTCTCCAAAACACCAACAACTCCCCTATTACCAGACCTGTTACCTGCTGAGCACCCATGTCGCTTATAGAGGAACAAGGACATGAGGTAACACGATTTACCTAGGCCACCTGTTTAATGCTGCGTTCACACCAGATGCGAATTTTCGCATGTTGACGCGCCACACGCGTGTAGTTTGACGCTTGTACATTTAAGTTTATTCGCGTGTACAATTTGCATCATTCGCGTCCAACGTGCCATTCACGCAGGGGGCTGGGGCTTCTGTCAGGGGAAATCATCCATTTATCAGAGGAAAAGTCTTTTTATTGTAAAATAAAGTTATTAAACTTCATGTGAAGGCTTTATTTATAGTCTCAATATGTGTATAAAGCTCAAATTGAGTAATATAATTTTTTTTCTTCACTAAATTTCTTCCAGTAAATATCACTTTTATTCCTGTCTTTGTTGAAGTATAAAAAAAGTGTAATGTGTATTTATAAAGCTCTGTGTTTCCACAAAGAGCGCTGATGACTTTCTCCTCCATGCTTGATTTAGATAAAGAAAGCTTCTGATTGGTTAACCTGGCGCGAAATTTCGCCAAAGTAAAAAAAAATATTTTTCCAACGCGCAATGGACACAACCCCTGAACTTCTCCTGTACCCGAAAAGTTTTATCTTGACAAGGCATCAGAATTCACATTAGTTTTCCCTGAGCTATATTTAACCCTAAAGTCAAACGCTGCCACTTGGGCAGCCCATTCTGAGTATGGGTCACCGTACTATACATACTCCTATAGTAGGACAAAAGACGAAAGAAAATGGTGAGCCAATTCAGCTTCTTTATGGTCTATTTCTACACATTGAGTGCTGTACAGGGATCACAAGAACCCTTGATCTAGTTTTGTTTGTAGTTTCTCTTTTTTGAGAGGTGATTTAAATGTTTTTGTCTTGAAAAGCAGAAGGAAAATGTAGAGCTTGTGCTGTCTCTCTGGGGAGAGTCCAATGTAAGCTGCCGCCACATCTCTTTGTAGGTCATGTGACTGAACATTATAGATAGTACAATATTATCAGTAAAGAGGCATATTCATTATTTGGCATGTATCCATAATTTCAAGGGCGTAGATTTGCTCTGGACATTGGTGGGGACCTATGACTCCAATATTATATTTGCTTATTTTGGATTTCATGAGAGCTATACATTCCAAAAAAGTTGGGATAGTTTCAGAGAATCTGGAACACTCTCTATACGTAAGGGTCAAAACAGTACAGCATGCCTGTGATCTTCGGGCCCTTAGACAGCACTGCATAACATACAGGAATGCTACTTTACTGGAAATAACAACATGGGCTCAGGAATATTTCCAGAAAACATTGTCGTGAACACAATCCACCATGCCCTTCACCTTTGTGGGTTAAAATTCTATAGGTCAAAAAAGAAGCCATATCTAAAACTGATCCAGAAATGTAGTCGCTTTCTCTGGGCCAAGGCTCATTTACGATGGACAGTGGCAAAGTGGAAAAAAGTTTTTTGGTCAGAGGATCAAAATTTGAAGGCATTCCTTATTAGCATTGACTGATTGCCTCCGCCTATTATTCGTAACAATGTTAAATCTCGGGACATCTAGGCACAATAATATAAAGTCATCACTGTCTGTCTGATATACAGCACAGTTGTTTAGGTTCTGTCACCTGACAAAACAGGATAAACACATGCCGTTAAATCAAAAATAATTTTATCTTAGTGTGCAAATCTGGAAACAAATCATTAATGTTTGCCAAGTCAGTAAATGCATTTTAAATACTATTTGTGTGAAGTGGGTTGTCTGTTGGTGAACTGTCAAAAAATCAAAGCTATGGCAATATTAGTATGTAGCATACCAATTTCTTCCACAAGACTGAAATCTGACAGATAGTGATCATTAGATAATGAAAACTAACAGAGATTCTACTTTTAATTTTACATTTAGCTTAAGTCTGTATTCACAGACTATAGCCTGCCATCTCTAAAATGAATGTGCATCAAAGCAGTAAAGAACCCCACTAGCATTAAAATTAACTTTTGATGTTACTTTGATGGACTCATTCACCAGCAAACTTGAAGTCTCTTACAGTTTGAAAAAAGCTCCTTATCTCCAGCTTTTTTTTGCGAGTATCTTGTATTTGTCACTGTATTTGGTGCTGCTTGTATTTGAGCACAGCCATAGCCCATCTCATGATAGCAGAGAAAGGCTCAGCCAATTGAAATGTCCATATGTGTTATTGGGTGACTCGAGGAGAGAACGTGATTTATTCGTTTCTTGTTTTATGGTTCTTTGCGCTCGTTTCCTAGATGGCCTCAGCACAACCTTAAAGGACAAGGTTGCCCTGCTTGCCGTGAGAACTGGAGAACATCATTGACCTCTGCCTGTGTGTGGAGACCCGCCTTAGTGCTCGTCTCCGTCGCTGACTGTTACCTACCTCCTTGCGTTCTCCCACCTGCCGAAATATCCTTCTCTACCCCTACGGAGGAACCAATCCAACTTGGGCGATCCCGGATCACCCTGGATCAAAAACAGCAGAGCCTCCTTTATGCTCACGGTGGTGGATCACTTCTCCAAGGCAGTCCATTTTGTTTTCCTCCCCAAACTCCCCTCAGCCCGAGCAGAAACCGCTCAACTGTTGACAGATCATGTCTTCTGCCTCCATCCTTGTCGATTGATGTTTTGTCCAACAGGGTTCCTCATCTAACTTCTCGGTTTTGAAAGGAATCCTGTTGACACATTGATGGCAATGTGATTCTGTCTTCTGGTTTCCACCCTCAGACCAATGGCCAGTGCGAATGTGCCAACCAGGATCTCGAGTGGAGACACTGCTGTCTGGCATTTCATGTTCCCGGTACCTGGAGCCAGGCAGATTTGTTGGATTGAATACGCCTGAATATGTTGGATTGAATAGTAGACATGTCTGTTTGTGTGCGTGTTTGACATCATGCCATGTGCTCTATGGCTGCATCACTCACCCTGCCCATGTCTCCCTCGCGGCATCCTAGATCACTGGCTCCTCATTACCTTATCAACTACACACCCAATCCCATTTTGCTAATTTTCTTCTGCTCTAGTAAATCAATTTTGTTCTCTTTTCTTGTGTCAGTACATTGCCTTATGGTACCCAGGTTTCTTCGTCATAGCCTAAGCCCTTGTTTAGTCATGTTGTGTTTGAGTCCATGTCTTGTGGGTAAATATTCCCTGTTATGATTATTTTTTCGTTTGATAGGATTTTTTGTGCGGGGTCAAGATTCCTTCCTCCGTGTTTTAAACAGTTTGTGCCGGTACAAGATTCCTCCCCCTTTTTTTCGGGCCAGGTCGAGTTTCCTCCCGTGCATCTTGAATAACCCACCACAGAGAATTATTCATGTGAATCGAGATACCTCGCCGCATCCTTTGAGGCGTTGAGGCCTTTTTTTCCTGTAGGCTCCAGGGAGGAGTTCTATATAGACTTCTTAGTTGGACTTATAGTTTCTCTGCTCTGCTGTGCTTTTTGATACTTCAAATAAATTTGTTGCTACCCTGAACCTTAGTCTTTGTGTCCATTATGACTCACAGACCTTGCAAAAAAGAGAATGATATATCCGTTTCTTGCTTTAGAAATAGCAACCCCTTTAAGCACATGCTATGCAACAAAATTAAATATATATTAAATATAACTTAAGTTTAGAAAATGTTGTTCATATAGTCAAGGCAAAACATGAATAAAACAGAACTATTCATCTATAAGTTTTACTCTTGGTTTAACTCAAGCTAATTTAGATAAACAAAAAAAGGGTTACCCAATGCCCTGATGATGAACTTTACACTTTATAAGTTCATCGTCCAGTAGTTCAGCCCGCAGCTGAATGGAACTGACCACCATTGTAGTGCCATCTCCCAGCTGGTAGAATGATGTCACGGAAGGGCCGAGTGTTTGGTTATGACCCTCTAAATTCCAAGAGATGTCTGTAGAAGGACAGGACAAAGCTGTGCAGTTCGCCTCAACAATGTCTTGTAAAGAAAAGATGTAGGTTAGGGTAGGACTAAAAGTTAAATTATTTAGTGTTGCATATTCCATTAAAGCCACAGAGTGCAATAGAGTCCTTCTCTATTGCCCATGTCTAAAAGCTTTTGCCCGTTCGTAATGCAAAAGGAGATCTTGTCGATTCTGCCCAATTAACCTCAAAGGTTTCCTGTTAGCTGCCAGTTGGTGGCACTATGACCATGATTCCCAATAGTTCTGTACATCCACAAGAGGAAATGTACAGTTTTGAGGGGGTGTAGTTTGATATTAATCACTTAAAGCCCACAGAAGACATGAAAAACTTCCTGTTTCCCCCTTCGTCTACAAATATATTGCGTTGCAAAGGCAACAACATTCAAAATATCGAAACCAGCTTGATATAATAACAAAAATCTCAAATATTTAAATTCCTTGCACTTTCACTAAACTCTAGAATTCACATACATGTTCAAGTTGTTGTTTATTTTATAGCTTTAACTTTAAGACAAAGGAAGACCCTTGTGATCTTAGCCTGATGGCAAGCTGTCAGACATAGGTCATGTCTGCCGCAGACTCCATCAAAGACAGATTCTATCACATCAATCAGATAAAAGAGAAACAATACAAACTATGTCAAGTAGAAAGGAGAGATGCGCTCTATATGAGTGTTTTTGGGGACAAGGGCTAGACTGTTTGAGGAATATCAACAGAGAGAAAGCAGACACAGTGGTGCTCTGTTTTAGAGGAACAGAGAGACAGTAACAGTACTGGATCTTATCCCAAACTCGCCCCTAACTACAGTCACTGCCAAACATTTTAATTGCCATCAGCTTTTACTGATTGTTAACCTTCTGCCTTTAAGGATTTTACCTTGTTGCTCCCTAAAAAAATGTATATAAGTTACATTATTTACTATTTTAAAAAAGGCCGGTTTCCTATTGGACACTATAAGGTAGGTCCCAAAGTGTGGGTGACTTCAAAGTAATATTGTAGTTTCAGAGGCTTCACTTAGAGAATTTCAGTAAATTCACGTAAAATTATTAACAACTAATGAATGTTACTTCTCTTGTTTCTCTTTGTCTCAAAAAAATTTTAAACAGGCAAATGGATGTGACATGTCGCATTACAGATGTGACATAAAAACCCTTAGGGAATGTATTTGTTACCAATACATTAACCAACTTTACATTTGACCAAACCAATGTTGACATCCAAAAATATCAGTCTTTGCAAAAAGTTTCTGTTTTAGAAAAAGGAGAAATAACCATATGTTGATGTGATTAAAATGTAGCGATGGGAGGTGACAAACTTTGAAGCTTTCTTAGGGCCCTTTTGTCATGGTTTTGTGTGGATAGAGAACCCAGATGCAGGCAGAGGAGTAATTTTTAACAAAAAGATTTTTATCACAACTGAAAACACCATCAATGGGGAAAACTGGTACATAAAATTCAAAACAAAAACTTACCACCAGGGGGCAAAACAAAGAACAAAACACAGGTCTTATCTCACAGGCACGGGATAAACTTAGAAGCACGGGAGAAACAGGCACATCATTACGAAAATAACAAAACAATAAAAAGCATTACAAACAAACCAGCACAGAACAGCAAACACAAGGACTTTTAATAGGGGTAACTACTTGAGGGCAGGTGTTGGCAATGAAACACTGATTGGAAGACAGACAAGACAAAGAGGAAGCGGGGCCAGGAGACGAGACAATAGAGCACATGGCATGTCATAACAATCAATGCCAAGTGTCTCAAACAAAACTCACAGGTCTGCCATGATTTTGAAGAACTCATGAAAACCATGACCAAGAGAGACAGAATCCTGACACCTGTTGGGCTTTTAATTTCATTTAATCTTGCAGAAATTCAAACCAATGCAGAATATGTGCAGGTAGCAAAAGCACTTATTATGAAATAGCCTTTCTTCAAGGATCTTGAAAGGAATGGCTAACTTTAAACTGTTTTTCAATTTTGAACAGTTTGATACTGTTTAAAATTGAATGTTTTAATATTCCGTTTTACAACATGTCACCCATATGAAGGTACGCATGGAGAAACTCAAAGACTTTTAATAAAACAAAACAAAAACCCACAATGGGGACAGGATAACTGAATAATATGCAAAACAAAACAAACACTTCCCACCAGAGGGCAAAACAGAGCACTAAAAACAAAAACATGGAGAGTGCCTGTAGGTCCCCTACCCTCTTTATAGACGCAAGTGATACTAGGAGTGTTGTCTTCATCGTGAGATGAGGGAGGTCAGCCTTTCCTAGGGGCTCGGAAGGGGTTCTCGGAAAGGCCCGCTAGGATCACGTCGAGATCCCAAGAAGGTAAGGTATCATGATGTTCGGCAATAGCAGCAACATAAAACCTGACCACAGATTGTGAAAGGTTGCTCTCTAGTTTTTCTTGAGAAAGGACAGCACTGCGCTGATCGCACATCGTCTGGGCTCCTCACCATGCGAGGAGCACCAGGACAAGAAGATGCGCCACTTTACGGCATACAGGTGCCTCGTGGCTGGAGCTGTAGCACAGCTCCAGCTACAAGGCACCTGTCCGTTTATAGACCAGACATGGAGGTTATGGACCTGGGACAGAAGGTCATTCCTTGGGGGAATTGGCCAGAGGGAGCTATCGCTAGAGATATTAGCGCCGCAAACCAAGCCTGGCTGGGCCAATAAGGCTCAATTAACAGGACTTGGTGCTCCTTTTCCCTAACCTTGCACAGGACCTGTCCAAGAAAGCTCACTGTGGAAAACTTGTACTTCTGCTTGTCCCGGGGCCAGCTGTGCCGAGCTAAAGTATCCGTGCCGAGGGGACCCTCGGTCAGGGAGTACTTAAGCGGGCCTGGGGTGTTGTCCGGCGAGGCAAACAGTTCCACCTGGGTCTGTCCAATCTTTTCCAATATTATCTGGAACGTCCCAGGATGGAGTCGCCGCTCTCCGCGAGGCGACATCTGACGAGAGAGCCCATCGGCTGTCTGGTTCAGGTAACCTTGAAGAAATATGGCACGGATTTTGTCACCTGCTGACCCCAGAGGACGAGGTGTCGGGCAAGTTGTGACATTCAGAGCAAGCGTACTGCGCCTTGGGGGTTGATGTTTAAGTCCAGAATAGGGGTGCAGCCCTCCCCCTATCTTGGGGACGATGAAGTCCTTACTGTAGTAGCCCGACGAATTATCAGCTATAGGGACGGGTTCAATCGCTTCTTTTGCCAAAAGTGGCACCACCTCTGCCCGAAGGACGGTGGGATCCTCTCCTGGCATCGAGGTATAGATGATTCCCTGAAATTTGGGTGGGTACCTGGCAAAATGGATCGCATAGCCGAAGACAGATCGTTCTGCTCGAGAGTGTCGCAGGTTGACGCAACTTCGGGTCGGACTGACGAAACGTCTTGAAACCATACACTCTCACTCGTAGAGCGATACCGGTTGTGCTTTATACCCAGGGGAGGAAACTGCTTTTTTTGTGAGAATGTGGGCACCAGACCCTGAAAACAGCCCGGCACGAGGTGGGACGGGACAGGAACCGCCATACTCCGTCCGCGTGGAGATGTAATGTCCAGGGCATCTAAAAAAACATATAAAAATATTTAACATCTAAAATAAAACAGAAGTAGCGTATAGAAATGAACAACATAAAAAGTTACTTCAACCCCTCTCCTCTGCATGCTTAGAGAATGTATCCTTGAATCCCTTTTTTTGAATTTTTTCAATCAACATTTTTGTCATCAAAACATCAGCGTATTATTATATTACATCATTAAAGAATACTGTGGAAACACAATTAAGTCTTAAATGATCACAAAAAGCAGTAGATCTGCTTAG
The DNA here is from genome assembly GCA_033220385.1 of Triplophysa yarkandensis. Lineage (NCBI taxonomy): Eukaryota > Metazoa > Chordata > Actinopteri > Cypriniformes > Nemacheilidae > Triplophysa > Triplophysa yarkandensis. Next base: position 13,210,353 of record CM065655.1, read on the forward strand.
AGCATGGTGTGTATAAAATTTGTTGTGTCACACTTTTAGTTTTAGGGTGTGATTGTCCACTTATTTGAATGGTGATTTTCATTCATTTGCAAAAGCTCCCAACACAGGCAATATTTGTTTTGGGTTTTCTTGAAAAATCTTAAAAAAAACACCAGTTCGTTATGATCGATCAGTTTTTATGTTTTTTTTTTTTCATAATCTGTCACACTATGGGCTGGTTTTACAAATAATATATTATATATATTCTTATATATACTGTATATGAAGTGATAGTTATGAAGGATGCTCAAGTCTACTGTCATCTCAATGTGCATTTAGTAGAGCAACAAACATAAATACATTTTTCAGTGTTTTTAATATTAGTGACGAATAATCTTTTCTGTTATCTTGTTGATGATTGATATCATTCCTAAAGATATTGAAAAAAAAATCTGTGGTTGTTGTAATGCCACATTAAACTGTTTCCTTAAAGGACATCTACGGGGAGAAAACACATTATGTGAAACATTAAGTTATAAACTACATCCGTAGAACAAAGGATCGTTCTGAATAAGTCTGCTAGTTACAGGTTCTCCAATTAAAACAATAACAGACTTCATCTATATAACATACACTTCTATCCGTTATCATCCGACTCAGCTTTTCTTGATGCAGACACAGGTTTATAAGCCACTTTTCAGCATTCTTTTGAATATTTGCATTTTTATAACCAACAACTTTTGCTACACAACTAAAACACCTCATGGTTTTATGGTTTGATCAATTGAAACAACCATGAACAATGCAAGTGAGTCATTTTGAGCCTGTGATATATGTACAGTTCTGCCAAAATAGTACAGTTCTGCCTGGCCTTGCCCTTCATGTACAGAACATGACATCATGTTCAAACCACCTGTGCTGCACTGAGAATGACATCCGGACACATAAATACAACATTTATTTAAATATCTTATTTTGTGTTCTAAGAAAGGAAGGACGTTGTAGAGGTTTGGAAGAGGGTGAGTTAATGATAGCATAATTTTCATTTTTGGGTGAACTACCACTTTAAGTTTAAAGGTGTGATTATCTAATATGAATCTCATTTTCATAAATTTGCAAAAGTACCCAACACAAGCATTTGAATAATTGTTTTTTTTAGGAAATACCAGAAAATACAAGGAACTACTGCATGTTGGTATTCACCCAATGTTCTTGTTATTTTCATCATTTTGTCACTCTAGTGCCTGATTTTACAGACCCGAGACCTCCGTGGCTCCCTGTGCCGCAGGCACCTTCATTGCTCCTTGAGTCGCCGGCACAAAACAATTGGACTGATATATTTTAAAATGCGTTAGGGCAAGTCTTGGAAAGGTCACATAAGCTGGCAGTTATCTATTTAAATGTAGTCTTTGTTATTCTTAGAATATGTCTATAAAGTTTACAGATCATTTACTGAAGGGTTGAAAATGGCCACTTGCAGAGACATAAGCAGGCCATCAGCAATCTTAAGTGGGGCCTAATTTGATGTCTCATTGCACAGACAATGGAAATGGCTCATTGACTGCTGAGGTTTACCGGAAATTTTAAAATGATTGCGTGGATTTTTATCATTCTAGACTGGTAATATAGACCCACTCCTAATACACAGTGGGGTTCAAACAACATTTAAAAGTACATTTTCAGATTACGTGGCCTTTACAGTTAAGACAGTTTAACATTTATTTTAGTCTAAAGTCTTCTCTGTGAAACTGGGTATATGTTCTCACATATTTGAAGATAATGATAACTAATTTGTACACTTTACAGTAATGTGCTTATTTAGTATGAGATACCCTTAAGTAATTAGTATTTAATGATTTAAAGTTAAATGTTTTCTTTAAATACTGTTATAAATCACCTGCATGATAGGTCCTGAACTGTGGCGGCTTTTTAATTTTCCACAATAGTTCTTGATGTGTTTGACAGATAAACAATCATTTTAAATTTCTTCACACTTATTTTGCAACTACTGAAATGTTTTTTAGTAATGAGAATGTCATTCTTTTTATAATTAAATTCAAACATCTGAATTCCTGGGTCTCTTCATGCTGCCTGCAAGAAATTCATGTACAACAATGGCAGAAGATATTTCATATCAATATTAATAATATTGTAATATGTACACTGTATTTTTCCATTAACCATGAACATTTAAGGATGAGGACGCTTTAGTCTGTTCTTTCCTAACCGGAACCATGAGGAATTACACACCCAGCAGAACAAGCAAAAGCATTCAGATAAGAGTAAACAAATAATAAACTAATAGTAATAAGCTAAATAATAAACTAAAAAAATAAAAAAGTAAATTGTAACCAGTATTACAAACAAAATGTAGGTGGGTTCCTGCCACAGAGTGTTAGGACTCTTAATGCAAACATTTAAATGTTAAAAGGTCGTCCAATCAACTAAATTCTGACCAAGTTCACAGTAGTAATTTTCATTGTTTTTCGAAATTAGCCAACCATTTCTTAGAAGAACTTCAAAATATTTGGCTTCAGGTTTGAGATACTTTAAATACATGTGCTTACATATTCAAATAAAATATCTGTCCCATACACTCTTGTATTATTTGCATGTCTTCCACATGATTTACATGTAATGTGGAAACATCAAACTCTAGGAGTCGCAACAATTGAGCATCAGATCATTATTGAAACATCACATCACTGAAGAGATGAAGGCATCGGTCTCGGTCTTCTGCTTGTCCTTTGTGGACTGACAACAGGTTTAATAAGAGATCACATCTTCATGAACATACGAAAGAACTGGACAGATGCTCAGAGTTACTGCAGAGAGCATTACACAGACCTGTCAACCGTCCAAAGTGTTGAAGAACAGCAGATACTTATAAAGCTAAAAGCAGGAGACACATCAAGAACTTGGATTGGGCTCTCAAGGGACATGACCAACTTTAATAATTTTCTGTGGTCTGATGGTGATTTCTTCTCCTACTCTCACTGGGAAACTGGACAACCAAATAATAGAAATGGAATCCAACACTGTGCATCCACATCTAATAAATGGTATGACAATGAATGTTTTAGGCTTCAATCATTTTTCTGCTACAAAACAATTTCTCTTATTAAAGAGAAGATGACATGGGAGGATGCTCTAAAGTACTGCAGGGCTCACCACACTGATCTGGCCAGCTTGACCACTGACATAAAAGTGCAGATAATTAAAAATGGAACAACTGATGCCCAAACAGACAGTTTGTGGACAGGCTTGCACTTCTTGGCTCGAGAATGGTTTTGGGTGGATGGAAAGCCTCTGGGGGATCAAATCACACTTCCAGAGTGCCCAGTTCAGCCCAATCGATGTGGAGCCCGCAACACAAAAACTGACACCTGGGAGAACAGAGACTGTGAAGAAAAGCTCAACTTTCTCTGCATCTGAAGGTAATAAATATCAAAAACAACAGAATATGACACATCTTTAATGTTGCATATGTTTAATGGGTAAAGCTCCACAGAATGGCATTCAAAAACAGTATTTCTTGAAATTATAGTTTAATCAAAAATTAACATTAAATCACAATTTCCTCACCATCTTGTCATTTCATACCCAAACAACTTTTTCCTGCCAAATACAAAAAAAGATATTTTGAAGAGTGTTTGTATCAGGCACCCATTCACTTATTTGCTTTGTGTCCATACAAAAGAACTACAAAGGCGTCGTCGCTGTGTGGTTAACAACTTTCTTTAAATTATCTTTTTTGTGTTCTGCAAAAGAAAGTCATACAGGTTTGACATGACAAGAGTGTGAGTAAACAAATTAATCACAGACATAGAACAGCATGCATATCCAGATTAATAAAATCAGATTTCTGCAACTACATCCACTTCTAACAAATATTCTAGTCTACACACATCCTGTGTCCTAAATTGTGTACTTTCTAAGTACTTTATACAGTATGCAAAAGTCAGTAGATAAACTAAATAAGTAAAATACGTTTTTAAAACAGTATATTCATAATCTGCTGCTTTTGCTAAGATTTTGTAGTATACGTCAGATAAATGAGGTAGATAATGTACTCAGAGGTTGATTTTTACATCACTTAAAATACACAGTAAGATTTCATTATTGCACTGCTTGTCCAATTTTCTTAATTAAAAACTTCTATTTCTTTCAAATATGGTAACAACATTTATATTTGCTCTCAAAATGTTTTTGTTTATTTAACGTTCTTTTATTTTTTGCACCTAGATATGTTTGAAAATATGGCGGAATTTATATATGAATAAATGCTGTGTTTTTTAAATTAAAACAATGCACTTGCTTATAAAGGATGTGTTCTTTATCGGAGTCTTGATCAAAGCTGAGGTCATGCAAAATAATAATGCAAATGACTAGGGAAGACAACACAAGTATTTATAAGCAGCAGCTCCAGATAGACAATGACACACAAAACTCAATTATTACACAGCTATAACAACAACCGCATTTAAATTCTGTGAAACAGTAAAACCAATTCAACTAATATATTAATCGGAATCAAAGGAACCTCAGTGTAAAGACGACTTTGCTCTCCAACGTCTCTCTGCTTCACTATAGTATCCCAGGTGATAATGAATATCTGCTAAAAACCCTTTGTCAAAGTACCACGGTTGACTACCACATTTGTTATCTTACCATACATTTTTCAGAATGAATTAACCAGTAATTTACCAGCATTGCTGTATGAGAAGGACTATACTAGTGAATCGGAAATACTGATTAACCAGTAAAGATGTATGTGTGAAAGCGGCTGTCAATAAATTGTTGAATAAACTTAACTTATCTTTCTAATGTGCAGATGAACATTTTTTTATGTTGATCAGATGTTAATTTGCTAATTCATTTGTTTTAATAAATGAAACTCAATATATTCAATCTCTTCCTTTTAGCAGAATTTCCCAATGCTGTCTTGAACTGAAGGGAACTGGACTGGAAAAACAATCCACAGGAATTCATGAAATCTTTTTCAAACTCTTTTCTTCTTTATACTTATAAAAATGAGAGCACAAAATGTGTGCAAGACCTCGCTCATTGACAGATATAAAGTGCTATTTGGTAAATGTAAACTCATAAAATTTTGATGAAATGATTATAATTACAATAAATGGTCCAAAATCACTAGGGCAAAACTCAAGGAATAAGGTAATTCAGAGACCAGAAAAAAAGAAAAATAATGGAATCACACATACAAGAGTGATACGAGAAAGATAGCCTAAACATTATTTGTATAGGAAAAACAAACCATGGTAATAAAATCACAGATGAGAATGATAGTGTGTCCGGCATTGGGGCGTGGAAAATGTAGAAATGGCAAAGAATTTTATGAGATTTGTAAATATAGACATTGCTTTTATTTAGATTAAGGTACAATATATGTTTGGTTAGTATATTGAAGGTCCATAATAATGTGAATGGATTTAGGCTAAAGTAGGGATTCTTGAGGACATGTGGAATATCAGATTTGTTAAATAAATTCTCAAATGTTTGTTTGTTTCCTAGTTAGGCTTAATGCAAAAATGTGCTTATTTACGTTACAAGTTCTTTTTTAACATTAAATTAAAGAGATCACCTACAAATTACAATATTGTTGTTGTTATTCATTTATTCTTATTCCAAAGCCATACATAAATGAATTTGTCACATTGTGCCATGTTCCTAAGTATCTTAATATAATTACAACTAATATTACTAATAACATTTTAAGGAATGATCTTATAAGGATCTAAGTATCTGAAAAATTTGCTGTGTAAAAACATTTGCTTAACATATAAAGATCTGTTGTACATCCATTCTAAATCATAAACATCTTTCAGACATCTTCTAGAGTCTGTATGACATCTGACATCAGAGATGTATTGCAGATAGTTATAAGATGTACATGTGCTATCAAGGAACTTTCCAATGTGCATTGTGACCGACAAAACATATCCTACGAATAAATAAACTTACCATCTGATGCAATCTTTTGAGTAAAACAAGAGACGGACGCATGGAATTCTTTCTCTTAACCAAAAGTTAAGAATAAAAACACATAGTATATAATAATGTTATTAAATATTTCACATTAATCTGTACATTATCACTCACTTAAAGGGATAGTTTACCCCTGATGGGCCATTTACTACAAAACTCTGTCTACTCCTGTCGTAATATTGTTGTTGAATCTCATCCCAGAATCTGATTGTCTACGTTCAATCATCACAATTTAAGATTAAGGTCTTGTTTGTTTAACATAATTCAAACAAAATATTAAACAGGAAAATATCTTGATCCTTCTTTTTAAAAGTTGTGGTTCGTAGAAAATTAAGTAATTGTTTAGACACCCTCTCGTCATTTTAAACCTGAATGACTTTCTTTTCCACAGAACACAAAAGATGATATTTTTAAGAATGTTGGTAGTGAAACATCAATAGCACCCATTTTCCCGCCTTTAGCTCTGCATCATTAGTTTAGGATAGAAGTTAAGCATTTATCCCATTTTAAAGACCTGCTAAAGAAGGGATTTTTGGTCAGGATTACTGCATGTCATCTGTTTTCTTACACTAGGTGACAGCATGATCACTTTATGTTCACACTTCAGTGTTTTTGATAGTGACATGCAATCCACAAGAGGGTGTCACTGACTTTTGTTAAAATACACCTTCGTTTAAAAGAACGAAGCTAATAAAAGTATAATCTTAAACTTCTAAACAAAAACTGGTATCACATTGTCATGCCAAAATGTAAATGTGAAATAAAAACACAAAGTGATGCAATAAAGAAAAACAATCAATAAATGTACAACGTTCTGTCAGAACAACTTATAACATTTACTTTCTGGTTAAAGACTTCTAATCATGGGCTGCTGTGTTTTTGGTGTTATATTTGTGGCAAAGAGGGCTATACTATAGGCCTAAAGTAATGACTACGCCACCTGGGAATTCTTAACCCAGGAATACAAGCATAATAACAAGGATGCACAGATTTATTTCCTTAATAGGACAAGAGACGTGGATAAATAATTATTTTATTAAATTTCACAATAATAATAAATAGATCAAAACAAAGACAATACAAGGAAAATGTTCAACGTAATGCTTCAGCGTTGAGTAGCACCACACTCACAACATCAGTACAGAATAAACCTAACCAGAAGGGCAACAATCCACAAGTCAGACAGCAGGACTGAGTGCAGTCACCAGGGGGGAGACTCAACGAGCACCACAACACTCAGGAAGTAACACACAAAATGCAAAAGAAAACCAAAACAAGAAAAGAAAAAGATTAGTATCTACCTTCACACACGGTGCCGGAAGTTACACAGCACAAAAATAATCGTGTCAATTCATGACAACTAGAATTAAAAAGAACTCTCATGGAGCATGACACGTTTACAAATAATCTGCATACTTGGGGTGCAAGGAATCCAGTCACGGCGGTCCGAAGTGCAAAATCAATGTGCACGCTCTAAAAAAATAAATAGAACAGGAGGGATTTTAAATTCACTCACTGCCCAAATATAAAAAGAAAAATAAACACTGTAAACAACCCTGTTCCTACCTGTGAAAAGTCTAAACAAGACCACCAGCCGTGGGAAACAGCACTCGATCTCCTACATGCCATAGGAGGGACCAACAGACAAATTTCCCGCATACAGCTCAGCATGCGGAACCGGAAACGCAAGAAAGAAGCTCTGTGTTGTGATTCGATGCAAGCAAGATATATATGCACCGCCTCTAGCGGTGATTGGCTCAATAATTTGAACTGAAGCAACCAATAGCGGCTCAAAGCCAAACATCTATACTGCCACATATTGCTATAGCTTTATGTCAGTGGAAACACAAATGGTGGGCATTAATTCTATGTGTGGCAAATGCATTTTTATTTAACCAGACATGTTGACATGTAACTGTCTTAACACCCAGAATAATGGTTGGGTAACTTGGTATTTATAAAAAAATTAGGTACTGAGACTTATGTATCACATCTACCCCGGTTTAGAGCTCCTGTAATTACAAAGTTAAAGATAATCTGTACTGTAAAGATAGAAAAATGTGATGGGAAACCAAAAATGTTATGGTGCAGGATTTTTGGAAATGGCCGGAAAGTCTTAAATCAAACTACATAGAAACATGGAAGAATATAATTTAGCATGGGAGATGTTATTCCTGACATTTCTGAACTTATCAATGGAGGATACAGGTTTATACAGATGTAAAACATATGGTGACCCATAATTGGAATTTGTGCTCTGCATTTATCCAATTCCAGTGTACACACACAGTAAGTGAACACACACACACTGTGAACACACACCTGGAGCAGTGGGCAGCCATGCCGCGGCCCCAGGGGAGCAGTGCTCCCGTTGCTCAGGGGACTCATCTCAGTCGTGGAATTCCCACTGGTTCCGAGTCTCAAACCAGCAACCATCAGATCTCAAGCCCAAGACTCGAACCACCAGGCCACGACTCATATATCAAAATTCTCTATCGGGTGGTTGTTCTGTATGCTTAGTAAACAATTTGAAGTTAGTCCAAAATCAAGCAGCAAGAGTTCTCAAAAGAATCAGAAAGTATGACCATATTACTCCGGTCCTGTCAACACTCTACTGGCTCCCTATCGGTGAGGTAGTCAGAGACTGATCCGGAGGCATGGGATCCTTGTGCAGCAACAGCTTTATTCATACAATCAAACTATACAGGAAAGGTAGAATAATGGCAGACAGCTATGGCATAGATAATCAGTGAGAGTGAACAAAAGTTCATGCAATAGGTTGGGACGGGCTGCAATCAAAGGGGAGACAGGCAAGGGTCGTTAAATGGTAGGCAGCAAACGTTCACAAAGAAGATAACCAATCCGATTGGTTTCAGGCAGGCAGTCAGAGATAATGATGCTCTGGATTGTCAGCATACCTCTACAAAACTTTGCATGGAAACAAGCCAACAAGGCGATCCTAAAATGGCTGATCATGGGAAGTGAACCCCAGAAGACCCGGAACAGGAAGTGAGCGTCCCAGGTACTGGCTGATGGGAAATGTAGTTCTTTAGAATTTAGGGGAGGGTTCCCGCTGGCTGTGGTTAGAGGAAGCCACAGAGACTGTATTGGTTGCACTATTAAACATTGTATAGATTTTAAAATCTTGCTTATTACTTATAAAGCCTTGAATGGTTTAGCACCTCAGAATTTGAAAGAGCTTCTTTTACATTATAATCCTCCACGTTCGCTGCGTTCTCAAAACCAGGCAATTTGATAATACCTAGAATATCAAAATCAACTGCCGGCGGCAGATCCTTTTCCTACTTGGCGCCTAAACTATGGAATAACTTACCTAATAGTGTTCGGGAGGCAGATACACCCTTGCAGTTTAAATCTAGATAAAATACCCATCTCTTTAACCTGGCTTACACATAAAATATCAACTTTCTTCTAATATCTAAATCTGTTAAAGGATTATTAGGCTGCATTAATCAAGAAAACCGGAACCAGGAACAGTCCCCACAACACACAATATATTGCTATATCATTAGAGGAATGGCATCTACGCTAATATTGGTTTCTCTCTTCTTCCCAGTGCATCGAATCCACCAGATCCACCAGTGTGGATCCAGACCAGATGGTGGAGCAAAGACCCCTACAGCCCAGAAAGACTGCAGAGACCAGGAAAATTAGAAACCCAGATACAGATCCCCCTGCAAGACCTTGCCTCAGACGATCATCGGCATGGGACCACTGATTCTTCTCAACTTTGCTGGATCCAGGAATTGACCTACTGGTAAAAATAGTCAGAGGAAAACTGGCTCCCCAACTGTGCCTATCTTTCCCTCGAGCCACTACAGCCAGGCTATACCCCGAATCAGAGGGACATTTTATCAAACCGGAGTCAGTGGGTATACGGACAAGATGGCAGGTCCGGAACCTAGAAAAGCCCTCTACAGCCCTCAAACAGAGCAAAGACTAGGACAAGTACACACCGGATACCAATCCCCTGGGAAGACCTTGCCTGTGGCGATCATCGGGATAAGACCACAGCACACTGATGTTTCTACTCCATTCTGCTACAGCCTGGACTTGAACTGCTGGATTCATCTGCTCAGGGGAAAACTGGCCCCCCAACTGAGCCTGGTTTCTCCCAAGGTTTGGTTTCCATTCTGTCAACTAATTGAAAATGCATGCAAAAACACTATTTTACCTGAACAGAGATGACATTCTCGAATTGAATAATAAAATGCTCTTTTCTATCAATTTTGCATTATGGACACACTGTTTTACTAACCAATGTTGTTCAGCTGCTTTGATGCAATGTATTTTGTCTAAAGCATTCTATAAATAAAGATGACATTGATATTGCTGTTGCATATTTTAGTGCCGGGTCGAGAATCCTCCCCATGTTTTTTCTGGATTTGTTTGTACCGGGTCAAGTTTCCTCCCTGTGCGTTTGGAGAACTTTATGCCGGGTAGAGATTTCTCACCGTGTGCTTATCTGGAATAGTTCATGCCGGATTGGGATTCCTCCCATTTGTTTTGTGGATTTGTTTGTGCTGAGTCCAGTGTCCTCCCTGTGTGTTTGGAATATTTCATGGAGGGTCGGGATCCAATTCATTACATTACATTTACATTTAGTCATTTAGCAGACGCTTTTATCCAAAGCGACTTACAAAAGTCGAGGAGAGAATGAAGCGGTAAATAGCCGATACAACAATAGGTGAACAAGTGCTACAACAATGCTACCAAGTTACACAGAGAGAGGTTACAAAAGTTTTTTTTTTTTTTTTTTTTTTTTAGAGTGAGTAGTTAGAAAAGAAGTGAGTTCTTTTACTTACATTTTACTTACATTTAGTTTTTTCTAAAATTACAATTTTTGGTAAGAATTTCTTATTTTTTAAATAAAAAAATGCATCAAAATGCATCAAAAAAATGATTAAAAAATAATAATACACAAATCACCTACAATTTTGATACAATAGAAGTCAATACAACTAAAGAGCCATTTGGGTGTCTAAAGAGTCGACTTTCCTAAAGGAGCCGATTCAAAAGATCCGATTCTTTAAAAGAGCCGGACTCACATCACTGATATTTAGGAAAGTGTCGACAGCGCCATCTAACGCACAACCACGGACTGCCTCTCCAAATCCAATAAATCAATAAATATGAAGAACAAAAAGTTATCGATTAGTTTTAAATGTGGAATAATTTCAGCTAAACAAGTTGAACTTGAATGATCAATTCCGAATTAAAGGCACAGTGTACCTTAAAATGAAAATGGAAAGAAAGATATTTGAAAAAAAGCAACGTGAAATGTCATTAAGAACTCTTAAAGAATTCAATTCAATTCACTTTTATTGTCACATCACCATGGCACATGTGACCTGGTGAATGAAATTCTTAGGAGCTTGCTCCAAAAACAACACAGAACAGGTAACATGTAACATGTAACATATAGTACAGACCACATAAGACAGTGTGCAATATGCACATACATATAATCAGTACACACAGTGTACTATAGACAAACATAGTCGAAACATTCAACACAGTGTGTACATACATACATTTAGCACTAGAAAAACATTAAACACTAAACACAGAGTGTGCACATTCTGCATAATGTAAACAAGATGTGCATAGAGATATGCTAAGGTGCAGCAGAGTGGACGTAGTCCTAATACAGTAAGTAGTTGCATAGGATTAAGGTAGACTGTTGTATAAAGTGCAGTGTGTAGATATTGTCCAGGGTTGAACTTTGGAGTTAAAGTGCAGTCTGTGACATATTGTGTGTGTGAGTGTGCTACGGGTGTATCAGTTCTGATTATTCATGAGTCGGATAGCCTGAGGGAAAAAGCTATACCTCAGTCGACAGAGATCTGTTCAGTCCAAGATTCTGGAGCTTCTCAACAAGTGTGGAAGGCACTATGGTGTTGAATGCTGAGCTGTAGTCCACAAACAGCATCCTCACATAGGAGTTCTTGTTTTCCAGGTGGGAGAGAGCAGTGTGTAGGGTGAAAGTAATGGCGTCATCTGTGGAGTGATTGCTGCGATATGCAAACTGTAGAGGGTCCAATGAGGCGGGCAGTACAGAGCAGATGTAATCTCTGATGAGTCTCTCAAAACTCTTACTAAAGATGGGTGTGAGAGCGACAGGCCTCCAGTCATTTAAACATGTGGTTTTGTTTTTCTTTGGTATGGGCACAATGGCAGATGTCAATGGTAGAGCTCTGGCCACCAACGTCTCAATCCGGCCGGTCAACTTGTTGGGGCTTAGACCATTGACCGCTTTAAAAAATCGTCGATACCAGAGGGTCCCAATCAGCAGAATCCCTGTTAGCAAAGTTCCGAATAGGTAAATATCTTTAATATCCTCCAGGGACAGAGTCGCCAAGAGCACGATGCTCCACTTCTCAAACCCGTCCATCATGTATCCTGCTGCAAATGTACATGCAGGACAGATGGGTTCCCTCGAACCCAGGCTTCTTGTCGAGAAGAGGTTGTCAATTGCATTCAGAGACCAACTAATCAAATCCATGGTTCCTTTTCTGTTTCAAGAGCAGGGCAAAGGGAGTCTCAGAATAGAGTTACAAGACATAGCAAGCAGTAAGGAGAGATAAGGGATGGAGAGGGAAAAGTTGTGACTGCCTTGGCCGAGAGCCAAACGAGAAGGACACAGGTTTCATTTACTTACTGTACACACACTTTTTAAAATAACAATATTTACAAACGCAGAAAATAGAAAAACAGAAATAAATTTTTTTTAATAAGAATACATAAAAATACAATACAAATAAATTATGCATATGTAAGAAGAAGGAGGAAAAGTTAACTTCAGAAAAAAGTTTTGCATATTAAAAGTGTATCTACTCTGCATTTTACAAATGTAAAATTAAATTGATCCTATTAAGCATTAATTTTGAGTCTAAGCAATTATACTTTAAATTAGATAGGTAGTAGCAGATATGCTTTTGATGGCATGTATGAAATTTGTTGTGTCACACTTTAAGTTAAAAGGTGAGATTCTACACTAATTTGAATGTAATTTTCATTAATTTGCAAAAGTTCCCAACACAGGTTTTTGATCATTTGTTCTGGGTTTTCTTGAAAGATCTTAAGAAACACAAGGAATCAGTATTTGTTGCTATCCACCCAATGTTCTTGTTTTTTCATTATCTTTCACACTATGGCCTCGTTTCACAAATAAGATATTATATATATTCTACTATATTTTGTTTATGAAGTGATAGTGATGAAGGATGCTCAAATCTACTGTCATCTCAAGGTGCATTTAGAAGAGCAATATGCACACACCATCTATATTTCAGTGTTTTTAATATTAGTGACAAATAAGCTTCTCTGTTATCTTGGCGATGTTTTTTAAAAATCAGTGTTTAATAAATTGAATAAATTTTCTGTGAAAATATAAACTTCATCCGTAGAACAAAGGATCGTTCTTTATAAGTGTGGATGCTAATTTCAGGTTCTCCAATTGGAAAAATAACAGACTTCATCTATATCACAGACACTTCCATCTGCTATCATACGACTCAGCTTTTCTTCACCCTAACACAGGTTTGTAAACCACTTTGCAATTTTATGAACAACAACTTTTGCTACACAACAAAAATACCTTGTGGTTTTATTGTTTGATCGATTAAAACAATCATGCATAACGCAAGTCATTTTGAGCCAGTGTGAACCAAATTCTGACCAAGTTCACAAAGTAGCCAACCATTTCTTTCTCCTATTTCTTAGGAAAACTTCCAAATATTTGGCCTCAGCTTTGAATTACTTGAGTACATCTGTTTACATATTCAAATAAAGTGACTGTCCTATACATTCTTGTATTATTTGCATGTCTTCCCGATGTTTTACATATAATGTGGACACATCACACTTTAAGGGACTTGAGCTTATCACCTGCATTGAAACATCACATCACTGGAGAGATGAAGGCATTGATCAGTCTTCTGCTTGTCCTTTGTGGACTGACAACAGGTTTAATAAGAGATCACATCTTCGTGAACATCCGAAAGAGCTGGGCTGATGCTCAGAGTTACTGCAGAGAGCATTACACAGACCTGTCAACCGTCCAAAGTGTTGAAGAACAGCAGATACTTATAAAGCTAAAAGCAGGAGTCACATCAAGAACTTGGATTGGGCTCTCAAGGGACATGACCAACTTTAATAATTTTCTGTGGTCTGATGGTGATTTCTACTCCTCTTCTCAATGGGAAAATGGACAACCAAATAATTATATGGGAATCCAACACTGTGCATCCACTTCTAATACATGGTATGACGATGAGTGTTTTAGGCTTCAATCATTTTTCTGCTACAAAACAACTTCTCTTATTGAAGAGAAGATGACATGGGAGGATGCTCTAAAGTACTGCAGGGCTCACCACACTGATCTGGCCAGCTTGACCACTGACATAAAAGTGCAGATAATTAAAAATGGAACAACTGATGCCCAAACAGACAGTTTGTGGACAGGCTTGCACTTCTTGGCTCGAGAATGGTTTTGGGTGGATGGAAAGCCTCTGGGGGATCAAATCACACTTCCAGAGTGCCCAATTCAGCCCAATCGCTGTGGAGCCCGCAACACAAAAACTGACACCTGGGAGAACAGAGACTGTGAAGAAAAGCTCAACTTTCTCTGCATCTGAAGGTAATAACCACAATAGAATATAACACATCTCTAATATTGCATATGTTTAATAGGTAAAGCTCCATAGAATGGCATTCAAAAACAGTATATGTTGAAATGATAGTTTAATCAAAAATTAACATTAAGATCACAAGTTCCTCACATCTCGTCATTTCAAACCCAAATTACTTTTTCCCACAAAATGCAAAAGAAAGGATATTTTGAAGAATGTTGGTTGCAGGCACCCATTCATTTATATTTGCTTTGTGTCGATACAAAAGAACTACAAAGGCGTCTTCGCTGTGTGGTTAACAACTTATTTCAAATTAGTTTTTGTTTTCAAGTTAATTTTTTGTGTTCTGCAAAAGAAACTCTGGTTTGACATGACAAGAGTTTGAGTAAATAATAAGGTAATTGATTCATTTACTTACATCTGCCTTCATATTCAGATCAATTTTTACTTACTTCTGCAACTACATCCACTTCTAGCAAATATTCTAGTCAACATACATCCTGTGTTCCAAATCGCTTACTTTCTTAGTACTGTATACATTATCTGAAAGTCAGTAAATAAACTAAATAAGTAAAAGAAGTTTAATTAAAACTACATCCATAATCTGATGCTTATGCTAAGATTTTTTAGTATGCTTCAGATATATGATGCAAATAATGAGCTCAGAGGTTGATTTTTACATCACTTAAAATACACAGTAAGATTTCATTATTGCACTACTTGTCAAATTTTCTTAATTAAAAATAATGCCATTTCTGTCAAATTTGGTCACAACATTTATATCTGCTCTGAAAAAATAAAAAAATCAGAACGTTGTTTATTTAATGTTCTTTTATTTTTTTATTGACAACTGGAGATATGTTTGAAAATATGGCAGAATTTGATTTTATGTCTGAATAAACAGTTTTTTATAATAAAACAATAAACATGCTTTCAAAGAACCTATATGCAATTTTTCAAAACTTTTGTGTTCTATATCAGAGTCTTTATCAAAGCTGAGGTCATGCAAAGTAATAATGCAAATGACTAGGGAAGACAACACAAGTATTTATGAGCGGCAGATCCAGATAAACAATGTGTAACGAAGACGCTGAGGCTTAGTTGGAATCTATATGCGGACATTTATTAAAGGTTTCAGATACAGTAAGGCAGGAAAAGGTCAAAAGCGAGTGATGCAATACGAACAGCAAACAATCCAAAGGGGTAATCTGTAGACTTGTGAAGACAAGGCAAGGCCCATAACCCTCCCTATCCACCAAATATTGGAGCTGAACACTTCTACACCGAGAGTCCAGCTACTCCTTTACCTGGCAGGCGGGCCTACCATCTACATCCAGAGGTGACGGGCGAAAAAGAGGGCCCAGCGAGCTTGACGAGGGTTCAAAAGTATGACACCTTTGATATATTCTAGGTTCTTATGATCAGTTATAACTTGGAACGGATGAGTGGCGCCCTCTAGCCAATGTCACCATTCTTCAATTGCGGCTTTCATGGAAAGGAGCTCATTATATCCTACATCATAATCATGTTCTGCGCTGGTCAGTTTCTGCAGAAGAAGGCACAATGATGTAGTTTGCCTGGTTGACCGTGCTTGTGGGAAAGGACTGCCCCAATTCCACAGTCTGAAGCCTCCACCTCTACAACGAATGGTGGGCTAGGGTCGGGGTGTTTCAAAATAGGGGCCAAGGTAAACTTTTCTTTGAGATTATTAAAGGTTTGGTTGGCCTCCTTAGTCCATTCAAGTTTGAAAGCTTTGCCCTTCAAAAGAGATGTTAATGGAGCTGCTACTGTGCTGTAATTATGGATGAATCTTCTGAAGAAATTTGCAAAACCTAAAAATCTTTGTAGTTCCTTCACAGTGGAAGGTTGTGCCTATTCAGGGACTGTGATCTATAAAAGGTCTTAATCCTCCATCCTTTTTCTCAACGAAGAAAAGTCCTGCTATGGCTGGAGAGGTAGATGGAAGAATAAACTCTGAATTGATAGCTTCTGGGATGTATTCCTCCATCGCTTGATTTTCTCTTCTGGAAGAGAATATATCTTGCTCTTTGGAGGCTTAGCGTTGGGAAGTAAGTCAACTGCACAGTCCCATGTGCGGTAAGGGGGAAGTTCCGTTGCTTTGGACTTGCTTAACACTTCTGAGAGGTCAAGGTAACAGGAATGAATGGCCACTGTCTTGTTAGTAGTGGGGCTTTCTATATTGTTAGTGTAACATGGTTGGGGCTTAGTGGGAAAGCTGTTTCTATGATAGAAATCGGACCAATGGGTTAGCTCAGCAGAATACCAGGAGATGTCAGGGTCATGAACTGAGAGCCATGGAAATCCAAGAATAGCCTCATGTTAAGGGGAGTTGATTAATGGAGATGGATTCTTGCCGACTGTGAGCGTTTTGGTTTGATGAGTTATTCCTTCCCTGATGAGGGTGTCATTGATGGCTTTGATAATTATGATGGGATGCAGGGTTGGATGGGGATCTTGTATTTTTCAACAATGTCCTTGTTGATTAGATTCAGCACAGCTCCATTTTATAGAAATGATCAATAGCTTTGCCGGTTAAAAAAGTCACAAGAAAAGCACACTTCTCTTCAGTTTCAAATTCATCTTCTGGGTGATCGAAGTACGATTTGACTTGACAAACAAATCCTTTACATAAATCAGCAGTGCCATCAAATTTGTCAAGAATGGAAAAGCTTCCCGTACGTGGCATGGGAGGAGCTAGAGATCTGACTTAAAGAGACAAATGTTCATTGACTGACTGAAGTTTGGTGAGCTGTTCCTGGTAGCTCATTAACATCTCACCTTGGTAAGCGAATGCCGCCTCAAGGTTAGAAACCTTGGTATGGAAAATGTTCTGTAACAAAGACGCTTAGGATTGGTTGGAATTCATTTGCGGACATTTATTAAAGGATTTCAGAATCAGCAAGGAAGGCAAAAGGTCATTAACGAGTGAGGCAATCCGAACAGCAAACAATCCAAAGGAATAATCCGTTAACTCGTGAAGACAAAGCAAGGCAGAATCAGCAACAGGTAATCAGACAGAGTAATCAGGTAGAACGCTCGGTAAGGAAGGATTAACTGGCAATACTTCGCAAAGTAGTATTAAATAGTCTTAAATAGTCCCAAACAGTAGTAGCGGCATAGGGAGCGTTCAGTCAATACTTGGGTGACGGCTCTCTCTGCTGACTTGGAATTACACAATGACACACAAAACTTCTCTATTACACAGTTATAACAACAACAGCATTTTAGTTCTGTGAAACAATAAAACCAATGTAACTTATATATAAATCTGAATAAAAGTAACCTCAGTGTAAAGATGACTTTGCTCTCCAACGTCTCTCCGCTTCAACATAGTATCCCAGGTGATAATGAATATCTGCTAAAAACCCTTTGTCGAAGTACCACGGTTGACTACCACATTTGTTATCTTATCATACATTTATCAGAATGAATTAACCAGTAATTTACCAGCATTGCTGTATGAGAAGGACTATACTAGTGAATCGGAAATACTGATTAACCAGTAAAGATGTATGTGTGAAAGGGGCTATCAATAAATTGTTGAATAAACTTATCTGATCTTTATAAGGTGCAGATGAACATGTTTTTATGTTGATCAGATGTTAACTTGCTAATTCAGTTGTTTTCATAAATGAAACTCAATATATTCAATCTCTTCTTTTTAGGAGAATTTCCCAATGCTGTCTTGAACTGAAGGGAACTGGACTGGACAAACAATCCACAGGAAATCATGAACTCTTTTTCAACTCATGAACTCTTTTTCTTGTTTAGACTTATAAGTAACGAGAGCACAAAATGTATGCAAGACCTTGCTCATTGACAGATATAAAGTGCTATTTGGTAAATGTAAACTCCTTAAATTTTGATCAAATGATAGGGTATAGATTATAAATACAAGAAATGGTCCAAAATCACTAGGACAAAGCTCAAGGAATAAGGTAATTCAGAGACCAGACAAAAAGAAAAAACATGGAAACACACATACAAGACTGATATTAGAATGATAGCATAAACAGGGTTTATATAGGAAAAACAAACCATGGTAATGAGATTTGTAAATATAGACATTGCTTTTATTTAGATTAAGGTACAATATATGTTTGGTTAGTTAATTGAAGGTCCATAATAAGGTTTATTATGGAATTAGGGTAAAGTAGGGATTTTTGAGGACATGTGAAATATCAGATCTGGAAAATTAATTCTTGAATGTTTTTTATGTCCTAGTTAAGTATAATGCAAAATTTTCTTAGTTACGTTACAAGTTCTTTTTAATCATTATTGAATTAAAGGGATCACCCACATATTACAATATTGCTGTAATTCATTCATTCTTAGTCCAAAGTCATAAATAGAAGATAAATTTGTCATACTATGACATCCTAATATATCCATGATACCCTAAATATCTGAATATAATTAGAACTAATATTACTAATATAATTTTAATAAATGATCTTGTAAGGATCTGAGGTCTTGACAATTTGCTGTGTAAAATATCTGCTTAACATATAAAGATCTGTTGTACATCCTGTCAGGATCACGATGGGCAGGGAGGTGTGGAATGAGAACCCAAAAGCAGGCACAATTCAGGGGAACAACAATAATTTAATAACACAAAACCAAAACAAAAAACCACGACGGGAAAGACTAGGAACACTACAAAAAGGGCAAACAAAAGACTTCCGGTGAGGGGGACAAAACAAGTTATTATTTAACTAAAATAAGACAAAACAGGGAACAGGCATAATCTATACGAAAACTGGAAACACTGACAAAACAAGAACTAGACTTCACTACACAAGATATACAAGGATACAAAGTAAATGGATAAACGTATACAATGCAACGACACATGACAGAAAATACAAGGGCTTTGAATAGGGCAAACATAACAGGGAATAATGACTTGAGGGCAGGTGTGGGGAATGAAACAATGACGGCAAGAGAAAACAAGGGGGCGTGGTCAAGAGACGAGACAAGAGAGCACATGGCACAACAAACAATACCATGTGACCCTCACAAAAAACACAGGTCTGCCATGATTCTGTCAAAAAAGGGAAAAACATGACCAAGAGAGGCAGAATCATTACACATCCATTCTAAATCATAAACATCTTTCGGACATCTTCTAAAGTCTGTATGACATCTGACATCACAGATGTATTGCAGATAGTTTGTAAGATGTACAGGTGCTATCAAGGAACATTCCAATGTTTGTTTATATGAACATCTGAGCATAGTGACCGACAAAACTTATACTCCGAATAAATAAACTTTTCATCTGATGCCAGCTTGTGAGTAAAACAAGACATGGAAGCTTGAAAATCTTTCTCTTTACAAAAAGTTTAAAGTTTAGAATAAAAGCACAAAATATATAATAATCACCATTTCATTTTGGGCAGAACTATCCTTTAATGACACTTAAAGGGCTTTTAAGGTATAGAGAATGTGGCCTACAGGGCCATGTCCTACAAAACCCTGTCCACTCCTGTCCTGCTGTTGTTGTGGAATCTCATCCCAGAATCTGATTGTCTACGTCCAACCATCACAACTTAAGATTAAGGTCTTGTTTGTTTAACTGTTCAATATAATTCAATCAACATATTAATCAGGAAAGAAAGAATTGATTTTAGCATAAAGTTGTGATTCACAGAAAATTAAGTAATTGTTTAGACACCCTCTCGTCATTTTAAACCTGAATGACTTTCTTTTCCACAGAACACAAAAGAAGATATTTTTAAGAATGTTGGTAGTGCAACATCATTAGCACCAATTTTCCCGCCTTTAGTTCTGCATCATTAGTTTAGGATAGAAGTTAAGCATTTATCCCATTTTAAAGACCTGCTAAAGAAGGGATTTTTGGTCAGGATTACTGCATGTCATCTGTTTTCTTACACTAGATGACAGCATGATCACATTATGTTCACTTTGTTTCACACTTCAGTGCTTTTGATAGTGACATGCAATCCACAAGAGGGTGTCACTGACTTTAGTTGAAATACACCTTCATTTTTCTTCCTTCTATTCCTCAATAGCTAATATAAGAAGTATAATCTGAAACTTGTAAACTTATCAAAACTGATAAGATACATTTTGTGACAAAAGAGGTCATGTCAAAATCTTAATGTGAAATACAAACACAAAGGGAAGCAATGCAGAAAACCATTCAATAAGATGAAAATACAAGTAAGGAAGTACAAGTAAAGAAAAACAGATATGGTAAGTGATGTCATAAAGTAGAGAAACCTGCAGCTAAACTTCACTTTCAGCTCTTACCCACACATGCTTGCACTCACTTAAGAGACACAATGTGTACAACGCCCTGTCAGAACAACAATTTATAACATTTTCTTTCTGGTTAAAGACTTCTAAACATGGGCTGCTGTGTTTTTGGTGTTATATTGCTATCGCTTTATGTCAGTGGAAACACAAACGGTGAGTGTTAACTTTATTGTTTAAAGTGATGTTTAGGCAATGCCATGTGTTTAGTGTGTGGCAAATGCATTTATATTTAACCTGACATGTTGACATGTAACTGTCTTAACACCCAGATTTATTGTTGGATAACTGAGGATTTATGAAATCTTATACGTTTTTACATTTCTTGTTATCTTTCTTTAGGTCCTGGGCCCTTATGTATCACATCTATCAAAGTGCCACGTAACACACAGTTTAGTGCTCCTGTTATGACAAAGTTACAGATAAATTGTACTGTAATGACAGAAAAATGTGATGAGACACCTAAAATATCTTGGTGCAGGATTTTTGGAAATGACTGTAATGTCCTTAATCAAACAAACTACATAGAAACATGGAAGAGTATCACACTGCATGAGGGGATGTTATTCCTGACATTTCTGAACTTATCAAAGGAGGATACAGGTTTATACAGATGTAAAAGCCAGAACTCTGTCAGTCATACTATTAATGTCACAGTGACAGGTAAGCAACATATTTTATAATAATAGTAAACAAAAGAGGCATTTAGGTTGTAGTACATTTTATAAGACATTATTATTCAGATTTTCAGTTTTTTACTTTTGTTTTAAATTTATTTTCAGCATATAAGAAGAATGAAGGCAATCAAAGAAACAAAAGTGAAGGCATGAAATTACAATACATTAAAAAAAAACTTTTTGTAGAAAGATTACTTGATAAAAGGAATGTAAAATCTGGACAAATTTATAATTACAATACTAAGAATCTCGTAATAATTATAACAGCTTATGAAAATGGTATTTTTGTAATTTTAGATGTTTGTAATTTAAGATTTAATCCAGAAAGGTAATGGGAGTCTGGAATGGTTAAATCCATATCTGTACATCTCTGGAGGAGTAGTAGGGCTGGTGGTTATTGTAATTGCTTTATCATTATTTATCATCAAATGTCGAGGTGAGTGATTCTGAGATTTTTTTTTAATTTAACAATTTAACAAATTGCTTAAACAATTTTTTCCTTGTCAAATTTTCCTTAGGTAGAACATCAGGAGGAAAAGAGTTGACAATTAAAACTCAGGTATATTTTGCTTGAATTTTGTGAAGGTCTTTATTATACCTTTCAAAAATTAGAACTTTGTAAATTCTCGGTTTTTACTTTCACAGTATGTGGAAAGAAGTGTTCCAACTACTCCGTCTCATCCTCATCGCAGCACTCATCCTTCCTCAGCCGGACTGACCTCTGTCGATACCTATGATGCTCAACCTATCAGAGCAGGATCACATAGAAACCCTCCATCAGCTGGAAGAGTCTCAGCCAATACGATAGAATCAAAAGTAAGTCGTAACAATGACAGACCCACAGACGAAGATCAGAATCTTCTTGTGTATGCGTCATTGAATCACCAGCCTATGTCAAGAGGGCCAAGGAGAACAGTACAGCAAGAAACAGAGCCTTCAGAATATGCCGCGATCAGATTTCGGTGAATCAAAGAAACGTTTACTGGGAGACCTGGCAAGTCTCTTTGCAAATATCACTAGAAATGACTTTATAAGGGGAAAAGAGAGTTGGACATCTGTTTTAAGCTGGCTTCCGCTGGTTGCCATTAGTCTGTCAAAATTAATTAAAAAACAGATCAAAATCGTCTTATCTTTTAAAAACTGTGACAGTTGTATTTCACTTGATTTTTTATTTATTGTTAATTAATAGATTACTGATTTATCATTTAACATGCTTCAGAAATTCATATTTTTTTTAATTAATTTTCATAGATACTGGCATGCACTTAGAGGATAAAATCATTGTCGTACTCCACAAGTTTAGTTTTTTTCAGAACAGAATTTTCAATGAATCGGAAATGTTTTACTGTCACAACCGCTATAGTCTTTATTGCTATATATAATGCTGTCAACATCCAGGTCGTGTTTTTACAACCTGCATGTCCTCATAAAGTAAAGACTGAGATGCCCACAAAAGCAAGATGTGTTTCCTGTATAAGAAGGCGGTGGGGGGTTGGGGGACCTTCAATTTACCAGAGATGATGGTGGGATTACGTACCACCCACACTGAATAACATACAGCCTCCTACTGTCAATTAAAGCTTGACGAGTAACATACTCCTTTCAATACATACTGGAAAGGGTACACGTGTGTTGTGTGAGTCAGTTTATCCAATATTTCATCACACCTTGCGCCACACCTGAATGTTTATATCAGTAAGCGGCAGTTAAACACTGTTGCTATGTCTATTACCAGACCGGCCTCACCTGAGATCTGTGGTTGTGACTCAGTTCTTTAAAAGGAAGGTCCTCAGCACAACATTTTCTGTTCTTCTTTCCACGATTTTCTGTTCTTAGAAAAATAATCAAAACTGTACACATGTAAAGGGCATGGTCATACAAACCACATTTTACAAAAAAATCATTAAATTGTCAAGAATATGCTACTTGAGTGTTTTTGTAAGTCATTTCCTTAAATTTTAATAACACATTAAATGGTAATAAAATTAAACAAATCCTACGTAAAAATAAACGTTAAAGGTTATATTAAATTATATATTTACATTGTATATAAATTAATAAAATATATAAATTATATATTAAATGAACTTAATCCGCTTTTCCACTGTCAGGCCTAACCATAAGGATGGGTTACAGTTAAGGCTGCTACAGCTCTACTCAAGATTGGTCCATTGAATGATGCCAGGCTAGCAGTTTTGACTGATAGCAACAATAATTGTTTTGGCCTGACAACTAAACTTTCTAACTTTGGTTATTGCTTGACTGTTTATGTGGTTGCCCCCTGTACAAAGACATGCATGTATTTTTCAATTCCTCCCAATCTAATTCAAGTGAAAGCAAACTAACTCTCAGTTTCAAACAGCAGGTCTGTACTATAACATTTCGCTGTCCTGAGGATTTTTCATTTGTTTTGTATTAGCATGTTTCTTAAATGCCTATTTTATGATTTGCACATTGTTCTTTGAAATAATTTTAATATTTTGCACACTCTATATGATGCTGGATTACTATAAACCCAGCAATGGCTTGAAAGCCAACTGTTGGGTTGTAAATTTACCCATAATGTGTAGTTTCAATGCAGGGTCATATACACATCATTTTCTGGGTTACTTTAACAGTGGCTGTGTTTGTCTCATTTTGTTTTTCAAACCGAGTTTGAAATGGCCGAGCTTTCCAAATACAGTATAAAGGATGTGGAAGTGAACCAACTTATAAGAACATGGTTTCTTATGTGTAAAAAACTTAAGCGCTATACCACCAAACCAATTCTTGGAACCCACAATGACTGCTCTAAAATCATAGCTAAAGAAACCAAACATGGAGCAAAAGAGAGCCATTGAACACCTTGTAGTTTTTGACCTATTTGACAATAGTAAGTTAAAAGGAAATAAACACCACAAAAAATAAATTTTGTAAGTAACTTTGGTAAAGAAAATGCACATCACCAGTAGAGCAGAGGATATACTTGTAAAATGCAGCATTGATAATTAGTTTTATGAATATGAGGATAAAATCTAAAACAGTGGACACCACTGATGCAAAACCAGGTATGATTGTCATTTAAAGTTGTAAACAATGCAATAACACAGTAAGTACCTGACACTGTCACACAATATAACAAAAAAGATTAACTTTATTAATTCAGATTAACCTTCACGATAAACATGTAAAACAGCTATTAATGTAAAGGTAATAAAAATGCCCATTTTATAATGACAAGTGGGTTAACCTTTCAGGCTACAATGTACTTTCCTCATTGTGTTACTTTATTCCAAACATCAAAACAATAACAAAAAATTAATTATTTTTCGAAGAGTTATTTCCTCTGATACACTCAAAACCCCTATAAAGGTAACAACAACATTTCTGTCTAGTTTTTGACTTTTATGCTCTTAAACGATGACAGATATGCAACTATTGATAATACAGGTTTGTTTGGATTTTTGTCTTTTTCAAAATGTAGTTCAATCCAGCAAGAAGAAAGGGTATTCCATGATTTATTATTCCATAATAAATAATGCAGTGTATTCACTGGCTAAATTTGTATTTAAGGGTAAGTAAATGTATGTTTTGAAATAGTACTGAATATCAGTTATATTAGAAGAGGTTGACTTGTTTGGTCAGGGTGAACATCTGGGCATAGCAGCATTTCTTTCATCTCTGTTTCAGAAAGAAAGGGGAAGAAGAAAGGAAAAAACATAAATTATTACAAATGGCCCCGAATTATGAGACAGTGTGCCACAACTTCTCAATTGTTAAGATAATACACCCACGGCAGTTATGGGTTGGGCTGTTTAATCCAACTCCCAAATCCCATTTTATTCCAGTTAAACTCTTTTCCTGTCTCCCATGAGATTTCATCACTCACAAAACACCTCTACATGAATAGAAAATTTAACTTTGTAGAGATAACATTCAGAACACTTCCCTTTCATTCAGTCTCTCAACGTTGTGTTGAGACTGAACAGGGTTTGTGCTTGAGAACCCGGTTAAATCTGAGCCTATTGAAATGGCCAATTAATTTGGCGAATGAAAGAATCATTTCTGTACCAATTGTTCTTCAGAACCAAGATGTATGTCTCGTGCCGACAACATTGCTGTTGTGATGACGTGGTGCAGCCGATTGTCCCTTCGTGCGGCTCCCATGTGCGTTACAGCAGTTTAATTCCAAAGGTTTCTAAATAAGCAAATTTCCAATAGTGGGCACAGTCTGTGGGTCTGTAATAGGACACCCCTGTTCTCTTGGGTGCAATGGGCGTATCGAGGTTGGAGATTATCATGAGGTCTTCCTCATGTGTCTGGGTTTCCGGCAAGCTAAGGAAGCTCTCGTGCGTGTCGATGGTTCCCCATAGCATAAAGCCCCACCCCATTACAGTTCTTCCCAGAAGGGCACGAGGAGCGTGCCAAGACGTTGAAAGCGCTCCACATGGGCATGCCTAGGTCACTGCAGCTCCCACACTCGCACTTCTCTCAACGGTGGTGAAGCACTGGCTATGTCGACCTTCCTCTAGCAGTGTGCGCAATTGCGTCACATCTGTGTCTGCAATCTGCCTCTTTCTGGAGGGATCGGCCTAAGCTTTCCTCCAGCATGGCAGCTGCATCATCGCGCCCCTTCATGGCTGTACTCCAAGAATATCCGGCCAAGACATTTTAAGGAGCTAGACAAGGGGAGGCTCGACCTGTTTACAAAAAGCGAGTTGAGGACTGCTACGGGCTTGGCGCTGCGGAAAACCAAGTCACAATGTGATCCAGTTGTGGAGTGATATCCTCCTGTGTGGTCCAAGAGGCTATCACCGGCAGGTTAACCTGGTTAACCCTTTCGAAGAGGAGTGAAGAGAGAGCTCGCTTTCTCGACATCCCTGTGGTGCACAGTGGGCTGTTCGGGTATAGCGCGCTGGACTTCATCAGTTCTACACAGTCTAACAGCAGAGGGAGGCATTGCAGCACTTCCTGCCTCAACTGCCCCACCCAAGTTCCGGTCCATCCTTTTCACCATGGTTCTTCTGGCCGAGGTTGTCACCCTTCTGGCAAAAGGTGTGGTTGAGACTGTCTCTCCAACCAAAATGTCCCAGGGCTTCTACAGCCCTAACTTCACTGTACCCAAGAAAGGCGGAGGGTTGCACCCCATTCTACGTCTGGGCGCTCTGAACAAATATCTGCACAGATTGCCTTTCAAAATGCTGACACAACGCACATCTTGTGAGGTCAGGATTGGTTTGTGGCAATAGACCTGAAGGACGCGTTATTCCAAGTCTCCATCCTGCCTCAACAAAAACCGTTCCTACATCATTACAAGTCATGCACTTCCGGCTGTCCCTGTCCTCCCATGTCACATTGGTGCTTCGAAGAAATACTCCAGAGGCTCCTGGGACATTTGGCATCCTCAGCCGGAGTAATTCATGACATGGACATGAGACTACCTCAGCTTTGACTCAAGAGGCAGGTTCCGAGAAGCACATGGCAAACTGGCAACAGACGGATTCACATCACACTACTATGCCGGTGTATTCTCGCCCCTTGGTCCTCAGCGGCCTTCTTATGGGTGGGGGTCCTACTCCTGCAGGTCGAGGCACATCATGGTAACGACAAATGCTTAGGATGGGAGATCTCTAGAAACAATATGACCTGGTCACTATGTTCCTCAGAGGCACTATGTGGATCAACTGTGCGGAGCAGCCCCCCTACTCTGTCAGGCTCAGGAAATGTTTAACCCCAGTAGGGCTAACCCCTGACTTGAGCTGAAGCTCCATACGAAGTGGTTCCCCCAGATGGGTGACTACGTTAAAATATAATCTATCCCTTGAGAC
This sequence comes from Triplophysa yarkandensis, assembly GCA_033220385.1. Taxonomy (NCBI): domain Eukaryota; kingdom Metazoa; phylum Chordata; class Actinopteri; order Cypriniformes; family Nemacheilidae; genus Triplophysa; species Triplophysa yarkandensis. Next base: position 13,237,779 of record CM065655.1, read on the forward strand.
TACCCTGCATGGAGAATCCAGTGATCTCCCCCTCTTCACCTTAGAGCTGTGCCCCCCAGTGTCACGAGACAGGCAGTTTCCCCACCAGTATGAGTCTATCAATTTCCAGTTGGAAGGTCTGGGGATACTATTCTGTTTCCCACTGGAAGGTCGTGACTCGCGTAGTGCATCTGCAGCTCCGTTTGATGTCAGGGAATAGGTGTAGTGTGTGGCATGATAATACAGTAAACCCATTCAGTCTTAACAAAACATTGAGAGATAACTGAAAGGGAACGTCTCCGGTAACAACTGGTAACCTTAGTTCCCTGAAGGAGGGAATGAGATGTTGTGTCCTTTCATGCCACAACACTAGGCTGCCGCTGCCGCTGCCGCTGCCTAGTTTCCTAGGGAGGTCACCTAGGATCCTCAGCACAAAAGGTAAGAAATGATCTCTTCAGTTCCCTTTTATACCCGACATCCTGGGTAGGGACATGAATTGGTTAATTCGCCAAATGAATTGGCCTTTTCAATAGGCTCAGATGTAACAGGTTCTCAAGCACAAACCCCCATTAATAAGTTCTGCTTAAAGAAATATTTCACCCAAATATGAAAATTAACAGTCCAGTTGTTACAAACCTATATGTCACAAAAATAGATATTGTAATGAAAATGAAAATTCAAGTCATTTTGGGGTCACCGTTGACCCCTATTGTAGGATCAAATACTTCTGTATGGTCAATTTCTATACAATGGGTGCTGTATAGGGATCACAAGAACCCTTAAACTAGTTTTTGTTTGTAGTTTCTCTTTTTTGGGAGGTGATTTAAATGTTTTTGACTTGAAAACTGAAAAGAGAGCAGTAGAGCTTGTGCTGTCTCTCTATGGAGAGTCCAGTGTAAGCTGCAGCCATCTTGCCCCTATATCTCCTTGTAGGTCATATGACTGAACACTGTAGATAGAACAACATTAGCAGCAAAACATTGGCATGTATCCATAATTTAAAGTTTTAATGATGAATTGATGTTTTAATACACAATAACTGCAAACTTGATAAAACAATGTATTTCTGATTTCCATGATAAAAAGTTATTATTGTGAAACTATTCTGTCTCAAGCTGATGATATTGTGCTTTGAAAATAATTATGACCTAACTGGGAGAGGCGTTTGGGGCAGGAATAGACATAGATCACTAAATTGCAAAAATCTTGTTTTACAGAAGATAGCAAATAAATTCCCTTGACTCTGTACAAACAGCTTTATAATAAATCATGTTTAACCCCCCTTAAACCCTTAAATGATATAATGTTTCTAAAGAATGATTTCCTGTTGCTGATGACAACTTAAAAGACATCAGTCATGACATAAGTTGAGGTTGGGAGGGCTTCTTGCAAAAGAAAGGAAGTGGTAACTCCTAAGGCTTCCTGTGGTTCTGTGATAAACCTGGCTGTGTTAAAACATACTTTGTCTTGGCTTTAGTTGCACTAGATTTATTTCTGCTCCTTTCCTCATATTTATCTGACCTTGGGACTTTTGACGATTCAACAGGAATAAAACTAGAAATACCTTGATTTTAGAACAAATGAGAGCTTTTGTGGTAGAACTCTCAGTGTAACAGAACATCAATGCTAAAGCATTTTTATTTCATTTTTTGCTGTCCTTTCTACTAGTGTATTCTTTAGCCACAAATGATTTATTTGGCAACAGCAAACATGAATGCCCTTTTCCTTTCCAACCTCTCTGGTGACCCCCTATTTTTAAAAGAGTGTGCGAGACCAAAGCAGGAAGAAGGTCCTGGAACAAACTGAGGTTTAAAAACGTTTGTTTTAAGACTAAGATTTTTGCTTATCCATGCAGAGGCAACTTGTGCCACGCCAAAGAAAGACGATACAATTAAATTGCTCAATTTGACCCCTTTCACTAAAGATTTGCAGTTGTGTTATATTTCCGTCCTGGTATAAAGCTATTTGATTACAGAGCTACATGCTAGCCAAGAAATGTGTTTTCAGTATCACCATAATCTACATAATCCAAATGATGGTTAGTGGGGGAAATAGGTTATAGCTTTTATGGTTAATGTTATTGTAACCATTCATAATGGCTTTTTGTATACTACATTTGGCTCTGGAGGTGGGTGGTAGATGATGGTGATGTGGCCTCGTGGTCTTAACTGCTAGATGCAAGACTATATTTAAAATGTTTCACTGACAGGAGACTCGTAAACAGAACATACAATAACTGTCTCTGTACTTGAAAGTTACTATGAGTAAAAGCCTTAACTATACGAAAAGTTAGACATTGAGGCAGAGATCTGTAAATGTGGTTGAACTAGTGTGAAATAACACAAACGCATCAACATGTACATCTGTAGAAAAACATCCTCTTACATACTTCAGACATTCAAAGTGGTCTTAAACAACAACATTGACATTAATGAGTGGGAAGAGGAAGCTTGATTTTTACCTTTACCACAATTACCTCCATCTAACTTTAAGGCGTTCATGAGCATCTTGCAAACTATTGTGAAGAAGCATTGAATTTTTACCACGTGTTAAGAAGAAGAAGATGATAATCTCAGAGAGAAGAGTACAAAGCATTGTGGTCTTGATTAACTTTGATTGACTTTGTGCATTATACCTTGCTTGGTTTATTCCATAAAATAATTAGATTATCTTTCATCATTTACTGACCCTGATTTTATTTAAAACTGTTTTGTTATTCTCTTTGCTGAGAACACAAAATAAGATTTTGTTTAGAAATGTTTATATAATTTTTGAGGGTTTTGTGTCCTTACAATGGAACTCAATCTGACCCGCCCTCATACACCGATCAGGACACATTAGATGTCACTACACAAAAAGCACATTGAAATTACAGTTACATAAAATATTACTTGATCCCATTAATCAAGAAATGCTCTCTATCCTGGAGGTATAGGTCAAGAAGAGGTAACGGCCACTGTTATGCCACAAGCAGAAACATTCATAAGCACTGATTAATGCAAACACTTTTGGAAATACATTATTTTTGGTCTGTGGAAGAGAATAAATGGAAAAATATTTAATGTGACTATAGCAAATACCAGAAAAACAAACAAATAAAAAATACTTTAAAACATTAAATAGTCTCATTCGGTGGAAAATATAAAGATTAAAATATTTAAAATGGATAAAAACCAACAGTTAATGTCAGAAAAATGTACACATATTTTTAAAGTATATGTATTGAAAAAAATATTGTTTATTTTACAAATACAACAACTTTTAGATTTGTAATAAATATTTTAGTATATCCAATTTACTTATTTTTTACATCACATATACACAAACTTTAAACAGTATATTAACTTAATTTAAAAGCTTTAAATGTCAATAGTAGTACATCTTTAAGTGGAGTCTTGCAATGGCTTTATATACTGTAGTGTAGGATTTCATGTTAATATTAACATGGTTTCATCCTTATTTTGTCATGCTGTATTGTATAAGAATCGTGCTATAAATGCTATGTACACATATACTGGAATTATAAAATTCAAGTCAACATGAAATTAGGATGTGGGATGTGTGTGGTTCTACTGACCATACTAACAGAAGTCAGCACCTCTTCAGGCAGATACACAGACATATAAGCAGCAGAAGAGCCACAAAGCTAGCAATAATGAGAATGATATATCCATTTCTAGCTGCAAAAATAAAAACAGATAAGAAGCAATGCAACAAATTAAACATATGTAAAATATAACATAAGTTTAGAAAATGTTGTTCATAAAGTACAGGCAAAACATGAAAAAAAGCAGAACTCAATGACGTATCAGTGTTACTCTTGGTTTAACTCACGTTTATTAAGATAAACGAAAATGGGTGAACCAAGGCCCTGATGATGAACTTCACACTTTATAAGTTCATCGTCCAGTAGTTCAGTCCGCAGATGAATGGAACTGACCACCATTGTAGTGCCATCTCCCAGCTGGTAGAATGATGTCACTGAAGGGCCGAGTGTTTGGTTATGACCCTCTACATTCCAAGAGATCTCCGCAGCAGGACGGGACACAGCTGTGCAGTTCGCCTCAACAATGTCTTGTGAGGCAGAGATGTAACTGGCCTCAGGTTTGGGTAGGACTAAAAGACACAATAAAGGGAAAGTTAAATTATTTAGTACATATTTCATTCAAACCACAGGGTGCAATAGAGTCCTCTTCTATGAGCTGGTGCCTATTCATAATGCCAACGACCTTGTCGACATCATTCTGCCCAGTTTAAACCTGAAAGGTTCACCTTCTGCTGCCAGTTGGTGGCACTATGACCATGATTCCCAATAGCTCTGTACATCCACGAGAGGAAATTTATAGTTTTGAGGGGCTGAACTTTGATCTTAATCACTTAAAGCCCACAGAAGACATGATAAACTTCCTGTTTCCCCCTTCTTCAACAAATATATTGCCTTGCCATGGCAACAACACTCAAGATATCAAAAATCAGCTTGAGAAAATTACAAAAATCTCTTTCACTAAACTCAGGTTTTTGTGTTTTGTAGCTTTAACTGTGAGACAAAGGAAGACCCTTGTGATGTTAGACTGATGGCAAGCTGTCAGACATAGGTCATGTCTGCCGCAGACTCCATCAAAGACAGATTCTATGACATCAGTCAGATAAAGGAGAAACAATACAAACCATGTCAAGTAGAAAGGAGATTTGCGCTCTATATGAGTGTTTTTGGGGACAAGGGCTAGACTGTTTGAGGAACATCAACCGAGAGAAAGCAGACACAGTGGTGCTCTGTTTTAGAGGAACAGAGAGACAGTAACAGTACTGGATCTTATCCCAAACTCGCCCCTAACTACAGTCACTGCCAAACATTTTAATTGCCATCAGCTTTTACTGATTGTTAACCTTCTGCCTTTAAGGACTTTACTACAATTCCTAAACATTTTTATATTAGTTACAATATTTACTATTTTAAAAAAGGCTGGTTTCCTATTGGACACTATTGAGTAGGTCCCACAGTGTGGGTGACTTCGGAGTTTACCTTTTTTTGTAAAGAACGGTTTTTCGGCACAATCTGAGCCAAACACACATTTCTCACTTTCCCACTTTCTCTTTAACGTTCTTTCAAATACACCCACTCACATGTCTACATTTAACATATTGCACCGCTGTGCCTATATCAGGGGTCTACGCCGTCTACATTGTCTGCACTGCTGTAAAATACCCAAACAACACTTACAGTGTCATGATTCTGCCTATCTTGGTCATGTTTTTCCTGTTTTTGGCAGAGTCATGGCAGACCTGTGTTGTGTGAGTGTCACATGGTATTGTTTTCTTACAAGCCATGTGCTCTCTTGTCTCGTCTCTTGACCCCACCCCCTTGGTATCCCGTCAAGCTTCCCATCATTGTTTCATTCCCCACACCTGCCTCGTGTCGTTATCCCTTGTTATGTTTCCCTATATAAAGCCCTTGTGTTTTCTGTCCTGGGTCGCTGCATTCTGTCAAGAATTGGATGGAGGTGAATGAGAGAGAACCCAAATGCAGGCGAGATAGTGAAATACCAGGACTATAATCACAAAAAAACAAACACAAAACAAAAACCCACGATGGGGAAAACAGGACACAAAACACTATAAAATGGCAAACAAAAAACTTCCCACGATGGGGCACAAAACAAGGAGTACTTAAAACTAAAACAAGGCTAAACAGGGACATGAAACTTGGAACACAATACAAGACCTTAACAGGAACCTTCACAAGGACCAGACCACGAACAAGAGTAACACATGCAACAAACGTAATGCAGCGACACAGGACAGAAAACACAAGGGCTTTATATAGGGAAACATAACAAGGGATAACGACACGAGGCAGGTGTGCGGAATGAAACAATGATGGGAAGCTAGACGGGATACCAAGGGGCGGGGTCAAGAGACGAAACAAGAGAGCACATGGCATGTAAGAAAACAATACCATGTGACACTCACACAACACAGGTCTGCCATGACTCTGCCAAAAACAGGAAAAACATGACCAAGATAGGCAGAATCATGACAGAACCCCCCCTTAAGGAACGACATCCTGGCGTTCCTCAAGGGAGCCGACAAACAGAACAGGACATAAACACTTGGATCCGACGTCGGGACAGGACTTGGATCCGACGTCGGGACAGGACTTGGATCCGACGTCGGGACAGGACTTGGATCCGACGTCGGGACAGGACTTGGATCCGACGTCGGGACAGGACTTGGATCCGACGTCGGGACAGGACTTGGATCCGACGTCGGGACAGGACTTGGATCCGACGTCGGGACAGGACTTGGATCCGACGTCGGGACAGGACTTGGATCCGACGTCGGGACAGGACTTGGATCCGACGTCGGGACAGGACTTGGATCCGACGTCGGGACAGGACTTGGATCCGACGTCGGGACAGGACTTGGATCCGACGTCGGGACAGGACTTGGATTCGGGACAGGACTTGGATCCGACCCCGGGACAGGACTTGCATCCGGGACCGGCACTGCAACCTGGACCCGCCGCTTCTTCTTCTTTGAGCGACGGGTGAGAGTAGATGTTGCGGGAGGGGGCGGGACCATCTCTGGACCCGAGGAATCCGATGGGGAGTCCCAGGACTTCCTCCTGGCTCTTCTCCCTCGGACGGTGACAGGGGGACCGGCTGGACTGGGAACGGGGAGTAGGGAGCTGGCGGCGCTGGAGCTGGGAGGAGCTGAGTCCCCCAATGTGGCCGTGGCCAGGACGCAATCCTCCGGGACCGTGGCCAGCGGGCTGGAACCCCAGGTTGGAGCTGCTGGCCACGGATCATCCCGGTTGATCACGTACCTGGCCACGTCTGAGAAAGGGAGGGGACTCAGCATTGTCATCTCCCTGGGCTTGAGGGGCTTGGTCAGGCAGCTGTTAAATATCACCGCCTTCTCCCTCTCCCCAAACTTGGTCTCCGCCGCCACTGTCTGGAAGGCCTGGGCGAAGGCCTGGATCCCTCGGTCTCCCTGGCGAAACCCGAACAGTAAGCGGGACTCCGCATTTCGCAGCCATGTTTGCTCGCCTGCTGGGTTCAGTTGTGGTCGCTGCATTCTGTCAGGAATGGGATGGATGGTGAAGGAAAGAGAACCCAAATGCAGGCGAGATAGCGTGAAATAACAGGACTTTAATAAAAAAAACATAAAACAAAAACCCACGATGGGGAAAACAGGACACAAAACACTATAAAATGGCAAACAAAAAACTTCCCAAGATGGGGCACAAAACAAGGAGTACTTAAAACTAAAACAAGGCTAAACAGGGACATGAAACTTGGAACACAATACAAGACCTTAACAGGAACCTTCACAAGGACCAGACCACGAACAAGAGTAACACATGCAACAAACGTAATTCAGCGACACAGGACAGAAAACACAAGGGCTTTATATAGGGAAACATAACAAGGGATAACGACACGAGGCAGGTGTGGGGAATGAAACAATGATGGGAAGCTAGACGGGATACCAAGGGGGCGGGGTCAAGAGACGAGACAAGAGAGCACATGGCATGTAAGAAAACAATACCATGTGACATTCACACAACACAGGTCTGCCATGACTCTGCCAAAAACAGGAAAAACATGACCAAGATAGGCAGAATCATGACATACAGAAAAAGGTGCAGCAGTTTTCCATCCGAGCACATGTGTGAAATGTTTCAAACCCACACACAAACTCACATGTATTTGGAGAATGGTACATAAACCTTTTTACGTTTTTTTAGGAGGGACAGATACCGGAAAATGTATAGTTTCAGAGTTTCTTCCTTTTAAACATTTTTTTAAAGTCAGGTAAAATTCTTAACAGCTAATGGCTGTTGTTTCTCTTGTTTCTCTTGAAAGAAAATGTTAAACTAGCAATTCAAGTATATGGATGTGACATGTTGCAATACCGATGTGACATGAACGCTATATTAAATATTAAGTTCTTACTTTACTTTAATTGTCATATACCTATGAAAAATATGTCTGTTATGGATGTGACAATCCTGAAAATGGCACCAAAAATAAAATAAATGCGTTAAAAACTTTGGTTAATTGAATACCAATTGTTGATGTCTACTCTATTAATATTGTAAAATACATTTTTGTGATAGCTTAACCTTGAAAAACCTTTTAAGGGCAAATAAATAAGCATCTGTAAACTCTGTCATCATGGAGGTTTAGACTTACCATATATAGACAGACAAGCGGTTTCACTTTTAGAGCCATCTGGATATGTGTGGAACTCGCAGGTGTAACATCCTTCATCCTCTGTCTGAGCCTGGTGTATGGAGAGTTGGGTATGGCCAAGGGAGGGATTTAGAGATACTCGATCATGGAAAGGGGCTTCAATGGTAGGCCTGCCATTTTTGTAATAGGAAGCAACGGTGGTGGTATCCCCCTGCTCAGCTGTTTTCATCCATAAAACCTGCTGGACCCGCTTGCTGAGGATGTACTTGCATGAAAGGGTAACAGGCTTTCCACTCACAACTGTTTTATTGCCAATCATCTCCACTTTTACTGGAAGGAATGTAAACAATTACTAAGATTGTACATTTAAAAGTAGGAACTAAGCAACGTATGACTCTTTCAGAGTCATAACACCATATTAAACCTATCACAAGCCCGTACGACAGTTTTATCTTTTTGTGGTTCCCATATTAGTAAGGTGGGCTGTGTAGAAAAGTGGTTTTTAACCACTTCCTGTTTGGGCATTGGTGTGAATTTAAATATCCTGCCATGTTGCTTCAGTCATCCTCCAAGCATAATCTGACGACCACTAATAATGGTCATTCATCATCTTAGCGTCTAGTATTTTTTGTAAAACAATTTTATTGATGATTCTACACAACCAAAAGCAGTGAAACGGTACTAAAGAAGAAAAGAGTTTTCAAACTGTGTTTAAGCTATTTTAAGAAAGATTAAAGTGGGTTCACCTTACCCATTAATGAGAGACACGTCCTTCCTTTCTGCTGTCCTGTCGGGTACACATCAAAAAGACACTGGTAGCAGCCCTCATTGGCAGGCCCAGCGTTGCTGATGGTGATGATGCTGGCATGGGAATGCTGACCTGTGACTTTTGCGGTTAGTTCAAATCCGTCCACTTTGGTGACTTGATCAGGCTTTTCCGGCTGATAGTGCAACAAGGTCTTATTTTTCATGTCCAACCAAAGCACCTGTTTTAAAACCTCTCCGGTCTCCATTGTAATATTACATCCCATCATGAACGGACGTCCAGCGACTCCCTGCAGATGTGACGGTGCGATGACCTTACCTGGAAAACATCAATAAGCAAATTACTAAAAATGTAATGATAAGATCAAAACTGAATTTTCAAAAGATCAAACAAAAGATCAAACTGAATTTTTTTCTTAAATGATATTTCAATAAACAGTTGTTAAATTCTAAAAACGTGATTTTTACATATGTTAATGCATTTACAAAAATTACATTATAGAAATGCTCACATAATAAAAACTGCAAATTATTACAAAATTAGTTTAAAAGATTTTTTACAATGTAAAAGTACTTATATATTTTCATGTACATAACGTAATAAGATACCAAAACAGTTGAGACATAACAAAGGTACCATGCAGTCGAGACAGCAACATCAGCGTTGCCCAGACCTGCAGGAACAGAGCTGGTATAAATCTGCACATCATAGAACCGAATGCAAAATCACTAAAGAAAAAAGGAGAACAGAAGTGTTTTGAGATATAGATTTACATACTCCAGTAAAATTCAGACTTATGCATTACATAAAGGCTTCACAAATTGGCAAAATGTCGACCATTAAAAATGATAGATCTTAAAGTCAGACTTATTCTGTATGTATCTATGAACACTTGAATTGACATACATTCTGATAATGCATAATATTGTTTTGGGGTTTTATTATCAAATTTTTCCAATGGTTGCATATTGAATGGACACATTCCCTTTTCATGAATGGATTCTAGTGTAAAGCTCTAGTTTAAATCAGAAATCAATGCCAGTTTTTGTCCTTGACTTCTGTATTCAGTACAATCTTAAGAACGGTTCAAATCCAACATTTTTGGCTTCTCGAGAAAAAATCCTCCTATTACGACACAAACATCTACATCCTTCCCTTAAAGTGTGTCACCTTTCTAGTGCTGCCACAATAATGTGGAATTCTAAAAAAGTTGGAGAGGAAATAGCTTGCCCTGCCCCTTCTACAAACTATATGCTTAAAATGTCTTGTGGCGAGGCTTTGCCAGGAAATCCACAGAAAGTGTGGACGACAGGGGGGCTGCATGACAAACACTTCCAGACAGCCCGTGTGTGTGTGTGTGTGTGTGTGTGTGTGTGTGTGTGTGTGTGTGTGTGTGTGTGTGTGTGTGTGTGTGTGTGTGTGTGTGTGTGTGTGTGTGTGTGTGTGTGTGTGTGTGTGTGTGTGTGTGTGTGTGTGTTTCCTTTAAGAAAACTACATTGCCTTTCCCTTCACCTTCCTTATAGTTATTTTTTTCAATCCAGTTTTAAAATATTACTTCGTCTGAAAGCAAACAACTGATCGATTATAATTCAATTATTTCAAATAGATCAAATATTTGAATAGGATAATTGAATAGCTTTTAATAGTTTAGGACACTATTTGACACTTAATAGCATAAATGTTCCATCAGCTTATAGCAAGAATAGACTGCACCCTAGAAATACTTCATGAAAGTTGTCCTGATAAACTTTCCCAGTAAAATCAGAAAACAATGCATTTCTTTATAATATACTTTTTAAAGAGGACTCACCTTACAGTGCATGTTGAAGTCCATTTGTTCAGTTCACATGAAGTGTCAGACTGACTGTGCTGTGGGTGAGTTGGGATGGAGCTGGAAGTATGGAAGCAGGAGCAGCCAATCGTGTGAAGCATAACAATCAGTGCTTGGAAAAGGCCCAACAAGTTTAGGATGAAGTGCTCAGAAGTGCTCATCTAGCGACATCTGGTGCTGAGATCCACCACTATTACAAAAAATTAAATTGTTAAACATTTCCCTTTTACATATACAGATTTTAACCCTGCATTGGTCGAAATTGTATTTGATTGTATTGTATGATTATTTTAGAGATTTTAATTACATTTAATTGTCCTGTGTGGCGTTTCCGTGTTCCGCCACAAGAGGGCGCGAGTCTCACCGAGTCCATATATTGGATGTTCAGACAGCGCGGCGGCCTTTCCAGCCGAGCCCGCCATCAGGTCACAGCGGCGCCGTTCGTCTCCTGAAAGCCCTAAACACAATCCACCAAAATGATCATCTACAAGGACATCATCACCGGTGAGTAAAGCTTCTAAATGAACCCGACGCGTCGGAGCGATCGGATCCCGCTGATGTTTGGGGATTCCGATGCCGTTTAGTTTTTATACTAACGCCGGGGGACGCGGCCTAACTTTCGGGAAAGCTGCTAGCATGCTTGCTAATCCCGCTGTGAAGTTACAAAGAAGTGCGTTACTTTGTACTTGTATTCCTTTTGCGTGATTTTTAGCAATTAACGGTGTTTAAACGTCACATTAGATCTTCGTTATGACGTTTTATGGGATATTTTGCCGTAAAGTTGGGTGTTGGGGTGTTAGCCGTGACGTTAAAACGCCGGTCGGCCGGTATGCTATTGGCTAAAAGTTGTGGCGGCGTGGGTGCGTGTTGGCATTTAACCACCACAAAGGCATTGCTGTTAAATATACTTTAGAATAATCGCTCCTTGTTATATTTTAAGTTTAAACGCTCAAACCAAACATTTAATCGCCGTTTGTCGGGTTCACACAAGCATGGATGACGAATTTCAGCTGAACAGGGCGTGCTCACGCGCAGGCCATCACTCAGCTTTAAGCATGGGTGAGGAAATGCCACGCAACGTCATCAAATCATGAAACTTTCCTTGTGTGTCCACAGGAGACGAGATGTTCTCCGACATCTACAAGATCAAAGAGTCCGAGAATGGGATGATGATTGAAGTAGAAGGAAAGGTAAGGCGTCTCCTGACCCAACAGCTTCTCCATTGAAGTCCTGTTAACAGCCCATTCATACATGTACGATGATGACAGATCTTAGGACACCTTTGGAGGTTACGACCGATGCTGCAAACCCCTTTAACTGAGTACAAGTTTATAGTGGGCTCAAGCAAGTGTAGATTTTTATGAATCCCTGCTTGTAGTAGGCACTCAACTTGTGATGGGCAGATGTTTTCCTCTGGCAGATGTGGCATCGGTTAAAGTTGACACGTTTCTTTCTGTAGATGATCACCAGGGCAGAAGGAGAAATCGATGATGCCTTGATCGGTGGCAATGCATCAGCTGAACTTCAGGATGAGGGCTGTGAGTCATCAACGGTCAGTGGTGTGGATATCGTCCTGAACCACAAACTCCAGGAGACGTCCTACGACAAGAAGTCTTACACAGCATACATCAAGGACTACATGAAGGCGTAAGCGTTTGTCAGCTGTTAGATGAGTAGAGGGAAAATGGATATTAATGGAATAAATCACAGCAAACTTCAGTTGATGGATCTTATGTTGTACTTGTAACAGATTTTGTGTTTTGTAAATATTCCAGTGTGCTTAATCTTACCATTTAATGTGATATCCTGTTTATTGGTTTTGTATAATGTTTTGATGGATATTTTGAATTAATAACAGTTCAAGTCTTTATTTTGGGCAACGACAAACTTTACTGTGGTTTCTGCTTTCTCTAGAAATATTGAAATGTAATTTATCACTTTTTTTATGAACAGAGTAAAAGCGAAACTTCAGGAGACTGCACCCAACCGAGTAGACCCCTTTATGGCTAACGCTCCCGCTGAGGTCAAGAAAATCTTAGCCAACATCAAGAACTTTCAGGTAGATTGAAGGAATTGTTGATTTTTATTGCGCTGTGGCAAGTAGGAACAGTTAGGTTGAACACACAATGATGTAAACCTTAGGACACCTTTGGAGGTATTGACCAGTGAAAAGAAACAAATCTGAGTGTGTTCTCTTACTGATAACGTAAATACACGTTAAGACAGTTGAAGTTGAGTTTGTCATTTTAAAACAGAAACCTTGAATGTATTTTTTTATTTAATCACACTTTTAGTTTTTCACTGGTGAGTCCATGAACCCAGACGGCATTATTGGTCTCCTTGACTTCCGTGAGGATGGCGTCACACCATACATGCTATTCTTCAAGGATGGCTTGGATATTGAGAAATGTGTAAGTATATGCAATTGTTTAATGCTGTTAAAGAAATAAAGTAGTTTATATAAATTTGATATTTCTTGGAAATGTTTAGCATGCAGCATCCATTGATAGACCTGTTGCCATCATCAGGGGCCTCTGGGTTTGCACAAGGATGCAATAGCAAACCTCCTTGTGTCATTTTGTCATCAGAATGTTGGCTAGAATGGACTAGTTTGGGGAGAATAGATTTTCATTTGCTTTTAATGGTGTTTTAATGCTGTTGGTTATTTCTATTTGTTTTAAAATGTTTGTCCTCTGCTTCCTTACAGTAAACTTACCAAGTGTTCTCGGCCTCTGCTCTGTGGATTGGGCCCGTGGATTAAACCAGTCATTCCCCTCATCCTTTCCATCAGGACCAGAGGCTCTTTTAACTTCACGAGGCCACCGTTTTGATTTCATGATTGACATCCATTCACGTTGAGAAGACGTGGTGGTTCTTCACGAAAATAAAACGGGACTTTTAGCAAGCCAAACCATAGTGTGAAAATACTGTGGTTAAAAACTGAATTATTTTGGGGCTGTCTTTTATTCGGTCATCTCGGAGTTGAAGTTGACTGCTGGCTTCTCATCTGCACACTGCATGTCAGCTTCTTGTTTCAGCAGATGTACAGTTGTATTCTCTCTCCCCCCTTCCCATTGAATCACAAGATTGTATAGGATTTCTTGGCATCATTTGTGAAAATAAAGTCAAGCTGCTGGCTAATTCAAACCATTGCCCGTGTTAACTGTACATGAGGAGAGTGAGCTGCATTGGTCGTTTAACAATTGAAATGAGTTTAATTTATAAACCACTAGCAACAAATAAAAAAATAGCTTCTTCCTAATTAAGGGGACTAATAGTTTTATAATAGATACAGAAAATGTAAATATTTTTATACAAGAATTAACATTTACTCCTTTTCAAGAGGAAAAAATGTGATTAATGTGATGACATTTTTCGGTAGTTTGAAGAAACCAAATAATTGAAAGCTATTAAATTAAAGAGACCCCAGGTTTAGCAGGTTTTACTTAAACATTTGACAGTTGTTAGGTTTCCATTCACCAATATTGTGCACATCTTTTTATTGCACTCAAAATAAGGGCTGGATGTAAATGCCAAGATGTGCAGTAATTAAAAAACAACCAGGAAGGGATTTCTAGGAACACTATTTGAGGGATAAGATGATACATTTGTTAGATTCCACAGTTGAAGCAAAAGAGCAATTGCACTAAATGCAATATATCTTTGTACAAAAACTTTATTTCAATAGCATCTGGTAAAGTAAAAAACCAAACAAGATAAAAAGTCTGCTTCATTAGTTTTAAACGGAAAATAGTTTTACAGTCAATGCATCGACAAGTTTTCTTAAAAACAAGATACTTTTTATACATAAAACCTAATTTTGTTTAAATTTGTTCTGCTGTTCCAAACTATACAGAGAAATACTTAAATTAAAACTACTAAGCCCTGCAAAACCCCACAAGGGTTTCCTCAAACAATGAATAAATTGTCTAGAAATACCACCATGTTGCAGTTCTTTGTGAAGCACACAGTTTGTTTTTTGAACTGGTTTTGATAGCCACTGGTTTCAGGAAATGGATCCAAGGGCTCCACGCTGTTCTATAAAAGCGCTCAGTCACTTTTCTCTTCATTTTGATAGTGCCTGTATTCTGGTTTGAGCTCCCACGTGTTTTTGTGGGTGCCTTTCACATTGTAGATGCCAATGTCTCGAAGAATCTCCTTCAAGTAAATCTGCAACAAAACAAGAAATTGAATTTTTTTGAATATAGGTAATCACAACCAATCCTTTAGAACAAAGAGAGTGTGATAAATCATGGGGTGAATTCACAAAACATTCTCGTATTAAAACACATATAATAAACTATTCAATGTAAATCATATTTTCATAAAAATAGTGGGGCTCTTTATTCTTTTAAAGTGTTATTGGATATTTTCTATACTATTTTATTAATAAAAAACATAACAATATAGTTTATTTTTAGAGTGTTGTTTTCGTGAGCCAGGACCAACACCAGTAGGTATTGCTGTACCAGACATTTTGGGTTTTTCCGCATTAAAAAGTTGATTAACTCACCACAGGAGATTGTTATTTTTGTGATCCGCTATCAGTAGGTAATACTGTAACAGACATTTTGTGTGTTTTTCCACATAAAAAGTTGTTTAACTCACCACAGGCTGTTTTGTAATATCCACAAGATCCTTAATGTTATAAAACTGGTGCTTTTCAAAGGCAGAGAACAGCATGTCCAGCACCTGCTGTTTATCTGCACGTGCCCTCTTCCCTTCTTCCTTCTTCTTTTTCTCGTAGTCCAGCTGAAGCAAATAAAGCTTGCTTAAAATATATTCAATGAAGCTGAACATCTATAGGAAAATAAAAAATCATGACTTACATTATAAGCGTGATTAGCCACAGGTTTGTAGTTGGTGGTAACAGGTTTTACGAGCTGTTGAGAGAATCGTTGGGGTTTGGATAACTCCTCAATCTGTAGTCTGCAACAGAGTTTAGATCATTATTTACTTATAACAACAACTCATTAAATGTTCACAACTAGCTTATAGAAACAAAATGAAAGTTTCTTTTCAATAGTGCTGTGTAAACGTGTAGGGACTGGAATAATAAATAAAATTACTTCTTTAGCCTCATGTAGTTTTCGCTTACTGCCGGTCTGCATTCAGCTCTCTGTACCACCATTCCTTCCAGTGCAATTTTGTCTTTGTGAGAGAAGAGAGACATTAAGACTCAATTGTAATCGATCAATTTATTTCAACACACAATGCTTCACCTCTCACTCATTTTTCAGTAGTGAGGAAGAAAGCTTATTCTGCTTGATGTTTCTGCTTCGGGGTGTGATTGTTCCACTCATACTACCATTCATAAGAATGACATAAAGGTGACTCTTTAAAGAAAGCTATTGAGAGGATTATTTGTACTGTTGTTTTGTTGGAATTGGTCTAAGTATCTGCATTCATGACAATAAAATCAATCACACACAGTGTTTCACAAACATGGTCTTTTTAGATCAGTGCCAGCTTTTGTTAAAGTCAATGGCCAGCAGACCAGTGCTTACAGTATAAGGCTTTACGTCCACTCAAGCAGAGAGCGACGATGAGCACTCACCTGGGCCTGTACCTGTACCTGGGCCGCTGGCCTCAGCATCTGACTGCCCTACGAAAGGGATGGCAACATGAGAACCAAGGGGAACATTCGCCAAAGAATCACGGCAGGCCACGCCTCACAGAAACCTCTTACACAGCAATAAGCAAAAGCACCCACACACATACACGCACACACACACAAATAGGCAATGGCAAAAGTTTTAGGGACATTTTTTGTGCTATATTTGCATTTAATGTCCATCAGGTTTTAAAACTAAATTAATTCTTAAAAAAATTACACTACTGGTCCAAAGTGTTGAGGACCCCTGTATGTTAAGTTTTCTCATAATCTAAAAAAAACTTCAATTTCAGACATTTATACATACAACTTCAGATCAGTTTAATTTACAAAAATATAATTTATCCCACATACATGTTTTAAATGAAAAACGTTTTAAGAACATTTTTATTAAAAAACATCCATTAGTGTCCCAAAATATTTTAACGTATGTGCAGTATATCATGTAATATAGGTTTATTTTAACATACAAACAAGAAAGACTGGTTATCCTTATTAGTTACCATCAATTATTAACAAATTGTTTGTAATATAATTTATTATAATATTCATTATAATGTTTTATTAATAAAAGGATTCTTTTACATGTTCACTCAAAAGCTTTGTGTAAAGGTTGGCAAGACACAACTGCAATCAGTCATGTTAGTTTTATTGAAAGCAATGAATAAATGAATCAGAAATTCATTCTTAATCCAACCCCAACATGCTAGATACCCATACTCCACATCCCACAAAAAAATTCAATGCTCATTTGAGATCTCTTATTAAAAATGATGGGCAACGTCAACATTTGGGTTAAAATGAAATGACATTAAAGGTGAGGTATCACACGATTTCATGCATAATAATTGCTGAAGATTGTTAAAGATATTAAGTCCTCATGTTTAACGTGGTACATTTAGTTAAAAAAAAACAGACACCAATCCAAGAGTTCGTAAGAGCAAGAACATCTGCTTGTACATTCCAGGAGAAGCACTTTTCTGGAAACAGTCGTAAAGCTGTATCTGTCTTTTGTAAATGTGAGTAAACCAAAAACTTTATGAGTAACGCGATTCTCCACCAAAGGTACAAAAGATTAACAAAAGAGTGACAGAAACTGCCTGTGATACTTCTCCTTTAACCAGTCATTTTTCTCAAAATGTTTCTAGACATTTCCACAAAAAATTATTTTATCTAGCTATACATTTTTTAATGTTAAACCCAACCATTATTCTAATGAATGGTGAATATAAATAAAATAAACATTTGTTACTTGGCAAGTGCTGAAATATTCAAACAAATCGCTTCATTTCCTTTGCCTTTAAACGGAAAGTTCACACAGACATAATAATAATGTCATCATTTACTCACCTTTGAGTTATCCTAATAAACAAAGAGAAAAATATTTGGAAGACTGTTTAAAACCAAACTGTTCTTTGACCCCATTGATTTCCATAGTATACCATTATACGTCTATCTGTTAAACACAAAATAGGACATTTGAAAGAACGAAGAACAGAAAAAGGTTCTAGACTAGTTTTGACTACTGTCTATATCTCTACCACTACAGTCGATGTTTAGTTAAAAGTATTCATCTATATATCTTTTTCGGTGTTCAACCAAACAGAAATGTGTATAAGTTTGGAATAACTAGAGACAGACATGACTGAACTTTTAATTTTGGGTGAACTTTAAATTAGATTAGATTTCCAGATAACTATTAGCATTTTTGCATTTATTTTAATGCGTTTTGTATACACAAAAAGCAGTCAATTACAGTTTAAGCTCGGACTCAGATGCTAAAAATATATACTAATGGATCTTTAAAACATATTTTAGGTATTAAATAAATATGTTGACCGTGTCCTTTTGCTCTCAAGTAACAAAAAAACTAAAAATTTTCTGGTGTGACCAAAGGTACAATGTTGTAGATTTCAGGTCAGATGTCAAAGTTGTTCATGCACAGACAACACCCTGAGCACAAAACAAATCCATGTTAATCAATTAATTATTAACACAGAAGATTTGGTTTCAGGGATTTCTGAAGGCAATCTTACATTTGAACTACCAAAACATACACACACACGCTCACGCACAAGCACGCGCGCACACACACACACACACACACAGAGATTGAGAGGCAGAGACCAAGCAACTGTCACAGCTTAAGACACCAGATCAAATGTATTACACCCAACTATCTGATTTATATTAAATTATACAGTATTGTAAAGAAACAAACAAATAGTCAATAGTAGAAAATAATGAAGAAGATTGGTAGAGATTAAGTCAATGTGCAGGACATTTGGCTATTGCACAGAATGACTTACCATATGAGCTGTTCAAAAGCAAAAGTTTTAACAAGAATAACCAATTTGCATTACTTCATTGACCTTTATTGTCCTTTTTGTAATGCAAGTCAAATGTCTAATAAAAATAATAACACATCTAATATAAACGATAACTTAACAATGGTTATTATAAATATTCCAAAAGGTAACACATTATATGATCGTTTTATTTTTGTTATTAAACATTATGAATTTCAACCAGAAAAAGATATAATATTTCACTAAATTCATATAAATTATTCAATTATCAGTCAAATTCTAGCTGCATTTTGCAAAATGCTACATGTTGTATGCATTCGATTCAGTCTAACGAGAGAAACGAAACAGTACATCAGCATGCAAGCTGCATTTTCTTTTGGGACGCCGTTTGTAAAATGAAACGTGTACCAAAAATGTCATATTCACCTACACATAAACCTGAATTTCACTAGATTTATAAATATTATAAAAAGATGTTTATTACATACAATATTAAATATTAAAGACACATTCAAATGTTTTATCTTCATCCCGAACAAGGATTGTTATATTTAAATAAATCTAAATCCAAATGAATCTAAATGTTGAGAAATACATTTAAACCGCCCTTTGCTGGGTTAAACGTCTTCTCAAACGATTTCCATTGAGCGGTGACCCATCAAAGGACCGTATAAATGAACATTAGCTCAACTGTTACATTTACCATTTATATTTAATATCAGACGTATCGAAAATTTTATCCATTAGACTTAGAATAAACATTATTGACCAGGATCAAGACATTCAAATGGATCTTTAAATGGGTTTACTATAAGTAACAACCTGCATGTTTATTATTTATAACTCTAGTGAAGCGGATGTCGTTTTGGAGATGAACGTGTCCGAGTTCGACAGGTTTTGGTACACGTTTCCTTCTACAAACGGCATCCCCGCGGATTCTCACCTGAAGAACTTTCGGTAAAGACAGCAAGAGTCTGTCCACCAACAGTCTGAAGAGTGAAGGGATGTTCCCTGGGGGCTCTTACAGAGGAACACTTCTCCCCTATGCCATCTATAGTGGTCAGCTCCTCATTGAGGGTGAATGAAACCTGTCAAAGGGAATTTACAGCATCCACACACATTAATATCATCATCATCATCAGATATGAATAAGTCCATCAGATGAGTCACAGAAGAGAGATCACCTCTGCTTTGCCCTGATTCCTGTACACACAGAAACAAAGGGTTAGAATGTATTGAGGAACATGCTTGGGAACTTTAATAACATTGAGGGAAACACTTGGAACATACTTTAAGATTTTAAGCTTCCCAACTTCTCCTTTTCCTGTTGCTTTTGTCCATTGCTGTGATAAATACTTTGGGACCTGCAACAACAATATCAGATTATTCATTTTAAGTGATCAACCAAAGGAATAACTTGTCTTATGTTAAAGTTGAACATCAGTGGCAACACAACACAAATGAAGTGCCAGTTTTAAAAGCAGTGTCATAGAAAAACATTAGCATTAGCATTGGTGCTCCAGCTAACAACGCTTACTTTTACCAGCCATACTCCAGCATTTTGTTTGGCCCCGGTCAAATCCACCTCACACTTTTCGGACATTCTTATTTTTCCAACGTTTAGACTTTGAAATGCTTATTTTTTCACATGTATATCGCACGCGCCACTTCTAGCATCCACAGGACAACAGAGCAGCCGGCTATACGGTAACCCAGAAGGCTCAAACAACAGCGTCGGATAAAACGCGTTGCGGAAAACCAGCCTCGGATTAAACGAAACAAAGTCTATTTATATTCGAGTGACGTGTAAGATGAAATAGTTTATGGTATGTTTAAGTGTACACTTTAAGAATAAGCAGCATGTTGTAAGAATGAAAACTGTAACATACTGCTGGATGATTGTAATAAATCTATATTCTGGTTTTATAATCTGGCCTGGGGAACAAATGAAATGACAAACACTCTTCTGAAATACACAACTGCCCTTAAAATGTGTGGAAGGTATATAAAAACCCATATTTCAGATCAAATGTGTTTAATATCTCACTATGGGTGAATAATAATTACACACTTTTAAATCTCATCTAAGATAAAAAGATGTCAAGTCTGCAATCCAAAGTCAATATACTTCTCTTCATATGATCTCATGAATTAAACATCATCAAGTCTTTTCCAATATGAAAGTGCCAAAGTGGAAAAACATTTGTGTTTAATTGTCATGCCATTGTGTTGTGTAGTGGGCCTACTGTCTGCTCCTGTTTCATGTGAAATGACTATATTATATTGTTTAAAATGTTCTGCAAGATGATGTTTTTCTTCCAAAAAGCTGTAAATCCAGAACCTGTTTTAGCCTCAATGTGATTTGTCCTCTTGAAAAATCATGATTTGTTTAATGCGATCCAACATGACAATACTTGTGACAAGTGTTTGTGTGTGTCCAATCTTTCAAAATGAGTTCTTTAAACTCTTGTTACACTTTTATGGGCTGGATGAGCCAGTCAGATCTATACCCGGGGGTAAAAATGTGCATTCATTTGAGTATATTAAATTATAGCATGAGTCCATGATGTCACACATTTCATGTTTTTTTGTAAGACATAAACATTAACATTTTCTAAACAAAAAAGGATGGATTTGTAGCGTTTTGGAAAAAAAATAACTTTTTTAAAATTTTAAAATCTACAATGTTTTTGTCTTATTTAACAATCATGGTTTAAAATGTTCGGACTAAGTCAATGTACAATTTAAGAGAGTTAATAGAACGTTAACAAAATGTATGGGTCCAGGTAAAATATTTTCACATTATACATAAGATTTTATTCTACATATGTATAAAATATATCTATTAAAATGATATACTAAATATTTTAACTCTTCTAGAATGCCATAAGAGTACAGCAAATAAAAACCAACTAATCAGCGTGTTGGTTGGTCATATTAATGGCAAGCACAGCCCATAGTTGTAAGCCAGGAGAATATGTAACACAACATCACTGTGGCATAAGTGATTGTATTATGTCACCGGCAAAGAACAAATGTTAATTTGCTGCTGCAAAATTACTGTTAACTATTACATGTTAGCAAATGCAGTGACTGATGTTAACAAATACAACATTGTTTGTATAGCTTAATAATTGTTATACTGTCTCTACCCTTCTACATTTCCTCATTTGGCTGACGCTTTATCCAAAGTGACTTACAAGTATAGTGCAGTTGCCTATTATCACTGCAGAGCAAACAGGGGTAAGGTGTCTTGCTCAAGGACACTTCAGTCATTGTCTGCTGGCACTGAGTTTCGAACCTGCAACCTTCTGCTTACAAATCCAACTCTCTAACCACCAGACCACAACTGAACCTACAGACGGATCTAACTCCCTGCATTGGACCTACAAAACACTTTGCTGTACTATCAGTGCTTGTACCGAAGAATCACTCAGGGTGATTTGCATGGTAGACAGTCCTTGTACACGCCATCATCACTATCTACATAATTACACATATACCAACTTACTTACCAACCTAACCCATTATACACCTGCCCACCATCCCTATAACCACCTACACATCTACCTACCTGCTCAACATCTGCATAATCACACATACAACAAACTAACCACCATACAACTATCAACCTGCCCACCGTCCACATAACCAGACACATATAGCATGCACATAAGCTATGCCTACTCACCATATACCTTCACAACCACCAACTCATCTACACAATCTACATAACCAGTTCCCCAACCATCTGCCTGTTCAACCCCACACCAATCTACATACCTGCCCCCATCTGCACAATCACATATACACCAACCTAACACACCATACCCCTCCCCACCATAAACAACCACACAAACCACAATCTAAATCTTCATCTGCCTGGCCTATACCTTTATTCAGCAATCATTAAAAAATTACATAGACTAAAACGACCCTTTATGATTTATTTCTTCAACTTTATCACTTATTTATTACACAAGTAAGAATTTCACGTTACAGGAATGAGAATTTTAAAACCACCATCAAAACAACGTCGCAATACAGTCCAAAACATGAGCTCAACTTTTGAAAAAAAATACACATTCAATTTCAGATTTTTGTTTTCACTATAATATGACCCAGTCATGAGGTATTTGCCAATACTAAAGTACTCATAGAAAAGAATACACAAAAAAAATAAAATGACTAATTTTAATCACAATAACATATCAGTGAATAAAAGCTTTCATCTTGCACTTTTTACATATAACTCTCCACAAGGTCTAAAGGTTTTAATGATATGTCAAGGATTAAATAGAATGTCTATTGAAAATATCCTCAACACCTATTACAGGAACATTTTCTCTTTGCTGTGAGAAAAGCGGGTATTCAGTTCTTGTGACTTCTTTAGCAAGGCTTTTTTCTGAGCATCATCAAAGCGATTGACTTGGAGGTCCATGTCTCTGTCGAAGGGTCTTCTCTCCACAGGCTTTGTAGAATCCTCCTCTGCTTTCCTCTTCATCTTTTTAGTGTGCATACTGATGAGCGATTCACCACGCTTGGACTCCTAACATGATGAATAAAATAATTAATTTATTATTTAAAATATATTGTATCGCTTTATTATATATATATGTGTTGTTTATGTGACGAGGACAGCATGGGATGGAAGTTACCAACTTTACATAAATCTAAAAAGAATGATAGGTTATATGTTGGAATTTTGTAACAATATCAGAAAATAAAACATTTATGTTTTTCAACTATTTGTTCCCAAAAATCTTGTTGTTAATGGCAAAAATTGTTAAAACTGCACATGAATGACTTACATTATATTTTAAAACTTTCTCAGCCATATCAAGCTCTTTCTTAGAGAGGCGTGGTCCATCATCCTTGACGGATTCACCCTTCTCTTTAGCCTCCTGTCGCTCCTAAGACAAACAAGAGCGAAACTTCAAAACATATTCATTGACCAAATTGTGTCTAATATAGACCAATTAAATCTAAATTTATTATGCATAAAACACAAATACAGAGATAAAATTAAATATGACATCAATGGTATATCTAAACTGTGTTTAACCTTCTTTGAATTACATCATACATTTGAAAGTCCTAACATTAATGTCTACCCACCCTATCTTTTCTTTCACGTTCAGCCGGAGTGTCGGTCCAGATAGAACGGTCTTTGTTTTCTGGGCCTGATCTCTTCTTAAAGGTGCGTGCAACCAGCCCCACATGCTGCAACTCAGGAGGCAACTCTGTCATCCAGCTCTCTCTAGCAAGCACCTCTGGGCCAGTCTAGCAAACAGTTTAAAGATAAAGTCTATGTTTCTATACCCCCTGATGAGCAAAACTGCAAAAAGAACATAAAACACAATTACATCTACTCCTGTAAGTTTGTCTTTCATCCTTTGAGCTCTCCTTTCAAAGTCCAAAGCCACAGAGTCCTGTGCTTCCCCTTTGGCTGGCATAGGTCCGATGACGTAATCATCCTCTTCATCACTGCTTGAAACATCGGGCTTATAACCTGGTGGGAGAGCTGGTCCTAAAAATCCACTTGATTCATCATTTTCTTCCTCA
Organism: Triplophysa yarkandensis; assembly: GCA_033220385.1. Classification (NCBI taxonomy): domain Eukaryota; kingdom Metazoa; phylum Chordata; class Actinopteri; order Cypriniformes; family Nemacheilidae; genus Triplophysa; species Triplophysa yarkandensis. Next base: position 13,262,041 of record CM065655.1, read on the forward strand.
TCCGTTTGTATTTGAAAGCCAGGAGGAAGTGCAGGTCCTACTACAAATGGCCTGTAATAGAAAGCGCACACATTTAATAACGTTGAATCATAAAATTACTGAAATAATTAAAACACATGCAGTTACTTCACAAAAAAATTCTGTCATTAATTAGTCACCCTCAAGTTGTTCGACAGCCCTAGGACCTTTGCTGCCGTAACATGGCAGAAGCAGGGGCAGTAATATCACGCAACACATGTGGAAATGCCAACTTCTGTCAACATATCCAAAGTTATCAACCGCATGCTAGGGGAACTAATTTCAGGCGCCTGCTTCGGCCATGTTACGAATGCAAACTGCCCTGACTATTACGCCAGAACAGGAGTGTAGTTCCTAATCTAATGGACCTAGAAAACCGCAGGTTCACATTTCCGCTGGTCTTAAACGATATAACTACAGAAAAGTCACGTTTTAAATGGTACAAATATCGAAACATGTGGGTCATTTTTGAACACGATGCTACTGGTCCACTTTGATTCAATGATATATGCTAACCTATGCTTAAAGTGACATCTCCATATCAGGAGGACTACTGGATGGATTTCAAACGGGTTAGACTCAACTTGGAAAATGAAACTATTTCCCCCAAAATTGGAATGTTCCTGTAAGTACAATAATTTATGACAGAATTTTCATTTTTGGGCGAACTAACCCTTTAACATAAACAGAACGACTCTTGTTACCTTTCAGATGATTTGGCTTGCTTTGGATATCCCGGAGGTAAAGCTGGTCCCAACTTCTGTATGTTCTCATCTTTTTCCTCACCCTCCTCTTGCCTTTTAAATCCAGGAGGGAGTGCAGGTCCTACTAAAGGTGGCCTAAAGATGTTGAGGCAGAAATGGTGTAGCATTACTACAATATGTCTACTAGGCCTGTGCAGAATTGGAATTAACACATGCAGATAATGATTGCATTTATGAGAAGTTCCCGTTACCCTTCAGGTGACACGTCTTTATTTTTATACCCTGGAGGAAGAGCTGGACCAAAGAAACCATCATCATCATCTTCATGATCATCATCGGTTGACTTCGAACATGATCCTTTCCCAATGTGTGTGCTGCTGATAAACAAGAATAAAAAGTGACAAACAATTAAAATCACAAACTATGCCCAAGACACATAGAGCAACACATAACAAGTCCTACTTTGAAGTCTTATTCCTAGATGAGTATTTGGCTCTCTTGAACACAACTTCCTCTTGATCACTGTCCTCACATGAATCCCAAGAGTCTGCAGCTTTACTCACAGGAGGTAAAACTGGACCTATGACTGGAAGCAACATTTTTATTTGTGTTTATCCCTACAAAGACACTTACAGCACATGCACAGCCATACTGTTCCTGTAACACAACATGTGTGTTGCTGATCATGCAAATAAAGAATAAACAAAACATGCTGCAGCTCAGAGCCCAAAACGTCAACATACTCTGGTCGTCGTCATCTGAATGATCACTTTTACTTTTTCCCATCATTAGTGGTAAAGCGGGGCCATTTATATTTAGATTCGACATTGTGAAATTATTGTTTTAAGAAAATGCACGAAATAAGAGACTCGATTTGTTGTGCGCATCAACGTTTCCGGTCACAACACGGGTGAATTTCAAAATAAAAGTGTGTTTGGGCGACTCCTGCAGGTGGCGCGGTTAGTTTCTGATGAAACTGTTGTGGATGAAACTCTCTTTGACGCCAGCTTCACTTCACTCGTTTGTGTTCATCTGTTGCTGTTTCTATGGGCGGCGGGACTCTTGAAAACAACACTCGGTGGGCTGAAGCAGTCAACGTTTAAAGAATAACATAAATTTATACTGAGCGCTATACTTTTGATTCATTTACAAGAATTAAACTTAACATTGTTACTTTTCAATAAATTGCATTTAAATTGGCTCTGTGTTCCTGGTATACAAAAGGAAATCTGCGGGCTTATCCGTTAATTCTTTCCGTTAAGAGCTTCTGACCTCTTGTCCTAACGGAAACTTTTGTACTCCAAACTAAATTTCCTAAATTAAACATTTTATTGTTACTATAGGTGCGTCGTCTAGCATTGTCATAGATGGTTTATGCAACATAATACTAGTCATATTTTTATATTTTAAAACCTAATACATTTTTAATGTTTTAACCTCTAAAATTGTGTAAACAATTGTGTTGTGTTAGCTGCTTGGTTTATAAAGCATGTGTCTTATGTTGAACAGGTGATGTTAAGGTTTGGTAAGACAATCTGAGTGAACCTGTCAATCTGTCGCCATGCCACCTAAAAAGCAGAAAGAGCCCACAGCAAACATCTCGAGCTCCATTGAGTCCGAGGACATCAGTCTGGAGACAACAGTCCCCACAGAGGATATCTCATCCTCGGATGAAAAGGACGGAGCACGCAAGGTGACAAAACAGCTCTTGGAAAGAAAAGAGCTGCTACACAACCTTCAGAAACTGAAGATAGAGCTGTCACAGAGAAACCTGCTCATAGACAACCTTAAGGTCGACCACCTTACCAAGGTAACGATTGGATCAGTGTTTAAAGAATTAGCGTGTCCCCATTTAATTAAGTTACATGTTAATACTCAATGTTTGTGTTTTTACTTGTGGTTATTGTAGTGATTGTTTTTTGCATGTGTTTGTAGATAGAGGAGCTGGAGGAAAGGCTGAACGATGCTCTTCATCAAAAACAAGTGCTTGCTTTACGTCTGGACAGCCAGCTCAAACTGCAGCAGGATGAAAATAGGTACATTCAAATACACATAATAAAATAAACATTATAATGCAGTTATGTGTCGAATGGACAGCTTCTTTCCTTTGTGAAAATATGAGGAACGCCGATTTACCCTTGCCTTATAGATATCGGCAAATAAATGCTATTTTTAGTATAATCGCTATCAGTCCAATGATAAAATGAAGTAGATATCTTGTGGCAGATATATTTGGTATTTTCTCTGTTTGTTGAACCACTTCTGCTTGCTACGGACCACTAGGGATTTAATCGTCACTTGCTTTATTTATGTTTTATTATTTGTCAAGCAATAGATTTAGGTCGTAGAAATGTTTCGAAACTTTAGTTTAGAGATCAGTTCAAACTTTTCTCAAGGTTTTTTAAAACCAAATCTGTTGTTCACTGTATGTGTTTGCCTTTTGTTTCATGCTTTTGTTTCATCAGCCTATATATCGGCTATCGGGTAAAAGAGTTATTGGTTACCGTTATCGGCCAAAATTTCCATATCGATGCATCCCTAGGAAATAGGATAACAAACTGCTGAGATCAACAAGATAGGTCTTCTGATTTTGTCTGTTTTGCAGGAAGCAGCAAACTCTAAGGAAGCAGGAGATGGACACCATCATGCTCAGACAGAAGCAGCTTGAAGAGACGAACAGGCAGCTGTGTGATCGAGCCGGAGATCTCCGCAGAAGCCTGAGGGACCTGGAGCTCTCTGAGGAGAAGTACACAGAGCTGAAAGAACTTCCTGAAGACAAACTCTCCATCCCCGAATATGTGGCAGTAAGCGCATGGTTATGTTTTTAAGTTTTACATAGATGCATATTTGTGCTGTTTGTTCTGCCAACAACAAGTGAACAATAAATGGAGTGTTTTTTATGTAGGTTCGGTTTTACGAGGTCGTGAACCCTCTGAGGGCTCTTGTGACCGAGCTGCAGGTGAAGAAAACAGACCTCACTGAGGATCTGGAAAGTTACCGCAACCAATTGAGATCAATAATGGAGGTGTGAAAAATCTTTTATTGTTAAAAAGCTAGCTATGTTCTCAATATGGCTACTATTTTTTTTGGTAAAGATCACAATTATTGTCACCCATTATGTTTGTTACTAGGTTTTTCAAATGTCCAACCAATAAAAAAACAAGTTCAACAATGACATTTTGTCATTTGCTCACTCTCATATGTTGTTACAAACCTGTATACATATCTTTTTATATCAAAATTGTCTGAGAGGCCTTGCATCCTTATCCCAACCAGAGTTATGAGGAGGAGAGGAGAGCACGTTCTGAGCTTGAGATCCGCTGTCAGAGGCTCACACTGGAAATTGCTGACACCAAACAGCTTATTCAGGAAGGCGATTACAAGCGAGGGAACTATGACAAAATCAAACGGTTGGTTTGCAAATATTTAATAAGCTAATTCTTATTAATGTAATTTAAGGGAATTTTGACATCATTGTGAAAATTGACACTATTTAACAAAAAAGCTTAATTGAAGCTCTTCCCACCAAACTTTGAAATACTTGCAGTTTTAAGGACCAATCAAGTCAAATCATGTATAAGTTAAATGGGTAGCTTTTAAAAACATATTATTTGTATCCAAATGTAAAATTTTAGCAGCATCAATCAGCATTTTTAGAACATTTTTGACCCTGCCTGTTAAAACCCAGGTTAATGTTTCATAATCTCAATGAAAAGAAAAAAGTAAATAATTTCAGTCTGTGAAAATATACAGTAGGGACTGGACTTTAAAACTTAACTTAAAACCCAGCTGTAATGTTTGGATGAATACTCATGCATGTATGTGTGTGTGCACATGTATGCAAAAATTGTAAATGTTAAGTCTTAAAAATGTACATATGAATGTTTAAAGACATCAGCTGCTTGTTCTGTTCTTTAGGGAGAGAGATGCATATGAAACAGAAGTGAGAGAGTTAAGAAATAAGTTTGAAATGCTGGACCTCACACATACAGCTATGACCAAAGAAAGAGATGACTTAAGTAAAGAGGTATGTAATGGCAATATATGTCTTCATGTTAGTCTTACTGGACTCACTTAATGTGCATCTACTGTCTTTTTCATCCTTAGGTAACCAGCCTGCAGCAGTCAGTAACATTAATGCAGAAGGATAAGGAATATCTCAACAAGCAGAACATGGAGTTTAATGTGCGCTGTGCACATCAAGAAGACCGCTTGGACAGACTGCAGACCCAGCTCGAAGACACTAAAAAAGCCAGGGAAGACGCCTATGAAAAATATGTGGCATCTAGGTATTCTTTTAAAGTTTTTGTGGACATGGCTGTGATGACATTTTAAATGGAATTCTGCACTGAAATTGTGCAAACACACAAGGATCTATTTCAAGGTAACACACTGGTGTAATGATTCCTTTCCTCCACCAGAGATCATTACAAGACAGAGTATGAAAACAAACTGCGTGATGAACTGGAGAGTATTCGGCTAAAGACCAGTCATGAGATAGAGAACTTGCAAAAGGCATCAAAAGAGATGTATGAGAGAGAAAACAGGTGAGTTTGTGCCGTCACAGAATCCATCAGACTAGAGAATTCCTGGAAAAAGCACTTTTTGTCAAAATGTAGAAAAAAATTCTAGGACATTTTTATGATTTACCTGGCTTGGAATAGTTGTAGCAATAATCTTTTAAAAATGTGTTTTTCTTTTTTTTAATGCGTACATCTCACCCATTTTATGTGCTGGATATGAAACGAAACCTTTTTAAATCCTTAAACTCTAATATCAAGAAATTTAAATATTATAAATTAGAAAATTTTAAACCCATAATAAATGGAATTCCTTACACACCGTTGTGCATGTTATTTATTAATTCAATTTATCCATAAATTGATTTTAAAAGGTTTCTTACTTGTGGCCATCAAAAAAAAACAATTTACCAAGTATATAAATAATAAAAAGTGAATTTGCGTTTTAATCATTGTAGTTATTACCCATCTTTATTAGAGAACTATTGTGTTGCCATGAGAATAAGTTTTGAATTTATTCAAAAGAATAAACTTTTTAACATGTTGGTTTCCTCTGCTGCAAGTATTATGTTTTTTTTTTATGTCAAGCTCCACCTATAAGAGGTAGATTTATTACACAGAATTGACAACAATAGATTCTGTTTTCTAACTATTGGAAAACCAATATAATGTGTTTGATTGACAGAAAACACACCAACTAATACAATGCTCCTTGAATACACTGTAAGTCAATTCGTATAGAAGCATTTGACCGATCTGAAAGAACATAATTTGTTTTAATTAGCTTGTTTGCTTATTAATTAATATAGAAAATGTATCATATGTAGTAGTGAAGTTTGAAATAACAGTGCTACGAAGAACATTAACAACAGCACTTTCTTTCCGTCATAATGCAAAATACACAGTACTTTTGCCCAGCTGAATATGTATTTGTTTTTCTTTCAGAAACCTCCGTGAAACCCGGGATAATGCAGTTATTGAGAAAGAAAGGGCTTTAAATGGAGAGAGAGATGCTCAAGCCAAATATGATCAACTCTTAGATCAGTGAGTTCATACACACCTTTCATATATACATCACAAATCATGTCTGTCATGGGCTATTGATAGCCATTGTTTGAAAATATGAACAAATACACATGCAGGATTTCTTAACAACATTCATTGTTCAGACAAAAGAAGCATGACAGGTAAATGTGTGGGAACCCTAACATTTTCGATGACAGAATAGTCTATATGCTACTGTGGAATCACTATATTTCATAAATATGAACTGCATCACTGGTTTACTGCATCACAAAATCTTTATCATAAGAAAATATACTTATTTTTAATAGATTTGTATTTTACATTAATAAAAAAACATAGCATGTGACGGTTCGCACATTGTTCTAGCCTTTGCATGTGTATTCCTGTGAAAATGACCTTTCCCTTATGTCTTTTTGTTTGTTTTTTCTTGGAGTCATACTTTTCAAGCTTGGCTGGATTCCTCAAAGAGCTAATCAAGGAATCTTTGAGGAAACGGTTGACTGATGTGACCATATATTCTCGCTGTAAATAAAAGCGGGTGTAGTGATGTTTGGGTGTTACTCTGATGTTTAGGAACAATAGTAAGCATTTGATACAATATCAGCAGATGTGCCTTTTCACTGCCTCCTAAAAGAAATGTTTCACTTTGCGAACATTGATTATCAACTAAAACAAATGCCTGCCATTGACATATCATAAAGCACTCAAAGCCAAGATTTTAAAGAATGCTGATAGTTGTTGTCCTGGTTATTATAGTTATATAATATGTAATTATTTTGGAGCCTGCACTCTTGAGCAAGACATTTTTTGTGCATTAAAGGTTCCCACGGCTTTAGTGTGAGTGTGTCAGATATGTTAAACATGCCTTTGTTAATCGCTCTATTGTAAAGAAACAGTCGAAACACGTGTTTTTGCTGTGAAGATCAATGTGTTAACTTGAAGGAGTGCAGGATCCGGTTCTGAACACTGGGATGTGGTAAATCATTAGAATCAAATAGAAACTTGGGGCAACTTGTCTAGAGCATCTGCTTAAAACGGTTTAATTCAAATACAGATACAAAAAAAGCAGTGATTTGCTGCAGTCCAGTAAAGGCTAGTCTTTCACAGGCTAATGTAGGATTCAAGAATTAAGTTTTAATAGCACTGGTAAATTCCATGGATCAGAGAAAACATGCTTAACTGGCTTTAAAAAAAAACTAGACAGGTATTTGCATTTTGTATTTTGACATGCTCTGCTGGTGCATGCCTGCTTACACAGTCAAAACATTAGCCTAGACAGATTGGAAAAAAAAAACAAATGTACACATGATTTAGTTTTAACATACTGTGTGTAGTAAATTATACATAAACAGTTATAATCTACTGCTTAGATCTTTTTCAGTCGGTAAACTGCTGTTGTAGATGTGCATTTTTTATAAAAGAAAAGGGAAATTTCCTAAGAATTATCTACTTTAGTTTATTATATATGAATTATTATGAATATTAATAAATTCATGTGTCTTGTAATCTTTATTAAATCAAAAAGTGCTCCTCAGCCCTCTAGTGGCGATCATAATGGCAGAGGAAAATCCCATTTACTAGTAAAACCAGCCAATCCACTAAGATTCTCTGGACCAGGTCTTCTTGAGCCACATGAAGCAGGACATGTGATTTTAACTACAATTTAGACTTAAATTTAAACAAATGTTAAAGTATGGTTAATTTATGTTTAATGCTATTTCTCAAAATGTGGTTGAATTGGGATTTTATCCAGAGATATAGTTACAACTGCCTTGTCAATTCAACATTCAATCAATTTTGCAGGGTAAACAACAAGCCACACCCTCAATTTCTCTGAATCAATATTCCATTTTTCTCAGAAATTCCTTAAACTCCTGAAGGTATAACAGTAGTGATCATTTAAAACTGTATTACTATATTGCGGAAGCAGTCAATGTCAATGCGGTTAACCAATGTTGTTAAAATATATGACAGATTTAAAATATTAAGAGGCAGAGTAAATGATTAAAAGTTTTTCATTTTTGGACAAACTGCCCCTTAAAATTAAAGACAATCTTGTTTACAAAATTGAAAATTATTTTGCCATTTACTTGTTTTTTCGTTCTTTTATCCTGTCTTTGTTTCTTTCTTTCTTTTTTTCTTTCATCCATCTGTTTAAATGAATGTCTTGAAGTGCATGTTGTTGTCCCTCCCCTTCATCTTGAATGGTCAGCCCTTATTTGCCCATGTCACAGGCTCACGGTGTCACTGAGCTCCTGGCACATGCCTTACATTCTAACAGATACTCCATGCACAGTTGTTGGGCATACCCTGCATTTTTAAGCCCCGGGATACAGATTGCTCACATTCACAGAGAAGCTGGATTGAGGGCAAAAATGACAGATGCTCTCTTACCCCTCGCACTTGAGAGGTTGAGTCTGTGGTCCGGCAACTCTATTTTGGGCAGGAAAATTGAAGTGGGGGAGGGGGAATAGAAATAAGTGTTGCATTGCATTGCGTCATGCCATGTTGTTGCAGAATGAAGGGTTAAAGTTGTGTACAATGTGTTTTTAGGGCTCCAGAAAAAAAGACAATAGAATGTTTTCATGATGAAAATAATATTTATAATTACTTCAGTCTCAGACAACCACACCTTACAACAAACTGTTCTAATGGCGCATGTCCTCACCCCTTTTTTCAGATTTTATACAAACAAATAAACTTAATTTACTTGATTTCAATGCATACCCACACAGTCCAGAAACTGAGAATGGGAGTTGTTGAATTAAACACAGTTTGTCATCACTTTTTCTGCAGGTGTAGGTGATAACAATTATGTAATTTTCTACCTACAATGCTTGTATTTGGCTGCATGCATGTGACAAATCATAAACAAAAGCAAAATCTTGACCTGCCAGTTTTGGCCCCTCCATTTAGGTGTGGTGACAGTTTCAACCAAAACCCCTGTGGCTCTCTCTTAATTTTAGGAAAAGAATGGTTGGATACTTTAGAAATCTGTAGGAGGATGCTAACAGATACTCAAGTCTGTTTGGACATGTTGAGATTTAGGGTTTATAAGTTAAACAGTGAATTTCCGCCCTAGGAAATATACCTTGCATGACAGAGGCTGCCACATCTAAGCTTGGCATCGACATAAATTTAGTAATCACTTAATTTTGCCTGAGGTGAGCCAAGGCAAAGACTTGTGGACAGTAAATAAATGCAGGCTGTACTTCATATTTTTCCTTTATTTTAAAATTACTCTGGCAAAAATTGTAAAATAATTGTGTTTGGTATATTGGACCGTAATGACTCTATCTATTCTTTTTTAAATCAATAGAATTGCTGAATATTGATTCTACTTCATGTTCCCTTTCCATGTCTGTGCCCAGGTTCAGGCAGTTGCAGCTTGGTTCAGACAGTAGGGTGGCAGAGTTGCTTAACCAGGTGAAACTGAAAACGTTCGAGTTGGAGCGTGCTCAGATGGTCCAAGAGGAGACAGCCAGGAATCTCAGCCTTTGTCAAATTGAGTGTGAAAAACACCAGAAAAAAATAGAGGCAAGACAAATAAACATCTTGCCGACAAATAAACATCTTGCCCATATGCAAATGGCATAGCACAGAGCTACATTTACATTCACATGTAAGGTAAGGTGCCTGGCTCAAGGGTACTTCGGTCATTGCTGGCACTGGGATTAAAAACAGCAACCTTCTGCTATCAAGTCCAATTCTCCAGCTAACAGACCACAACTGACCTTCATGATACATGCAATTTTCATTTTGTGTTAATTGCGAAAATTCAGAAAGATTATCTTAATATTCCTAAATGTGTCACTTAAAGGTTTTACATAGTATATTTTTGTCACATGAGGTGCATGTACATGTCCTAAAATATCTGTCAGGCAGTTGAAATAATGATTGTACATATTTGGGATCATCATCAAAACTTGTGAACAGGATGTTGTGACACCACCCTTGTTACTCAGTTTTTCTTTGTGTCTTTGTCATTCTCTTCCTTTTGACCAACTTGTACAGGTTCTAACAAAAGAGTTTTATGGGATGCAGTCATCATCAGAGAAACGCATCACTGAACTGCAGGCTCAAAATTCTGAACAGCAGGCCCGATTGGAAACGTACGAGCGATTGGAAAAGGAGCTGGATGATGTTACAATGCAGTCTGCAGAAAGTAAGGCATGGTTGTGAATCATCTCATTCAAGGCCAAAATAATATAAACCCACAGAATGGCACATTAGGGTGCACACTGTGCCTGCAAGGTTGACTAACAGTTTCAGACAGATCTTTATCACTATTCAGCCCTTATCACCATCATCCCCAAAACAGTTTCTCTTTACTTGTATACTTCATCTTTTGATAAAAACAACTCTCTTCTTAACTAGGTCAAGTTAGTGCTTATCAAGAAGAATCTGTTTTATGATGTGAAACAAAAAATTTTGTAACACTGCTGCAAAACCACATTTATATGACACAGTAATGATTTACTCTTACAATGAGTCTAATTATAAGGTCAAAATTTGAAGCATGTTAGATACGCTGCTTGTCTGTTTTCTCCAAAGCAAAACGGTTGGCGTGTTTAAAATGCCTCACTAAATCAGAGCTGAAAGTGCTTTGACAAAACAGCCTTAGGGCTCTGTCCTCAAATAAACCTCTTTTAAAAGTCATTGAATATGTTGACACTGAGCTGAGGTAATGTGAAAGGCCAATAATGCCAGGTTTTTCAATTCATCAGGTTAACAACAGGTTTTTAACCCTATCACGCTAACAACCTGTTTTAGTCCCATTAGCCTAAATACAGCTTGGGTGAAAAGGTGTCATTTAGAGTTTAATTAAAAGGAAAACTGTGTGTGACGTGAATAAAAGAAATAGAATGTAATACCTAGTTTGATACCAGCCTCATTTCACAGTATTGATAGAAATGAGCAACAACTAGACAATTGAAATGAATTGGAAAAAAAACAATCCTGCCCCACTAAGGCAAAGTACAGTAACTTCATATTTGGTCAGTATGTAGTTAACTGGATAGTTCACCCAAAAATGTTCAATTTATCATGAATTACTTTCAGCTTGTTCCCAAACCTGTTTAATCATCTTTTTTTGCTTGAACATAGAGAGATATTTGGATGAATACTTGATAGCAGGAAAAATTACAATGGCAGTCAAAGGTGCTCACAACTTTTCTTTCCTAAATTCTTTAAATATTGAATTTTGTTGTGCAATAAAAAGTTATTTTCCTACTATGGCAGTCAATGTTGTTTAATAACCGTTTGATTGCAAGCATTCTTCCAAATATCTTTCTGTGTGTTAATCAGAACACACTAACATTAATACAGATTTGAAAGAACTTAAAAGTATGTAAATGATGAGTGGTTTCGGCAGTTTAATGGGTTAGCTATCCCTTTAAGGCTTAAATGGGGTTGTGACATTTGACTTGTGATCTGTCCGGCTGGTTTAGTTTAGTTTTGTTTCAGAAAATTAAAGGTGTCAAAACTGCAGTTACTGGTGTAAAATCCTCAGTTGTAGTGTTAACATTGTGTTAATATTGTTACTACACTTTGTCTTTGTATGGCAGAATAGATTCAGTAATTCAATGTGATAACATCATTATTATTCTTGTGATATTTTTGTCCACTCATTCAGTTGTGTTATGAAATAATGTATTGAAGTGTTGAATTCACTTGTTTTACATGATATATAACCTGATGAATGTGTCTTACATCATTCATATAGCTGGCCTGTCACTGTAGTCAATCTTGCATCATCTGATTCACAGCTGCGATTTGAATTTTATTCATATTCCCTCTTCCATCCCCAACTCCAGTACATTTACAATCAGCACTCGAAATTCTGATATCTTTCTTCATAAGTCCTAATTATAGTTAATTATGTGTAACAGTTAAATGTCATTAAGAAATAATGACATATGTTTGTTATGTTCTGTTTACCCTAAGGTGGGTTACTGCTGCACTACCTTCTCTTATTCATGCTATCTCTGTGGATGGGCACAGAGTTTTTGCCCAGAACAGAAACACACAACCAATCCAAACTGTATGCAAATTGTCAGTCATCTTTTGGAATAGTGATCTGAAAGAAATGTGTAAGACTTGTATACTGTTCAGGCTTTGGGCTCTAAAACCTTTTCTGTTATCGAAATTGTCTTTAATTGTGGTTAATCCTATTTATTTGATTATTTATTTAATTATTTGAAGTAGTAGGTTGTAATGATTTCGTAGCCCTCACCTGTATTTTTTAAGTACCATCTTAAACGACAAGACAAAATATACAAAAACCTTCCTATACAACATATGCTCGAAAAATGTTTATAGTTGTTGTAGTGCTCTCCCTCTGGACATGTTGCTAGCTGGGTGGTCCCATGACTCCCCTTACTCCCTTAATCGTTTCGCTATTTTTCTTTTAGTGGAGAATGAAGATGAGGCAGAGAGGGTTCTGTTTTCGTATGGTTATGGTGCAAACATTCCAACAACGGCTAAGAGAAGGCTGAAGCAAAGGTAAAGTAAGAAGTGGGTGCATGCTTCTGAAAACCAGTAGCTTGTCTTTGTTTTTGTCAGTGGTGTTTTTATATCTACAAGACTGTAATTATAATTGTCTTAACGTTTGTGTGCAGCGTTCACTTGGCACGCAGGGTTCTGCAGCTGGAGAAACAGAACACACTTCTTAGGAGAGATCTGGAGCGGCAGGCGACACACAGTAGTCAGATCTCTAAAGAGGTGCTGCATTTCACTCTTCACACAAGAATGTATACATGCATTTACACACACACACACACCCACACAAACTGTAGCTGTTGAGGAAATGGGCAGTAAAAAGCATGCATGATATGTGTCTTGCATAGAACACACCTTGAGGGTTTAAATTATGACGTATAAAATTAGCTCCTAAAACAAATCGATTTTGACAACAGTTTTTGACGATTCTGAAATACACCTTGAGATAGACTAGAGCATGTTGCATCCAAATCTAGTCTTTTACTCTTTTTGTTTACATTATGAGATCATTAGTGTTTAAGGGGATGCTAATTGTATTTTTATAATTTCTGCAGTATTGAACAAGGACTAAGTTTTTCTTATCATTGCTCCTTGAGTTAAAAAAAAGGCAAACCTGATCCCTAACTTAATCACTGTGTCTTGTAACTTGGTTTTGGTGACATCATGAACCATCTGTAACCAATTACGTCAACTCATTTGACTTTTCGGATGATGAGCTTTGTGTTTCAGAATTGCTGAGTGCAACTGAGTGGAGACGGGACTAATGTGCATTTGACTAAATGAAACTGAGATGTAGAGTTACACTATGCAGCTATTTTAAGGTAGCGGAACATATTTACACAAGGAAAATGTTAAACACAAAATTTGGATGGGTAAAGATTTAAGGGGTGAAATTATTGACCACATGGGGACTAAAGTATACATTTTTAAAATAATAAAGTTATAAATGGTAGCATAAGTTAATGAACAAAGAATTAACTTGTATAATTGTAAAATAACATTCACAAAGGTGAATACATTGCTATTTACAAGTTCTTTTAAGGTAATGCTTTTTACTAATAATGACAAATGCATCCCCATTGTAAAGTTTTTACAACATAGTATGCATCAAAACAGTCTACAATCAGCAACTCCCTGAGACTTGTGTACATTTTAAAGATTTTTTTATAAATTTCCTGTAGCAATACAAACGTTGGTAGACAGCCTGTTCCAATGGATACCTGGCTTTGAGTTTTCACTTTCACATTATTTCTATTCTATTTGCATATGTCTTTATTGTAAGCTCATGGTCAAACCACAAAAAAATGTATTTGCTGTAAATGGCAAGTTACAAAATCTCTCTAGAGTTTTGGAAGACATTTTCAAAACCTTTGAAGCATTCAGGTGTAAGACAAAGTGCAGGTTGACATTTAAATTGGTGCATTGTCCACTCTCTTTCTATTTATTTAAATCCACTTTGATGGATCATATGGTTATTCGTTTTTACTACTGTCATAACCAGTTGTTGAGTAAACAGTAAAAAGTATTGTTTATTGTAAGAGTTAAGTTTTTGATAATCTTTTATTGTATATCACTTTGAATAGCAAGGAAGAACACACAAAAAAACCAAAGCACAACTTTTATTATTAATAAGACTTTCCAGTTTTCAAGATTATCAGTCCATCAGTGCCACTGGCAAACTTCTGATCTATAATATATACTAAACAAAAGTCCATGGTGACATTAAACACTTGTCTGGCTATACAGATCTATATAGGAAAAATGTGAGCTGTCTTTTAGGTCTTATCTAAAACAAAAGGAATATTATTTTTGATATAATATATATAATATAGATTCAAAGTTCCTCTGCACAGGAAGCCATAATCGGCTTCTAAACTCATACATTCAGCTATTGTGATGAGTTTTATCTCAAAAAGTAAAAAATAGACGTTGTGTTTTTTTCCCACTGATTATTGATTGAAAATTTGGCTGGCTACCATTTGGTGGCCCAATGTTCTCGCCCAGATATTACATTTTTGTTCAAAAAGATCACCATTCAGATTTTTTTTAAAGATTATCAGGGCACATGAATACAAAAATTCAATACAATTAGCAGGGGTGAATCTTTGTAGTAAACACTATGATACAATAAATATTGTTTCTTATAGAAATTTGAAATTCTTCCATGTGTTATGTGCAATCTGAACATGACTCTTCCTTCTGTGGAGTACATTTTGAGGAATGTCTCAGTGGCTTTGTGTCGTCACAATGAAAGTTATTTTTTTTTGTACCTCCGAAACCATCTTGTGCTTTCAGAATGTTTTGCTGTAAGTACTATTTTTGGTTTTTGAAAGATCATTTTAGCTTGGGATGACATTTTTTATAACTCAATTCAAGTGTATAATGTACAGAAGCTTCTAAACACTTTAATCCTTGCTCTTTGGAGCTGTTAGTCACCAGATAGAATATGTAATCTGTTTCAGTGGGCGATAAATAGCACTTCAGTTGTCACTTAGATAGTAGGATATATTGCGTGTAATAAAGAAAAGCACTTAGTGTTTAGAAAATAGCTATCAATTTGTGTAGTACTTATGATAACATAGTTGATGAGGGGCACCAACATATCTGAATATTTGACTGTTTGTGTCAGACTCGCCCAATTTATAGATTAGATAGCATTGTCAACAAGGATTCTCTTGGGTAGACCCTGGAAAGATGGGGAAACCCTGGGTTGAGCGTATGGAATCACTGTTATCTTTACTGATTTTATGCAGTCTTAGTATATTATCTTTTCTAGTTATAAACAACTTTTCTAATTTAATTTTTTGATCCCGTTTCAACACAAATATGTCTGTCGGTCATTAACAATTTTTTGTAAAATATGTCACTCGGTTACTAAAACATAACATGCTTTGGTATGATATCTTATTATATTAACATTATTTCCATATTTATAGATTCTACAAGGGTTTCCTAAACCTTTGCGGAAGACTGTATAGTAATTAATGAAAACATCAACTGTTTTTCTGAAGTGTGCTACACAATTAATTTCAACCACTATAAAAATAGTTGTTTGTATTATTTTTGCCCCTGTATTAAACAGATAAACGAAAGATTGATTTGTTGTTTCTCAATTCTGAATAGTGTTAATAAATAAATCTGATTTAGTTAAGATTAAATAATCCTGGTTGATATCTTAACTATATCTGGAATTTATTATAGATCTAACACACTTCTGTAATGCTTAAACAAAAATCCTGATCCCTTCTCTTATATTTGTCTGGTTCAGGTACAGAGTGATCTAACATGAGAGCCTTGTACCATCTAGTTTTTTTTTCAGTGGCCAATTCAAATAATAGTTTCTAGATATGTCACTTAAATGGCAACATATAATGCCTTTGGTCAGGTCAAGTTTGTAGTTATTCCACCATCAATCTACTGGCCATTTACTTTAAACCAACAGAGCTAGCTTGTCAAAAATGATTGTCAAAATGGACAAGAGGAATTGCTATACTGTATAACTGTAGTAAATCCTGTAAATGATAGTCTCTGGATTAGTTAGGATCAACTTTTATTAAAGAATCACCACAAGTCTGTGCTTGTTCCACTCTGCCCTCCTACACCGCATTTTACCCTGGTACACACTGTTCTCGGCTTTAAGTATAATGATTCATGAAGAGATGAACAGAAGATCCACTTAGTTCAAAAGGAATAATGATACATGGTTGGTCATCAAGTATAATCATAATTGTCTTCAAAAAAAGTTAATATGAAAAAATGTAACCGCAGACTTGGAGGAAAGTAAACTTACTTGCATTTTTAAAACAACCTGAGAAAAAAGTAACTTGCCTCCTGTCTAAATAATTTCTTCTCTTCCTCAGACATAACATCTGAGCTGTAAAGTTTTTTTTTTCATTGCAGTTTAAAAAACTTCTAAAGAGATCATAACAGACCGTAACTGTCATGCTTGGTGCTCTCACAAAGGCCCTGAATCATCTATGTGTTGATGTATTGTTTTTGGCCCTTGCTTCTGTACCGTGTTTACACACATCACATTTTCCAGATGCATGTTTCATCTCTTTTACATTCTGGCAGCACAAAATAAAAAAAGCAGGACCGAGACATTCAACCTTGTTCTTTTGCCGTATCAGATGCATGCTCAGGTTTTGCCTCAGCCAATCAGGGCAACTGTTGAGCAATGATAATGAGTTTACTATGAGGGTGGCCTCCACTGTTAGCAAACAGACCTTACCTGTGTCAGACATGACGGATTGATACTTTGTATGTCTTTCTAAATTCACTCCGAATGAAAACTTAGTTTTCTTTACAAAAATTCCTCAGATTTTTTTTACTTAGCCACCCACATGGCAGCAGCCTCTGGTTGCATGCAGACATCAGGAGCCCCACCCTGCCATTGCTGCATAGATGTTGGCTTCCAAAGATAGCAAAAGCTCACCTGTGAACATGTCCACATGACATCTTCTCTATAATGCACTGTATCTTATCACCCCTGACAGTTGTTGACTGATAGCTTATTGAGATTTAGTTTATTTCTTTTGAATGGCAGGTGAAAACACTGTTCTTTAGATGTTTTGCATAACCTTTTTGGGTGTTTTTTATGAGGTATAATGTACAGCTGGCTAGTGGAATGTAGATTAATTTGGACATTTCAAATCTACTAGGACATGAGTAAACTATTGGACACAAAATATTTATTTAAAATTTTAGTGGCTAATTTCTATCAAAAGAATAATTGTCTGGAAAAACGTTTCCTATTGTTATTTTAAAACTGTTGTGTTTTGCACAACAAAAGAAGATATTTTGAAGAATGTTCACAACATTCGTATTTACTTTCATTAGTCCATACAAGAAAAGAGACTATTGGTGTTTGGTTATTGACATTCATCAAAATATATTCTTTTTTAGTTTTTGGTAAATCCTTCCTTCAAGCCAAAGATATATATTTGTTAAGCTTCCATTTGACTGATGAAAGTTGGTTTTAGGTGGTTGTTAACTGGTAATAACATACACATGATTGTCTTGAATGTCAAAATTTAGTATCTTTAGAGCACCATGTAATTAGAAACAACAATGTTATTACATTTTATTCTTCATTGCTTAATTTAAGTAGTTTAATTATAAAAAGTATCTAATAACCCCCAGACCAGCCTCTCTAAAAAAATATATCTGACAACCTTATGTTCAAGGAAAGCAGACTTTTCATTATAAATATTGTGTTTTTCAGTTAGAGATGGCCAACCAGCTTCTTCAGCAGGCTCAGCAGCCACACAGTTACCTGATTGAGACCGTGTGGCAGAGAGACTCCCAGATCCACACGTTTAAAGAGCGTCTCATGCGGTTAGAAAAGGATGTGAGGTAAGACTGAAAACACATGTCTTTATTGTACAACATCATAGATTTATTTACTTTTGGCTTTTAACAATGGTTTTCTGAATGGTTTTTGAATAAATTTAAGTCCATGTTGATGGCAGATGCTTTCTGAATTTAAGTGTAGAACAGGAGTGTATTGAGAGCATAGGTGTGTGTATTTATGTGTATTTTTTAAAAACAGAAAACAAAAAGTCAAATGAATGTTGAATATCTTTAAATTAAATGTATAAAATGAATAGCACAAATTTGTGTGGCACAAAGTATAAAGTTTTGGGGGGAAAAAGGAGGACGAAATGTTGTTATTTATGTAAAATTAATCTTCTATGAACATTCAGTATTTGAAAGATTTTAAAAACCTATAATTATTATTAATATGTCAAATATTAACATAGATCAATTTTCAAAAATTGTTTTATCATAAAAAGAAATTATACAAGCACAGTACCTTATGATTTTAAAATTTTTATAGATTTTTTTTCTATACATTCCCCAACCCTCATCAATAAATCCCTATAGTAACACTCATGTTGTCCAACACATCTTAAATAAATCTAAGAGGCATACAAAGATTAATAATGAGATGAGACATAAAACAAGTTACATTTACTCAGACAAAAGAATGAGTGAAAACATCATATGTTAATTTGTTTTGTTTATTAAGATAAAATGTATTATACTTTATTAAAGTTTGTCTTTGATACAGTGCAAACATTTAAGTACTGGTTAATAACAATAAAGTAAATATATTTTAGGGTTAACATTAGGGTTTGGTTAAGGATTTTCATGTATTTATGATAATTAAAAGTAAATACTGTAGTAAATACATGTGTATTAAATAAAGTGTTGTATAAAATGATATTACTTAGATTATTTAAAGGACATAAAACTGGGTAAGAACGGATAAGTCAATATGTGAATTGTCGTACTAGACAGAAAGAGTAATAGACCAGCAGATAAAGGTCAGAAGCCATGCACACCTGACAGCTCTGAGTGTATGTGTCTGTGCGTGTGTGCATGCCTGGCTGGAGGCTTTTCCATTTTTTCCATCTTTTGTTGGCTAAATCACATATCAATGACAGGTATAATCTCTCCCATCCCCCTCTGCCCTAAACTTTTTTATGCAGACTGAAGACACAGGTTTTCTAAGGTATTAGACTTCCCTCTGTCTATTTCTTAAGTCCTCAGTACAGGAAATAGGAAACACTCCAGATCAGCATTACAGGTTCAACAGGTGCTGAGCAGTCTTTCAGCTATGTGTCAATCATACGTGGGTTGTTGATTACACATTGTTTTCTTAACTTCTTCAGTCAAGCTCTTTGTTTTGGTTCATTTAAAACTCGTTCTTCAATTCTAAAAAATAAGCTTGGGTTTTACACTTTAAGCTAAATACCTTAAAAGAGTAAGAAAAGCCTTTTGACTAGGTTTGTCATCAGTCTATAAGCGTTTCCGACATAAAAAATTGCTGTGTTGGAATGGAATTTTTAACGTATGAATGTGCTTCTTTTCGTTGAGATAGTGACTATCTATCTTGATACTTAATGATTTTATGCAGATGGATTAGAATACAACAGTTTTTTTCCTTTTTCTTATCTTTATTCATTACATTTGCCATTTACTATTTAGAAATATTTTTTCAATATAAAAGTTATGTTGGGTCAAAGACACCCTTGTCTTATGCTACTTTATGTTAGATTATGTTTGTTTGTTTTCCTTTTCACAGTGCACTACAAAAAGAAAAGACTGCACTGCTGCAGGTGAAAAATAACATGGCAGCTGATCTGGAAAGGCTCCTTAACCACAGAGAGGTATGTGATGTTTTAGCAGATTAAAAAACAGCATATTTCCCTAATTCACTAATTTCACTGCCATCATGTCAATATGTCACCATGTTGCTGCCCTTTATTTTAGATGTTTACAAAAAGCATACAAAGTAGTCTTTATAACTTTATAAATATACCTCTATTACAAACAGTTTATTACTTTTCTTTTTTTTTTACTATTCTGAGTCGCTTCTTAAATGGATTTGGGTGTGTTAGCATCCCGCAGTGATGAATGAATTACAGTTACATTTTGTCTTGGGTGGAGAGAGTGATACAAGATTAAGCTGCCATATTTTGAGCCATACATTAAGTATCGTGGCGTCTCTGGTATTAATTTAATTATAGGTCCGGGTTATGTTAATTACTGTACATTAATGCGTCATTCTGCTATTTCCGTGTAAAAATAAATCTCTTCAATGTTAAACATACCTTGTTATGTTAGAGAATTTTTATAGGTTTTAACTGATTGGCTGACTCTTTTGTCAGTGGTGTGACGTGGTTTATAACCTTATTAAAGATAATTAGAACCAACAATACCATTGACATGGTAAATGCATAAAATGAATAACAACTGGATAGAAATGTTCTACATATTGCAGCTAACTAGAAGCAATATGTTTTGTCTGTGGTGGGACGTTACATGGAAACCTAATATTGAAAACATTTTTGTTGTTAAGGTGTTTAGGTAGAACTAGTCTGGTACTTTTCTTATATGTAAAATGGAGACTTTTGCTTTTTGGTCTTTTCAGCGTTTCCCATAGGTTGAGAATTAACTTGTTGTGGTGGGCAGGGCAGAGTTGCCTGACACAGTTTGGAGAGGAGGGTGTGTGGAACGATATGATTCTTAATGAGTGAGTTTAAAAAAACTAGTCAAACGATGGTTTATGAACTGCTTATTACAGAAGATAGTCAAGTTAGTTAACAAATATTAATTAATAATGTGGAAAAAATATATTATAAGCATGAATAAATATTTTCAGAATGAAATGATCTATAGATTTATATTTTCAAAGTTCACACTTTCAAAAAACAAAGCATAATGTAAAACGATGTTAATATAAACTAGGATCTTTTCGATTATTACAGGTTAATGTGTGCATTTAGCCATGGCACTTCTGTATTGCTTACGTGATGGTCCATTTGAAGCTGCTTTGTGAATCTTATTGTTGGCAAATATATTTAAAGTATTAGCAGGACAGCGCTGATGCTGTGGAAGAAAAAACTGCTCCCCATCTGCCTCTTCCTGAAGAAAACCACAGACATCCAAAAATCTCACTTCATCACTGTTGTCATCTGACTCATCTTCATTTACACCAAACACACGGAATGCCTTTACGAATTTACTTCCATTGTCAGTCACAGTGGATTTTACTTTGTCTTGAATTCGGAATTCTGCATGGATTTAGTTTAGTTTTGCAGAAACTACATCATAGGTGTGTCGACCTTTGAGATGTGTTCATGCCAATGCAGCAGCATACCTCTCTAGTGTGTCTTTGTCAATCCAATGACAGGGCACATAAAAAAAACTGTTGTTTTGAGCCGACCAAATGTCTTCTGTTGTGCAGGAAGTTTCCACATTTATGAACTTGGAGTTTATAGATTCTTTCACTGGAGCAAATTCTCTTTCAATGCACTTCCTCAGTTTTTTCGACACATTGCTTTCTTCCCACCATTCCCTCAATCACCTTTCGGAAAGATTGCTATTCCACCAATGAAAAGCACTGTTAGTCATCAACCAAAGAGTTGAACACCAGTTTGTTCACATGTTGCTGTGATGCGCTGAGCCCTGAATCTATTCTTGCTTGCTTCAGAGGGGACTGTGAATCCATGCTGAATCATTTTCCATTTTTTCAGACTGATTATGTATTGTGCCTGTTATTAACTAAATTCCTCTAAAAATAACAGAGATATTTATAGAAAATATACCATTGTAAATCATTAAACTTAAGGAGAAAATATGTTTTCGTCTTCATAAGGATTTAACAGAACATAGTTAAAATTGCATTTGTTTCTTTTTACCACTTTATGAATGTAAAGAAAAATGCATGGTGTATATTTTATTATATATATATATATATATATATATATATATATATATATATATATATATATATATATTTGTATTTAACCTTCCATATTATTTAGGCTTAATAAGTAGTAGTACATAGTACAAATGAAACAAGTAATACATCAAACTAAACTAAAGCGTCTAACTTCCACTTTTCACTTTCACTCACAATAACGACAAAACTTTTCATAACTGCAGTTTCCTCAGGTAGCCTTCAATAATGAAAGAATTTTAATTGCTGGCAAACATAATTTGCATTGAACCTTGATATTTCCGCCTTTATCATATTTCTGTGTGAACAAATTTGAACATTTCCAAGAATCAAACACATGTTTTTCGCTCGCCATGGTGACAAGTTCCTGCAAATCTGTGACTCGTTGTTCTAGGCAGGTGTCACGGAAAATATTGCGGAAATATCAACAAAAAAATAATAAACCACGTAGTGTTTAATTGAGGTTTTCTAGACATTTAAATACAAGCAGATTTCATTTGGAGTTTGTAAAATACACTTATGTTATTGAAGGGGCAATAACAATCCACTCAAATATAATTTGTTTTATTTATTATAATCTGTTTTATTTAGTCTAAAAGAAGGAAAAGAAGGGGTGTTATGCCGGGCAGTGGTGAAGGCTAGATATAGAGTAAAACCAGTATTATCGGAGTTGGTGAGCTCCACAAACAAGCCATGTAATAATAATAATAGTTGTCACTTGTAATCCAAACATAAAAAACACATGCGTGCATAAGTTTTCAAAATAGGTCGGAAATTAATTGAAATTCTTAAAGGTCCCATTCTTCATGGTTTTTGAAGCTTTGATTGTGTTTACAGTGTGCAATATAACATGTGTTTATGTCTCACATGTAAAAAAAACTTACTTTTCACATAATTTACTTATCAGTATACACCTTTATTCAATTTCATGAAAACGCCTGATAACTTCCTTGTTCTAATGAAGTCCCTCCTTCAGAAATACGTAATGGCAAAGTTAGCTTGGGTTGCCCTGGAAAGATCATGCCTCTTCCCATAACGCAGAGATGCATGCGATTTAACAGTAACAATAAATATTATTCGACAAATCATTTAAACCGATCTTTACAAACACAATCCATGGTGTCCGGATTCAATTACTACACTTTTTTTGTCGTATTAGTTTCAATTACCATCTATTTAATAAAGCTAAACAGTGTAATAAGTTACAGAAATTGTTATACGCACCAAATTAAATAATAAAATACAATTACCGGTTGTGGTCTATAAACAACACCTTCTCCAGACAAAGAGAGAACTGCTCCATCTTTAAAGAATAATCTTTGTGCAAATTGGGCATTGAACTGATTGAGATTTAGGAAGCTGTACTGAGTCAAATATGCTGCACATAGTTAATATGTGCATTATAATTTTCGGGATTTGAGTTAAACATAAATTGTAAATGTATTGCTCTCTAAGGGAAAATTGGATTCCGGGATGAAAATAACAGTTTCGACCACATAGTAGACAAACACTACAAACTCAACTCTCCACCTTCTCCATGGGATCGCAACAAGAACACGCCCCTTTTTAGTGTGTTCCTTTGGGCACAGGTTAAACATAATAGTGATCTAACGAAAGAAGGAAGTAGAGAGATGCAGTCCAAACCAGACGTTTTTTGTTGGCATTTCTGTTAAATCTTGCTTGTCATTGAACTTTGAGCTTTATAATTTTATAAATATTATTTATACTCTAACAACAACATTATGCTTTCATTAAAGTTTGGAAAATGGAATCGTGTTGCAAACGTAATCTTTAAAATATTTTGGATGTTATCTACCAGGGCCATCACAATTTACCTGGGCAGGCCGTTGTGATTTGTAATTTTACTTGGTCGGGTATAGTTTGTCATAGAATATGACAACTGACACTACATCTGCAGCATTTCAAGATGGACCGTTAGATAATCTCATCATTCATATTGGTAATGTTATTGCCAATAAAAGCAGGGATGATCATCCATGCACAGCTTTTAAGCTGGAAAGGAAAAATTGCAAAAATAAATTGTGCTGTGTGGAGTCATGTGATAAAGAAAAAAAACGATACACTACAGGTGAAAAGTTTGGGACACATATGCGTTAATATTTTCTTTAAATTCTTTAGGATAATAAACTCATCAAAATTTGGAAATTAAACAAGGGAACGATGGAAATTGTTTTTTTACTTAAAAGGGGAAAACCTTTTTGTTTTAATATTTGATCATCTTCAGTAAAATGTGACAAACTCTAGCAGCATAGGATGGTATGAAAAAGTTTGAGCACCCCTTGTAGAATTTTTGAAAATGTGAATAATTTTAACAATATAAGAGTTATCATTCTAAAGCATGTTATTTGTATTAAGTACTGTCCTGAGTGACTGCTTTATTTTACATAAAATATTTTATTGACATTTTCAATGTGAAAACAAACATCTCAAACACATAAGGTCACTTCTGGAAATGGTTCAAATATGCCAAAGATGTTGGAAAACTGAAGAAACTGCAAAACCTGGAGTATTGTTCTGCAGAACAGACGCTCAGTTTAACTGTCCAGCAAAAACAAGGCACTCATGAACAACCATCAAAGCAAACAAAACATTCAAAGATCATCCAGGTAAACCCACTTACAGTTTTCAGAACCAAGGGTGCTCAAACTTTGGTACAGGGACATTTTTATAATTTAAGCCATATTTTTGTCTTGAGAAGTAAATATATAAATATTTTTATGTAAAATATGTCACTCAGGACAGTACTTAAAAAAAACATGCTTTGGTATGATAACTCTAATTTTGTTAAGATTGTTCACAAACATGCCCAAACATTTTCATTCCAATGTATAGTCTGACATTGTTTCTTGCTCATGACACAGCAAGAATTTGCTCGGTCGCATAATCTGACATCCTGACAGACAAAATACAGACAATAAAAAAATCATGATCTGTAGCAGGCATTAGATCATTTTGAGGTGTATAATCAGAGATTACATTACAAGTCATTATTACATAAATGTAGAAAGATCTTGCAGGTAAAGTTTCAAAATAAAAATACTTTCGTACAGAATGAAGACTTATAGAATTTGTATGCTTGGTTCTTATGGACACTATTTCCTTAAGTCATAATAATTGTTTTTAGTTTAAAAAAGAAATTCAAAATAACTAATTATTCGTAAAAGATAATTACAAATTATTCATATGACATGTTACAGTTAAACATTCTATCCACTAGAAAAGGTCACGAGTAGAGAGAATCTCATGTAGCTTGTTGCATAGCACAGATAATGTGTTGACAAAAACTAAAAACTTCTAATGTTCTACAATGACAAAATTGCATCTGGTGTTGACTCAGAAAAAGTGCCTTTAAACTGCATACTTTTTTCTTCCATCTAAGGGTAAGTGACAGCAAATAATAAACAAAACAAAAACTCAAAACATTAGCAGTTATTATACACAATCATTTATTTGCATTCATTGTCTATCCGTGGTGTTCATACAAGGTTCAGAGGAAGACACACATGCTTACACATGCAATCTAGGTGTGCCCTTTTTGTTGTCATCTATCATCCAACTCTTAATTTCAAACAGCAGTTTACATGTTTCCTTACTGTCTAAACAAGTCATCACCCTGGGCAAATGTGACTCAGAGACGGATCAATGGATTTGTAACTTTGTTCACGATGCCTTAACATTTTGACACAGCTTGATCATTCGTAGCAAAAGCTTGCTTAGAAGTATTTTAGGTACACTTACTAACTAGAAAATCCTGTCTCTCAGGTGAACTTTTTCCCATGCTCAAGTTGTCGGACTAGTCATAACTTTGATAGGGTGCCTTGGTTTTCTGACAGACAGCTGGTAGATTGCCTCATTGTGAGGATCTGATGTATGACGCCAAATTGTTGCAGATCTTTTGTTTTGAAAAGGTTAGCTTCATTTGCATCTGTATTCATGTTATGCTGTGATATTGTTTCAAAAGGCACATTTAAGGTACATTACACCTCTTCTTACATTCTGAACTCCAGATATTAAAGGCAAGGCGTAACTGATTAAGCTCCGTTGAAATCGGGAGCTATTTTCAACCAAATACTGCTGGCACACACTATGCCGACTTCACAACTTCCAGTGGCATGTTGGCAGAAAGCATGCAATCCTTACAGACAGCTGCTCCTCTCTGGCACTTTTTAGCATACCAGCGCATATGGTCGTGCGGTGATAAATAGAAATATTGAATGACTCTTACGCATCAGGCTGATCCACACTGTCCACTGACCCGGGCTTCTATGTACTAGCAGGAGATGTTTTAAATCGCTTGCCTACATGTTAAATGACCATTTAGAATCCTTTAATATAGTTTTATAGATTTTGTTTTAGATTTCTACAATAACAAGTACATTTTGTAAATATAAATATATGACTTTTTAACTGTTCTTATAACTTTAGTGCATAGGTTTAGATGCATACAAAGGGATTTCTGCCCTGAAAGGTTTTATTTTGGAAGATTTATAAATGCATTATCTGCTTTCTTTTCTGAAGGTGATTTAATGTCCGTGGTTTTAGCAGCCTGTTGGAACAAGAAGTTCCTCTTATCCTGTGATCTGTCATCAATGTTTTTCTCTTTGAGTATAATTAAATTATTCACTTAAGTCAGGTAAACACTTAAAGAGATCTTTTTAATGCAGCCACAAATTGCTAATAAGTTGTAGTTAAGACAAGACTGTGGTTGAACACAGGGATTATAAAAATATTTTAACTGATTTAATACACGGGTGTTAGCAAGTATCTAAATTGTTTTTAAAACTAAAAAGCAGTAGCAAAGAATTCTAGTTACCGACCAGATCTTGTTATTATTATTAGTAGCTTATGTCTATTTTTGTTTTTTAATTTTTTCCAGGCCACATCCTTAGGGCCTTATTGCTATAAAAATATAGCAATAGTCGTTTTTCATCAGCTCTGTACACCAATATTGTGTATCTGTTCTTAGAATTTTCAGAACAGAATTACATCAAATAATTCAGTGTAGTTAAAGAAAGCTGTGTTGTTTGAGGGCGTTTCCTTCCATTGCTTCAGAAGTATTTAAAGGGGTAGAGCTTTATGCTTTACACGGGTACTTTTAGGACACTGGTTTAAAAAAAATAAAGGGTGTTACAACAAACCAGTTACTTTTAATACCAACAAAACATAAGAACTTATTTATGTGTACAGAATAATAAAATCTTTCTTTTTTGCGTATGTGTCTTATACACTCAATCCCAATCACACATGCAGAAATACACTACATATAAGGTTATTGTGGGATCCATCGCTGTCCACTTTGCCGTTTCAATGTAAATTGTCCTCCCTGTGGTCATACCACTCCAGCACAACTGGGCTGAAAATCAAGCACCTTAAAAACTCATCATTTCATGTTTGTCGAGAATGGTATTGCATGATGAATTACAGATCATTAACCATCAAGCTAACACTGATATGTTTTTACTCTGTTGCAGGAACTGTCTGTGATGAAGCAAGTGTTGATAAGCATGCGCTCACAGCAGCGCGGTGACCATGTTTCTCTTTCCCTACCTGAGCTTGGGACAGATGGGACAGCGGTTCACAAACACAGACAATTACAAAATACAGATGAGGAGCGATATAAGCATGGACCCAAACCCACAGTGTTTGTAAGTTTTACATGGCTTTCCATAAAGAGTCTTTCAAATTGTATTTTTTGACATACACATCAGAACAAGAGATACAAAAGCTGCCCCTTGAAAAAGCCCTACTATTTACCATTAAGTACAATATTTAGGAACTAATATGAACTATTTAGGTGCAATGGGGTACAACTTCCCTAACAACGGCTTTTGTACCTTGTGGTATTATTTAGCCTGCCACTTACTTGTAGATACATATAATACTTCTACTCGTATTCATATATTAAACTCTGTATATAATACTTCTACTCGTATTCATATATTTAACTCTGTATATAATACTTCTACTCGTATTCATATATTTAACTCTGTATATAATACTTCTACTCGTATTCATATATTAAACTCTGTATATAATACTTCTACTCGTATTCATATATTAAACTCTGTATATAATACTTCTACTCGTATTCATATATTAAACTCTGTATATAATACTTCTACTCGTATTCATATATTTAACTCTGTATATAATACTTCTACTCTTATTCATATATTTAACTCTCTTTTCTTTTTTCTAACAGACCAATAAAGAAGTTCCCGATTGGTATACAAAACTAAAACGGAAAACCAAATAATAGAGACCTGTTTAACCCGTTTAAGAGTGTAGGATACATGTCATGCAATCCCTGATGAAAGCATGTTTAAGCTATTAGACGGCATATTACATAACTAGTCACACTGGTTTGCGTGTGTTTATGTAGCCGTCAAGTACACAACCCATGAATTCTTTTTCCTGTTATTAAATCTCTTTTATGCACTGTGTGATCGTGTTGTCTTTCTATCTGAACCAAAACTGTACATTTCAACGTGGGCCTACAACACAAACCACACAAAGTGAGCAGATGCACTTTTAAAATGAAATAAAGGGACGTTATAAACCACCTATGATGTAAATGTACCATTTGATGGTAACAAGACCTCGATCCTGCGTTTTGATTCATAAGACTCCAGACGTGCTGTGGATAAAAATAGACGAGTGTGTGCATACCTTCATCACAGCAGCATCTCAGGCTTATGTGTCATGAACAACACTTTCATTTATTGATTCAGATCTCGGCTTGCATTAAAGTGTGTGCTTCAGGCCTTTATTGAACCTCTGATCATATGAAGCAGAAAAGTCATACTTGTTTCGGCGTGGCCCCTCAGGTGAAGTCTCCAGCAGTTTTGATGGCAGCTGTAGTAAAGGTGTAGCCCTCGCTCTCTCTGACACTCAAGCCCCGCCCCTTCAGCGCTCATACATAAAGTCAACGGGATCTGAGGAGGGCAAAACAGCGACGTTATAACCTCATGCAAGCGCACACACACACGGGTGTCATTCCATGCAAAACACCGTCCGCTCACCCCATCTTACCTGTAGTGTATTGAAGCACATTGTTGCGGACTCTCTCTCCGTCGCTCTCACGGGTTTATGGCCGCCGCACTTCTTTCGATGAGCGCCGCGCTCGCACCGGGACAGGATGAGTTTTTCTCGTTCCTCAAGCCCTCACTGACCGACAGCTTCCCGGAGGAGAGCTCGCTGTATTCCTTTGACGTCAAGCATCCCGACACGGAAAGGGCCTTCTCGGGAGACTACTCTCAGGTAACATTTCTCTTCAGTGTGTTTGGAGAAAATAAGAATAATTTGTTTGTCTGCGCGTTGTTGTGTCCTCTCCAAAGCATGCAGAACGAAATAAATGCATATAAGTGCATATTTGTCAAGGTTTATCGCCAATTTCCCTCGGGATGAGCGGGGTCCTGTCAGTTGCTGGCAGTTGGTCTCTTGGCAACTGTCTCGCGCTTCGCGCCGAAACTTCCCAGCAACGGCGAGCCCCGATCCGAGAGCTCGTGAATGTCCGGAGAACAGCCGGAAGGTCTAAATCCAGCACGAGCCGCGAGGGAAGACATCTCCAACAGCTCTGGCATTCCGAATGTGCCAGTTATTTTCTTCCCCCTTGTTTATTGCTCAAGTGCCCATATGGAGAGATTGATACGTGGATATTGATGCATTATTCACATTACAGTTTCATGGTAATTGAAAGGGGGTCGTCTGGAAAGGCTGAGCAATGTCTCCAGCATGCTTTCCACCTGTCAGCAAAGTCTGTTTTAAGCTTGTGGTATGAGCACTGTTTTACAGGCTAAGGGGGAATCTAGCAGAGACATTGGAAAGAGACTTGATAAATGTTTTACCTCTGACTGCTCTTTACAGCTTTATACTGAAACGCAAGCTCCTTCATCCCTGGCCATCACATATGTTCAGAAAGAAAGTCTGATTCTTTTACACATCTTCTGGGATTTGGTTTCGGCTATCATCGAAGTTTCGGCCTTTGTCATAGATGGGCCGTGAATTGCGTTTCGTCCATTTTCATGTTCTTGTCTGGTTATCCCAGCAGAACGAAGACAAAAATCCGGTGCTCTAAATAAATGCTTAACAATTTTTCCAATAAGTGCAATGCATAATGCATTTATACCGTAAAGAGCCTTTAATGCTTTCAATAGCTTGTTTTTCTCTGATCAAGTCGGGTTAGCTGAGTAAGCATCGGGCATTGTTGCGGCTATAAGCGAATGTGTGCATTCCTGCAAGCTTTTCTGAAATTGTATGCATATCTTGTTTGTGCAAGCAGTCCCGAGAGATCCCGCCAGCTTTGCTGACCGAAGCACAGTATGCAGCGTCGCGGCCGAATTATTATTCTGTTTATCATTACGTTCAAATGCATACAAATCTGCTACACAGTCTTATGGTTCTCTCTTTTGCTCTCCAGGCTAAATTAGAGATGGATAAATATCTGTCTCCACAACCTGTGGCTCTCCCAGACCCAAAGAAATCACGGCGAGACAGTGCCTCTGTTGTGGACCAGTTTTTCGGGGATGACCAAGGTTCCCCTTACAGCATCAACATGAACGTCTACCTTCCTGACATCGCTTATTTACGAACCGGGCTGTGCCGGCCGACGCGGCCTTCGGTCCCACACCACATCAAAACTGAACCCGTGACACCGCCTTTTTCACATCCAGAGTGCCCGGTAAACGCAAATGGTCAATCTCCGCCCACATTACCAGAATTCACCAGCATCTTTAATTCGACTTCCACTTCAGGCCCAGGAATCAATACGGTGGACGACAGTAATGCTGTCTTTATCAAGCAGGAGATGCAAGGTTTTGACATCCCACAGGATGGGCCACTATTTCAGCTTCTCAATTCGGAGCTGGATGTGCCCCATCAAGCTGTCACAGACTCTCACTCCCACCCTCATGCTCAGTCTATGCCCACACAGATGCCCACCTTCCACGACTTGCACTTAGCATCCCAACAGACTTCTGCTAAAACATACTGCGGCATTCCAGCCACCGGGTACCCTCTTGGCCCAAGTCACTTTGCTCACCCACAAAGTCAGGCCCATTCACATCTCAAAATGCCTTACCTTCCTCCCTCACCGCCAACTTCAGAACCAGGCAGTCCTGACAGACAGAAGGAGCTGCTTCACAATCTGACACCACCGCCATCTTACGCTGCCACCATTGCCTCCAAAATGTCCGTCAACGCACCGAGTCATCCGACCCCCACCTCAACACGAGCTCCTGCAAACACTGGGTCCATGCCTGTCCGGTACAACCGAAGAACAAACCCGGACCTGGAAAAGAGAAGGATACACCACTGTGATTTTCCAGGTACATATAAACTGTAGTGAGAATGCTTAGTTCAGCGATAAATCTATCAAGTATGCATGCAAGTTTTCCTGCCAAGTACAAGTGTACAGTAAGGCCAAGTTCAAAAGAGCTTGCACCTTTTTCTACCATGCTTTTAACTCACACGCTTGGATCCACTGTTAAATAATTCAGAGGCGGCTAATGCCTTTTAACCAGCGCTCCAAATGAATGCCAAAGAGTTGACGTCAGGCTGATTGTTATTGAATCTTGTTGCATCAAATTGACTGGGCAAATTGTAAAACAGACAAGCCTCACAGTGCCATTAATTGTGCATTTACGCTAAGAAGCTTCATGTCTGAAGTGACGCGCTCTGCAATTTAGAACCCATCACAGCTTTGCCTCACTGAGTGGGGTTTTATAGCCAAAGAGTGGAGATGGGATTTAGAGTCATAATTGGAAAAGATAGCAGGCTGAAACCAAAGAACAGGATGTTCTCATTTGTGACTGCAGTGATGAACGAATTAACTCATTGTTACAAAGAATGAAATGATAAATATCAAACATGATAATTTCTGTAATGCAAAAAATGTTTTTTAAATAATCATTTTCATTTATTCTTTTAGGTTGTAAGAAAGTTTACACCAAGTCATCCCATCTAAAAGCTCACTTGAGGACACACACTGGTAAGAGTTCTCCAATTTAAAATGGTTTTATTTATGCTCGATAAAGATGGACCCGTCTCCTATTTTGGCACTTTACTGTCATGTTGCTGGGCAGAAGCGTTGTTGGCATGCACACACGTTCATTCTTGCACGCCGCCTGAAAGTTATCCTGCATCGCCCCCTAATATGATGCCCAAAATCGTGTCCGAATACAGGCACACATGTACAACCTTTCCTACTTCAAACTATCACGTCAAACTATAACACAATATATACATTTTAATGCGGCGTATTTAAACATCAGCATTTTCATTTGTTGTTTGTGCACTGTCTATATTTGGTATGTGTATGAACATGAGCTAAAGAGCACACCTCATTTGACCCAGAGTCACTGCTGTGTGTGTAAATATTCATAAATACCACAACGTGGCCTTTGCTATGTGACTGGGATAAACAAGCACTTAATCACTATTTATCAAGCAACTTATTACTCCATTTTTCCAGGTATAGATTCATGTCACTAATGTGGAAACCTCATCACTTACACATTGCTGTTATGTTGCTATTGTGATAAGATAACACCACCCACTGTTTTCAATAGGACTGCTGTATATGAATAACTCTGTATAAGAGTAATGCATATGAGGACGGATGTTACAGTTAGACTCAAGGTGTTCCTGTCAAACTAATGTTAAGACATTTAGTCGATCACTTTTGATTTTGTAGCACTGATGCCAATACCAGGATCAGCCAAATAAACATCAATATAAATTACAATTTGATAGTAAAAATGCATAAATGCTTTACAGTTTTTTTACACAAAGTTACAAATGTTCTTAAAAAATAACAACAGAAAATTTAAATCAATTGATCCTATGTGATTTTTGGGTACTGTAGACGCTGGCTAATATTTTTATTAATCTGTCACAATTATGTGGAAATGTTCATTAATAGATATTAATAAATACATTTTTATAATCTTTACATTTTAGCAAAATAAAAATCTGATTTATAGACAGACATCTACAGACATTGTTATTCGCAGAGGCCCCAAACAATGGGGGATTCTCTTCTTTATTTTTCTTTGAGAAACCTCACCATAAACAGATAACCAACCGAGATAAAATGTAATCCAACCAGTCCCTGGAGAATAGAGAGGAGCCCCCGGCAGACAGCGTAAAAGATGAGCAATTTAAACAAGTCATTACAGGATATCTGTTTGAAGCTTTCGTCACGCATGTTAAAGCCTCAAGACAGGCACATGTTCTGACGTTTAGTTAGTTAATCGTTTTTGGAAGCACCGAATCTACTGCAAGAGGTTGTAACAGCTGAACTCACAGTATCACTCTTTATTGTCTTTTGGCTTCCGTATTTAAAGACAGCAACGAGGAGAAACAATAACATGTTGTGTGCAGGTGGTGTTCAGCCGTACTGATGTTTTTCAAAGAATTTAATAATACTCCAACTACAGGGACATTGTGATTTAAGGGAAAGTGTGTGCAGGGATTATCAGGCTGGAGAAAGAAATTAATTTTGTATAGTGTCGGAATATAGGATTTAAGAGTTAGAAAGACAAACATTGTGTAAGACTAGTGGCGCACCATGGGTTTGTCTTGTCAACACACATGAACCAAACGCTCAAATACTTTAATCTAAGTAATAGATTAAGTGAATTTTATGTGGTACATCCACACCTCTAATATATGTTTGTTGTGGTTACCATGGCGATTACAGAGAGAAGTACAGATTAATCATTTGGTATTACTAATATATTAGTGAGGTGGAAACAGGTTGAAAACCAGTTTTAACTGAATGGAAACAGTTTCTATCTTGTTCTATTCATGACTGCTTTTTTTCTAACCAGACATGCTACCTATTGTGTTCTTCAGGTGAAAAGCCATACAGGTGCACATGGGACGGCTGCGACTGGCGGTTCGCTCGTTCCGACGAGCTGACGCGTCACTTCAGAAAGCACACGGGCGCCAAACCCTTCCAGTGTGCCGTATGCAGCCGAAGCTTCTCTCGCTCTGATCATCTCGCTCTGCATATGAAGAGGCACCAGAGTTAAACACAAAAACCTAACACGCAAGCACACAGACACTAACTGAAAAACACATACTTCTTATTATGCACTTGTAGTAAACATATATATTTGTCTATGCCATGACGAACCTTATAATGTTTAGGGTAAAACGTATTCTCAGATTTGACAAGACAAGCTGTTAACGATAAACTGACATTTTTTTCTATTAACATGAAATCCAAAGTCTTGCGTAGCTATGGATATCATTATTCTCATTCGCAACACCTGTTTTTAAATGTAAATTCTCAGAAAAGCTGTCTTGTATGCGAAACTGCCTTGATGTATCATTCACAGCTTTTGATAGAAAAAAGTCTTCCCTGGAAGAAAAAAATGTTCAGTTACAGTACATAGTTTATAAACCATTTTGAAACCGAACTGTAAAATTGTGTACATCTACGAAGCACTAAGACATCTCCATTTTTACTTTGCACTTGAATTCGACTGGAAAAGATAAATATATGTGTAGCCTATGATAAATACTTTTAATATATATCACTGGAATAGTTACAGCTCAAACTTTCAACCGCGATTCCCTCTTCAGGCTGCCTCAGTTGCTGAAGTATTTATAGCTTTGGATGATAATGTGCTGCTACTGAACAGCAATTATTTCATGAATTATTAAACAATAGTATAGAAGAGCATTGAGAACTGGAAAGGGCTTTCGACAGCTGTGTGATTTGTACAGTCTTCTTTATACACACATAAGCATGCCGACTATTTGTTGTCCAATTATCATTGTCGCATAAGCCCAAATGAATGTACGAGACCTTTTGAAGTAAAGCCCCTGGAACACATTTCATCTTAAAGTGCCTTAAATGTTTGATTTTATCAGCAGTACATACTAAAGCTTTACTATTGTTCAGAAAGCGACAGATCATTCAGATAAATAGCTTTATTTCACTATTACAGCAATTCAGTTGAAGAGAGTGTTGAAATATCACCCAGTTCTTTCTTGTAAAAATCAATGTATTTATTGCATTGGCCTTGTGAAGTGGAATTTGACAAGTTTTGTGTAATTGAAATGCCTTAATGTAAATACTTTTATTGTAAATATAATTTTGGTTTATTTTTTGCTTTGTTCTTTTTCTGGATCCTGGCAGTGTGACTTACATTTTGGATTTTTTTATATTTTCATCTGAATTTATTTTGTAGATTTCCAGATTATATTTCTAAATTGGTTGTCCTCCTGATCGTTTTTTTGCCTAATGATTAAAATGAAATCTAATAAAATCAAATTTTTATAAACAGACCTTTACTTGCATGTGTGAGTTTTTACCAATTTAATGTGAATACACCGTGTTATGATTCAGTCACCTTTCAATGCTTTTGTATGTTGAGTTTTAAAGGAAACTTCCATTTTTCTCCTGTGTAATGCATGCTGTTAGCAGGATGCACTGCATGCAGTACATGTAAGAATAGGAAATCATTTGCTTGTGATCAACCTAAGTGAAACGATCACTTTTACCATGATGGTATTCTCCAAAAATATAAAAATAATAGAAACCCTTTTTTAAAAAAATGTTTAACCCTTTTTTCTTATCAGGCATAAAGGGATGCTAGAAAAAAATTCTGTAATGAATAAATCACCCCAAGTTGTTCCAAACCTGTATACATTTCTTTGTTTAACTGAACAAAGAATGTATACAGGTTTGGAACAACTTGGGGTGATTTATGCATTACAAAAAAAAAGATTTCTGGGGCACCATTGTCTCCCAGTATATAAAAAATATACATTTATATTTTTAGTTCAGGAAAACAAACCGTTCTTGAACATCTTTGACTAACACTTCTACTAAGGTAGTCAATAATGCCACCATCTTACAAATATCTTCCTTTGTAAAACTGTAGAATGAAAAATGAATATTTATTTGTGGACTGTACCTTTAACAACACAAGTGGCAGGTTATTTTAACATTTACAGTCTAGATCCGGTCATGACGGCGAAACTTGCTGGGAACTAAGCCGTGTTGTTTTAGTGTTGTTTCAATGAAAATGATTCATCTTATCCCAACAGATATGTGTTCAGTTATGTCACCTATGCCAGTACTACTCATTGCAATGAAGTTTAAACATGAAACCAATACAAAGTTGTATAAGAAGCTTCATTTCTGAAGTTATTCTGACTTTTGCCTACAGCATCCTGTTTCGTCTTTGCGGTACTATAAAGTCATTTATATTTGTTGATGTTTCGAAGACCAAATAAAGAAAAGGAAAGTAAAAAGGAATGATCAGACTGCCCAAATATATAATTGTTTTAAAGATCGTACCAATCCATTTAACAACAATTAAAAAGGTTCTTATCTAACATCTGTCAAGTTAAGAAGCAACTTTAAACAAACCCCCAAGCTCTGAAGATGAAAATGAATGGAAAATCCTATCACTCAAGTATTACTCGAAGGATCGAGAGACATTAGCTTGTAAAACAGTGACAATAGTTTACAATGCCTCAGTGTTAGTTTTTATTATCCAGTGTAACCCATTTAGAATTTTATGAGGTTGCAGACATATTGCCCACTAAAACATCATTATAGGAGCTTTATATATTGCTGTTAAGGCCATTAGGAATACTGGTGAAACTGAGTATGTAACCATGTCAAGTACCGCCTCGGATTGAAATAGTTAAGTTATAAAAACTACATATTAAAAAAGAATTTAATGGCTTGTTTTCTGCATACAGAATGTTCAAAATTGGTCCCACAAACATCACCAGGTCCATTTGACAGTCTTATCATACATCTCTATATATATTCTATATCACGGATCACCTGGACGGACAGAATTTCCCTGATCGAAGATTCGTAGATCCTAGTTCATGTAATACACTGTAACCTTTATCAAACCTTGTCACATTCATTGTTTCTATAACAGTTCAAATCTGGAAATTGAAGTAATGTACCTTCACCATGTTCATATGTTTCTCATTAATTTCTAGACTGAGTTTTAAGTTCTGAGAAACTTGCCATGCATGTAGATGGACACTGTTGGTTAGTGCACTGTTTGCTTTAAGCGGCATCAGCGGTCTCTTGCAGTGCAACCATATTACAAGCTGCCAAAACGTTAGGGACCCCTGTGAGCAAAGAAACAATACAGCTTTTGATATGAGATCAGGAAACACCGCAAAGATAAATAAATGCTTCCATTGCTGTTAAAGCGAAGGGGAATTTCTCCCCCTCTTCTACATGTGTTCTTAGTTTGATCCCTCGGACAAACCTCAGCCTCTGGACATAATGAAATTCAGATGTCAAAGACAAAGGCAAACAATGAAAGCTCCGCTGGACCCAATCAGAAGGTTCTTCGAGGTTCCTCGAAGAATTGTAACTCCTACAAGTCCTTTTCTCTCCTCCACGTTTTTCTTCCTCTCTTGCCTCCCCCTTTCCGTAGCCTACATGGAGGTTTGAAACCCCCAGGGTGAACATTATTGCTCTAATGCATAGGGCCCCTATTTTTTCCTCTACTTTCAGACCTCAAAACATCACAAGCTGCACTTTCTCATAACCTGTCTCAGCCAGATCAATATGAATGATTCTTTTTTTTGTTGTAAACAAAACGTTGCATACTATGAGGTGCTAAATGGATAGTGAATGGCAGATGGAACATTGATAATGGCTGATAATCCACATTTCATCAAATATGCGATTTAAACTACCTGGTGTCTGTCGGAATAGTGTTTGTTTTCCAAAAGTGCACAGGGGGAGTTATTTTGTTCGGGAATAGTAACTATACCTGTTATTTTATTCTACTCAAGGACATTTTTCAAGTATCGGTACATTGAATGCGTTTATTAAAATACATATTTGACTTTTACTACATCAGACATATTCAAGTAAAAAGTTGACATGTGTAAGTATTACATTAAAATGACATATAGACATCAAAGGTGTGAAATAAAACATTTCCAGAGTATTTGTGTACTGTATGACCTTTTCAGAACACAAATGCAGGGTTGAAGTATGCAGTTAAATAAAAAAGCCATTTGTCCCCATTGACATGGATTGTCCAAACAATAAAAGGGACTGGGTTTGGCGCTGTTTGGTTAACCTCTTTCCTTACATTAACCTCTTTATTTTGTCCTAAAAAAGAAAGAAAGTTATACAGGTTTGACACAAGGGGAAGGAAATGACAGCGGAATGAATGTACTTCTTACCTTAGAGGAAAATCTATTATGTAAGCATAACTTGAGGACAAGACCTGTCCACCAAACATCTAAATTCACACTGACATTCAGACCAAGTAGAGCTTATATGAGCCCAAAAGAAAAGCAATAAGGTTCAAATAGTCAGAGTTTCAGTTTTTGGCAGAAACATCAGCCTGATTTACAACACTCCACATATCACCCAGCATCTTCAATTTTACCTCTTCCCTCAAGCGTTGCATATGCAGCTGGCTTGTTGGGTTAAATGTTTGAAAAATAAAGCTACGACCTCATATATTCTCAGAGGGAGTTGGTTGGACACAGAAAAAATCAACTAAATAACTAAGTGTCAACAGTGATGCATTTTCAGTTTTTAGTAAACATTCAGAAAAGCAAAGTTCACATTACTTAAAATGAGTCAACTAGAAAATATATTTTGAAAAAATGTTATGCAGAAGTGAATAAATGCCAGTTATCAACATTCTACAAAATATCCTCAATTGTGTTATGCAGAAAAAAGTCTAGAGAGCGAATATACGATGACACTATTTCTATGTTTGGGTGAACTATCACATTAAAGGTTGTCCTTTGAAAGAAGTAGAAGCCAACAATCTGGTTGAATGACTTACTGGAGCAAACATGACACATGCGGTTCCTCTTTTAAACCAAGCCACAGCTGTATTGTTCAGTGCACCTTATATTCACTGAGTGTTAAGAGCTACTTGCTCACAGAAGAGATTTAAAACAATTAATGTCACATCTGGGCTTCTGGCTGCAGGCCGATACAACATGCTGCTTTTGGTGCAATTTTTCCAGTGTAGCTTTACAGGCCACCCACACAGAAAGGAGGACCTGTTCCCAACACACTGTGGAAACATAATAAGCTTTGAATGAACACAAGGGAGCTCGAGCTTATGGTTCTAATCATGTTCTTAATACCTTAATGGACAGTGGTTTCAAATGGGTACTTTCCCCTCTTAAACATCAACAGTGCTTCTCCAGAGGGGGGATGTAGTGGGCGTAAGTTGCTCATGACATTTGTTTGCCGTAGCTGAAGACAAACTTAAGTCTACAAGACAGCTTGGATGCTGGTACGCATCTACTTGTTAAACAGAGAGTGATTCACTGGTCTGCGTCCATGATTCAGCCACTCAGTACTCTCACACATTGGCGTGAAGAAATCAAAATGGCAGACTGTGACCTATGAAGCACTGCGAGGTTCTCCAGGACACCAAGAGGCATCTCATGACCTGATGTACTAAAAACTGCCAGAATAGCCTGCATGGGAACAAATCCTTACGTCAGTCGTTTGACTGTGTCATTGTGGAAACACGTCCACATGTGGTTACTACTGTGTTAATCCTGACCCGCTGTTTATCAGATGCATATAAATGATTGTTCTGTGTTTTAGAGTTTAAAATCTTGCTTTCTTTCTGAATTAACAGAGACATTAAAAGCAGATTTAGCAATTTTAAGAAATCCGAAAAGGTGAGGATTCAAATGAGGAAAATTCAAATGTTACAATTATTAAATAAAAAACATCCATTGTTAATTTATGGTGGATCATATTATAGTAATTATAGATAGGTTTGATAAAGCCAGAGGTCTTCTACATGTGGTATATTGTCCCTGTCAATATTTCATGAAATGGAAAAGCACTAAGAACACAGTGTTTAATCATTTAGAAATAAGTTGACCAACATTTTATAGTACTTTTCAATGTTTATAAAAAACAATTCAATGTCAAACAAAAAGGATGACTAAATAAAAAATATGAATAATGTTTTGGATGTCACAAGACAAAATACACTGCATATTAAAATCACTATGTCTTAAATGAAAACTCCTTTTTTTAAATCATATAATTTTATTGTGTTAAATTGTTCTAATTATGAAAGGTATAGAGGCTAAAATGTTGGTGTTATAAACAAATACCCAACAACAGTGCGAAATGAATTGAAATACACAATAGGAACATTTATTAACATACATTTATTAATGTACATGGATCTAAATAAAAATAAAATGGTTAATTATTTAATTTGTAATTATCTGTATTAAAATGTTTTCATTTAAATAAGTTCAGACATTCATTTGTTATTATTATTTAGATCCTGGGGTTTGCATCATTTTTGTCATAAAATCTATTAATAATTATTCTACCATCATCCTATATTGATTTCTATAGGGTTTGCTCAAAGTGCAAAGTAATAGGTTACCATTTTATCTGTTAATATTTCTGTAAATATAAAACTAAGGTTAAGACCCCTTAAGTGTTCTTATGCAAAACCCCATTGCTCCTCTTCACAGCTCAAAAAAAGTCAAGACATCAATCAGAGTAATTATTGATATTCTATATTCTATTCTATTCTATCCTATCCTCTCTCTCTCTCTCTCTCTCTCTCTCTCTCTCTCTCTCTCTCTCTCTCTCTCTCTCTCTCTCTCTCTCTCTCTCTCTCTCTCTCTCTCTCTCTCTCTCTCTCTCTCTCTCTCTCTCTCTCTCTCTCTCCTCCCTCTCTCTCTCTCTCTCTCTCTTTCTCTCTCTCTGTCTCTCTCTTTCTCTCTCTCTCTCTCTGTAACACACACACGCACACTTAAACGCCATAAACCTGACGGATATACTCATTGGCCACTTATCAAATGTAGAACACAGTGTCACACCGAACAAGAGACCACCTCCTTCTGTAAATAGACCACTATCCTGTTTTCACATGCAGCCCAGATAAATGATTAATGACAGTGATTCACTTTTTTAAATTAGTTTGGGGTAAAAGGCTAGTTTAGGCCAAAATGCCATTCATTTTCATGGCTGTCTGAGGCTTTCAATACGCCTTAAAGAGATTTTCAGAATATCATGTTACTTCAAACCAGTATGGGTGTTGTTTTTCTGAAGAAAGCAAAAACAGATATTTTGGGGAATGTTGGTAACTGAATAACACTTGACCCCATTGACTTTAATTGTATGGATGCCAAACATTTCTTAAAATATATTTTTTGTGTTGCATGGAAAAAATAGAGAGTAGATGTATTTTAGATGGGGGTTTTTTTTCGAAACGTTTAAATAAATAATTACATCAAAATCTTCAATTAGGGAAAATTTTCCTTTTAAGCATGTTTTGTCATGCCAAATCATTATGGCTTTCATTTTCATATCCAGAGTGATCAAAATAAAATAAAATAAATATCAAATTCAACACCGTTTTAACCTTTAAGTCACTTTTCTTCTTTTTTTTTCATATTGGAATGATTTCATGTCATAACGTTTCCTTTATTATATTATTGTCATGTTTTTCTATAAAACTAGTAACTTTGCTATAGATGCATATATTTACAAAGGTTAGTAGGGAATGTGTTTGGTGTATTGGGCGGAAAAAGTTTTTAACAAGCTTTCTATGTATTAGGTCATATTGTTGTGTGTGAGCAATATGACAGATAAAAATACACAATCATGCACAACAGACAAGCAAATGGCAAGCAAATGTCATGCCAACAGGAGCTAAATTCTCTAGATGTGTGATAGCTGAGCAGATTCTTGAAAGTGAGTTAGTTCAGACAGTCCTTCATTCATGGTAAAAATAAATAAAGTGTTCATTGTCTTGTATAGCCAAATCTATTCATGTGTATTCCTCACCTGCATGCTTCACAATGATTGGCTACCACCCAAACATCTATGACAACAAATAAGTGAAGCTAATGGCTTCTCATTATGTTTATATTCACTTTATGTAAGCTCTCTGTAAGGTGAGCACCATCACTGTCAGCTAGTGATAGCACACCTGTCACAAAGCGCACATACACAAACAGACAAATATGAAAGTTGTTGGGTCATATTACAATATTTTTACCCTATTGCAAATGTTTGGGTTGCTCAACAAAGCAGTCCTTTTTCCCACTTTTGGTTTCTAAACTTGGGTGATGCTTTAGGATGCTTAAGGTTATATGTGTTTTGTGATGTCTACATGTTGAAATGGGTTCTTCCATTGAATGTCAGTGAACCTGCCACAGGGCAGCAGAGAACTCCCTCGGGTCCTTTTGCTTGGTTCATTCGACCTCAAATGAAACAGACCAGGTGTAGTACACTGTTCTTGATAAATTGTGAATTTTATGCATGGGATGTAAGCTATGTATTCAACTGTGTTTAATATGAAACTCTTTATTTAAATTTGATGTGACCTCTATATTATATATGTTCTGAAACTTTAATACTGCTATAGAGCAGTTTTTCTAACCATGAAAATCCAACAGAATCAATTTTTTTTAAATAATCCAAAATAAATGTTCAACATAACCAAAACTTGTGAAAACAAAAACACTTATCATATAAAAATAAAATGCAGTATAAAAACAAAACAAAACAAAACAAAACAAAACAAAACAAAACAAAACAAAACAAAACAAAACAAAACAAAACAAAACAAAACAAAAACTACTAACACCACAAATTACACAAAAATACAAATTTTCAAAATACATTTTTAAAGCTTTTTTTTGGGGGGATAAAATAGCATGTGAAATATCAAACTTACATGTGAAATCACACTCTGATGGGCCGATGACTTTTAAAGACTTTACAGGTCAGGTCTATGCATCACCCCATATTACAAATCTGATTTCAATTTCCACTAAACCCAACCGGAACTCCAACATTTTGAGCCGGTTTTGTGTGGGTAGTGGGGATGTAAGAAGGGTTTGTTTAACTTTGGAAATCCCTAAGTATTTCTTTTCTGTTAGTTTATGGTATGCATATATATCTCTTGAGGTAGCGATGCAATTCATGTGCGCGGGAGGACAGTCATTCCAAAACTTTCCGGGAGAATTGATCATCTCCCACACTATTCTCCTGGGCTCCCTTTAATAGGAACTGACTGGTTTCATTTCCCATGTATTTTTATCACACACCCGCGATCCAAGAAGGTGGTCTACCTGTCTAAATGATGAATCAAATGTTCGATCTCTCTCCCTGTCTGTCAAGTCTTCATTGGATTCTCTGCAGTGTTGATGCAACACAGCATTCAAAACTCCCTTCTCAAATGGCACATCAGGGACCTTAGACACAATAGTTTAGAAAAAAAAACTAAAAGAATTTTGCTTCTGACCCTTAAACCTTCACCTCCCGCCCTCACATGCGCACACACATTGCTTGACCTGTGTGGGATGAAGCTCGTTAGCTCATTCCATGGAAGAAAGACTACAGATGTTCCTCAATCATTTCCACAGGATTGCGGGCCAGATCAGCCTTAATGTTACGATTCTACATTTCATGATGAGACCAACTTTAACGTCTTTAATATTTGGCTTTCCAGACATGTTGGATGTGTTGTTTTTGAAGTATCTCTGTATTTTCGTTGAAATTCTTTACACACTCCTCTTAATTAATCAAAAGCCTGTAGGCAGATATTAAAGCAGATTTTTCCCATCTGTTGAATCACAAGCAAACATGAACAGTGTTGTGCAGCATATTCAACCTTGCGAAAACATATACAATAAAGCAAATTTAGCTTTCCCGTAGATATGTAACAAAGATATTTACTGGAGGACACGAGAATTTGAAATAATTCCTCGAAATCAAAATCCTTCTTGATTTAATTTTTAACTATTATTTAATGACTATTCGATAGCTGATTCATTCAGCAATGATTCCCGTTCACTGTGAAACCAGAAAAACTCTAAAAGTATTAGCCACAAAACTTATTTGGTATATAATATCATTTTAAAATAAGCAGGTATTTGGGAATATTACAGTAAAAGCGTAAGGGCCAAAGTTATTAAGGTTCAGCCATATTTAAAGCTGTTAAAGGTCTAATATGTCATTGTTTGGAGAACTATTCACATGATGCAATATATATATATACTA
The DNA here is from genome assembly GCA_033220385.1 of Triplophysa yarkandensis. Classification (NCBI taxonomy): domain Eukaryota; kingdom Metazoa; phylum Chordata; class Actinopteri; order Cypriniformes; family Nemacheilidae; genus Triplophysa; species Triplophysa yarkandensis. The sequence goes on from CM065655.1 coordinate 13,306,117, forward strand.
CATACAATATAATATACAATTCTCTTTAGAGATGTATAAAGACCTGTCATAAGGAAACATCATGTCAATATTACCTCATAATAAGCTGTTTTTATCTACATACAATGCAGATCTTCTCACATGGAGTTTTCCTTCTTGATTCTACTAAACACATTTTGTAAATATACCATCTCATTTAGCCGAGAAGTGAAAATGTGAAGATATCTGCGTCAGCCTCCCTCGTACTTCCAAAGGGAGGAATGAGTGGTGGACTGAGCTGTTGGTTGCAATTCACAACTGGACCCATAAAATGGCTATCCGCTTGTTAAGTCGTGACACAAGGAATAAAGTTTCCGGATCTAAACATCCTCTCACTTTAATGGAAGCTATTAAAAACAGTTATTTATGAGCACTGTTTATTTATATCACAAATGCATTTGAAACGTTTTGGAATTCATACACACCACAGTCTCCAGGCTCACAGAATCTCTATTATTTTCCACATTTGTAAAAATTAATGATATTGTGGCCACTTGTGATATCATTATGAAGATAAAAAACGAGATCTGAGTTTTTTAGGAGTTTTACATCCCGCCATGTGTGTATATAAACTTCTTTGTTCGTTTCCCATGGAATCCGATAAAGTGGTTGGACACAGAAGCAGTATATAGTTTATATGGGATATATGTTATGTTAGATTTCAACGCCAGACCAGATGACATAATAAGATTTAAATTAAGAGGTTTAAATTAGTCTATGGTTGTATGGTTAATGTTACATTTTGGATTAGTCAACAGGTGCGACACAGATTCTTAATATGTATATATATATATATGTCCAGGGCTTCAACTTTTTGTGGCTAGTGGTTATCAAAAAGTCCTAGCCACACAGCCTTTTTGCTGGCCATAGTTTTATTGCTGGGAAAATACATTTTATATGAATACAACTGCTAAAACTAAAATTACGCATCCCTTTGAACCAACGCCAACTGTATGAAGGGAGTGCCCATAGGAGTTGTAGTTTGTAGTGTTGCATTGTGTTGTTTATTACTCACATGACTTTTTAAGAAAATGGCTATTTGGTGGGTTGGCGAGTGTGTTAATGTCAAGCCCTGATTATGTAAAATTAAAGGAAATATTTTGATTCAAAACTGAGTTTCACGGGATAGGCATAAGTCTGCAGCTGGATAACTGAATGCAACATCTCGCTAAACTAGAAATGGCAACATATTTGGTGGAGACTGGTGAGACAGCAAGGATGATACATGAATAAAATACATAAATTACAAAAAGAAGGGAGGGATGAGTGGCACCTCTCTGTAGACAGATACTGTCTGTCCTGCACCTCAAAAAGGGCAGTGAAAATCGTAAAGATTCATTGAAAGAGAACAATGAGAGAGAAATCTGACATCAGACACTTTTTTGTAGTCTGCACCTTGTCCCGTAAGCAACTTACAGTGCATATAAAGTAATAGTTCACTCAAATGAAAATGCTGTCACCATTTACTCTCCTTGAGTCGCATAGGCATAAACAATTAATGGACTGCCATTGTTGTGAAAAAAACTTTTTAATATTTTTTTGTTCTGTTAAACACAAAAGAATATATTTTGAAGAATGCAGAAGAGTGTAAGTTCCAAATTACTTCCGACTACCATTGTAATGTTGATCTACTATGTAAGTCAATGGGGATTCAAGATTTGGTAAAAGCATTCATTCAAATATCTTTCTCTGTGTACATTAGAACAATAACACTTGTACAGATTTGAAACAACTAAAGAGTGAGTAACTCATGACAGATTTTTCATTTTTAAGTGAACTATCCCTTTAAGTACCATGTGTTTTTCAGGCATACATGGCCCACTGCTGGTGGTTGGGAAAACCCTGTGTGTATGTGTAAATTAGTCATTCATTCTTTTTGCCCATCTTGGTATCAAACCTGAGAGTCAAACCTATTACCCAATCAAAAACCGTAGCCATGCTCCAGCAGTAGAGCTATAACAGCATAAACATCACACACACATGATTGACCATGCCTTTCACTCGCAGCCTCTTTTACACATCTGACAAATACGGAGAGATTGTCAGTCTTGTTCCTGACACCGATGGAGGAATTGCCAAATATTTACCAGAACTCCCATCCCCCTGGGTCAATTAGCAGTATTATGAATGCAGTCTCAGAGCGGCCTGTAATGGGAGTATAATGGGAAGTAAACAATTACGTGACATTTGTTTAGCTGCGGTTATATAGTGACTATGAAACAGTCCTACAAAATCACATTTTTCAGGCAAGTCTTACATACGTCCCTAAGCAAAACGATTATTACGATGCGGTTTCTTAGGAATAACTCATAGGGAAAGTTCACTGAAAGCCAGGAGTGAGAAAAGGATTTTGCAATACCCAAAAAAAATGCGATAGTGCTGTTAAACACGTATCATGTCACAAACATTCAGGCCAACAGTATCAATGTAAGAAACACTTGTGTGAATCATAGACATGCAACATCACAGACTATCGGAATCTAAAGACCTTTGCGAATACATCTGTAAAACATTCTTTCAGCCACCATGTCAATACAAACATTGCCAACATTCACTCTCTCTTTCTCTCTCTCTCTCTCTCTCTCTCTCTCTTTCTCTCTCTCTCTCTCTCTCTCTCTTGATAAAACATTCCTCCATCACTTTCAAGTTTGTTCATGCCGTAACATTGTGTGTAACAAAAGGTGACTCAAAGGGTGGTTATAAAAAGCACACCTATAGAATTATCAGTTCAGCCTTTGAACCTGTGGGCGTAATTTGGCTCTAATGGCAGCAGTATAATTGTGACTAAAACACGACAGAGACTTTGTGGAGTCTGGCAAGCTGCAGTGTGAGTATCGCAATCACGTTTTGTTGACTTGCCAACCTCCTTAAGCCCAAGGTCTCTCGTGAAACCTGTAGAATTGCACCAGAGATTTTGGATTGACACGTGATTCCTGCTCAAACCTGCCACTGCTTTGTTGAACATCCAAGTTTCATGTATTAACTTTTGCACGTCATGTAAAATTGATATTGCCAAATTTTTGCGTGCATGACTTACGTAAGAGCCCCATTTGATCGTCAACGAATATACTGTGAAGACAAAAGAGGAGACAATGTCTATTCTATTTCTATTTGGAATAGATAAAGCTCATAAAAGAAAAGCAGGAGAGGAAAGCTTTCGGCTTCTGAAACACGAACATCCCTCCTTCTCTCTTTTAACGCACACATAACAAGCTCTCTGTTTTGCACGGTGCACAGTGGTTGTGTTATGACAGAGATTCTTTTGTTTTGGTCATGAGGCAGTAGAAAGGGGAACAACAAGACTTACTGCTGTTTTTACAGTCATATAAACAATATTTTCATAAGGTGTTTCTCATCCTCTCAGATCAGAGGGAGATGACTGATTGAGACATGCAGGATCTATTTTCAACATACACAAACACAAAGTGTATGTCCTCCTCCTGACAGTTGTGGAGGAGGGACCCTGGCACTTATATTTTTTATGCATCATTCACACGAAATTCATGTAAAGTTCATATATAATAATCACAAATACGGGAATGGCAAAATTATTGAACAAATGGCCAAATAAAGTAAAGGCAACTCACAACTTTGCAGCTTCTTTATATATATAAAATCAGTTTATACCAACATATACATGGATCTATTTCCACCGCACCAATGCATCTGCCCCTTAAGACTAAAATGTCGGATTTCTAAGGTAAACACATTCTACGTAACTATGCAAAAACTGACTAGCGAGTAATCTTTACAGAGGGTTTGCCTTAGGTGAAAATGAATAACATTCCTTTAATAGGGGGTATTCACCCCAAACACCTGTAGCAGGAATGTGACGGCGCGACAGAAACGCAAGGTATTTAAAGATTAAACAGCACCTAATGGAAACGCATTGCATTTCTGAAGGTTTGCCATTGTCAGACTAAAGGTCGGCGAAAGGTTCAAATCTCTTGACTTCACTGGCCCCAACAATTAGCTTTGAGCTGTCACTTATGAATCTGGCGTCACACATGAGAACACTTGTACATTGCTGCGCCCCTGTGGTGAATGTGAAGAATTACACGTTTTCACAGCCTTCTCACATTTCATTTAAACACACTTTTTTTTGGATAATTTTATTTTGTGGATGTGTTCAACAATAGACATTTTCAAAAGCAATAAATAAAAATATGACCACTTACTGTAAAGTTTTTTCTCTATCCCTGCAGTCATTAAGAATGAAAGTGTATAAATAAATGTGTTGGAATCAAGACATATGAAGATATTTTAAAAACTAAACATGTGATGCATTTATAGAAGCCTTTTCAGAATTGACACCACAACACAAACAAAGCAAGAGATATCGGTTGAATGGGACGCATTTTGACAAGGGTTTCGTGTCTGTACAGTTGTCAATGTTTTAATTTATAGTCAATGGGGACCAGCAGTTTTTGATTACCAATATTTCACAAACTTATTTTTTGTGTTCTGCAAAAGAAAGTAATTAAGGTTAAAATTACAAAAGGGGAGCCGATAAGAAATGCAATGTCTTCAAAGAAATAAAAAGAATATTTATATATTATGACATGTATTTAATTAAAGGTGGCATGCCTAAAACATGCTGGTTAAATAGTGAATCAGGTCCAAAGTGGTCACCCTTGTTTACTCTGCCAGCAAACCTATTCAAACGTGAGAACAAATCTTACTGTAAATCCTGAAGAAAAAATAACTATTAAAAAGTAATAGCAAAATCTTGCAATATTTGTTTGTTGTTGTTTTGATCCAATGTTATATAGGCAGCAAACATCCTCTACACTTTTGAATGCATGACATGACTCTAAGATTCACATTAATTCTAGTTTCTACTAATTTCATCACAAAGGCACATTCTGATGCTCTGATGACAAGGCCAAAATCACTACACAGTCGCTATACATACAAATCGGTGCCTTTATTCATGCGATTATCGAACATATACTGCATTTATGTATAAATTCACAGTTAAATCCATATAAAAATGAACCGTTTACAATAACATCATTTACAGATACATCATTGGAGAAGATAAAATAAAGGAATGCCCATTTGACGATCATTTACACTCATGATTATTAGTCATTTGGTATCCCAGTAAAATACTATACATTTTGGCATCACATATTTATGGACACAAGGGTGCAAAATCTTAGAATACAGAACAAATATATGACAAACAATACAAACAATCAAAAATGATATACCACATATTGAAGCCTACAAAAAATATATACAGACATATGCTACACTAGTTTTGTGCACAAATGATGCATGAAAGTGTGAGACAACTTCTTTCCCTCTCTCTCAGAGACAGAAACACTACAGGTACATGAACGGAATATGGCCTTCTCTTCATATTCAAATACGATGAAACATCCCATTTAGCTTTCATAATAAAGTGATAACCGGAGCCATGCAGAGTTTGAAGCTAAAATATGAACGTTATTGTGATAACCATAATTTGTGTACACATCTGATTTTATTGGTAGAATCCTTGCACTAAAACCTGTTTTATAGTTTGGTCTACAGAGTGAAGTATAGCTGTGATACCTGCAGCCATGGCATTTTTACCCTGCAAACACATTTCTGTATCAAAGTGACTTTTCTTTGCTAAATGCATAACAAATACAAACACAAATTCAATCAGGAATTTCCTTTTATAGAACTAACTGCAACCTAAAGAGGATTTGGGGAATATTTAACAGCACAAGGATTTTATAATACATGTATAGACTCCACTTACACCGGTCAGTGTAAAAAGTAATCTTGACTGACCATAGCAGTATTTTCATTGGAATAAACCTCAGATAAAAGTGCAGCAAATAAACAGATGAGGGAAATATACTTTAAATGCTTATGAATACTTATGACACACTCAGTCTCTCTGTTTCCCTTTCCTAGAGACAGAGACAGACAGAGACCAGCTCGATCTGCCTGTTTGTCCATGAAAAGTGTCCATCACACTAAGCATGTCTGTGGAGCGTGTCTGCGGCGATGGAGAGCGAGGTGGTCCGAGCGGGAGAAGCTGCGCTCACAGTCGCTGCATTTAAAGGGTTTGACCCCTGTGTGTTTACGGTAATGTCGAGTCAGCTCGTCCGAGCGTGCAAACTTCCATGTGCAGTTATCCCATGTACATTTATATGGCTTTTCCCCTGGGAAAGAAAATGAGAGAAATAGATACTAAGTGGGCCTTCACAATAAAGTGGCTTATAATGGCATTGTTGGCAGACGTACCCGTGTGTGTGCGTCTGTGGGCTTTCAGATGAGAGCTTTTTGTGTACACCTTATTGCACCCTTCAAACTCACACCTGTGGATGCGTCTTCTTTTCGAGTCGGGCGACTCTGAGGGTCTGGGCCTTCGGAGACTTTCAATACTGAAGGGCAACAAGGAACTGTAATGACAGATCATTATTTATTAGGGTAAAAAATGATAACTACTAATTAAAGTCAAATATTTAAAAACAACAAAAAACAACAAAAACCAACCAACCAAACAAACAAACAAACAAACAAACAAACAAACAAACAAACAAACAAACAAACAAACAAACAAAAATAAGCAATACAATTGTCCCTGTTGTCAAACTTTCTCATGACATGTCATAATTTCAGTGGCCACTAGAGTGTGCTTAAATGTTAAAGAAAGATCAATATCAACCTCTGTGTGTTTGTAAATACTGTTTGTTAAAATAAAAAGCTGTGTCAATATCAAACTTTTTAGTTGAATTATGAAAAAACTAACTATTTACATAATTTATCAATGTTAGTATGATTTAATTTGCTGTGTTGAACCATTTTGTAATAAATACAATTTTGATGATACTACAAGTAGGAACTAAGAGTGTAAATGTAAACAAAATGATCCTTGTAGAAGATAAAAGTTGAATATTTTCAAAATAGTAAAATAGTTTCATATTTGTAAATATCTAATGCTGAGGTTATCAGTAAGTGCCCAAAATATTAGTTCAGATAAACTAAACATTCCCCTTCTTATGGAAATAAACAACACAGATTAAATGTTTTTGTGGTTTTTATGTGCTGTGTTTGAAATATTTTTTTAAAACCAAAACTTATTGACTAAATTGCACTAAATGTTATACTTCAAGTAGGCACTAGAGAATGTTAATGTCAACATAAAGACCTCTAGCAGTCTTTGGGTGTATAGAAAATAAAAAGTTCAATATTTAAAAAAAAACTTTTTATATTTAGACATCTTGAATTATTATATGGAATATTTCATCAGTAAGTGCCCAGGACATTTGTTCATATAAAGAAACATTCACATTTTTATGCAGAATAAATAGCACAGATTTAATATCTGTAAGAAACATGTTTTTATTTGGGCATACACTAATGTTAAAACAATCATTACATAAAGGTTCACCAAAAAAGTAAAATCTGCTATCCTTTACTCACTTTTGAGCTGTTCCAAACCTGTATGGAATTCTTTGTTTTAATAAACAAAGTAAGATATTTGTAAGAATGCTTGTAACGTTCTTGGACCCCATTGACTACCAAAGAAAAATATTGCTTTCCTAATTCAAATTTTTCTGTTGATCAGAATTTTTTTTTGGAGAACTTCTGACTACAATGGCCTTTTTACTTCTATGTTAGTCAATAGGTTCCGATAACCCTTTGGTTACAAGCAACCGTCCATTTATCTTTCTCAGTGTCGACTAAACAAACAAATTTATACAGATGGAACAGCTAGAGAGTGAGTAATTCATGACAGAATTATAATTTTTGGGTGAAATATCTCTTTAAGTTACTCAGAGAACAGACAAATGCATAGACACAATTATCCCTTTTGTATGCAGACCTATGCTAAGTTCACAGATTCTTTCTTGCTGGAAGTGTTTACTGGGTGGCAGAGGAGCTCTGTGAACCCCCCACAGAGCCACTTCCTGTTTCTATTAGTCCACAGGAGTGCAGGGTGTCAGTGTTGTATGTGTATGGGCAGGGGGTGCACCTGTAGTTTTTGGCATACCCTATCGCTGTCAGTGCCCCGAAGAGGAAAATAAAGAAAACATCGTAGCTCTTTGCGTTTCCTTTAAATGGTATCTGTTTTCTAAAGTGCTGTCACTATTTTCCGCATTCCAATGAGTACTAACATGAAGAGAGGAATGTTTGTCATAGGTCAGAGGAACTCTGTGTTAGACTCAATGTTAGACTGTCGTCAACACTAGCGGCGGGAAAGAAACAGCAGCTGCCGTCAGACTAAACTCGGATTTATATTCCGTCTTTTGTTTGTCTGTATCCCAGTGGACAATACTAGAGGGGCTTTCCAGTGGTCTTGACGTGCAGGGCATCACTCCTCAGAGAGTAGTTTATAAAATCCTAGCCTGTATTATAGGCTAATGGTAGTAAAACTGGACTACATTCAAGTGGCTCAAGGCCCAGGGGATATATAAACCTGTGCTGACCTCTGCACCTGTGTCTAACACATTCAACCTGAAGAAAACGCTCCCTGTGAGACTTTAATTCTTCACATAGACCTCAGATGCTACTGTATATTGCTGGTGAGCCAATCCTAAAGTTTGAATTTTTATTATAGGATATTATAGGATTACAATATGGGCTACGGTATATAAGCCACTATTGGAAAAAAGTTTATACACATTAAAATGCTATTTCCAATTCAGCAGGTTCATTCAGGGAATCTTTCTCACACTGATTTCTACACTTGCTTTCACCTTAGTATTAAACACACTGTCACCTGCATCCTGTCCAAACACATTTAGTCAGCACTGCCAGCTGTTAGGCTCTATCCTTACCTGAACCCAGAAATTTCAATGAGTGCCCAAGGGCTCGCAAGTTCATCCCAAACCAGTCCTTTTCATGCAGGGATTTTGATCCATGATATCTACATTTATCTAACTAAACAAATAGATTTATACTGTTTTTAGATTAAACAATTTACACTAAAAAATTGTAAAAGTTAATTTTAAAGATTTGAAATTAAGGAAATATACTTCTTTAATGCTGGGAAGACCCATATGCAAGTAAATCAGATTAACTATTAAAATTCATCAAAAATATCAATGCATATTACAAATATATCTGTTAAATAAATACCTTTTCTTATTACATGAAAATATAAAAAACTAAAGACGTTATCTTTTGAGAAATTAAATCAATATTTACTCGGTTATTTTAATATTTTCCTCGAAAAAATCTATTTCATATTTTTAAAAGAGTATTTAGTAAATGATTTTTTCTATTTGTATGATATTTACAAAGCCTGTTTTTTTTCAGTGTATAGCACAGGGTTTACAGTGGGTAGGTTATAGATCCGGATTTTAACAAGAACAAGAATTGGCAACCCTGTAGGAAACTATTAAGGATATTAAAGAATAATTAATAAGTTGTTCATACTCTTGCACAGCGCGGGCGATGGTCAGTGCGGTGGAGCCTGTTTCATTCACACTCTCCAAGGTAACGTTAGGCAGGTCATCATCCTCGCTGTCACTCAAAGACCGTCGTGGTGACAGTCCATCTGCGATTCGCTGTGTGACTGCATAAAGAAACAATGTTGGAACAAATTATTGGTTTGGGTTTGACACATTTCTTGCAAACATTTATAAAATTTTAAATAACTGGTTTTGTTTAATCGTGCCACATATTATTTTCCTTACATGACAAGTTTATATAATGCTGTTTAGTATTACTCTACATATTGGCTTAACCGACACAATCTTTGCAATGCTGATGGTTAATTGGAAATTGGATGGGTGAAGGGAATTTGCATAGTCAGTGATTGTTTGTTTCTATGGCCATAACATTGATACATTAAGCCTAATGATCCAGATTTTAATCTAATGACATAGAAAGACTACATTTACATTATTCTATTTGTGTAATGGGAGACATGGTTTTTATTAGTTTGTTTTGATGTTATAGCAATTTCAAAAGTCTCGGTTGTATTCGTGTCATTCTGTCCTGCCTTGTTGCCATGGATACCCCATGAGAGACTGCAGAGCATAAGGGCACAGACCCTCAAGATAGGGGGCTGGTCTCTGTGTGTGAATCTTGAATCTTTTAATGAACTGAAATTGGATCATCAAAGTGTGAACTGCACAGGTCTAATTATTTGTCGACCTGCTTGTTTGCCTACACACATGCACACACATACTGTAAACAAACACATACACTGTGTGCTTATGATGTGGATAAATGCCCTTCTGTGATTGGTCAACTCTAAACACAGCACAAATCAAACTAATAAAAGCAGACCGAGGCTTATATGACATTCAACATCTCTCCCTTTGTGTCTATTCCTGCCCCCAGAGGAAACAGGATGAACAATAACTAGAAGAATGAGAGGAAAGCCTTGCTATCCTCTGAGCCCATTAAGAGCAGCTCTCTTGCCCAAAGGCAGGCAGGCTTTACTAGTTCGGGAAAAGCATTTTAAGTATGAGTTTGTGTGTATGAACGTCAGAGAGACCGTGATTGCAGCGAACATATGCAAGCAACTGATGATCTCATTACTAATCACACTTTAATTGACATTATCCATAAATAGGTACTAAAACTATAGAGTAAACTGTATACAATATATGAAAATTATGTGATAGTTCATCCAAAACTGGAAAATTCTATCATGAATTACTAAACCTCAAGCTCTAAACCTTTATAATTTTTTCCTTTACTGACTATAATAAAGCAAAATGATGTCAAAGGTGTCCTACGTAGAACCACTTGGTTTCTTAATTCAAATTCTTTTTATTTTACTATACTTTTATTTTGAATACGGTTGTCAGTTGTGCCACGTAACTGTCAGCAAGTTTTTTTTCCAAATACGTTCTTATTGTTCAACCAAACAAAGAAGGTTAACTGATAATAAAGGTTTGCAACAACTTGAGGCTTGGTATTTCATAAAAGGATTTTCATGTTGGGTGAATTATACGTAAAAAATTTTGAAATAATATAAGCTATCACGGATGGGGATTTGATTATGAAATGATTTCATTATGTCACATTTTAACGTGAAAAGTCAAAAATCAATGCATGAATAATGTCAAAAAATAAATATTTCATTCAACATATTAATTGTTTGATATAATCAAGACAGTCAAGTCTTTTTGACACGTCAAAAGCACAGTTTTAAATAAGAAAAAGTATTTTGATGTGCAATCCTTTATGCAAGGTTAGTTTTAATTTAGGCCGGCTTCCTTGCTAGGTCTTCTTACCATTTCTCCTAGTTTGTGTCTATTTAACCCTGCCTTTCACCGCAGCTGCTAATGTGTTTCCACCATGTACTCTGTCACTTATAAACCCAGGTGCCCTTGTTTAGGTAAGCAGTATTTTTTGCCATAGCTTCTACTTCCTGTGGGGATGTTAGCTGCTGCCTGTTTTGAGGAATATAAAGAGCCGAGCACAATGGAACAGCACTTATATGAGCTGAGTCTGTCTAACACACAGCCAAGCTCTGGGCTCTGTCAATGACCCTGCCAGGAACACGAGAACTCAAAGACAGGCTTTTAAACATGCCGCTGTCCACCTACCGAGAGGGAGGGAGACAGCCGGTGAAAGGAAGAGTATGAAAGGCGTTGCATGAGAGGAGGAATGAGGGGGTTCTTCCTCTCTCTCTATGATACTGTAAATTAGAACAATAAATCAATTCTGAGTGGACACGCGAATGGCTCTGAAGGAAATCCATTTGAAAGGGAACTTCAGTAGACCAGTCATTCTAAGGGGCTGAGTATTTACGTTACTATTCTGTTTTTTATATGAACATCTGTCAAAATTGTTGTGGCAAATTGCTGTTGTCAAAAAAATAAGATATTTTGAAGAATGTTGGTAAGCAACGGCCAATTGACTTGAGGGTTGTGTCAATTGGCCGTTAGTTTTTGGTGACCAACATTCTTCAAAATATCTTGAAATGACAAGGGTGAGTAAAGGATGACAGAATAATCTTTTGTATCATAAAATAAATTTATGCAGGTGATTCGGTGAATAAAACGCCTTTATCGCTGTTAAAAATAAACAAAACATCAGTAAACGGACACTGCAGTTCTATTTGTCAGACAGAGATGGGGATTGATAGACGCCAAAGTTATAAATCACAGCTTGATCTAAAAGTATTTATATTACTTTATAAGCATACTCATGCAACAGTAGAATATAACTAAAAATAAATACCAGCATAATAAAATTATGTTAACTACATTCTGCCATGAATTATTACATCACGTATAACCTTACTGAAATGTAAAATAACTGTTTACTCCCATATGGATTGATTCAGTTATATCTCTTTCAGCATTCAAATTGGGAAGTCATACCTTTCCTGTGAATCCTGTCTTCTTCCAGCAGTGGCATCATTAGCCTGCTGTTGGCCAAAGATCCCATCCCTGGGTAGACCATCGACATGGGCTGCATTACCACTGGCACCCGGCGGGGGTGGAGGTGAATGGCGCTGGAGCATGGGGGCATCAGTTGGGGTATGTGCAAAAATGACTGGCCCCTGAGACTCCTGGATGGGGGAGATGCCACCACTGGACTAGGGCTGGATGAAGGCATCTTCAACCGGGGAACGGGGGTTATGACTGAAGTGGAGGAACATAATAATGATGGTGATGAAGATGTCACAGACTTGCTGGAAGGAGGGGAGCGTGGACAAAATCTTATTGATGATGATGACGATGAAGGGGATGAGGATAAAGATGAAGATGCTGAAAGTGATGGGGAGGTTCTGGCTTTGTTCGTAGACAGATCCACAGGCTCGGTTTGCGTCTGAAAGGCGTCAGATAGAAAACGCATTTCTTCTGTCCGAAATCTACGGTTTAACACCAGCACACCCATCTCTGTGTAGTCATGGATCACAGGAGACTGAGGGAAAGACATGAAAAATCTGTTATCTATAAACTCTTTTTTATGAATGATAAAAAACGATTCAAAATAACAACATATTTCTAAACACATCTTATCATTTTAGCTAAATTTGAAACCGTGATTTAAGCATTTGTATGAATTCAGGTTCAGGTGCAACGCTTTGTTGAGAAAAATTTAAACCATGAAAAAAGTAACCATGTGGGTTGCTGGAACTACTTAATAATATTATTGAGCCCAGATTTGACTATAATAATATATATGTGTACATAAATTTCACATGATTCAATTATCTCTTAACATAAATTATCTTGGAATTTTTTAAATATTATAATAACTTAATTTAATCATGTGGAACCAATGTACATGATACAATTGAGTAAATCCAACAACTGGTTGATTTCTTAAGTTTGACTTTTAATAGTAAACAAAAGGTACAGAGGAAACAACTGAAGGAAAAAAACAGCCTTTTAGACATTTACAGACTCAGCAGTTATCCTGAATTAAAATCCATAAATTGAAAAATCATTCCGGTTAAACATGTCAGAAGCACTCATTCAGGCTCAATGAAACCGAGGACAGAAAGCGGTCGGCTGGCAGCATCATTTCCAGCCAAAAATTTCCCCCTGTTTTTTACTGTGGTTGACTTGGAGTCTGTTCAGCCAAATGGAACATGTTTTGAAACTTCATCTCCACCCCATTTCTCCCTCACCCGTCTCATTCTTCACCTTTCTCACCTCCCTGTCCCTCCCCTCCTGTCCGGCCCTTATCCAAGCCCTTGTATGGGGGCTACCAGTCATTAGGGCTAATTTTCCGAATCTGAATAGCTTCTGGTGAGGATGGCTTTAATGACGGGGGTGCATTTCCAAGAAAAGGGGCCTGGCATTTGGCCCACTCAAACAAGAAACACGTTTCAGTGTCTGCACTGCCTGTTGATTTAACGTACTTCAAAGCTGGGCTGCGTGGCCCACGCACATCCTGCGCTCGAACTACCGAGTCGACGATACAAATGGTACAAAAGCAGGTAAAGCAGGGTGCACCATGTTTGTTCACACAAGAAAATATGCATTTATAAAAGTCATGTGTCGCTTTCGTGATGTGATGATGTTTCATATACTAGCCATATTAACTAAGGGATCATTTATAAACAATGTCAACAAGTACCAGATTTTGTCTAACAACCTGTAGCTTTGACCTCTTACCCGCCTCTGTGACTCTGCAGGATCGATTTTAACTGGCAGGCCTGGCATTCCATCCAGCATCAGCATCCTGATATTACTGTGCCTGCAAAGCATACCGAAAAAAAGTTAGGTTCAATTTCAATTACTTTAAGTTTCAAAACACACCACCTTTTGGTCAGCTCTGCGAGGAACGGAGAAATCGAATAGGTTTTTGTATAGCTGTGATGACACCACCGGAAACACTCCAGCCATGGATATGTCCACGGTTCATATACACTTTAGGCTTTGTATGTGTGAGACCAATTAACATATTCTGTTAGGTCAAAAATAAACACATGTAGGTGAGTAGAACATTGTATTTAATAAATCATTATCATACAGTCCAACAGTTCCAGTCCTGTTATATTTGACAAGTGATAATTCGTATAACAGAACGTTTGTCTTGTTGTTGCGGTATTTCAGACAGGCTGTCTCTGACATGTAACAGTCGATCCTGCTCTCTCTTTTGGATTACTCAATGACAACTTGTTTATTAAACTGGATCACACTCATCCATGGCCCTCATGTTTACAGTTGAATCGCAGCCATGCCGGCATTCAGTTCAACAGCGCTCTGGTGTGGTAATGCTTATAATTACTATCTATAGGTATACAAATATGTCACCAATGATAAGAACAGGTGCCTTTGTTTGTAAAATCTTCGCATAAGTCAATATAAGTCCATTCTTTGATAGATGATGGGCATTTAGAAACTTTCTCTTGCTGAGACGTGCAGATGCGGACTCTGTGTGGGCCAGGTCATTAACTATCAATTAGAGAGTTCTGTTTACATCCCCACACAGCGGTTTAAAAACACCCAATGGGACTCTGCTGGCACAAAATTATTTTTCTAAAACAGTCCTGTACTCTATAACCTTAAAGCTACAATCCACAATTTTTAAAGAAGTTTACTAAATAAGATACATTCTAAAATAAAAGAGAATACATAAAACTTTATTTTTCTAGAATTGGTCTTAAATCCCCGTCTCACAAACATGCACTGACCCACACAAGATACTTTATGCGGCATTAAACTGCTCACTACCTCCTTCAACATCAGTTTGTCGTCTGTCTTTGTTACTTTAATCGAACAAGTGATCTTTTTTTGCACATCTATATTTATTTACATATATCTGCTTGTTGATTTGTATTTTATGTTTATATAATGTGTATTTTTGTATTTTAATTTTTTAATTTACGCCCCAAGGGTCTGAGAAAAATGCAGTTTCAAAAAAGAGTTTATTTCCAAAATGGGATATAAAATAAATATTTAGAGTATTTTTTTGTTGTGAATTTCAATTTACATTAATCAAACTGCAGTTGGTTTGTTTTTATTAATCAACATTTTTCTGTTTAAATACAGAGTGATCTCCTTTTCACATTTTGGAAAGAAAGTATACATGTTGCAGAATTGGCAATGAAGCTGACTTTGAGAATCACTCTGGCAGCCACCACGTATCATATATCACATTCTAAGATATTGTTGTTCTTATGTTAATGTTTCTAATATGCAAACAGTTAAACAGCTCTTAGTTTCACTTTCAGTTTTAGAAGCATCTGGAACTGCTAAGTGATATTGCGTGGATGTGAGGCTTATAAGCTTATTCATGTACCTGTCATTGTATATAATCAAAACATTCTTATATAAAAGAAATCTATTTAAGTCACAGTAGCCTTCATCATCTTCTCTTTACAAGATATTTACAAGAGTATTCAATTTACTGAATGTTTAACTCAAACTTCCATCAGTACAGGCGGTTTTGTGCTTACATACCGACATTAAAGGCTTAAAAAAGCATTACAAAAGTGGGAATGATCCCTGTTCATTGGTTAATCTGGCTCTCATGACTCCCCCTAAGAAAAGGTCCATTAGTATTCTTACTTTACTCTTAAAATAGGAAAGTATACTTTTAAAAACTAGAAAGTGGGCCAATTTAGTACCAAGCACTATTACACTAACTTAGGTACACTTATAGTGCATTGAGATCAGTATACTTACTCAAAAAGTATACTTTTACATATACTTGACATTTACTTAAGTATACTTATATAAATAAACTTCAAGTTCACTTCTTTTTCTTAAGGGTCAGCTGCCCTGATAAGTGGAGGAGGTGGATCTTATCTGGAAATCACCTGATTCCTACTTCAATTGCCGCGCTTGCAGATTCAACAGAGAGGCTGGAAACTGCTGACTGTTTGGCTTCTGTTGACCTGGTAAGTTTACTTCTGTGTGCTCATGTGTATGACTGTGATCCCTGGCAGACAGGAAGTTAGAGGAAACGGGTGTGGTCCCAATAGGTTGGGTCCACTTTAAATCTGGGCTCTTGAGTGCTTTGTACATCCAATGTCTAAACCTGCTATAATGGCCTACATCTGAGGACACTGTGCTTCCTGAGATGCCTTGCAGACAAAGGTTGTTGCTTATCAAACCCAGGGGCCGATCACCCCACTTGTTTTTTTAATATAAAGGGCAGGGGAAGTGAGCCCGGTGTTACACAGAAGTTTGTATTTTTCAGATCATATAGCATCTATAAGGCTAAGTTGTTTTTTTCTTAGATGCAGATATTATGAAGTTAAATTGATTGGCATTTTTTGATTGTTCCCTTCATTTATTCTCGCTTTGACAGTGTGTCCAGATTTATAAAGGTAAATGGATGTTTTGAGACAATTTCTTTGACATTAGTGTCTATGCAGTAGTAACACCATGCCATAAAGGATGGATATCTACGAAAAGGTTGAACCTGGTGAAATGTCTGGTGAAAATCATTTCATCCACAT
This sequence comes from Triplophysa yarkandensis, assembly GCA_033220385.1. NCBI lineage: Eukaryota > Metazoa > Chordata > Actinopteri > Cypriniformes > Nemacheilidae > Triplophysa > Triplophysa yarkandensis. The sequence goes on from CM065655.1 coordinate 13,322,975, forward strand.
TCTCCGAACCGTCCCTTGCAGCCCTTTAACATTACTGCTCCACTTAAAGTGATTCCATTCCAGTAAGTGCAACCTTTGTAGGCAGTAGTGAGCAAGCTAGCATTTTTAGAGCTTGACCAAATTCAATCTGATGAAAGAACAGTAAAGTCCACACACAAATGGATTTTACCCAAGTTGGATTTCAATGCTGTCAGAGATAGTATTCATTCATGCTTGGCATATTTCATTCTGGAATGCCCCCGGAGACCAGAGATCAGTGACTCAGCATTTTAGTGGACTCCTTGGGCAGTTTTATCACAATATAACCTCAGGTCAGAGCTGTTTCCTGCCCACTGCCATGGTACTGATAACCAGCCTCTAGCTTTACCCATAATGCCTTCAGTGTAAACATCTCCCACATCTCCATTCTTCCCTTTTCTCCTTCCTCCTTGTGTAGATAACAGACACATCTGGGCTTTAATTCACAAAGCCTTGGGATATAGATCCAGGACGAGACGTTTTCTTTTTCTAAAAACGAAGTGTGCTGAAAAACTAAGCAGTTACATAGACAGCTCTGGTTCCATCCCCAAGAAGTAGACTTCTTCTGGATCCTCCTGCTTTGCGTAATTGTCTCTTGCCAAGAAGCCCTGAGTGACTTCAGACTTTCCATTTCAACAGAACTCATTTTCCTTGGCAGGACAACTTCTGTCGGATAGAGCCAGGTCATTGTCAAACCTCCAAGAAAGAAAAGCCGAGAGAGGACTGTGTGTATGCGTGTGTGAGGAATTGCTTGGGAGAGGTGTGCTGTCACACTATCAGAATCAAGTGAAGTCAAAGAACAGCACCTTTTAAAGAACTGACTGGCCAGAGTTTTGCAGTCAAACAATGCCGGGAACAGCGGAGACCACAAATGTAAACATTACAGTCATTGTCACTAACCTCTTCATGTTTATCTCTGAACAGTTTCATCCAAATCTGTGCTGCAAGTAAATTGGATCATAAATGATGCTCACTATAAATCTGTTCCTATCAGTTTTTTTGTCTGGTGTTATTGTGATAAAGCCTTTCAGTAACATTGAGTCTGTGATAAAAGACCCATTTCATTCAAACCTCGCAGTGATCAATTTTCGGTAGATGAAAAACCGTTTTGGAATAACTACAAAATAAATGTTACAGACATCCTTTAGAGGAATGAAAACCTTGAGTTTTTTTTGTACATTAGCTTCATAATCAATGCATTGTCTTGAGATTTGTCTGCTCTTCTAGGTTTTAAAATAAACAGGATGTCTGATGCACATTTCTAAAATTTGGTTCTGAAATCAGAACATTTCACTTGCCTTCAGTCGAATCTAGGACTGAACACGCTCACTTACACATCTGTTATTGATTTTAGGGGGACCTGGAACCCCACTGCTTAAAGCTGTCGGTAGGAGCAGCGCATAGGTTAGTATTTACTGACCTCATGTGGGACCTTCTTGCCTCCTGCCATACAGGTGACAGCAGGTCAAGTATTTTTGTCTATGAGTGGAAAGTCTGTCAACTGTGTGGCCCTGTAGTGGAAAACGAATATAATTCAACAACTATTATATCTGGCACACAAAAAGAAAGTTATTTTAAACTGATATGAACGCTTGATGTATTGGAAAGTGAAAGTGTTGCAAGATGTTTTTTCCCGAAGAGTTTTTTTCCGGCATATGTGTTTCTATCCGTCTTCCTGTCTGTAAAATCTTCTTAATATGCTCTTTTCTAACACTGCATAGTATATTGTATTTGTGGTGTTATGTGGAACAACTGGTATCACATGCCTGAGACCAGGAATGTTCCTCTTTTTTAATGGTAATGGTCACAAACGTAGCAATCAAGACTGTTTCCAGATCAGTTCGAAACAAGAACAAATGGCCTCTTGGTCACAGCTTGGACTGGTTTGCTGTGTTGTCTTCCATGAAGACAGCGGGCCAGAAACATCTGAGGCTCTCTCTCTGGTGTTCCGCTGGACAGGGTGAGACAGATGTGTGTAATTTGACTTGAACTATTGAACCGCATGCCTTCAAACTGTTTATTATCAGAGGTCTGGCACACACCGGGTTGCGCAATATGTGAAGGTCATGTTATTAGGCAATATTGCACAATACTGTGGCGTCGATCGTGAGGGGTTTGTAAAAAATATGTGACTAAAGAACGATAGCTCAAAAAGCAGGAGCACAGAATTGTGTGTACAAGGCAGTGACTTCAGCCAATCCAATCATACAGTGATAAAACAAACCGTCATCCACAGTTACTGTGTGGAGCAGCTTCCCATTTTCCATTAGGGCAGCCTCTCAGACTCACATATTTGGAATGAGACTGGTCTAAATCATAATTAATGACCATTGCTGGAGTCTAGAGCTAGAGTTTATTGTACTCTGTTGAGCAGTTCACTGTGCTCTTTGTGGGGTTCTCTGTCTTCCTGCCTTCACACCTCTGATTGCTTTCAGAATGGAGCAGTATGTATATACAGAAAGGGAATCGCTGACATTTTGTAGGAAAACAGTTTTAGAGAAAACAGTTGTCTGTGTAACTGGTGCATGACTATTTGTGCAATGAACATTTTCGAGTGGTTACGAGAAGAATTGATTGCATAAGAGAATCGGCTTGAGAAGAACAAAATTTACCGACAACAACTAATGGGTGATATTATAAAATGATCTATGATTTAACAACCTCAAATGTGGCTAGTTGCAAAATGATAAACTCTTCGTCAATCTTTCAGGGATAAATCAGACACAAATATAAATCCTGTCATCATTTATTAAATCCCATAGACTTTTTTCTACCCCAACCTTTTTTTGAGCATGCCCCAGTGGTTTTGTGCCCAAGAGTTGTTTTGTTGCCATTGTTCTTACATATCTCTTCTTTATTCCGCAAAATGACACAAGGGTGAGTAATTGTGAAAAGAAGTCAGATATGTGGGCAATCTTTCCCATTATAAGCACAACAAAATCCTCCAAAAATATTGAAGTGGCTCATTTTGCCAAAAAAAGTCAGCACCAGTACATATTGTAATTGCCCGATCCTAAAAAGGTGGTGGTAGGGTTTGCCTGTTTGCAGCTGGAAGAGATCTGCCCGCATTCCCAGTAGATCTTGTGGACCCAGGGGGCAGCGATAGCCCTCCCCAGCTGTCCTCAGCATTGTGGGAAAGCCTGAGCCTCTTGTGCAGCGGTGCCAGAAAAGACTCAACCCCTAAAGCGCAATGCGAGTGCCAGTAACCAAGCATGCTAACTACTGTGACCGCTAACTACCCAGAGACTCAACATCATACAAAAGTAACCATGCTGAAAAGAACTAAGAGGAGAAGGGGAGAACATGATCATGACCAAACAATGTCGTTACTGACAAATTAACACATGTGTCTTGAAAACTTGGGTTTTTAGACCTGAAGGATGTTACCCCTCTTCCCTCAGTGTTGTGATGCCTTTGCTCATAATGAGCAATGCAGCTGTGTTTGTTCTCCAGCAGTGCATGCTCACACAGGGCTGGCTAGAAATTGTTTTCCCTTCTCTGCCCTCCGTGAAGCTGGAAAACTCACAGCTGCAGCTAAAGACGAAAGCGTCGAAAAAGAGGCGAAGTGAACGAGTTTAAAAAATGTAGACAGAAGCCGCATGTCCATTCACACCTGTTTTAGGCCCAAGTGCACTTTGCAGTTCAGTTCAGAATTTGAGATTTTGGTTATTGTCCTCCTCGCCCCTCATCTTGTCAAAGCTTGGTTTATCTAAACAGTTGTTCATTTTATCAGGAACCCAAGTCGTGCATGGAAAACCAAAGAACAGATTGAAAATAGGGTAGTGGAGAAGCAGGGTGGGTGAACTACCTAGCTGTGTCCCACCTTTAACCTGTAACAGATCCCACATGAAACTCTCTCAGTCTTCCTCTTGGCCCCATCAGGAGTGGCCGTAAGGTCAGAGGCGAAAGTTCATTTCAAGGGTTCACAGGAAGTACATCCGCTACAGGCCTTGGTTAAAGCTCTTGGCAGAGCTCTGTTTAATGGTCCAAGCAGTCACAAGGGAGACCCGCTGTTTCCCGTACTGTACAGGAACCACCCTTCAATCTCTGTAGGCTGGTGAGTCACAAAGGAGACTCGGTTCCTCTGTTTTCTAGTCTTTGTTCATGTATGTGTAGGTGTCGTCTATATATATGTGTGCAAGCATCTGGGTTCTTGTAGCATGAAGAGCTTGTGTGAAGATGAAAGGTTGAGCTAATCTTTGAACATCTTTGATTTTTGTTTCAGGCTTCATATTTTTTTATTATGTTCCTATCACATTTGCCATGATGATAAAGTTTGCAATCAGGTCAAAAATGTTCATATGAAATCAATTATTTCCCTTTCAAAATGTCTTAATTGTTACACACAATAACAACGGATCCCTGTAGTCGAACAACATTCTTAATGTTTTTATTTCTCCTAAACCCCCAACTTCATCTACACTGACTAAAGAATTCACATTTAAAACACAATATTGATTGCAAATACTCGCAACCACAAAACTTTATCCACACCTGTTTCCCACCCCCTCAAACTATTGATTCTGATCATGTTTGCACGAAGCCCACACATTCAACCTTCAGCCTCTCTCCAGTTCTTTCGTTCGCTTTGTGAACACAAAGGCCATCTACAACAACGTAACTTACCCTACTCCAGAGGTGAACCAGCTAGAGCAACATACCTCCCTGGGTCGTTTAAAGGCCACGGCGAAGGGAAAGTTTGCTTCTTTTATTGGTGCTTTCAGTGGAGAAATGCTTCCAAAAACATGAGACCCGGTGACCCCCGAACTTCCTCCCCATGCAACTGCAGCATGAGGCGCATCCGGTGTAGACACGACAGACACTAGAATAATTTACACTTGGGAGGAACTCTCAGGTGCGGTTTCTGTTCTGCGGTACAGATGGTGCTGTGTATTTTTAGACACTCAAAATATATTTAACTTGAATAGTGATGTGGTTTTCTTACTGATTTCAAATTCATTTAACGAGCTTTGAACGGTTAAACTAATTGGGTGGAAATACCATGTTGCATACCTGAAAGGGAAACCTCTGGCAGATGGAGAGGCAACATCAGCCATGTCAAATCCAACCAACAGATTCAACAGTGAGAACAGACCTTTTTCATTTCTGGTTAAGCTACAGTACTACAGTTCTTTTCTGTAACAACCCCTATATACTTTATGTATACTATACATTCAAATTTTATCTACCAGGCATTGATAGTTTTACAGTTTTCGTTACTTTATGAATCAGCTCTTGGAAAGCATGAAACAACTGGAAGGAAGATAGAGCAACATCATAGTGTTTTATTAGTGTGCCCACAAGACAAAAAACATTATATAGATCCATGTGGTGTCGATAATTGACTGCCACAGTAATTATTTATCTGTCCCTGTTGGTACAGAACTAAACATGAATCTAAGTCTCACAATCAAGCAAAGACATTCTACACATATCATAAACTCTACAGCCAAAAATATGATACATCTTAGTAAAAGGTGTGATGAGAATTTAGACAAACTTATCTAGGTCATTAAGTTAGAAACCACATATCATAAATGTATAATAGATGCACCCTTAAAAAGTGCTTACAATAAAAGTGTCAAAAACAAAAGACCCCCAAACAATACTTCTTCAACAATAGCAAGGTCCATAATGCAAATCAATATACCCCCTATGAAATATAACAGATAATAATCTTGTTAAGAGTATACTGTTTACATACACAAAGTATACATTATGTTAAATGTGATAAATGTCTTTTCAGTGTATTTATAGATACAGGTATAAAGGTGTGCACATTTACTTTGGTGCCTTGCATCTGACTGACATCTGACAGGTCCACATTCTAAAACTAAAACTAAAACTGTAAAGAGTGACAAACAGAAAGAAAAATCAGTTATGACAATACTGACCTTGTTTCTTAACCTCAGAGTATGACACCGACAGCCACTATCCTATAGCGTGCCTTTATCTCTCTTTTCTACAGTCTTGTTTTCTTCTGTCGCACTTTTTGATGTTACCCCCTTCTCTCTGGTTCCTCCTCCTCCGACTGTTTCTCAGGAGGAAATGAATGGATGGCTCACACGGTGCCGTTCTACTCACACAGCTCAAGTCACATGACCAGGCTGAATGAAGAGAGGGGGTGGACCCTTGGGCTGCCAGGCGAGAGGACAAGGAGTGTGTGTGCTGTTTGTGTGGGTGTGTGTGTTGGTGCACATACTGTATAAGTATGTGTGAGAAAAAAGTGCCAGACTTTGACAATGGTGTGGGTGTTCAACTCTGTATTTAAATGTGTTGGTACAGTTGCGTTGTTTGAACTTTTTAGTGCAAAGAGTGGTAGAGAAAGTAGAAAAGCAAACAGTAGCTTGAAGCAGAAACCACAAAACACCACTAAACTATAGGATGAAAGACACCAAAGCACCTAAATGATGGAGAAATTACTGTTTGTGTACCAACCACATCTTCTGCTTAGGAGGACAATCTGCTTTAATGGCAAAACTGTCAGAAAACACTAGTGCTGATCCAATTAACAGAGCACCAATGTGTCATTGACCTGTCTATAGAAATGGTATGTTTCCTTGTCACCCGTTACAAATACACACATACACCTAACACGTATGTGAACAACGTGTGACCTCAAAAATCCATTTAATAAGATGAGGGAGCTCTGCAGAACATTGTTAAAATATGATTGTAGCAACCAACATGTCCACCCGGAGCAAGCCCTTCTAACATATGTGTGTGTGTGTGTGTGTGTGTGTGTGTGTGTGTGTGTGTGTGTGTGTGTGTGCGTGCGTGCGTGCGTGCGTGTGTGCTAATTGAGGAAGTCTGGGGGATGTGTGTGACTCTCCTTGGAGGCCACTCGTCAGTTGCCATAGCGACCTGCTCTCCCACCTTGTGTTGGTCCTGTGCTTTTGTGGAGGTGTGAGAGGAGGTGGAGGACTCTCTCTCTCTTTGGCTCTCTCTTCCCACCCCCTCGTTCTGAGATACTGTCTCTCAAAGCTGTTAACAGCATCCTTTCCAATCGAACTATTTGGCTGTCTTAGTTGAAGTGAACAAAAATGACTTTAATTCAAAACATGTTTTGTGAAGATAATAAAATTACAAAAATCAGACAAAAGTGTAAAATAATGTATTTTTTAAATAGCCTTTAAAGAGCAAGAATTTAAGCTTTACATAAAGATTAGTTAGTTGTTCCAGACGCTTTACAAAAATTGACCTTTGACACCTGATAGAGGGCTTTTCAGTTATTTTTAAAGGGTATGTGAAAGGCGATAACATTGACAGGACATTATCTGCTTTTCGTTTGGACTTTACAACACATCTACTCAATCAGGCAAACTACATTGAGTAGATGCTTGTACTCTTGAATTTGGCTTGATCTTATTTATTGCTCAAAAGCGATTCCTTTAGGCCTGTGGAACACACATAAGCGCTTACTTGTCAAGAGAGAAGCTGAAAAGGACATTTTGAAAAATAGGAGTAACTTGAGATTATTATTCATGATTACAGACCTTCGGCAAAAGCTAGAATGGTGGCTAGTGAAAATAAATTTGCCATCCGTATAGAAATAATTAAAGCAAAGGAAGCGGAATGATATTGAGTTGTTCGAAAATATTATAGGAAATATAATCATGTCGGACTCAAGATGAAGCAATAAACTAAAATAGGTTTGAAGAGGTTGGCAGTTTGTGTCGAATGTGTAGTGCTAGCCAGGTTGCTAAAAGAGCCGCTGGAGCATGACGTTAATGTGAAGCTCAAGGCAATCGTATGCCCGACTGCTCAAACTGTTGTATTTAACCTTAACGCACAGTATTAATAAAGAGGAAGAATCCATAGCAGCCAAATCTAAAGTGCTCATGAGTGTTTATAGCAGACGTGCCCTACTGAAAAGACCTATTTAGGCCGGCATGAATTTTTATAATGGCTGATGTTGGATTGGGATTTGCTGGTGCTCCTGCAGACTCTGCTCTGCTGTTGACTAGCAAAATACTGTAATACAGACCAGCCGGCCTTGGGTTTCTGGAAGAGCACATTTAAGTTTACTTTATAGGGTGTTTTAACTAAATGTTTAAGTATATTTATGTATGATTTCACTGTTCCTCCAAATTATAGGAAATTCATAGGATCTTCATAGTTCAGTATCTATTTTTTCTACTTTTTACTATTTTTATACATTAAGTATTATTTTAAAATAAAAAAAAATATATTGGTGAACTTCAAATCCTCATGCAGTTTATTTTGTTATCTTTTTAAACCCTTTTGCTATCATTACTATTAAAAAGTTTTAGATCAATGCATTTTTTATATACTCTAAGCCATTCCATACCAAAGCTTGTTGAACTTAAACATGTAATTATATGAGACAGTTGGAAAAATGTGGGGAAACATGTAATAAGCTACTCAAACAGAAGTTGACACGAAAACAATCCACATATCTCTTTTGAAGAACTGAATACAGTTAAAGACTGAATATTCCTATAAGTCCCATTCAGAGTGATTTAAGATGAATTTAACATACATTAAATGAAACCTTCTATTTTACTCCAATAAGCAAAAACTGCCAAAAACTATTTTGTATGGTCACTAGCAAGTTAATATGTCTGGGGGCAACATCTTTTTAACAGGGTCATGGTGACATTATGATGATCATTAATATGAAGAATGAGACATTGACATGAAGTCACATCTATATCAGCCAATCTCCATGTGATCTTTATACACATATAGTACTGTTGTGTACAGATTTTGTACATATGCTATTGCGCACGTGTGGATTTGTGTTTGACTTCCAGTTGGACCTTGTTACAAAGGATGACTGAGTAACTGGCATGAAATGAACCCTGTCCCCTCACACACGCAACACTAACCTAAACAAACTTTGATATTGTTTCAGCTGAGACAGACTGTGAAAATAAGAAAGAAGCAGATCATGGTCACCTAAACATACAGGATGTAGTTAGTGTTAAACAGATTGCTTTTACTCTCTTCAAAAGAAGATAAACAACGTGAATTAGTGCCCGTTAAATTGCAGGCTGGTTACATGCTTTCAAAGCTCTGGAATGAACCAAGTAGTCAAAACCAAGAAACCAAAGTCTTTTTCAGTTCAAACCTTGTGTTAAACAGTGACAGACTGACACTGGTTTAATCTTTTGTGCATCAGTAAGTCAGCATCGAGTAGGATGTGATGTGGTTTGTTGAAATTTAGCCTGATGTTCACAACATGCAAGAGCTGTAGCCTAAGGAGGATGTTTGTGTTTGGTTCTGAAGCATGACAGTCCTTCCATGACACTTATCTCTTTATCACTAACACACATAAATACAGAATTAAGGGTAATTGATTAAGACGGTCACATCATTAAGCATCATATATAACTAAGATCTGATTTGAATGATGTGAATCATCATCTGCCCCTCTTGAATCAATAAGCAGTTCCTCCCAAAAATCAGTTTAAAAAGCGTAACTTTGGGCATCTCAGATTTGCTTCAATGGTTTTGCTTTCCTGCTATCCGTTGTCTGATGTTATTGTTGAGGATTCGTAAGATAATGTATTTCTCAGTGTTGTAAGACTACTTTTGACTCTAACTGCCAAAATCAGCCTTACTGACCACCCCCCACTGAGTCTGCAGGGGGCCGGGGAGTTTATCCGTGCGGTGGGAGTGTGCGCGCTAATGTCGGAATGTGCATGTGCGTATGTGGGTAAATGTATGTGTGTGAGGGAAGTGTTTCCTTTCCGTGCCATTATTCCCACAGCCTCCATTTTCCTGTTGTGTTCAACACACAAGCAGAATCTCCATCATATTAATGATTAAACTTTCTTTCCAGTTTTTCCTTGTTTCCCTTTTCGCATCCGTCTTTAAGGTTATGCCTCCGAAGCTCGGCCGATGGTTACTGAAATTGCATAGTTGGTATCCGTGACATTCTTTCGGTGTACTGTAGCTGTTGATGAATTGCCAGCTCTTACTGGTAATTAATTCCAGAGACCATATTGGACAGACATCATTTATGGGAAATGTGTTTGAACAAATCACATCATACTCATTTGACTGTACCTACAGGGCATGTGGTTATGCTGGTCGACCAAAGATACACACACGCTCAGGCATACACTGCCACGTCGTTTGGGGTCCACTCCCCAGCCCCCCTTACAGCCCACAGAGCAGACTAGAGGAGCGCAGTGGGAAAATGAGAGACAGCTTTTCGGCGTGGTGGAGGGAATGCTCGGACGATGAGAACATGTAGTGGAGTGAAGTCAATAAGGGTGGGGGGAGCGGGAGGGGGGTTGCTTATTGGCCTGTGGAAAAAGAAAGGAGGAAAGAAAGTAACAGGTCAGGATTTTAAAGCAAAATATAGTTTGTTTTACAACAGTGTTCAGATTTAGGGGTATTTTTTATAGATTAGTCTACATTAGACCAGACAAGGAATCAATTTCACGCTTCCTGGGATGTTGAATGAATTAAAGCGAAACTTACCTTTACACCCATTCAACTCCATCACTTTTCCTTACTCTGAGATAAATTGTCTTTAAAAATGTTAACGTTGCTTCTTTTATCCCTACAATAAAAGTGAATGCGAACTGAATGTGCCATTCACTTATGACATGGCTTCTATTCCCCTCCATTGAAGAATGAACATCTTAAGGTTTTGGCCCAAGATGAGGATGAGTGAATGATGACCGAATTTTTATTTTTAGGTTAGCTATCCCTTTAAATGGTTTGGCAACTTAACTACGTTAACAAATTACTTAAACATAAGAACGGAATGTGACTGCTACTTGAAAACATTTGCCTGACTCATTTACTATTGGCACACGCAAAACAGTATGGCATCGGGCTTTCATGCCTTTTATCGTGCATCACAGGAAACAACCTTACGGGAATAACCGCTGATAAACAGAACCTGCAATGATGGAATCCCTAGCACTGAGTTTTTTTAGACTTGGATGACGGGACGACTTGTGGAGGTTGCAGCTTAGGGGGAGCGGAGGGGAGTGGAAAAGAGGCAAAAGAAGAAGAGAAGGGCCAGAAATGTGCCAAAATAATGAAAATGATAGAGGTGCTGTAAAAATAAGGGATGAGTGAAGGGAAGCATAAAGAAGTTATTTTGAAATAACTGCCTCAGTAGAAAGACAAAGGAGAGAGAAAGAGAGAGAGAGGTGGGGGGGCTGGTGTGGTCTCTAGTCCCTGGCTTAGCTACGAGTCTAATGGGTTCAAGGCTCCCTGATTTTTAAGGGAAACACAAGCACAGACACAAACCTCAGCATTCCGACACACACTGCCTCTCAGACCAACCTCAATATTCATCTTTATGTGTGTGTCTCTCGCTGTCTCCTCATTTTACAACAAACACACTAATCCCCATGTTCCCATTTCAGTCCAACCTCATCCTTATGCAACTCATTTTCCTGCCAGGCTTGCATCATTTTACCTTTAAAGCCACTTTGTCATATTCACATTTGCCACATGGGCTGTATCAAAGGTTTTATTCTGTTTAGAAATAGCGAATAGGCTGTGATTTAAATACAGCCATTATAGTTTACCCAAAAATACCCAAAACCCTGTTATAAGGACATCAAATGAATACTTACAATTGTTATCCAGTAAGCAACATTCTTAAAAAATGTATTTTGTGTTTGGAGGAAAAATAAAGATTTAAAGAATAAAAAGTGTGTAGCGGATGACAGAATTTTCTTTTGGTTGAGATATCACTTTAACCTATAGAGCAGCCAAGGGAGATTAAGGTATTGTTGCATAACAATCGTGCATTATTGCACTTACATTATATTAAGATCTTTTATTTCCTTTCCTTATTCTTGTTTTGATTTGATTATAATTTTTTTTAAACGTTTCACAGCTAAGCCACTGAAAGAGCTTTGGAAACCTTGTTTTTACTCAGCAACTGTTTTCATAATGCCACAGTGCACAGGCTGCCTAACTATTCTTCCGCTGCCTCACCACAATCTGCCTTTGTGTCTGTTTCACCAGACTCTGCCTTGAAAATCTCGCTGCTCAGCTGAGTTCTTTCGAAGTGCATCCCTATGGTTGTATTAGTTTGACAGTGACATTTCAAACGCTATTACAAACTGTTCCAAAGTGTCTATGCTATCATAGAAAGTGAAAGGACATGCATCGGTTGGTGTATATGTGAACTTTCTTCCATCTGACACACCAGTTTTTTCTCACCCCTCTGACACCACAAGGCATCACCATAGCAACCTCTCACTCTATCACCCACTCTTTGTCCTTTTGAGAACACATGATATGGTGGCACACCATAACACACACAAAGTTGACCTGACACAATATATTCAATACATTCACTAGACTAATTGAAAACAAGTTGCTTAGCACAATCATATTTTTATAAGTTAAGCTTCATTTATATTGCTTATCTTATTGCTAATTTTCAAATCAAGAAAAAGCAGCTATTGAAAATATTTGTGATCTTTGCGAAGGATGTTGGTCTGGGTAGAGGTAGTAGTTTGCTATGTGTGTTAACATGAGTAAAATTTGCCCTTGGCTGGACTAACACATCTGGCCGCCCAACTTCCCTCCCATATCCCTCCCTCTCCTTCCATGTCTGCTGAGCAATGCCAGATCAGGACAAAGCTGCAGTGTTCAGGGCTCTGTTCTGCTGTGCCAACGAACAGCTGGGCAGCTCCAGGTGAAATAGACCACCATTCGGTGGGCAGGGACAAAAGACACTTCCTCACACACACATACATGCACACACCCTCAGGCTCTATAGCAATTTCATAGGAAGCATTTCAGTGGGTTAAATTATAAAAGCATGTGTTTATTGGTGCAAAAAATGGAGAAGACCTTCAACATTATTTCCTGTAAAAAATGTGCTTTCTAAAAAATCTAAAAATCTAATTTGAAAAGACAGGATCTCAAACCTGCGTGCAGCGTAGATCTGACTTGAAATGTTTATTTTATTGCCAAACTTTTTGTTTATTCACTTCTGGTACCATTATACACATATGGATGTGTTTATATTGACCGATCACATCACATGTTAAATGAAGCGATATCTATCCCAGAATATCAGCTTTTATTTGTGTGGTCAACTTCATAGCCATTCCAAACTTCAAACTCATTCTACATGCATAATACTTTATTAATATGGTTTATTTTAACCAATGGTTTTCAATCTAGTATTCACAATAAAAATGTACAATGCCAAGATGAGGATGAAAAACCGCCAATGCTTTAGAAGTCTCTACAAGAGGATGCACAGAATCATCTATTTCATGGGAAAAATGCATATGCATATGCACATGAACTTTCTAACTCTTCTAATTTTCAAAATATCATATTTGAATCATAAAAATCAAGTTTTGAACCACTTTTGTTTCCTTTTTAATCTTCTCCATTCTTGCAGCACCGGTCAGAGTTATTTTCTCTATTGTACTGTCTTTAAGTGGATACAATTGTCCAGGACAAATATGTTTTTATGTCGCTTGTTTTGTATAGCTCACACTTATTGCAGAAAAGCAAAAATGTGTAACGATGTACATACCGCCATGATCTCATTTCAGTCTGTGGCTTTGAAAGTGGAAGATGGGTACAGCGTATGTGACAGGTCAACCACAGGAAAAGAACAAAATAACAACTAATTTCCTCTTATAGCCTGTGTGTTTTATTATGAAATATAATTACTCAAAATGTAAATGTATAGATTAAACAAGATGAATGATTTGATACATCTGCACGACCTTAAATTATCATAACAGAAACCGCAAACTGATCACAGATGATCAGCAAGGGACATTTTCCAGCAACATCCTTTGCAGATCTGTCAAGCGTGCTTTGTAACCCGTGTCTTTGGTTCCATCAGACAACAACAACAGTCTGATAAAGTGTCGGTGTGCGTCTGACAGCAGACTAGTCACACAGGAAACCAGTGGGCAGACAGGCTTGAACATCGCTCCAGCTTTGGTTAATACTTCCTGTCGCTGGATGAAGCACTTCCTGTTTTAGCTCCAGCTGTTGAAAGCGCCTCTCAGTGTAAGTTGTTAAGAGGTTCAACCGCATCTCTCATGCTTAACTGGTTAGGCCTACTCGCGAGGGTTGCCTTGCAACCTTTTCACCAGAAACATTTTGTAAAAAAAGGGAACGTGGTCATTAAAAAATGGGTTCGGCCTAACAGACCGTGGTGTGTAATAACGGTTCGACACAATTGATGCGTTAACTTCTTTTAAATAGACAATATAAAAGTACTTTTAAGGGAAACCAAATAATTCAAACTGGAGGGACACCCCATCCCAGGATTTTGATTGCATCACCCGGATGTTGCAGTTTAGGGGAAATTGCATCAATCAACATTATTGAAATGAATATCTGGCGCCACCTGCTGGACGTCGTTAGCAAATCAGGTGCGCGCCTGTCAGTCATTCGTCAAAGCAGAAGTGGGCGTGGTTTATATTTAAACATCTCATCGCCTCCACATCACTCACTCCTCTTTGCAAACACGCCGATGCCATCTCTGCCCCTCAGCTTTAAAGATATATCATTTCTTTTCCTGCTGTGTGTCACAGTTTTAGAGGATAAAGAGGCTTCACCTGACAGTTCGTTGTGCAATTAATTTATATTTAAAAAAAAAAGAGTTTGCGCAGAACTTGCATGGGAACAGGAAACGATACTTCTGCAAGTGAGATACACAGATTGAAGAACACTCGGGGTGTCTTTGTAAGTGTCACAGGTTTGCGTGCACCCTTGATATATTTTAAAATCGAAAGTTGCAATAAAAGTTCAAGTTTGTTCATGTCCACAGGTGGGAGTCATGGAGTGGCGCGTGCATGCTTCAGTCAGCTGTGACGTCGCCATCCTGGAGGCTCAGAGATGGATCGAGGTACTGATGAGGATTCATTCTCTTATAAATCTAAATCTAAATATAAAAATGTCATTTTAACTTGTTTTTAAACATGCCCACTATGGAGGGGTGCTTGTGATTTCAGGAACTTGTCTTTTAACCTGTTAACCTTGGATTGTGATGTAATTGGCACTGCCATCTTCTGGATCTTTTATTATGTATATTAATTGTTTTGCATGATGATGTAATGCTTTAGTTTACACAACTTTGCTTTATTCATCATCTGATGACAATGTGTTGATAACTCAGATCAAGCACACACATGTGGTCTTCATTCAGGTACATCATTTGCATGTTATGGTGCTTTAAAAAGTGACATCTTGAGAACTTTTCTTTTTGTGTGTGATGGATGTGATCTTCAGGTTTAGTTGGAGCACTCGTACCGCTTGTTGAAGAGC
The DNA here is from genome assembly GCA_033220385.1 of Triplophysa yarkandensis. NCBI lineage: Eukaryota > Metazoa > Chordata > Actinopteri > Cypriniformes > Nemacheilidae > Triplophysa > Triplophysa yarkandensis. The sequence continues at coordinate 13,338,248 of CM065655.1, forward strand.
CTAAACCCAGCCTTGCCTCTGAAATAAAACCACAGTTTCCTGAAGACCTATTATGGCATTACTAAGCAGAATGGCTTCAGCCATTCTCATTTAGAAGCACAATATGGTATAAATAATTGTTGTTACATAGGTGATGTTGAAGATGATTTGGGCACTTTGGTAGCGTTGCTCTTTTGATACAGTCTGTACACAAGCAGCCATTCATTTACATTCCATGTGCCCAAACCATTATGATCAGGATGCAGGGTTGGGAAGGCACCAGGCATGGATGCTTGGGCGCCCTTCAATCCGAACACAAAGACACTGTTAACTGTTTGCAACATCATTCTTGCCAAATGCCCAGATTGGTACAGTTGGAGATGGCTGCTTGCTTGTGCATCTCAGTCATGATGTATTCCATTTGGATGGAGAGGAGGTACCAGAGTGTATGTGTCGGTGTTTTGAGGCCATGTTTTATTGTGGTTAATTGTGATCTTAAAAGATGGTCATTTGAATTGGCTTGTTTCATTATGTTTATTTTGGCCTTTGAGCTGAATGAAGTGCTGTGATGATAATGATAATTGAGACTAACTTTTCCCCAGTCAATAATACTAAGTAGGGAAGTTTAATTGCGGTTTGATTTATTTGCCTGACCGTAAAGTTTCTTTTTTTGTTGGTAGGAAATAAAAACAATTGTGTGCATTAATTTGCTCATGAAATGGTATGTGCTGTTTGTGAGGTGTACTGTGGTTTCCTGTCTGTCGACGTTAGTTCCTTGTCTCAATCAACCATGTGTTTGTTTTAAGAATGAGTTTGCATGTAAGAAGAAAACCATTTCTTTACATTAAGTTGTATTTTGTATTAAGTGTTGTGCCATGTCTATTTCTTTATATTCCTACCTGAACAGGATGTGACCCAAAAGCAGTTCGGAAGCAAAACCTTTCGGGTGGCCTTAGAGGATGGGGTCCTTCTTTGCGAGTAAGTGCCTCTGAAACAGTAAGCTTCTTAATGGACTTGGAAGATACTAGCCAATGTATGTTTTATGTTTGTTTTCAGTCTGATTAACACCCTTAAACCAGGAATCATCAAACGAATGAATAGACTGTCCACTCCCATTGCAGGCTTGGTGAGCATACTTTAAAACCCATGCTTGTATAATATCAAGTGTCTTTATATTCTAAGTTTATATTAGAACATTTGGTGCGGTGTGTTTTATTCTATGTGTGTATTGTAGAGTATATTTATAAAAAGCTCATGGAAAAATTTCATGTGGACAAAGGCTTTCAGTTTTAAATGCTAAGAATTAAATGTGAGCCAGCACCTGACATCTGTCCTTTTTAGTTCCCACTCCTTTTCAGTTCAGCTGGCCCACCTCACATGCCGGCCCACCTCACATTTTCAGACAAGTTTGTTTGTATTATGTTGAATAAACTTTGAGGGTGACACAAAACGTGACTGTGACAATGTGTGACCTGTCATTTTAGTTGCTGCAGAAGTCATTGTTGATCTCTTCTCCTCAGGATAATGTTAATGTGTTTCTCAAAGCTTGTGAGAAACTAGGGCTCAATGAAGCTAAGCTCTTTCACCCTGGAGATTTGCAGGATGTGTCCACTCGTGTAACTGTCAGGTGAGCAGAAAGTTGCAGTTCAGACTTTGTGTTTATATTGAAACATGTTTAGTGGATTGACTTTGTTTTCAATATGTTTATGCCTTTGTATAATTCAACAAAGTTTTGAATATCAGGAGTCTTCTCTGTCTGGGACACAGGTTCATTCAAATAGTGTTTGCAGTTACATTTAATTTCCATAGCAAATAGAAGGCTAGATGGATCTTTCATAGATTTCAACCTCACATTCAAAGCAGCTCAAACAATGACAATTGACTGGCGTAGTTGTGTCAAGTTGTGCTTTTAGGAAATGCATCCCAAAAAATATTTATTTAAAAACCATTGTATTTTAATGGTGAAACAGTTAGGCCTGACTCCTTTATCTTCTGTCATAATGTGACATCATTCAAATCAAAGCTAGAGAAAAAACAAACCACCCTCATTGCATCATCAAATGAACGTTGCAAACCATAAATGCGTTTTTGAATCATCAATTATTTAGAGAGCAGCAGTTTAAGTTAAAGTCTTGATGATGTCAGATGAAAATAAATTACCTTTACTTCAAAGAACCAATATATAGATGTGTACAATTTTTAAAGACGAAATGGCCAATTCCATACAAGTTTTTCCAAAGGTCTTCAGCATGCTGATAGGTTAGATGTCAGTATATCATGATTTAATTAATATGTTTGATTTCTTAAGGACATGTCACATTAATAATTCATACATTTTTTCAATTTAAACTTTCATCAGTTAAAAGATAATACAGTAAAATTATAATAAATACTCACATTCTCTGAAAATTTATATATAAAATTTTGACTATAAATGTCACTTATATCACACCTGATTTATCCATTTATCTAAACTATTTAACTGGCAGCAATACATGTAGTACCATTAAAACAATATTAGTGTTAAGAGGATTTATGAATGTGCAGAGTCAATTAAAATTAAAATAGCAAAATGAGTTTATGCATTCCTTATTATTTTCAGATTTTTATGTATTTCTTTCACTTGCTGATCTATCACTCCTAAAGAATTTGAGAGTTTAATGTGTACACCATTTGCCTTTTAGAGGGTCAAAAGAGACACAGCAGTGACAACATGAATCCTAAATTTAGCCCCACATGGCTCTTCCTTCAAACCAAATGCTATGGTAAAGCTATAGTGGATTTGCTATTTTTAACTGGCATACTTTCCCCTCTTGATTTAAAGCATTGGCAGGTCAATGTACACACTTTCACTCACTGTAATAATGTCAGAGTTTCAAAAAACAGTTAATGCTTACCAATACAATACAAACATTTGTAGTATAATTATTTATGTATCTGATGTTTAAATAATGACACTACTGAAAGTATGTTTGTCAGTGTATGGAGACGAACAGCAGGCTCATATATCCAGTGTCGTGCTGTGTGAATAAGCTTGTTCCTCTTTTAGATGGGATAATTTCTTTTCACCACTTCCTGTGTTTACGTACTTAATATACATAACATGCTTTATAATTTGTAACAGACAACTTGAATGTACATGATGAGGGCTTACTGTAGGGGTTAAGTGCCAGGTGACTTCCATTAATAGCAGTGACTTAATTTTATTGGATGGTATGAGATGGGTTTAGTTGCTGGCACTGATAGTGGAAGTCTCTGTAACTGATCACACACATCTTTCTGTTTGTGAGCACTCAATATGTTCTCCATCTCTTTCTGCCCAGACGTGACGAGACCAACAGGAGACTGAAAAATGTAAGTCGTTTTGTTTTTTAAAATATTGTAACAAATGGAAAACGAATAAAAGTGAAATTGGTGTAATGAATAAAATAATTCTGGATAGCTTTTTCTCTGGATTGATTTGGCATTTAACTTGTTAGTTTGCACAACAATACAACTGTAATATCATCAATCCTTTGCTAAATGTGTCAGTTCCGTGTCATTTAATATTAAATTATTTATGTAAAGCCTCAAGAACATTGCCACATACTCTAAATAGCACTGTGTTTGTTCTGTGAATGTTCATGATTGTCTTAAATGCATCATGTCTAAAGTTTTCCGATTATTGTAAGTACTAAACATGTTTTAATGCTGTGTTTTTTTTATTATTTTCATCTTGTTTTGTAAATAAAAAGAAACGGTATTAAAGACAAGAAAGTAAAATATAGGCTAGGTTTAAGACATTTGTTAAAAAGACAGTTCTGCTGCACACACGCACGCACGCATGCACACACACGCACGCATGCATGCACACACATTGAGTTATGTTTTTCGTAAATTTCCATAAACAATGAGTTTCATAATGTACACTCTCTACATATACTGTCACTTAACCCTCACAACAATCTTTCTGCATTTTTAAAGAGACATGTGGGTTTGTTTTTAGCTGTTTTCCTCAAAGGGACACAAAATGTCCCTACAAGATCAAAAAGCTAATAGTAGTAGCCTAGTGACTTTTTTACAAGGAACTCATGCACATCCTGACATTCTATGACTATTATTCCCAAAAATTATAATTGCAGTAACTTTCTTGATGTTGAGATCAAGGTTCTTTAACATTATTAACTTTGGAAAAAGAGTAAATTAATTATTAATAAATGATTACATAACAAATTTTCTATGTAGTATAAAATAAAAAAAAACAATGTAAAAATAGATTCAATAAGATATTAATAAATGCATTCTAGGAAATAACATATACATAGTAAAAAATAAATATAAAGTTTATTTTTGCACAAAATGTTGGCCAAATTATTTTGCTTTCCTAATTGTTGGATGACGAAATGAAAATTAAAAATGATAACATCCAAACAAATGCTTGGGTTAAAAGCTTTTTTTTTATCTGAGTCAAATCTTTAACATCCTTTTATCATGTATCACATTTCATAGGTTTTGATCACTTTATACTGGTTGGGAAAAAGGGCTCAGACTGACCCCTTTTACACTGGACCACAGCTGAACCTAAAAGCTTTTGAGGTATTGTATATTTTTCTGTAATTTATTTTAAATCAAATTGATAACATTATCCTGAGACTGCAGAGAATTTGTTGTTTTAGTATATTTTGGAAGAATTACATTTGCTGCCAATTTCTTGCTTAAAATATCTGAAAAAGATTTTGTGAGAAAAAAACTTAGAACACAGAGAATGACCATAAATATAACACATTCATAAAGTTTTTAAAACGGCTAACTTTGCTGAAGGTTAATACAAAATAATTATTTAAATTGCTGTATTTAACTGCTTTTATATTGCGTAACTCTTGTCTACCCTTGAAGAGCAATTGCTTACTCATTCATTGCTTAGGTCAGTTTATAGTCCGATAAATAAAAGACACAGTGAACATACTCAGAAGCTAACTTTTTCACTTGTTTACCTCTTATTTGTCTGGTGCTATAAGGCTTTGGAGGAGTCTGTGCACTCCAAATCAAATGTAAGGGACAGCGGCTTTGCCGAGGGTTGGTATTCCGACAGGGAGGATCTGTTCAGCCTGAAGCAGTCGGGCTACCGGAGGGAGGACTCAGTCGAGAGCTTGGATTCGGTAGAGTCTCGCACGCTCAGTGTAGCTTCAGACTGCACCCTCAGAGCCGGCAGTGAAGGTAAGAGAGTGTCGTTTTTTACTAGTTAAAATATGCAAAAGAATATGGTTCTTTATCCATGTATCACAGGCTGGTTTTGAGTTCAACTTTAAATCTTTGAAAAATGTTTATAACTTACTACATATGTTGTTGTAACATTTGAGAAAGAACATTAAAATATTTAAGTATTTTCTTCGTAAAAAATGGGGTTTATGAGTTAGATGTTTAACTTTAAACTTGTTGAGGTATGCTTAGAAAAATGCATAATGTGATATAAAAGCTGGTATAATGTTATATCATGTATAACGTAATTATTGCTTGTAGACAACCTTCAAGCGTCTAAAGTAACTGAAACTTCATGAAAGCAAAATCATCAGACCTCTAGTACGGTACTTCTGTTCAAGCAGTTACTTTGTTATCCCAACTGACCAAAAATCACAATCACTTGTTTACTTTCTGCATTCGATATTGCATCTCTCAAACACTTGGTAATGAAAGTTCAGCACTTACAATTGTCCTTTCACCCCTTCCATTCACGTAAGCGTGACATTCCCATCATCTTTTCACACCCATTGGGTAATACACAAAGATGCTGCCAAGTTATTGTAGGTGTGTACTATTTACACATATTATTTAGGGACTATTATATACATAACGGTCACAGTGTTTTGCAATTGGTTTATCTTAGCAATCAGCTTTCTACCTTTATTTCGTAATAGGTTGCAGCAGTGACGCAGAAGCTGAACATTGCTTCAGGATGGCAGAAGAAAGAAAGAGTGAAGCCCCCACCAGAGAGAGAGTTTATGGCCCATCTGTCCTGAGAAAGAAAAGAGCGGAACAACGGGAGAGTGGCAGAGGATTCACAAGCCCCTTAATCAGGTATGATCTGCGCTCTACTACTACTTAGGCTAAACAGACTAAATTTGCTTAAAAGCGTTGGATTACCTATTTTGCTCTGCTCCTAACAAAAGATATCAAATGATATCGACAGATATCAAGCCCTTGGACTTGATGTCAGATGGAGTTAAATGTCTTCTAAAATTTCTGTTAGTACTTTAGGTACAGCTTTGTTTGACTTACAATTTTATGATTCTGTATCAACGAGTGAGCTAATTCTGTTAAAAAAGAAGGGGAACTTGTTTTTCCACAGTTTGCATAATTTTAAGACTTAAGTTAAGGATTTATTGTTGTTTTAAAAACACATGTCTTTGTCAAGTGTTGCCTTCAACTCAAACTTGTGTGGTCCATTTTATAATGCACAAAAGTAAACTCAAAATAAGTCATATGTTGTAGTTTAATGTGTGCAAATTAAATTCCATAATATTTATTTTTATTATTCATGAGAAATCTTAAAAACTAAAAGTAAGTTCAGAATATAATTTTTTAAACAAATATTTAGAAAACAAACCTAAAAAATACTATATATGACAAATACTTTTATAATTAGAATAAGAATGTAGATAAATCAGATTTTTTTACATTTTTGCTGTTACACCATAGGACACAATTATTTGTAGCATGCCCATTTACAGTCACGCAAGTACCTGTACTCTGAGCTCTTGAGACCATTTCTTGTTTGCATTTTACAATTTAGAATTAGTAATTCAGCAGATCCTTTTATCCAGGGCAAGTGTTGAACCTTAAAAGTGTTTGTGTGAACACTTGGCACATTCCGATTCAGAAATCTGTCATCTATAAAGCAGTTGACCATAATAGCAATATGCAGAGAAGTAGCTCACTAGGTTGGAAATGAGCTTTTGGAAAGGTGGTTTGCTTAGTCTGTGCACCTCATTTTTTGGCTGTAGTGAAAGTGGTAGGGGCCATGATCTCCCTTCTGCATCTGATTTTCTCCAATGGGCAAGCAGTTACCAGAGTGACAGCGATTCTGACCTGGAGCGCCCTGAACCAGACCTTTTGCAGGATGATCTAGCAAAGCGCAGATTTCGCTCCGTAACTTCTGCAGTACCCGCAAACTTTGCCATTCCATCACAGCCCAGGGGCACCAGGGTGACCCCAATGGGTAGCCCAAGTGCCAAGTCATGGCTCACCTTGTCAGATGCCTCACGGTTGGCTGCCGTGCCGCCCCAGATATTAAATCAGAGGTCAGAGTCTAAAAAGTGTGTTTCGTGCCGTGACTATGTCAGCCATGGTTTTTATATTTGTGCTTGCGTCCATCCAACTGATTTTTATTTAGGCAACTAATCTCTGCATTTGAATGAAAAGCTTATTCGTTTAAAAGCTGTGTGTACTATTGTACATGTTCTTAATGTCGACTACCCAATGTTTTAGGGTGTTTATTAGCGACTCCATACAACTAACAGCGGTTGGACTTTTCCACTAACTACTGCTTAAACAAGCGCAAGGAGTGGTTAACAGATCTCATTTTTTCATGCATGTCCGTTTGTGCTTCCTGAAGAAACGCTTATTTTTTATTCACCCTGTTGATCTGGAGAGATTCATATCTCATCGGGGTGGCTCTTTCTTGGATGCAGCATACCTTCCTCCCTACCCTCTGAAAATGAACGGACAGACTCAGAATCTGGAGTGTTGGAAGAAGAGTTCCTTCATCGGGTCCTGAATGACATCACAAGTGATTCTGATGATGACAGAGGATACGCTGACCCTGTGCAGGATGACCTTTACGCACGCCGGGTGCTCCTCTCCGAACATCAGACCTCTGTCAATGCTGAATCTGACAAGTTCCTGCCTAGATACTGGACACCAGAAGAAGATCTTCATGTTCGAAAGATAAAGCTAGGGTCCCGGCGCAGACCCTGGTACAAAAAGCTGCAGGGCTTCAGGTTTGTCTTTTGATAACACAGAGATCGAAATTCTAGATTCCTATCTGTTGACTTTGTACAAAACTAAGTGGTCTGTCAATATATCAGTCAAATAGATGATATGATATCTTTGATATGATGTATTGAAACTCATATTTTAAAGATGCCATTCTTTGGCAGTTTTAATGTTGGCATTAATGTTGGCTCTTACAGCAACAATACACACTAAATCAAGTTTAAGAAGTGGAATCATGGGGGCTGGCACATTTAAAGATCTTGTTTGTAAAATCAAGCGAACTGTAGTGGTGAGGTTGTGAATTTGCAAACAACGGCTAACTACAACCATTCCCCTTCCAAGCACTACATAGGTTGTCAAAGGACAAATAAGTTGTCACATTTTTTTTATTCTTTTTTGAAAGAGAGAGCTCATTTGCAAAATATGTTCTTTAAATCAGTTTGTCCATTTAGAGCTACTGTAGAAACATGACTGTAAAATCCTTGTACCTGTGCAGTATGTTGAGAACTTATTCCAAAGTAATAAAAAATTACTTCAATACTATAGTCGAATTAAATGTGCTTCCTGTTCACACTGTTCTTGCTTTACAATCTACACACAAAGTTTGAAAAACAGCAAAGTTAAGATGTTTTATACATTTTTTTAATTAGTTAAATTGTATTACTTTAAATTAAGTAGTATGAATGGAAATATCTCAATTTACTCATTCACATGCATTAAATTCCTTTTTTTGGCTGAACAAATTCAAGTAGGGCTTTCAGTATATGCACACTTGTAAAGGCTTTAATGTTTTCTACAAAAACATCATATAGTATGTTTAAAAAAATTAAAACCGTGTATATGTTTAAAACTTGTAATATAGTACCATACATATACACCGTTTGGCTGCATAAGACCTACTTCACTAACCCTAGTGTTGTTGGGATTTATTAATGATTCCATTAACTGTTTGTTTTGTTCAGAAAAAGAAAGGAAGTCAGTTGCGTTAGTAAATTGTGAGATATTTAACGGATTGTAGATTAATCGTTGTTTAAATTGACAGCCCTATTTAAAATTTTTGTGTTGAATTTTCTCATATGTTATTATCTACGTTGATCCCTTTACAATTTCCTGTTTTCCTCTTCTTTTGCTTCCTTTTCTGGCTTCCTGTCTCTTCTTCTGTCTCTCTCCTACCTTTAGCCGAAAGATGTCTGGTTCCTCTGGTGACGAGTCTGACTTTGACATCACTCCATGGCTAGTTGCTCCTCCTCCAACCTTCTCACCTGCTCCCAAATCACCACACACCTTTTGAGACTCGAAACTCAAAATTTAACTTTTAAAAAGTTTTCATTTAGTCCAGGTAGTACATTGGATAATCAAACATGAGCTTACTAAGTTAATGCAGATATTACTATATAAATGCATATAATATACAATGCATTCACATTATTATTAATTTTAAATTCTACTTTGTTTAAAACTTTGGTTTGAGGCAGAACATATTCAGATTCAATGTATGTTTTTTCAAAAACTATGCTTCCTTTTTAATGGAGCTTGATTTTTTTCTAAATAATTTAAAGTAAGTATAGTTATAATTGTAGATTATAGTTCTTTGTTGCTGACATAATATTTTCATGATATCTTCATTCAGTGTGGTTCTGTTTTCACAAAGACGGACACTTATAAGTTTTCTCAAATGCTTTAATTTTGTTGTTTCTTTCTGGTGTGTGAGCAAAAATTTGTGGCACTTTTTTGCAGAAATATCACAAAAACGTGTTAATTTCTGCTGGCCAATAAAAATATGAACTTGTTTGCATCTGATGTTTTTGTTCAATGTCTTTAAAATCCTCAAAGAAGCAGTTTACCCCAATAAAAATAGTGTCATTATTAGTTCACCCTCATCAACAGTCAACTAGTGTATTTAAACACATATTTTTTGATGAAATTACTCTGAACTTTTCAAGAAGTTTTCAAGAAAGAAAGACAGAAATGTAAGTTGTATAGATAATTACCATCATTTTCCAGCTTCAATTCCTAGGGAAAAATCATCCAATTATGTTCTGTTAACATGATTCAAGAATAAAAGGTGATAGGAAAAGTGATCAATACATAGAAAGAATTTAATAATGCTTGATCATGTAAATTAAATCATTAAAATACAACACAACTGTTAACATGAGATAATGCTCAATTAACTAACAGTATTATATGCATTGTATCATCAAATAGGATTAAGTCATGTTAGAAAACTGTTCTTCTAATTGTTAGGTGATGTTATTTGATGCATTTGCTAATGTTAAAAAATACAACCTTACTCTAAAATGTTACTATTATTCCTTTCTCTGAGGGACAAGTCTGTATAATTAGCATAAAGTCAGAATTTTACAAGCAAATATTTTCATGGTTTCCCAGATTTACTTCAAGACAGTCTCATTCCTTTGGGTGAGTTACATATTTGATGTTGCTTCTGTGCTTGCCTTGCCATTATGTACTTGTGAATTGCTTCTTCTTGTTTTTGATTTTCATACTTTTTATTTATTTGTTGAGTTTTTAATTGAATTTTATTCAAGCCGCCTTTTGTCACAAAATGAATTAAATTAAACAATGTGCTTGTTGCAATTGCCATTTATGTTGCCTTGCAGTACTTGCATACTGTACATATACAAGTTATTTTTGTAAGCTTATCTTTGTGATATTTCTACAGCATTTGCAAAAGAGCCTTTCTTAACTGTGTGTACTGTAAGCAAATGTGCAATGTTTATCTGAACTTTATGTTTGAGTTTCTGCTGGTTTATCTGTTTTATTCTGCTTGTAAGGGGTCATATTTAACCTATAGATGTCAGTATAACACAATAATTTGTGAATTATTGAATCTGTAAATACATTTTTTAAAGGGATTTTTTAAAAGCGTCATTTAACAAACATGTATTTAACCACCAAACAGGAGCAAGTCCATGGGTGACATCCCGCTGGAGCCCATTCCACAAGAATCTGACACCTGCTTTGATCCAGTGGGTTTGAGGCACGCTCACCAGAGATCTATTGGAGAGATGACCCTTGAACCAGCAGCTTTACAGAGAGTTCAGCAGGAGCAGTTACAGAGTATCCGGGTCAAGATGAAAGAAAGTGAAGCCAAGTGGCATGAAGTAAGTAAATCTTTGTATAACATTATGAGATGATATCTGCAGTTCCCAATTAATTACACAGATGACACTTCTTTTCCTAATCTTTCAGGTATTTTGAATATCTGAAAATCTGTATACAATTCTACAGAATTGCTGAATAATTGAGTATCTTTCAAAGCCACATCCCTAAAACATAATAATGATTATAAAAATGGGCAAAAATAGTATTGGGAAAAAAAGCTTCTCCCTGCCTTAACCTCTGTTGTTGCATGTATTATTCTTTCACAAATATTTAAAACTTTGTCCCTTAGCACTTTATACAATACCTAGATGGAAGCAATCATTTAAAGACCATTTTTTGTTTTCTGAATTTACTATTTAAAGGTATGTTTAGGTAAAATTATTATTTACGTTATACTTTGTGAACTTACCCAAAATTCAAACAATAACTTTTATTTTATTTGTATTTATTTTAAAAATGAACTGGTAAAACTGATTTTCAATTATGATATTTGGTTTATGTGAAAACCTCAATTTTTACCGTGTGAGTTGTCACTTGTGAGGTTCGATCTTGCTGATTTAAAACTCACTTGTCTGAAATGACCATTAAATGCTTACGGTGGATTACACAAAATGTAGAATGGTCTCTTGAATCCTGCAGAAGTAGATAATTTTAGCTGTTAAATGTATATGCATGTGGCTGTTAATTTTTCTCGTTTGCCTTAATAGGGCTTCTCAGTGAGCCCCGCGAAATGAGTGATTGTTTTACCTGGGAAATGTTTAATTAAAAACCTACAGTAGATTCACATCATTGTTTGGTTCATTTCTTATTCTCTTGACTGTATTTTCATATGTATCAACAGTAAGTGACATGCCACTCAATAAAATTAATGTGTGTAATTTGTGAAAAGACTTTGGTATCAGTTAATTTTTTCCTGTCAACATAGGACCTGAGCAGGTGGAAAAGCCGTCGGAGGAGTACAAACTCTGATCTTCACCGTAAACGAGAGGAGAGGGAGCAGATCGAAAACAGCGGAGGAGGGACCGGTGCCCTCATAACTGCACTTCAAACCGGGCTAACAGAGGAGAGGTGACAGACCTCTTGTCATACCTTGTGTGCTTTTCGGTTTGTTCTGGTCATTTGTTAACCATTAGTCCTAAAATTAGACTTCAATGGGTAAGTCAGACATTGGGCTAGGGTTGATTGGTTAATAGAGACATTTGATACTTATACCTGCCCTCTACTAACCTCACTCTCTTTCTCTCCCTCTCTCTTTTCATTTTTCAGATCACACAAGGCTGCCAGGAGCCACGTGCTCTCAAGTACCTCCTCACTTTATTCACAAGCTCCAGCCCTCGGATTAAAGACCTACCTAAACTCTCAGACTTTGGATCAGACAAATTCAGTAACTGGTGTGCTGTCCTCCAGACCCAAAATGCCTGGACCCATGAGTGATGCTGGGTCCACCGTAAGTGGCGCTGTGTTAACAAGGTGGTCCACCTCTTCTGCTTCTCCACTCATGACTGTGGCAACTTCTGTTCTACCTGGAGAAGCTGGTGTGGAGACATCAGACGCACAAGCTCAAATGTGCACCAGTCAGTTATTTAGCCCACCAGCAGCTGTTGTTCCTGAACAGAGCTCACCTACAGAATTTGCTGTCTCTGCTCCTGAACCCCACAAACAGGAGCATGCTATAGACTTCAGTCGCCGGGCTACCCTTCTGGAGAGTTTTTACACAGGGGGAAAACAGATGTCTGCCACTCTTCCAAGAGGTTTCAGGAAGTCAGAAGGTAGTACGCGACTATCCATGGGCGTCACACCCCGTCCGTTTGGAGCCAAGCACACCAAGGTGTTCTCACTGCCCAGAGTATATTCTGTAAGTGAAGTTTATGCTAATATTTGCATGCGTCACAACTGTTGTGTTTCTGGATTTTCACCGTGGAAACTTTGGGTTGTCTTGTGTTGTTTTATGTGTTAGGGATATTTCTGATCTGACATTAAAAAACATATCTTTGACACATGAAAGGGATTGCTGATTTGGAAGACCCAGGCATGCACACTGTATGGCACAATGGTTGTAAAAATATGAATTAAACAATTTTCATATTGCTCCCTTTATAATAGTATTGCGGTGTTTTAGCTTTTAAAGCTTGACAACCAGCAGTCACAATTCACGTTCATTTTAGGGAAAGGAGCTATGAGATTCAAAATGTCTTTTTTGTGTTCTACAAAATTAGGAAAGTCGCATGGTTCTCTGATTTTTTTATATTACAAGTGAAAAAGCTTGTTTCATACTGTGGTGTTTTTTATGTTAGAATGTGCAGTGGTCTACAATGACGCTCGTTTATTTAACACCACTGAAGAGTTGAAATGTGCCTGATTGTTAGTGTCTTAATGGCAAAATACTTAGCGTTTCTTTTTCTCCTGTTTCTACTCCAAATGTTTAATCTCTCTGTCTGATTAAAGAGTGGGGGGTGAGGAAAAGGGGTTGTCTGTGCAATGTTCCGTGTGTGAAGTTTAGTATTACTCTTCATCACCTGATCATCTTGCAGCAGGTACATTAATAATGGATCAAGCCACTACTACTGCTCTGCACTCATGAAACCCAAGCTGTGTTTGCGTTGTATGTGTGCTTTTCCACGACAAGTCTCTCATGCATGGACGATGTTTACCAGTTGTGTCTTTAGAAGATGGTTTGGGTTTGTGTTGGTCGGCACAGTAAACAAACTATTGCAGTTAATGGTTTAAGAGGTCACATTACATGCTAATATATAGTATAACAGAGTTTAGAGACAACACCATACTGTGGCATTGTGTAAAGCTGATTCTATATTAAAAATCGAATCAAAAATTTTTTGTGCTTTACAGATGGATGATTCTCATAAGAGTTTGATCAATGGGCAAAAGGATCATTGCCTCGTCCCCACGTTCCTTAGCCATCATGAAAAGGTCACAACCTCTGATTCTCTTTCTCCTTCAAGCACTCATCCAATCAGCGTTAAGGAAGAGGATGACAGTGAAGGTGTAAGAGACGGAAGATCATCAGCACCTCCCATTCAGTCTTTTGTCACAAAAGTTACTGGTGCACCATACGTCAAACAACTGTCCTCCCCTGTTGTCATCTCGGAAATTGGGGAAGTTAAGGTACACTTGGCTGTATCAATTCTAATGTTCAGATTCGGTTCAATTCTCATTTGCTCTCGATTTGATTTAATGCATATACATTTAACACAAATTCTATAAATATTTCTAGAAAAAGAATCAGACAACAGCTGTAAATTAGTACATAGAAATGAGGAGCTACAAACCTGTATATATTTTACTTTTTCACTTCTTGGGTGAACTTGTGCTAATGGTAACTGAAGAGTGATCAACATGCCTTTTTCATCTTGTTTGTTCACAAGATTCGTGTTAATAATCTCCTACAGTATGTTTAAAGTCTGTGAACATATTCACAGATTTTGAAAACTGACATTGAATAAAAAATGCACAAAAAAGTTAAGTTGCCCCCTGTACTCACAAAAGCATCTTTCTGATTTCTAAGAAAACAGGTGTCATTGGATCCTCAGGTGTAACTTTGAGATGTCTCTCTCTCTCTCCCTGCCTCTCTCTTTCTTTCAGGTGGGTCAAAGTGAAATGCGAGTCTGCCTGAATCAGAAACCTAACAGTGGAAGAGACTTTGGATTCAAGGCTCATTGGGACTCTACCGGTGCTTGTGTCAAAATTGTCCAAACAGGTAAGTCTCATCATTCTCTACAGCTAAGAAACTTCAGTGGATTCACATTACCTTTCATCTGTAGTTAATTAGATTAGAATACCATTAGATTACAATTACAATTGAAAATTAGATTACAATTGTCTATAAAGGAGTTTAAATTGCTCTTAAGGATGCCAGAATCTAATAAGAAATTTACATGAATCTGTTTAAACTCCCAAAGTCCTAACAGTCCTTCAAAACAGAATAAAGGCGTTATGGTTCATTTCTTAACACAATGTGTGAGGAATGGTACTCATCTCTTTGAATACTTGTTGCAAAGGTCAATAGCTTGAAATTTGTGTAAATTTTCCTGATGTGTCCTCTACAATGTGTGTTTTTTGTCGTTTTTGTCCGAGTGTGATTAATACATGTTGTGCCACGTACATTTGAGTTTAGGATTGATTTGCCATTCTGCTGTGAGACAGATATGAATGATTTATATAAGGCAGTGATGGTGTCTCCTTACTGCCTTAGGGGCGGATCACACCAAACACACTTTCTGCATTTAGACGCCTATTTGAATAGATTTCAAGTTTTTAACGGAGCTCTCTGAACACTTTGAGTTGTAAAAAGACAACCCTTGCAAGAAAAGTGTTTGACATCACGTTTTTTCCATTGTCCAATTGAATGAATGGAGGAGCTGGGCTTCTAATGTGGTGACAGAACTTAACCTTTCCTTGAAGTGTGTGGGAAATGCAGTTGTGGAGGAAAAACTTGTGAAGTGACGTGACATACAGCCATTTTGGTGACCCATTCTCAGAATTTGTGCTCACCCATTTATGCTGCGGCGCACGGGAGCAGTTTGCCTTGCTCAAGGGCACCGAAGTCAGGATATTGCCGGCCCGAGACTTGAACCCGAAACTGTAGGATTAGGAATCAAACTCTCTAACCACTAGGCCATGACTTCCCTTCTTCCTTTATTTTGTGTGTGCATGCGTGTGTGTGTGCATGACGAAAGCCTGGGTACCCACGCATGCGGGTGAATACTGCATCACCGTGTCCGCTTTCATCTTTAGATGGAGGGGACTGGACTCCTAGGATCCATTTAATCTTGCGTATCATGTGAAGTTAATCCCTCTCCCAGAATTCCATTACTACTTTACATAAAATAAAAATCAACCTATACCTCTATTCTTATGTGTAACAAAATAGTTGAGTTATTAGCATAATTTATTCACTGTCACATTGATCAAAACTTTTTTTGCAGAATACAAAATATATTATAAGACATGTCCTTTTTGTTTTTTGTCTAAAAAATCGAAGTGAATAGTGGCCAATGTTGTTTGGTTTCAAACATATTTCAAAATATACTTCCTTCTTTTAGGCGGAACTAGATATGAGTTCAAATGACAGTAAATGAAACAAGAATGTTCAATTGGTTGGATGAACTATTCTTTTAGGAATAGCTAAGTATTAAGCATTTTCTGTGATTTAAGTATATATTCATTTTCTCTAACTTTTTTGTATTGGCGTTTCTCTAATTAGGCTAGATCAAGGTGTCCCCAATAGGAAATGCTTTAAGGGTAATATAAGATATAGATTATAAATTATGTTTCGGCAATATTTTCAGAAAAATTTATTTTTTGACTAAAAAAACTCTTCGTTCTCGCAGTAGGCGTACCTATTCTTTCTTAAACCTGGCATTAAAGTCACAGTATTGGCATACTTTCACCCCAACACACAGGAAGCCCAGCAGAGTTTTGTGGTCTGCAGATGGGTGATGAGATTGTTGCACTTGGTGGCTGCAGGGTGACTGACATGAATTATGAGCAGTTTAAGGGTAGCATGGACAAAGCACAGCAAAATGGCACTTTACTGATGGACATCAGACGTCATGGTCCGAATGGTAAGTGAGAGAAAGCTATGCTTTGTATGTTTTCATCTGGTTTTTAGACTAGAGGCTTTATCTTTTGCTTTTCTGTCACTCTGGGAAGGCGGTCTGTAGATCCATCTATTTGTCTGTCAGTCTCACTGTCAGTCTGTGGGTGGCCAGAAGAAACACTACACCAATTATCCTTACTTTACTTTCACCAAAAGAATATATTGTAATCACTATATTTGATCAATGCACACAAAACTACATTTAATAAATTACAATTTCAATAACATGTGAGGTAGCATCTATAAATTGAAAGCGTATGTTTTGGGTGCTGAACAGACTGGGGCAGTGACCCTCCTTCCCTCCCATACAAGAGCCATAAGACCATCAATTTGACCAGTTCCAATTCAACACTTGTAGGGCACAGCGAGCACATTGTCTCTCTCAACGGTTCAAATTCGCCTCTGGAGACAGCGGAGAAGATGCAGGTCAATGGACACCCTGCTCATGTGAGTGATAAATTGAGGTGTAAGACGCCAGATGTTATTCAGTTTGTCTGTCAGTTGTCAGTTACAGGAAAATTGCAGAATTTGTGTCATTTTTTATACTTTAGCTCTGTTAAGTAACAGATATGTTTTTTTGGAATTGTTTATTGCTATATTAATTCCTCTCAATATTTGTTTAAGGGACTTCCATCTAAAATGGTAAATGGAAGTTTTCAGCACAAGTCTGTGTCGATACAAAACAAAGGTGAGGACTTTAAGACCTTTTTCTTTCTACAGTGATGAAGTTAAGAAGCTTATTAGGAAAGAATTAACATTTTGGTTATAAATATTTATACCTTTACATTTACTGTTATATTCCTAATATGTATATCCAAAAACTGGAAAATATGCATTAAAATCATAATAATCTAATACAGTATTTCACAGTTATAATATTTAAGAGATTTAAGTGGTGTTCTGCTTCTTTTTAGAGCATATATTTTTTCTTTGTTAAATGACTTTAAATCAATTTTTCTTACTTTCTCTACACCTTTTAGGTCCTACTTTACATTTACATTTTATAATGTTTATTTATACATTAATCAAATATACTGAGTACTCTTTTCTGCTCAACAATTGTACATCAGTGTGTTCGACAACCATAGGTATTATACAGTATAAAATTTTTATGTTTTACATTTTGTTTCGTGTTTTTTCTCCTCACCTGTGTGTAGACTATAAAAACATAGCTTTGAAAAATCATAGCAGGAAGTTTGAATTTTTCATGCAAAAAGGTAACGCATTTATATATTTGGGGCAGTTTCAGATTAAATAACTATACATGGCTAAAATAAATATAAAGTACACTCTTCATTGAAAACATTGGGGTGTTTTGTTCTTGCATAAATGTTTCTCAATGTGTCTGGCATTCATGAGGGCCTTTACTTACTAAAGTGTTTAGTAAAAGCTATTATGTTGTAACCGAAACCTAAAACCTATATTTGATATGCTCTCATAATGGGCATATTATGGCTAAAGACTTTTGTAAGACTGGCTCTGAGTCCGAATGTGAAAGCTGTCTGAAATTGCTTCAGGGGTTTCTGTTGCATCCCTGTTTGTCCTTTCTTTTTGCCAGAATTAATGCTAATGCTTCATCCTTTAGGTGGCACTGTTAGCTCCTGGGTCTATCTCTGTGGTAAATGAACACAGTTTCTGAGTGCTTTCTTTGAGATATCCATGCTAAGAAAACAGTCTACAGAATATTTAGTGCTATTGTTTAGCTTCAGCCACCCTTTTCCCTAGCCTAACCTACTGAAAGGCCCCAAACCTCACTTAAACCTCATCCAAGTATAGGTCCCGTGTGTGAACTGTTTTTAAGGCATGAATAGTCAAAAATATGTTTGTTTCCTACTGTTTGTTTTTTCTGTTATGTGTTGTTCTTTGTGAGGCTGTATTGACGTGTTGTAAAGAGATAATAACTTGATTTTAGTGAAAAAAAATTCTGGTCCATCCTTGTGGTCAAGTGCATGAACTGTTTTGTATTTTCTCAATCTGTTTGTCGCTGTGTTGTTTATAGCCTGCATACCAGCATGTGTGTGTGAACTGGCTGTGAACTCATTTGACCACAGTGACTTTGGTTACAGATTCATAAATAATCTTTGTGTCCGTAACTTTTTTTTACTAGGAGGCTCTGAGTCTGCTATATCTGATGTAAGTATCCACTGACACTGAAAATAAATTTTTTAAAGGCAGGGTCTAAGTGCTTGAGAAACCCTAACTGAGTCCAAAAACAATCGTGCACCCAATCAGCAGTAAGGGGGGGGGGGTCTTTTCTTGATATTGACCGCAACATTAGCGGAATGTGAGAGAAGACAGATGGGCATGACCCTTTTGGTGTAGTGGCTTGTTTCTTTGTTTTGAATGTCAACACTGACTACCAGAAATCCTAGACCCTGCCTTTAAGGGAAAGAAATTATACAATCATCGTTGCCGGATTCCATGTACAGTATAAAGTTTGTCTGGATATTAAAAAAAATCACTGTAAGTGGTCACTAGATCCTTTCAATGTCCAAATTTATCAAAAAGCATAGATTTTCCCTTTATTTCTATGTTTTAAGTATGTGCAAATAGTTACAAAAGACTCATGAAAATCACCTGTGCAGTGTTGTTTTGGAAATTCCCCACAGAAACCCTAGGATCGCATGTGCAATATTGTGATTTTTACATGTGATCCCTTATATCGAAATGTGCATGGAATTTTCATAAAATTGTTCTAAAACCATTCTGTGATTACATGAGGAAAATGTGAAATTGATGTATCTTTTCTGTAAGGGTATTCAGAATTTATGAAACATTTTATCTTTATATTCAGCTGCAGGTTCCTTCCATCAGTGCCACCTCATCTCGCTGGTCTTGGGATCATGATGAGGAGAGGAGGAAGCAGGAGATATGGCAGATGGAACAAGAGCGTCTTCTGCAGGTACCACAAAAGACTTTTCTTTAAAAGCTTTTCTAGCTCACAGTTTTTACAATTCTGCAACTAAATACCCTCAAAACTTCACATTATGGATGTCTCCTTAATTCAAGATATTTCCTCATTGTTAAGGCTTGGTTAATGTATGATTTGTGTTTGCAATTTCCAGGAGAAATACAGACGAGATCAGGAGAAGCTAGATGAAGAGTGGCGGAGAGCTCAACAGGAGGTTTATGGAGAGGAGCTTGGAAGTCCTGAGGTCAGAGGGTTATCAAATTTTTATATTTTCTTTTACTCTGTTAACTGTTCTCTACATAATACACATTGACCCGGTGCTTCTGATGCTGAATGCTGTTAAGCAATTCTAAATATCCAATAAAATAAGTTCCTCTGTTTTCTGTGGGTACTAGGAGCAAAAAAGCCCTGATATGCTATCCAATGGAAATGCTTCGCCTTATGCTCCACCTCCCTTGTTACACAACCCCAGTGCTTCTACTTCAGTGACACCTAATCAGAATGCTGAAAAGGTGGAATTGGCAAAAAATAGGCAGGAAAATGTTCAAATAACAGCAGGACATCACTCACAGGAACCAGAGGTGGAATGTGATTCAACCTTAAAGAGTCAGTGGTAAGAAACATGACCCATTTTCAGCTGGAAAATATATATTTATTGAGCCATAAACCTTTCAATGCTTTTAATGTAAAAATATTTTATGTTCTTCCGCAAATATATAAATTATTTTTAGGATCTAATCTGAAATACTGTAGCAATGGAATAATCTGACTGAAAGTGTAGTGTGGGTTTTATGTTGCTTGCTGCTGCTTGAGTCAATGTTTGTGTGTGTTTGTATTCTTCTGTTTTGTACTCTGTCCTGCTTCAGGTCAGAGGAATCCTATGGCTTTGCCAAACTCACAGTTTCAGACAGGTCAGTATGCATTTGGGGTTTTGTTTGTATGCATTTGACTTGTGGCAATGCTTGTCCTATGCTTAATGCCTTTAAAAAGTGAAATGGATCCATTATATATATTCGAGACATTGTTTGATCCAATTTAATAAAATCATAAGAAAGGTCTTCAGTGTGTACTTTTTCCCCGTATTTACTTATTTCATAGTAACAAGCTGAAAATCTAAAGTCTAACATGCATTCCTCTCTTTTGTTGTCATTCACAGGCCATTTACTATTGCATGATTTATTAATAGGCAGTGGCATGGGTCTTAAATATTCTTGGAAAACACAATAGAACATTATCATATACTGACATAAAAACTAACACCCATTGACTATAAGCCACAAAACCTAAAGATTAATTGGAAAATGGGTGGTGCTTTACATTTTTATTTGGACTTATTTTGTAATTGATATTTAGTTATTTTTGTTCATAGGACAAAGTCTAAATCAACCCCCTTACTTGATGCCCTTCACAAACAAGATGCAAAAGGTCTGATTGACTTTTTATATTCTAACATCAAGTTGTTGATCTGCTAGGCATGTCTTATTGGTCACTCTTTGTGCCCTGTTCTTGCTTTTTCAGCAGGGGGCAGTAAAAAGAAGGGCCAGGTGTCACAAGCAGAACAGGAACGTCTGCAGATCTTGGAAGAGATGAGAAAGAGGACCCAGTTGCTGACAGACAGCAGCTGGATACGCCAACGCAGTACCAATGTTAACAAAGAAACTCAAAACCTGGAAACATCAATCAGAAGGTGATTCTGATCAAACTTCTTTCATGTGGGGATCAGATAAGCAAATATTTGACATTTTACTATTCTAAAAAAATAGTATATCAAAAAATTAATTGAAGCATTTTTTTTTATTCTTTTCTACATACATAGCTCGAACGATACTGTACAATATAAATGACATTATATACCTACAATATAAACAAAGCTCATTGGTTCTTGTTTCATAATCAGATATTATTGTCCAGAAAAGTGAAATTCTCCTGTATTGTATTTGATTTTTAATTTTAGGTGAACTTTCTTATATCTGTATATTTTCTCCACCATCACAGATATGAGTCTCTGGACAACCTCCCCACAAACTCATCCCAGAAGACCAAAGTTTCAAGCAGACCTCACTCTGCATTGGGCAACACTGGCACTTTCAGGAGTGGACGTAGCAGCCTGGGTCCTAGTTCAGCCATCTTCTCCACTGGTCTTAAACAGAGTTCCTGGTTTGCCTCCGACTCTCCTTCTCCAACTTCAACCGAGCCCCACCCAAAATCACAGCAACATGGCAGGTATGGATTTGTCATAGCCTAGGATTAGTGCTGGTCAGAACCCACCTTAACTGGTTCCTTGTGGAATTAACCTTCTATATTTATGTTAATGCTTTAAACACTTTCAAGTTTATATATGTGCTGCTCTTCTCTCTTAAGAAGAATATGTCTTTCTTTAATCCCAGGTATTAAAAAGACTACATTTAGAATAAACAACTGTAAAGTATTTGGTTTAATGCCAATTTATGTATTTTACATGAGCGATTTGGCATTCTTAAGGTGGTTGCATGATATGCACAATATTCACTGTGCATACTGCATAAAAAAGCAATGCACGAGTATTTCATTTGGAACACACCTTATGGTGAAGATCTGTGCTGTTGTGTCCGGAGATCACCGTCAGGGCAGAGCTATGCCAACTTCTGTCTCAGTTTAAGCTTTGATTCTGGCACGTGATGCCTGTAGGCTGGCCAGTGGCAGGCGGATGTGCACGAGGTGCGAACAGCCTGTGGGAAAGGGAGCTGCCATGGCCATCGACTCCCTGGGGATCTGCTTTCACATTGGTTGCTTTAAGGTGAGACCGGAGGTCGCCTGAAATGAGGGCCTGCGACCCTTCATAGATCTGCTGCACCTGGCTTGGGTTTCTAATCACCATTATTTGGGACAACAGGAGGGCATTAACAACCTTACATGCAATTCTTTGTGTTTGTGTAGGCATTTAGAATACAAGCAGAGCTTACCCGAAGACTAGCTTTGAAATTTGTTTAGATTTTAACAGGCCAATGAAGGTCTTCATGATAACTTGTGGTTTAGAATGTCACCAGGTATATATTAAGGGCTGGAGATCACTGGGAAACAGTGGCCCTCTGAGATTACTCGTCAACACAGCAGATCCAAAACAAGTAGTATAACAACCATTCATTTCATGAGTTCATTTAAGTAGTGTTTTTTTTCTGTGTTGATATACACCCACATCCAAACATAAGCTATTGGCGATTATTTTATAACATAGCAAAGATTAAACTAATTTAGGTTTAGGACTTAATTGTTGCTTTTTCGTAATAATCATGTTTAGTATGATTTACATTTGACCAGTTTCCACTTTGTAAAATGTTTTTTTTACCTTGGAATCAGGTTGCATTTTGTTACTTCCTTTTTACGGAAATAAAATAAAAACAAATTTCATGTTATTTTTATAGTTATATGTATTTTGTTTATATAAATACATTTATTTGGTACTACTTCTACTGATAATAATCATTAAATTAATAAATATTAGTTTCATTGTTATTTAACTTGACTAAAGGATGTACAAACTGTATAATATAGCTAACTACGTTTAAAAGTATCTAAGTATAAAAGGCCTTTTTTTATTTGACATCCCCAATGTTTTTTTTTTTTATTTAGTGTTCTTATTCTTGAAATCCAAAATTGAAATAGGCGCCCCCCCCAAAACCTCACTAACTGTCCAATATGTTCAGCTATAAATTGGAACGCAGGGCAAGTTCTTCCTGTATTCTGATTGCCTTGTTGCTTATACACTTTAATGCAAACAGCATTTCTTGCAATCCCCAACACAGCCAATGAAAGGCTCACCTGGCTTGTCCATCTTTCAGAGTGAGTTATCTCATCACAAAGGCTTTACTCATCACTTTTTTCTTCGATCCATGGTCTTGTCTTACTTAGTTGCCGGTTTGTTCTTTGTAACTGTAGCTGTTTGTTTGGCATAGGACATCAATGTCACTGTTTTATCGGCCTTCATTCACAAACTCACATTCATGCTATGGTGGAGGATCTGCTTTCACAAAATCAAATATTTTTTTATGATTATAACATTGGTTTCTTATTCGTCTTGCAGTGTGTCAGCTGTAGGACTAATCTTGGGACGGGTGCAGAGTCCGGAGCTCAGGTCAGAGTCAGAAACAGACAGCTCTACTGCCACAGCTGCTACAGCAGACTTCGAGGTAAGCAAGAAACATCAAGCTGTAAAAAATAATGATCCGGATGAAATTGCATTGGTAACGTTACAGGTTCCTGATAAAAACAAGTCTAAAGCTTTGGTGTAAAGGGTATACTTTATTACTTGTGCAACTGGGCAGCCCCCTGTTTTTTTAAATTTGAATTACATTCTTACAATTGCATTCAAAAACAATCTTTTTAATTGATTTTCATTTATATATTTTTTCTTGATATCTACTAACTATAATTCCATTTATTTTTTCTCAGTCCGACCCACAGTCTCCAAGTGACCCGAATGCATTGCAGCAGATCGAAGAGGAATGTTCCGCAGAAAATGCCTCAGGAATCAGAACTGTTACCACAACTTAACCCCTGCAACCGCCTTCTTCCAGCTTGTCTTTCTTTTAAACTTTGACATTTTGTGATTCACATTTCTGTAATTGTTCTCACAACGTGGCTGATGCATTGTGAAAAGTTAGAACATGTTAAAATGCTTTTGACAACACAACATTGCAACATCCTTAAGGTACGGTCTATCATCGAAGGTTAGATGTAATGATAAGTAATACAGAACAGCTTGCATTCCATGTAGCACTATTGACAAGTAATCGCACGTCTGAATTTGTCTGCAAATTCCTAAGAACTGTTTTGTATGTTCTTCTTGATGTCATTCTTTGCTAAGACTTATATTTCAGTTTGGTATAAATTATATTCTTTTGTTTCTTTGATATAAGTTTTTCTCTCAGATTTATCATATTTAATAAATGTTCAAGCACACTTCATTTTGTAGTCAACTGCTTCTATAACATTAGTAGTGCGAGTAATTGTTTTGTATTTAAAAATGAAAAAGAAAGACACTCCTAAAAAAAGGTGCTTTAAAGGTACTTCAGAGTAACGCTATGGAAGAAACATTACTGGTTCAACTGAACCACTCAGTTAAAGCTTCTTTAACAAATGATCTCTTGCCTTTTTATAACCTGAAGAACGGTTTTCGTTTTTTGTGAATAAGATCAATTCCGTTGTTTTTTAATTTAAAATATTCTCCCATATCAAGATAAAAGCTTTTTTCCAGTAGGTGGTGCTCTGGTCGTAATCTGAATACAGCTTTTCTTTGCATAAACTGAAATCACATGTTCAACACATGGAGATTCAAAAACCAAATATACTGGGAATGGTCTTGACTGCTATGCTTCTCATTTCTCTTTGAAATTTCCATTGGATGAGTATCTGCGCATGGAACGTACTCTTGCACCAATTTGTTTATCCATTTTCAAATAAAACTTAAATAGTGAAATGCAATCAATTATGAGTTTACCGATGCACTAAAACTTAATTATTTTAAAAACTTTTTTACCGCAGCCTGTACATTTATCTCTTCATACTCCGAAATGGATACATATTACATGCCTAATTGGGTAATTTTAAAGTGGTTATGTAACATCACCAGACATTTCAGCTTCCTGTCATTATCTTGGTCCCCAGCCTGAATGGCCTCATCTTCATTTGGACCGCTGCAGCCTCATTTTCAATGGCTCTGTGGGACAAACGTTCCTGAATTATTATTTTAATTACCCTGTAGATTTCATGCACACGAGTGTTGGCATAATAATAGCCAGCCTTTTCTCTTTATTTTAAGCGTTTCCTGCACTTCTTTCATAACTGAGTCACCAAGCTCCTACATTTGCCTAGAAAGCAGTTTGCTTTAAACTAATTTAAAAAACTGAAGCAACAGTAATAAGATGCTCTTTGACATTGCTCTTCCGTTTATCTCAGTCCATGTAGAAACCTTTTCCCTCAGCACCGCGATCTTCCCAGAATTATCATGGAAGCCGTGACCTTTGCGTGCTAGCTGCAAGGGTTCACATCACCCATAAAGCTCGGCATTCTGTATATGCGTGCAACCGAGTTGTTGATGTGTTCTCTGCCTATATTACAGTAAATAGTTTGGCAGTGAATCTGAATTCGAGCTATCTGAGATCTGGATCTGTTGACTTTGATCATCAGTACCCCTATGAGAAGCAAAGGGACAGTTGGGAGCATTTAAGAAAAAAATTAACAGGAATAACACTGGATTTGAATTTTGAAGGTGGGAATATAAAACCTGGTTCAGATGATACTAAACAGTGATGTTTAATAAGTTCAATAGACATTTAGGCCGTGTGTAACACTGTTTGCTTTTATTTGTCTAGTGTCCTTGATTTAAGTTGCCATCCATGTGAAAAGTTTGCAGGTTTGTACTTTCATGCATGTTGACGTTTGCTTGAGTTTCTGTTGCTCTTAGGATCTGTTTTTTTACAGTTCCCTTCAGCTAGTGCATGGCTCATGCCCTATTTTAAGGGCACAGATGTACTTCTCTGCATGGCAGTAAAATGTGTTTACTTTTAACTTATTTGGCTTATTCTTTATCGTAATGGCAGAACTAGGACTGTCTCTCTAAGGCCCTAAAGCAGTGTACGTGTTCTCATCCAAAACTAGGATGTTTTGTTTTCCCTTGCAAAGCATGTCTACAAACATAAAGCTTGGGTAAGCCTGGGAACAGAATTTGGAAAATGTAGGCTGGTTTGGAAAAAATGCTGTCAGCTCCCAGTCAATGCATATTGTGGTCATCCACATATCCTATAGATAACATAATTTAAACTATCTATTACAGGAAAGTCTAAGTCCATATGTAATTGTAGATCACCGTTTCTCAGAGTAGTGGGAATGGTTATGGTGAGTGAATGAAAAGCTAAACCTCATTGGTCATGGGACATGCTTCCTGTTTCTGTTCTTTAGTATTTTGGGGTTCTGCGTAAACACTAAGGAAACTACAGGGTTTGCATGGAAATAATGAAAATGGTATCATTCATCTCCAAAACATTTTTTCCCATGAGAAATTAAGAGATGCTTGGAATACAACCTGCGTAGACTAAACAAGAGTTAAGCATAGACATAGTTAATGTTTTCGGTCATTAATACTTTGCTATGTTAGTGACATCGAATAAAAGCAGTTCTGTCAAATTACACACATTACAATAAACTATGGATTACACACATCGTCTAGTGTATTCATTTTTATGGTCCAAAATGATATACTTAACTGTTTTATACTAACCTGAAGTAAAAGCGGTTTCGCAGATCAAGAACGAATGAAATACACATATATGTTAATAAAAATCACTTTGCACATTGTAAATGCGTTTATTTTGACCTGAATCCCTTCAGCTATGTTATGAGACTGTTACCGTTGAATGTGTGTGAATTGCACAAAGTTGCACACTTTATATTTTTGTTTAATGAATCTTTTATCTGAGGACCTAAAGTAATCTTTTAATGTGACCACGTAATCTCAAGATTACTCCTTTGTGTCTGCGAATGTATCTTTTGCACTTGGAAGTTCTTGCAGATATTTGTTCTGGTGAAATTTATAACCTTCTGTACAAAATTATCGTTTTATTAGGGTGGTCTAGGCTGATCTTGGTTCTGGTGGTGTAATGGAGTATTTTATTAAAACCTATCCTTCATAAATAAAAAATTAAACGAGTTTTCCATACATTAAAAATTTCAGTGATGTTTTATTAATATACAATATCCAAATTTTCTGAAATTTATTAATTGAATTTTTGCAATGGGTCAACGGGTAGAACATAATGATTCCGAAAAAACACTGTTTTTAAAAGGATATGGATCCATCTGAAAAGCTTTCATTATAGCATTATAGAGCTGACCAGGATTGGTGTTCTTATTGGCATTCCAAGCCCTGATTGGCTTACAATTAGAACAAAAGTCTATAATTAGATTTTGTGGATGATACTGCTTTGTTTACTTGGAGAAAGTCACAAACGTAAATGTACACATTTAAAATGACAAACATGGCATAATGTAAGTAAGTCCCATAATAAGAATATGTGAATAATGCAATTGTCATATTGAACCTTTAAATGCGTGGGCACGATTTGTGGGTATATTTACACACTCACGGCTGGTTTAAAAACAACCTTATTGAAAACCCAGCACTACTAGATTTTGGACAATACACAGTCTGCGTAAAAGTAAATATAAAATTATAAATATTAACTTAAAACCATGAAAAACTGATCTTTAAATTTCACTTACAAGTGGCTTTGCATCTTTGTTCTTTCCTGCAATGAAAGTCTTTGGGGTGGTAAGCGAAAAAGGCCTCTATTAACAGCCGCAAATTTAACCCAATACCTAGTAAACTGAAACTACCGAAAAGTGTTTAACTAAGGAAAAACAACCCAAAAAACAACCCATCAGACTTCATCCAGTGTTAAGGGTTAAAAAAGAACCCAGCCATTATTAGAGTGACGCTTATTTTAGCTTTTATGCGTTTCAGATAGAATTGTATGTCTTGAACAGGTGTTTCATACATGTTGTAATATATTTATCTTCTGAGATTGTTTTAAAAGGTAATTATAAGATGTAATGTAGCAGGAGGTCATATTAAGTGTGAAGTAAATTAGCTGCGCACACCTGCTTTACACCCACAACAAAAATCTTACTCTCATTATTAACCTCATGCTGTTTGAAACCCACATTTCCTTAAATGGATGCGCCAATAAAAGCTCAAGAAGATGTCAAGATTTTATTGAATAAGGAAATTAATTTGGTTGTGTTCCTCATGTATAAATCTGTCTCTTATCTCCAAAAGAGAATAGCCACATGGAGAAGTTTTTATGTTATGGTAGTGGTGTTGCTTTGGGGATGGACATTTATTGAAAGTGTCATCGTTTACTTGAAAGTGTCTGATATTCTGTTAAAACTACCCTTTTGTGTTTTACAAAAGATATATAGTCTATTAAATTTATATACAGTTGAATATGAACGGGGTGTTTTAATCCTTTTATCACGTTTAAGAATGCTTACATAAGGATATTCTCAGTTGTGGGAGATAAACTTGACAGGTTAAATTTATTTTAACATCTATTGCATTTTTCAATTGAGTTCTGCTATAAATGGTCTGAGCATATAGCGTTGCTCTGCAGAACGTTTAAATGAGATCTTCTAAATTGAGTCGGTTCATCAGCTCAAGAATGCTTTTGGGACGAGCCCTCATTTTAAAGTTAAATGCATTGGGCAGGTGAAGAGAAGAGAAAGAAAATGAAGATGCTAGAAAGAGGAAGAAGAACATGCAATCTAGGACAATCAATGGAAAAATGAAGAGTGCAAAGAAAGGCTGTATAAATGTGTGAGCTTGACTGGGGTTGGAATTTGTCATTTAATTTGCATTTGTAGCCTTTTGTGTTGGCTTCTACTGGATGCATTTAGACTGTGCTGCATTTGCATTTTACTCAAAAGCAGACATTTGTTAAGGTACTTTATGGCTTAATAATAAAGATGGAGAGAGTAACTTACTCAGTACAATGTTCCATGAGGTATAGCACCTGCACTTTATGAATGTAACTGTAGCCGTGCCATTCTGACTCAATATTTTCTTCATTATAAAGTGAAATGGCAGCATAAAAATAGAAAGCAGTCCAGCTGTCATTTCTTAGCATTGACAGGTGTGCAGTGAATATGGACTTTTTCAGTCAGTGTTTGTCATATTCCGAGACATATAGCCACTGGAATTTTAATGGAAAATATAGCTGTGGAAAAAACTTAGACCACATTTAAATTGAATTTTTTATTTTCAGAGTCTCTTAAATCAGAGCTTTGTGTAAATGTGTACTAGGAACAGCATTTCTACCAGATTGTAAATGATAATGGTAATTGCATGTATTTGCATAAAATTGAAATGAGGCAAACAAGATTGTAACAACACAATATACATATTTTGTGTGTGCTTTAAAACTAAAATATTTATGTCCTGGAATTAGCATGAATTTTTTCTCACAAATTTCCTGTGCCGTTGCATTCTCTCTGTTTGCTTTCATTCTGAGGTTTATTTCTGTTGAAAACCAACAGACAGTAACTAGATTTGACACAATGCATGTAAAAATGTATAAATGAACAATAATAAAAAAATCCCTCATGGTATTAGTTATTTTACAACGTAAAAAGATGCAAAATAAATGACCAAAATCTGTTGACCAAGGATTTATTATTAAAAAGTAATAAGAAATAAAGTCGTTTTCAACTGTATGTGTTTTTCATACGTGGTTGTTGGGGTTTGGTACAATAAATAAAACACAAGAATTCTGAATTGTGATGTGACATTTAAATTTAAGGGCATATGCTAAGTGAGGTCTTGCATAATCATACAAAAGATGAAAAAGAATGCATGTGCACAAAACATAAATTAAAGAGGAATGTAGTGACTGTATGTCAACCTGTCTTAGTGTTTGCCTGCATGGAAATAGCTTGCTTGAGCTGGTCAAGTACGCTACCATTTTGTAAATGTCACAAGTCAGCATTACGGATCAGTGTGTGCTGTTGACCCTTCGATTGTTTTTCGCTCTGGGTCACTCATATTTAGAATTGGAGGGCAACTACACGCAAGCACATCTGGTTTTCTCAATTACCCAACAATCTTTGTGCCTGATTGGAGTGCATGAGCCCACATAGAGCTCATCTCACACATTTATACAGCATGCAGTGTCCGCAGTGCAGCAGTTACACATTCAAACTCTCTTGCGGGTATCTCTAATTGCTCATTTATTTTCTCTCGTTGCTCTAAAAATGTCTGCGCTATCTCTTGATTGTAGAGGTGACTTTTCATGGAGCTGCACTGAGAATTCCATTAATACGCTATGTTCTCTGCTTATCCCTTTCGAGAAAATAAGAGAATGCCAAGGGCTGAGGAATAAAGATAACATTTGTTCTGTGGGTGTCATTAGATGGATAATTACTTGGGCTCAAGTTAAGTCATTGCAGTTGGCTTGGTTACATGTATTATTGAGATGGAAAGTAAAAGGAAGCTCAAAACAAGCTAAATATCACATGCCCAGAGGTGATCCAGTCCATGAGAAAGCACTCAATCTGGTCGATTATCAATGCTTACATCATACTTACCTTACACTTAGCCTTTGGTTAGTTGACAAAAGTAATTATTTTGGGTCCCCTGCCTTGGGTTACTCTTTGTAAGTGTATAGTTCAGTTGAGTGTAATGATGTTTCCAGTTGTTCATATTGCCATCAACTTTGCGTCACAGTTTACTAATAAACATAAGTAGTAGTGTATAAATTTATTGCATCTTTAGTATGTTGTTTGAAGAATGACAAATGTCTACAGCCTGTCAATAGTCGGGTCTTCTGATGAATATCAAAATACAAAATACTTCTGATATGACGATACAAGGCCTGCTTCAGATGTAATGTATAGTCCGTGTACAGTAATGTTCACTCTCAAGACAAAAGTTTTTGTTTAAAGACACCCAAAACTGGGGATAATCATTTCATTAATAATATTGTTGAAGCCCTCAACTATGCAAAAAA
Organism: Triplophysa yarkandensis; assembly: GCA_033220385.1. Lineage (NCBI taxonomy): Eukaryota > Metazoa > Chordata > Actinopteri > Cypriniformes > Nemacheilidae > Triplophysa > Triplophysa yarkandensis. The sequence continues at coordinate 13,369,389 of CM065655.1, forward strand.
TTCATTAAACTTGAATTATTTACCCGGTTTCAGTTCCTGACTCACCTCCCAGTGGTTGATCTGGTTGATCATCTGGTCTAGTTTACTGTTATAGGTCAACATGTGTACAACCACTGCATCGACCCAAGTGTAAGACAGACAATGTGCGATCCACATTATATCCGTAACGTGTCTTCATCCTCTCTTAACAAAACTAGCTGGATACCCACAATCCTTGCATGTAGTCCAAAGACTTTCGATTTCTGTTAAAGAGGCTCATTCCCGTTATTTTGAACTCTGGGATTTTGAACTTCACAGATTGTTGATATAAACACACTCAAAGGACATTTAAAATGAAAAGAAGGAATGGGAGGGTCTCCATAAGTGCATTAAACATCTACAAGTCTTCCTATTATGGATATGTTGAAGCTCACTTCTTAACCTTTGGGTCCATTCTGTCTCTCATCTTTCATCGACCACTCCAACTTCTTTGCAATTCACTAGACATAAAACAACTGGATCTCAGCTTAATTCCTAATTTTGTAACAGAGATGAGTGATGGAGCCAAATTGTATAAGGCTATATCCAATTGCACTGTGTAGTTTAATTAAATCCATGAACACGTAATGAACAAGGGTGGTAGAAAACAGACAACACACATCACACAAACAACAGCAAACAGGTTCTTACAGCAAAACAACAATTGAAAGTCAACACAAAAACCATCAGGGTTTAAATAGACAGACTAATGTTGAGATTCCTCATTCTATTGGCCCATTACACAACAGATAAATGGAAACACCAAACATAGCTTATGACACAGTATGGGTGCTATTTTGGATTGACAACTTAAGGCATCTCAGCCTTTGGAGGACCACAAGAAAGGACCATACTTAAATGGTTAAAATGTCATTCCGACAAAGAACTGTATTTACCAGCATGTATGTAAATGTTTACTATAAGTTGTCACGTGTGTACTCAGACCTTCATAATGCAACATGATGCCTTTTATTACTGGATGTTATTTTGCAATATGTTATGTAAGCCATTCTTATTTTTTACAAAGTCATTTTACCAGTCCCACCCTCAGTGTATAAAACATTTAGATTAGCATGGGCTTTTGTAAGTGTGAAGTTAATGAATGGTTTACAGATAGAACTTATTGATTTTTCAACCAAACAATATGAACAAATTTCAGAAAATGTTGATTACTGTATGAATACATTTAGTGGATTTCTTTTACATATATGATAGAATTGTGTTTCTCTGTTGTCTTTGCTAAATGAGATGCAAAAACTTTTATGCTCAATATCTAAAAACTACTTAGAATGAAGATAGAACCTAAGAATTTCAAGGCGCAATATGGCACACATAAATAAAAATGTACATCCAATCCTAAAGTTATAAATTTAGAATTTTAATCTATGGTGTAAATTAAATTCTTATTAAATAAAAATATTAAATAAGTGGATGTGTTATTCCAATTTAGGTAACAAACTTGTTGACAATGTTCTACTAACCCAAAAATGATATGAAAAAAAAAATAGAAAGCCATTGTTTTAAATGAATACAAACACAAATCCATTTTTTTTCTCTCCTTGCAGGTTTTGACTTGCTTTGTGTAACTTGGTAACTCGTTGTAGCACTTATCACCTACTGTTATCTCTGCTATTTTCTGCTTCATTGTCTTCTCATTTATCTAAGCCGCTTTTGATAAAAGCGTCTGCTAAATGCCTAAATTTATATGTAAATGTACATCTAAATCTCTCTAAATCAAACATCTTATATACTTTTTTTTTCTAAATTTCTGCTATATCGCTTTTGGAAAAATTGTAAATCAATCTGTCAACTACAAACATAAGCTACTATATAATTATTTGTTTACAATATACGTGAACCACTTGTATCTTGTTGGATCAAGTCTTGTAGAATTACTTTAAATATAATTTTTCTGCAAAGCGGTTTAGTGAATAGCAAGCTGTATGTAAAGTTACAGTATTTCACCATGATATTATTATCGTCATAATGACACTTCATCTTGTTTTGACACCTTGCATTGTTTATTGTTGTGAATGTTGCATATAATGTTGTATATTAAGTGTCCATTATACAATATGACCCTTCCCATTACATTTAACTTAGTAGTATCTCTGTGAATATTTGACAGAAATATTTCTTTGAAATAGTTTGAAGAATACCCCGGCCTCTTCTTTGAAAAGGAAGTTTACATTTCTCCCATAAGAATGTTCGGGATGGAAGCAGAAGAGTGCTGTGAACATGATTCCCTCAGATGGCCTGATCTTGGTATAACATTTCAGTGGTTAAGTGTGTGGTCTGGTGGACTCTGCTGACTTGGGGTCAGTGACCAGCCAAGCACAATCCTAGGCGGTTGTCATAGAAACTCCTGCACAAGGAGGCAGACAGCTGGGGGGAGACTGGAAAGGTATGTAGATGATTCACCTCTCTGTTTGTGTGGGAGTAGTCTTCTGAGATTTTTGTTGACTTCAATTGAACATTCAGACGAAGATCGAGTGTTCGGTCTAAAAAGGTTGTTCAAAGCCAAGCAGCTGGAATGACAAAGCAGTAGTTATATATCAGACATTCAGTAATTACATTTCCCTACCGTGAATTATCTGTCTTTCTCTTTACTCACGTCACAAGATGGTTCGTATGAGGTTACCAAGGTATAATGATCGCTTGTGTTCATTAACAGAATTATAAATATTTGCTTATGTCAATGTATTTCAATAAAACGTACAGAAGGAAATATTCGGACTCTATTTCATTAGCGTGTCAATGCGGATGAAATCTAATGTAATTGTCTCTTGTGTCTGCCTATTGTACAGTAATGTCTGTGTCTTTTATCCAGGAACAGAGAGTGGCCTTGTATGAAGGTCTTCTCAACTGCCTTTTGTTGTTATCTGCTGCAAATGGACCCATTTTTGAAACTTGCTGCTCTCTCTCTCTCTTTTTTTTTTTTTTTTTTAAGCAAGTTTTCTTTTTTTCCACTACTTGGTTTTATATGTGGACTTGGCAGTTGAATCCAGGACCAGCCAACGCTTACAGGAAAAATCCCATATTTATATACAAAGTGTGTATGTTTTAGGCTCTAGACTAGATGGATGGCATGGAAAGGGTTTTTTTCAACATCAAGTACCGATCTTGTTTTTTCTTTTTCCCTTTTATTGCTATCGGCCTCAAATAGACCCATTATAATCATTGCTGCTCTCATTGAGTTCTCATTGAGCAAATTTGTTTTTTTTTACAATTAAATCCAAAACCAGCCAACGCTTAGAGGAAAATTCCTTACTTATTTATTAAGTATGTGACTTTGAGGCCATAGACTACATGGATGGCTTGGAAAGAAGTTTTTTTTCCCTGTTTCATTTTATTTTTACTTTGTGTATGCGTGTGTGGGAAAGAGAATCTCTAGTGTCATTATAAGTCATACAGCATATCTTAAAATGTTTCTTAATAAATTATCATATTATGTAATGGAACAATAATTGCATAAACATTTAAGACATCCATAGGCCAGCATTTCCAAATGACGTCTGATGTTGGTCTCTTTACAGTTATAGTCCCTGTAGTACAAATCAAACTCAAAAAATTAAATGTAAAAATGATATGATATCATTTTAGCTATAAACTCTTCAAATATACTGCTGTATCTTGAGCCACTGACAGATGGAAGGACACAGATGTTATTCATGAAGGCTAGAGGGTTGAACCCAGAATCTTCCATCTAAGACCCAAACCTGTCAGATCTCATAACTCTATGCTTATTTAGATAAAGTCTGAAGTATAGATAAAGAAAACAAACATTCATTTAAAAATTTTTATACCAAAGCTAAAATTCAAATTGGTAGTTTGTAAATATTGTCTTGTTTTGGCCTATAAGAGGAATAGTTTCCCCAAAAAAGAAAATTCTGTCATTCTGATTATGATATTTTGAAGAATGTCGGTGACCAAGCAACAGCGGTACCATTTTACTTCAGTGCATAGAAACAAAACCAAGACAAGTATGAGTTGCTTGGATCCTGACATTCTTTAAAATATCTTCTTTGCCGAAGACAAAAGCCATCCAGGTTTGAAATGACAAGATGGTGAGTTAAAATAACAGAACTATTTGACACAACCTATCCATGTCAAAAAAAGCCACATTCATTAAACTGAAAGCATTCATTACAATTCCACAAGTATCTACTGAGATTTTATTCTTTATGAGCAGACAGTGATCATATCAACTTTAAAAGCGCGCTTTCTCAATAATCTGCCCCAAAATATGATTTGCCTACAAACAGCCTTTCTCATAGATAAGTAAGCATAAGCAGAACTAATATAAGCGTTACGACAGACTAATTAATGTGATATGAATAGGTTCTGTGATCATGTTGGCAGCCATAATTGTCATCCTAAAATCTTTTGCGTCACAAATCACCATGACGACTGCCGACTGCATTGCCTCTGTGAGAAGATCCATCTCTCATCCAATCAGGACTGTTGAACTAACCCCTAACTGAGAAATAAGTAAGCGCCTTATCAGTGCCGGATACAAGCACATACAGCTCCAAGCACATATGAGCATCTGCTGAATGTCTCGTGTACTGTAGTTCCCCCCAGCTAACACTGTCCAGACACAGGCACATTTGACATGCTTCACATGAAGACTAACCTGTTTAATATGCGCCCATGCAGCATCCCTGTTGTGTTGTAATCTGGCTTTTTTGAATGTTTTTGACCTTCCAAAATGTTAATTGTGCTATTGAAAAAATACAATTCCTAGGGTAACAAATGGTTTGGTTTGCCTATGTTTTATCCCTCCAGGGATTTAATGCAGGAGAATTCAAAGAAGTCTAGGGTACTACAATGGCACGTTCCATAAAAACTAGCCTGCATCCTAAGATTCATGCACTGTATACTTTGAGAGTGTACTGTATGCCTATATTCTGATCTTTAAAAAGCGACAAAGCTTGACAAAGGTTCTTTGTCACCTCCCTCGACGAATGTGTGAACTTGTTTCGAACAAATGAGATAAGTGGATATAAAAGTGCTTGTAAGTCTATACATGTCTATATTTTTCTTTCATTTCAACACTCTTGAGCGCCGGGACAGTATATTTCCTGGCCTTTTTGCAGTCGGCAGGAGCTCCTTTTTCTCCAAAAGAGCCCCGTGTCAGTACCAGCGGGGTGCAGGATGCTGGAGGTGTGCGCCAGAACTCCAGCTTTTGTTCCCCGCCGCTGATTGATGCCCGCGGCCTTTAGCGCACCCAGAAAGAGCAGCGTGAGTCTAACCGGACCTCCACGGAGCGGAAGCTTGACTTGGCAGAAGACACAGTAAGAGGGAAATCAGTGGCGACATTTACAGAGGACACCAGCACACCCAACTAATATTTCCCTTTTAGGACTGAATTAGGATCTGATCCCTGTCGTATTCCAGTAATAACTAGTTATATTATCAAGTCTGTGATGAGTGGAATTTCTGTTCAATGTAGCTATTTTCTCATCCAAGGTCCACATGTTTACATACTGGTCATCTGGTCTCATGTTAGTTTTAAGGACCACCTTTTGTCCTTGCCTTAAGGGAATCTGCAAAGGAACAGATCAAATCTACTTTTTATTAAACCCTCAAGGTTATGGAGGATAACAGTGGCTTCATCTGATTTTATCTGATGTGCTCATGCTCAGGTTGTGTGATATTATATTAAAATATGATATTGCTTCTGATCATGGCTGCGAGGAGTATTCATGGAGCCCACCTCATCTAAACAGTGTAAAATGAAAAAAATTAATGTTGGATTCACACATAGTCTCTATGTGTTGTTTATCCTATGATAAGCTTTTAAGCAAATGTTAAGTTTCCAGCGGACTTATAAATAACAATTATGATTTAAAATCAAACATACTCTTTGAAAAGATGGCTGACCAGTTTTAAACCACGGCAAACGGTAAGGGTAAAGGACAAGCCAGAAAATGTTCGCTTTCATACTGGGGGATTTAGGGGGCTTCCATTCATTGCACACTTGGTCCTGTGTATACCCCAACAGAGGGACTAGCACAAGACTAGTTTCTAAGCCTCTTTGTGATCACCCAGCTATAGATAGCTTGCCAACCAAATGTTCTTCAGCTTGCACACTTCAGGCCAATGGGCCTGCCAAGCTGAAAGCTTGATGTGAAATGCACATTCGTTCATTCTTTGAGTATAATAGTGTTTTGTAAATAAGTTTCACAGTATTTACAAAACGCAATTGAAAACTAAACTAAAACTATATGGATTAAATGGTTATTAAAGGAATTGTAAAAGTAGAGCTCCTGCTGTTGGACAGTTATTTATTGAGTTATTTATTGGCTATTCACCCATAAATTCATCTGAATTTATGGGTGAATAGCCAATAAATAACTCGTGATCTACTGTTGAATATGTGAAAGAAAATTTCTGAAGCCTTTGGCCATGTTATTGAGCACAGAAATACTATGTCGTACGTTAAAATCTAAATCTCCTTTAAACAAACTCCTCAATGTATAGGATTGTACAGGTGCTACTGCTCATTACTCCTGTAGTTATTTGTGACCACCCTGGAAGTGGTTGTCATAGAGATGATGTGAGGTCCTTGCCATCCTTCTCATTTCAACCTGTGAGTCATTCTGGAGTTCACCTTTTACTTTCATTAAAGCTAGCTCTAAAGATATCTAATGCCTAATAATTGACAACCCAGGCATGGCTATTTTAGCCGCTGACCTGGGTTGATTAGCAAACAAACTGTGCCGAGGTACAGACCTCCTAAGCTCGCAGCGGGACATTCGATTGTATTGATCAATGCTTGTTGCTATGGAGTTGGTGTACATAGAGTGGAAGGAACCCTGCGGTTTATGACAAAGGCAAGTATGCAGTCATTTAATGCTGGAAAGGTCTTCTGGACCGTTCATAACGATGCACTTAACTTTCTCTGAATAAACAATGCGTTCAAATATTTTATGTGCGAGAGCTTGTGCAAATTTTTTCTGTACGACATTTATGGTTCAGGGGCAGTATTACAAAAGAATCCCATCTGTTTAGTAGCGGTGTCAGTTTCACTCAGGCCCAAGGTTTCAGAATCTGTGCAAGATCATTTCGAAGTGTTTGCTATCTGTGTGCTGAAAACCATGCAATGAATTTTTCCAACATTCTGCATAACCTATTGTGGTTGGCAGAATGAATAAACGTATATGTCAAAATGGACCGAAGAGAACAAATAACGCATTGACCTGGACCATCTGCTGTCTTCTCCAAAGCGTATGTCTCCGGTCTGGCAGAGAGAGACAGAGTATTTCACTGAAATATTACAAGCCGTTAGAGAGACGCTGACATATTTGAGAAACCCTGGAAATGAGTTTGGAAGCATCCGATGACTATCATTTGTCTTTTCTTTGTCTTTGGAGGTGATTCTGCTTGGGTTTAGCGCAGAATGTGTGCAGTGTGATGTAAATTGTGCGTAACTAAGGGGGGCAATGTATGCTTTTTAACTATGGTTTTCAACACAGAAACCAGAACACATATATATGTAATAGCACGAAATGCACTAGTAAAATTGAAAGTTAGTGACACCTTCACTGCATTTCAATAAAGAAAAAGATAATGATTGTTTTAAAACTGTAGTCACAATAGAGGGAACGACTTTTGTGTGTTTTAAGGAACAGATAAAGTATCATGATAGAGTGTCATAGTGTAGGCGGAATGCATCAACAAGGAACCAGAAGTTAAGGTTGTGAAAACAGTCAGTCGTGCTGTTGCAAGCCACAGCCTTTGAATTGTTTAGTCATTTACAATTATGCATTAACTCATGTGTCAGCATCAATGACAGTTAATATTTTGAAAGGCAAAGTTGTTACTTTAAAGCAAATCCTATATGTGTTTTAAGGGTATAGTTCACCCCCTCATTTTAAACCTGTATTTTTTTAAGTGGTAACCAAACATCACTCCTATTATGGACACAAATCAATACAAATAGATAGTCTGTTATCAACATTGTTAACATCTTTTGAAATGAGGCCATGGTGTGTCAATGATGACAGTATTTTTATTTTTGGCTGAAGCAACACTTTGCAATACACAAAAGATGTAATTAACTTTATCTCTAATATTTTTCAGTAAAGTTTAGTGATAATTTATTGGGTTTTACTATTATAGTCGTTACTGTATTAAAAAGATGATTGACATTAATGAAACGTGTATTTCCTATTTGCACTGCTGCATGTACAATTGCAAAAAAGTAAACGCCGTTCTGTGTTCCGTCTTTTTGCTGGTCATCTGCTTTCTCTCTTCCTCTTGGTACAACTTCCTCCGCAGAGAGAATTTGTACCTGTCCTGGTGTTAATGACACTCTCCACGTGGTCCATTATTTTCAGTCATCCAACTGACACTTAAAAGACAGCTCTATTATGTAAACCTCGGATATTTGCATTTATATCATGCTGTCCGTTTCAAATTGTGAAGCGAAAGCATATTTTACAGTAATAGCCTTGTATAGTTTGTGTATGTGTGTGTGTATGTGTGTAACAGGCCTAGTTCCTGTTCTCTGTCACCCAATACTCCATCTGTTTCCTCAGGCGAGACAATGTTTCTTTTACATTCACATCTCCTTTCTAAGCCCCTGCCTTGACTTTTGCATCAACAACAGTTCTGTGCATTGTATGTTACTTTTGAACACTCTGTGGTATGGGCTTAAAGCAAGTCACCATAACCTCACAACCACAGCTGGCCTGTAAAATTTCCCACTGCATGCAAATTTGGCTTTGTAGAATTTGACCACAGCCTGTGTGTAAGACCATGTTGTCAAACATTCTTGTTTCTACAGCATTCAGAGTTCAGAATCAAACATGTCTTTTATTATTACTTTATTCAGTGTAAGGTATCTTGGCTTAGATTAAAGGGTACACAAGTGTGCAAATACAGAAAACTAAGTATCATCTATTGGGAAGGTAAGTAAAAGCAAGGGTTGTGTGGTACATATTTGTCATTAAACAGGTTGCTTAAGGATGTGTTCTTAATAATGAGGTGAGAATGATAATTCCTCATCATCTGATGACAACTACTAAATTCAGGAATGCCAAGAATGAATGTGAAATGTTTGTCATTTGTGCTTTTCTTACAGCTGCATGGCCACCAGTGGCTTGTAAAGACCTTTGCATCCTAGTAAACATACAACAAATCAGCTTGTTGTTCAATGGTAATTTACAAAATACACACTAAATATGTCATACTGACAATTTTGCACTTTCGTAGCGCGTACCCTTGTCAAAAAATCCTTTTGGAAAACCTGTTAAACCTATATGATCCTATTTACCTAATGGATAGTACCTAAAATAACCAATGTATGTTCATGTGTGTGTGTTCGTGTGTGTGTGTCAATGTATGTTCATGTGTGTGTGTGTGTGTGTGTGTGTGTGTGTGTTCATGTGTGTGTGTGTCAATGTATGTTCATGTGTGTGTGTGTGTGTGTGTGTGTGTGTGTGTGTGTGTGTGTGTGTGTGTGTGTGTGTGTGTGTCAATGTATGTTCATGTGTGTGTTATTTCATATGGAAATAACAAAGAAATGGTACTGGACCCTCATCAGAATGAGGAATACTCTTAAAATAAATGAAACTCTTGATAAAGACCCCGTTACACATTTCTTATACAAATCCTATAGGAATGGTTCCATGATATGACATTAATTCTTATAAGAATCCATCCAGGAGGATTTTTGACAAGGCTAGCAAAGGATGAAAAGGCATGTCCCAAAAGTGAAAGAAAAGTAAGAAAGCATCTTAACGTGAGTCCACTTCAGTCCCTGCAGAACACATATTCGGTGTAACTGGTCCAGATTTTGTCCTCGCTGGGGTCGTTGCTCGCGTACGCACAGGTGCCGGTGGAGCTGCAGGCGACCATGTGGAAGCCCATCTCCGTGAGCCTGTCAAAGGCTTGCTCCAGGAAATTATATTTCAGGTAATACCGAGACGTGTACCTCTCCGGGGGTCTGTCGGGGTCCCTGCTCTCGTTCAGGGTGTCTCCGAAAACTTCTTTGGCGAGGGACGTTTTGCCGCACACGGTGATCCTCGCCACCCTTCGAAATTTGGCGTCCTGTTGGATGTCTCGTCCGATGGTGTAGGACCCCCTGTACCCGATGGTGATGTAGCCGGTTTTCCTCACGTCCAGAGATGGGGAGCGCGGGCTGGAGATGCTGGTGGTACCCAGCGCGCGCGCGCCGGCGAGCGCAGTCTCCTCCGGGTCACTCTGGCAAACCTCCTCGCCGATGGAGTTGTCCTTACTGACCGCAGGTCGGAGACGCCTCGCCAGCTCCTGAAGTTGGAAGAATTCGGCCTCCTTGAGAAGGCTCGCTTTCTCTTTGAAGTAATCGGGCAGCACCAGGGTCTGGTCCCGCAAATAATCCAAAATATAGCGGAACAGAAAGCCGTCCCGGTCCAGGAAGAAGCGTCCTTTGCCGTCGGTCGTAAGTTCCGTGGGCTTTTTCTGACCGAACATGGTCCAGAGTAAAGAATCGGACACGGAGAGTAAAGTTGAGTGCCGGGTAACGTAAACTTGTCCCCCGACATTGAGCTCGATGATTTCGGGGAATGTGTCCGGCGATGCGCGGCTCTTGTCCATGTCTGCACACTTGCGCTCAACCTCCGGACTGAAGCTGATGAATGCGTCGAAATCTTTCAGGTTTGGTTATGTAGGCTAAACTGAGTTATGTGGGAGGAGGAATCTGACGACTGTTAACTCTTTACTAGCACCAGGTTATAAAGTGAAACATCTGGAGTCATGATGTGCTCCAGAAGTCATTTTTAGCCCATTTTGCCCTTTATAGGTGATGGAGAGTCACACTGCTGGGACCACTGAGACTGTGATATGGAATATTAAAAAAAAACTGGGAGAGATGGAATAGAACATCCTATAAAAAGGGAGATTGGGTCAAGCTCAGGTCATCCATGCATGATATAAGAATGGAAGCATTGTGCAGTGCCAACATATGCAATGTTATACATGTACAAACCCTTGACCTACTATATAAGTCAGCATTCATATTTGTATTACTTTTGGACTGCCAAATACATAGGATGGACTTCCGACAAAAGGCCCAAGATAAGCCTTCACCTGTCTTGTCTTCAAAGCATATTGAATATAACAGCACTGGGATGGTTCACTGTTTTTGTTCTTCTGCTTGTCTGCCATTGTGACATTTTCGCTCACAGTATGTGGTAGGAAAGCAGAGCTGGGAGGGTTTGGTTGGAGCAGGGAAGACACTTCTGAAAGTGTGTTTTCTTTTGCTCAGAGACAGCTGGAAACAGACTGCCCAGTGAAAGTTATCCAGGAAATAGGCCATTCTGTGTAAGCTGGAGTGAATATTTTGGACAGTATAAAGAAATGATCCTTTGCTGTTTGTTTGCTCAATGCAAAAGAATTGAAATAAAGTTGTGCGATCAATAATCGGACACGGATAGTAAAGCTGAGTGCCGGGGTATATTTATGAGTGTAAAGTGTAGGCTGGTGTCCTTGTTTGTATTATTTGTTATATTTTATAATTCTGTTTAGTTTCACAGATTATTTTTAAATTGCAATAAATGCTCTTCCTAAAATGAGTTTATACATTTATATTATAGCTTTATAATCCAAATAAATATATTGTTAAATATAATTATTGCTAAAGAAATAAATCAACCTAACATATAGGTTTACTCCTTATATATAAAGTGATTTTTTGAGATGATGTGCATAGCCTTTCTTGCTCGTCTAAACACCTCATACATTTTCCAGAAATAAATGCAGATTGAATACACAAAATTTCCATGCATTTCCACTAAACATTCACTATCATTATATGTCATTACCATACAATATTGATTAACATCATTGTGTTTTCCTGTTTCCTCCCATTTAGTTTTATGATGCATTTTAAAAATACACTTAAAATCTCTTTGTTCTTTTTATATTGTTAGTTCTGCAGTGGAAAAACTACTAAAAGAAACGTCACTATACCACAAGGTCTAGATTGTGGAGTGTATTTAGGAGGAAGCATAAAATATATTTTTAACTTGATAATATTTGTTAAACAAATTGAATGGGTTACTGAAGATTTGTCCAAAAAATGGATTAAACTAAGACGTATGATATGAGGCCCTTTTGCGGCACCTGGCGGCCAAAATGGGCACAAACAATTGGTTCAACCTTACATCAACATGTTTTAATGTACTCAATTTAAAATATTTATATTTGACAATGTTTTAAACCAAAAGATAGGTTGAAAAAATAAACCAAAAAACTTTCAATCAAATTAATTGGATGAAGTAATGGGTGAAAACCTTTTATCAATGTATCCGTGGATCATCCAATATCTGTACATACTTGAAGACATCAGTAATGATATTGGTCAATATCTTAACTTAACAGAAAACTATTTCATAAAATTCTAACAGCATAATAATCATGCATATGTATATTTGTTTACTGCACATCATTTTTTGTTAATAATTCTAAAATATAATTTAAACCAATGATTTTTATAATGAATGTTAACATATGTACAGTGGCATGGAACTTTCTCACAAAAGCCACAGGTTTTAGGAATTACGTTACTTCACCCATTTTAAGCTAAACATTTTATAAACAAAATGCAAGAGGCTGTCTAGAGGATGGTCTACACATCATTGACTTCTAAACAACCATTTCCCTAAACTTCCCAGAAGGCCTATTCTGTGTGCTGGAGTGTGGGAATAGTCCTCCGTCATAAGACCACTGAGACACACTTATGACTGTGGGCAGATGGGAAACCGCTTTCTTTTTCATATTAACGAAGCATTTCCTTTTGCTTCAGATTTTGCTGTCAGGCATAACTAAAAATAAAGAAATTCGAATTATCTTACAAACAAAACATTTAAAAACCACTATGTTTCAAGCAATTGAGCCATCAAAGAAATAAACGTCTTAAGGATATAGTAAGCCGAGAAGTAAAATGACCATTTCAAAAACAATTCATGATATATATCTACTGTACTTCTCCATTTTCCCTCTTTGTTTGAAAATTATTGCGATTAAGATACCTTATAATAAAAAAACAAAAACAGTGCAAGTTCACCTCCTAGTGGCTACTGTGATGGATTGTAGCCCATTAGTCAATGCTGTGCCTGATAGGCTTTCTATCAGACATTCTACCAAAATGCAAACACATCATTGTTAATTTGCATATTCCTTTGGATACAGATTCAGCTATTCTGAGTGAAGCATTAAAAAGACAACATAACTCCAGTGTAGTCTCCCATTCCCTTTCTCTAATATGCCAATGATCTCATGAGCCTGGCCCAGTGGTGGTACCAAATCATGAAGCATGTTATCAGGGCATCTGTGTAAAAGTAACAGTATTGATCTCATGTCATTGTCTATTAGTCAGGCACTGTTGGGAGAATCAGATAATTGGCCTGGACTATAGATGAGTATTAAAGGGATATTTTTGTCCACTGGATAGTGTCTGGTATGGTTGACAGATTGCGCTGGTTGTTCTCTAATATATGCAATTTCCTCAGGTTCCGCCTCTATATTGGGTAAAGTATTGGAATGGGGAAAAAGCTGTTCAGTCAGCCGGAAATAATAAAGGTCAGCTGCTTATTAACATTATTAATATTACTCATAAGATTAAATCATCTTGAGCTTGGCTACATTGTTTTAACTTTGATAGTCATATAAATGTAACAGATTAAACCTTCACTGATCTGTTTACACAAGAAATATTAAAGCACATATTTCTAATCTATCAATATTGACACGTTGTTTTTTTTTTCTTAAGAAAGTCCTAATATGTCTTAAGATGCATTCAGTAATTAAGGCAATTCATCATACTTTAAGTGTCCTGCACAGTTTGCTAATTCATTTCATTTCTCAACAGCTGATTTGTTCCGTACAGATTGACAGTCTCATTTGTAAACATAATGATAAGTCAATGAATTACCTTCTACAACCTTCCTCTAATGGTGTATTAAGTCAGTGATAGTGATCCACATGAAAAGTGTCTACAGTAAACCAGATAGAAATAGAGGCTCGTCAGATTTCATATATACAAAATGGCAATGATTTAATTTATTTACGATTATCTCACACCTGCCCTTATACTTTCTATGATACACAATATCAAACATTATTTACGGAATGTTGTGTTTGTCTGCAGCTTATTGGAAAGCAAAAATGCATTCCGTTTTAACTCCCAGAATGCCCCCTATGTCCAAACTGTCTATCAATGTGTCAGGTGACACATTGGACTGTGGGCTGAATTTTAATGGAACTCTTTGGCCTGATATACCAACATGTCAGTCTTTTTTTCCTCCGCTCGTCACGGTTTGTTTTCTCAGTCAAACCCTTGTCACTTAAATGCATAAATTCCATAAATGTGTTTGTGAATTTTCAGTCTAGCCTTGTCATGCATAAGCAATCACTTTTGTCTTTGTAGTGCGGAAAGAATATGCCTCTACATCTTGTGTGCAAGTTACAGTATATCTGTATTTTATTCAGTTGTATTTCTATACATTTTAAGTATTCTATTCTATTCTATTCTATTCTATTCTATTCTATTCTATTCTATTCTATTCTATTCTGGTGTTCTAAATTCACAACCATAAAATACAAATAAGGGCTCAGCTGGTGTGATTTTTATAGCATGTGGTTGCCTTAAAATATCAACATCATAAACCAGAGGGCAGCATTGATCAGCAGTCCATGTCAAATCAAACTTCTTTCAAGGTAGGATTAAAAACATGACTTTCTCCAGCCCTTTTGAATTAGAGACCCCTAGTCCTGTTGTTCACTCTCTGACAATAAATTCAGCCTTTCACTTTTGAAATCATGTTGACCTCTAACCTCCCCTGGTGTCTGCCATTTTGAGGTGCCTGTTAATTTCAGCACAGAGCGTCTCAGTCAGAATGGGCAGGATGCAGTTCTGCTGTGTGTTACTGGAGACATATGAAAGTCTAATCAGTCTTGACATTTCCAGTTCTTTATCTGTCTTTCCTGCACCTCTTCTATCAGTCTGCTTCTGTGGCGTAGGGGTAAATGAGTCCTCATTAAATCAATAGGGTGTGTGTGTTTGCTTGTTTTATGTGTTTTGAAGCTGCTGGTCATATTGCAAATTTAAGACCAGTCGCGAAGTCCCTATGCAACACAATAAGAACACCAGTCATTTTCTGTTTGCTTAAAGCACACATAATTGTAGTTGTTGAGAATGATTGAGTTTATCATTTTGAAAAAGTGCATTTTAGGGTATGATAAAAACAGATTTTACTGAACAAATCAGTTGACAAATCAGATATTTGTTTTGGTCGTGCTAGATTGACACACATCAGTCTTTGGAAATGGTTTAAAGTCTACAAAGTTAACATGAATTCAGTCACTCTCAACTCACAAATTCACTAGTTCTTAGGATGTCGCGATTTGTCAGATCATTCACCAGCATGGTTATGCATTGATGTAAATGGAAGCTTACGTATGCCTATATATGAGGGCATAATTACATTTTATAATTTACATTTTGATTATATTTTTTACAATTTATATGAAATTGTTAATACTGAACATCTGTTATTTTTGCAGTAATCTGTCATTTCTTTGTCATTTCTATGTTTTTCTAAAATCTATAATTTTTTATCTTATATATCTACCACATTAAAATTATTTTATTGATATTAAAAGTAACATAATAAAGCAGCGAGAATATCATTAAATACCCATGTTCTTAAACTCCTAAAACCTGAAACCAGGTTTTTTTTTGCTAAAAAAGCACTCTATTTCAATGTTAATGATAAGCCTAAATGAAATGAGACAAAACTATAAAATAATGAGAGGGTAAATTGCAGATCTGTTTGAGAACATATGGCAAGAAATTAATTATCTTTCATTATTTCTTTAAGTCTTTCTGTTGTTTTCCTGCAGTACATAATAGGTAGTATTTTCAAAGATTCCCTTTACTTTTTCTCACTGTGGGATTTAGTCACACAACATTAGCTCCCATCATTCTCCTGAGCGTTTTGGCATTTAAGAGTTTTATAGGTAGACATGGAACTGTGATTAAAATATCCACACAGAAACAAACAGCTAGGGTATATGGTCCTATAGAGGGATACTGTATCTTAACATTAATCACAGAATATGTGTAAGTATTAGAACTCTTGCCATGTGATATAGATGCACATTTGCATTATTATTCTACATACACTTTGTTATTCCGTGTCTCCATAATAAAATATAACAATGCATGTGAAAGGAGTTGAAAACTTGTTAAATAATGTTATGCCATATTTGTGTGCTTCATATTCCAAAGATTGCCTACAGATCTATACCCAAGCAGAATATCTAATGCAACCTCTCAAATGGTTTGACCTTTAACATGCTTGAACTCTCACCCCTCTCTCTTTTTCTGCTTCATCCATCTTTTACTGTGATCACGAACTGTCTTTATTTCTTTGGACAATCTTAATGGTTGGGCTGTTCACCTTCTCTCAGGGTTGCATCTGTACTGCTTCTCTTTTCAATCGGTGCTAATGGATCTGCTGGCTTGCGCACAGCTCAGTAAAAACCTCAACACACATACATACACCAAGATTCTTCCTCTTGCCTGTCAGAGTGGGCTAGCATGCCAATGAAGGGAAATAACCCTAAGGATGTTCTCTCTGTAGCATCATACCTTGATGCATCATTTTAACTACTACTTTATAAGCTTGAAGGTGCAGTTACGTGTTTCGTAGCTTTACCCTGCTGAAAACAGCAAGGGGTTTTGGTATTGATATATTTGCTATTAGTTTAGTAAAAACTTTTGATGATGTTGACATTTATACAGAATTGTCCATCTAATTTTCAGAAAAATACAGTACTGTTTAACATGTTGTCTTGTGTTAAGGGAAAAAAATCACTACTTGTTCAAATCATTACAATTTAGTATTTGTATACAATGTATTAGTTGTGGTTTCTAGACATATTGTGCAAATATTCTTAAACCTGCAGTGTGATCTAATTTAAGAATTACAATTATTTTCTTACTTATCAATACAAAACATGGTCGGGCAACATTGCAAGTTTCATGTGTGAGCCTGCGGTGTATGTACATATAAACATTTTATTCTAAGGTTATTCTAACATAACAGTTTACTATGTAAGATCTCTAAACAACTCCAAAACACAGTTGTGTTTATTATATGTTTATTATATTATATGTGGCCAAAGATTCTCCTGCAAATTCCAAACATCACTTTTAAATCAAGACAAAATTACTTCAGAACAAAAAGTAAATTATTTAGTCTGGTTTTCTGTTAAATTCATGTTCGGTTTGTTTCTTAAATGTGTCTTGGTGTAAGAAGTAGATTATCGGTGATATACGTTGGTCAGTGTGTGTAGTATACAGACAGCACAAAAGCTTAATGGTGACGTTTGAACTAAATATATCAAAACACTCCCCTTCCCTTTTCTTTTGAGTGATATTCTACAGTGTGTTGAATAGCAGCACATGGTCCGTGCTTGTTGCCTTTAGGGGCTCTCTTTGTGTTTCAAGAGAAGCGATGTCACATGAGGAGGCCAAGAGCTTTGCTGCTATTGAATTAAGACATGTATGTCTGTGAGTATGAGCAAGAGAACAAACCTTGCAGGACTTATTTTGGCAAACTCCATATAAAGATAACAGACCGGGTAAACACAACAGATGAACGTTCTGTACAAATGTGCGACCTATAGCAGCTTTATATTTACATTCAACAGAGATAGACTCCATTAAACCTATAGCTTGACCAGCTTGAGAGCCACATATAAACATGTGTTATACACTAGATATATACCTATAACATTGTATATAATTAACTGTAATCTAATGGAACCTGGCAGCTCTGTGACATTTATAAAGAATTAACCAGTATACAGGCCATTGATAAATCAGCATCATTCAGCTGCTAAATAGCTCTTATAGATTTGGTGTCAGATTGTGTCGCTCAGAGGCTACTTTTTTGTATTGTGGAATTGCTCCTGTCTCATTCCTCGATCATGTCCTACTGGGACTGTGTTGTCCATGTGTCTTGCACACTTCAATTATTGGCTTTGCTAAAGGGAATGAGATAAAGGTCCACTCATCTAATCCAGTGCCACTGAGACGTATTGAGGAAGGTAGTGCCAGCCAGCAATGTGTGTGCCTTTTAAGTCTCTGTAACATTGTCTTTCTATATTTCTATATCAGTCTTTTTCTCTCCCTTTATCCATTCATTTATAAATCCCTGTTTCTTTGTTTTGCCTTGCCCCCACCCCCTTCTCGCTCGTTGGCTGCCTCCATTTTTCAATTAGATGTGCAGCAATTACATTATAGAGGCCATCACTTAAGGAACACATAAATAGTCCCGAGTCGCCCTGCTGGCTGAGAGTAAAATCAAGAGATGAGATAATACACTTTTACGTCAGACTGAAAGAGAGAGAGGGGGAATGAACCTGCTACATAAAATTTGTCATCACTTTGTGCATAAAAATGATTTAATAATAGAACCATGAAATAAGTGTGTGCCAAAATCACAGTGTGTTTTTCATTTGTTAGGATTAAAATGAATATGCAAATAGATCTATTTCAGGAGATGACTTATTCAATTTGATGCACAAGAAAATTTGGATGTGATTTAAAGACACAGTTTGTTTCCACTAACAGGCCATTCAGTTCTAAAGGCTGAACTGTGCAGTTTCATTTACAGTAACAGGTACGTCACGCCTAGGACTAGTTAGCACAACTATAGTTTTATCCATTGCGGTGCCACAAAATCAGAATCAAACTAAATATAAATCCAGGCAAACATCTCATTTATAGAAAGAACAAGTTAAGTGCAGGAGTCAAGTGGAATTGCCACTGGAACACTTGGACATAGAGTGTTTGTGCTCTGGATTTAGCTCTAAAACACCTCTAGCTGTGGCCTTAAAAGTAGAAAATTGCAAGTGCGATTTCTACTAATTAAATGCTGTGCGGATTGAGTAGCTTACAAAATTTGTTTAAAGTGCATTGACTGTTAATGTGCTTGTTGAAGAGAGTGTGTCTTTCATTCTTGTGTTTAAGCCTTGTATAACAGTGCCATGTGATCTTTAGCTGGAAGGATCTCTGAGAACTGCTCAGAACACTTACTGAACATGACTGATGGAGGAAGTGTAAGTCAATAAAGCGTTCCCTAAGGGGTAATAGGTTTTAATGTTTGTATTCCTCCACTGGGTCCTTTAAATTCAAAGCCATTCTTTCAGATATTGATCCTTCAAAAAACAATCACACATGCTTCTGTACTCTGGACATCAACCTGTTAGAATGTATCCGAAGGAATGAGATAAATGACAGGGAATACTGAAAGGCTGCTTAAAACTCAAACCCAAATATTTATTGCAGTTGTACAGTATATGGTGAACTGGATACAGAACAGATGCCTCTCTCTCGCTGACAGACAGACCGTCTGATACCGACATGCCTTCAGGGTAGGGTGCTCCAGTAACCTTGTGTCTGAAACAGGATTTCCTCCCACCACAGATGACTGTGCTGTCAGAATTACAGACGGTGAGATAGAGTCAACAGATTTGGGGTCAGATAGTTGTTCCCAAATAAAACAGAGTGATAATTTACATATTCATGTGTACAGTAGAGTGATATTTCCTAACATTGTAATAATGTCAATACCGCGTGAATTGATTCTTTAAATATCTTTACAAAGACTCATTTGTCTACTTAAAAGAATAGTTCATCAAATAGGGAAATCTTTACTCACCTTCATAATGTTTAATTTTTTTGCACTATAAACATTTAATCTGTTATTCAAATCATAAATAATTACCAACAAAAAGTAAATGTACAATTTACAGCAATTATTTGGATTTTGGTGTCACCTTTTCCCGTTACTTCTTGTAAATTACATAGTCAATTTTTACTCATTTGGGTTGCTTAAAAAATGTGTTTCAAAAACAGGTGGAACAAAATAAAATTAAATAAACATGTTTTTACAATGGAAGAGTTTTTTCCTTATTTTAAAGTAAGCTATCTATTGATATTTAACTGTATCTGTAGTCGCTTATCTTTTCCATTACATTATACCTACCGTCTTCTGTTCAGGCCCTAAACTCTGCTTCCCAGCATCCTCAATTATTCACCCAGGTTTAATGAGGGACAATCTAATTATACCTGCCTCCTTCTATAGAGAGATGATGTCTTGACATATACATGAAGACTCTGCCATTAAAAGAGAGGTAAAGCTCAGGCCATGTCTTCCACAACACACTGGAGACCTTGTAGCCACTTAACTCATGAAAATGAAACAATTCTCCTAAAAAGAAGAGTTCAATATTTTCAAGTGTGTATTTTAGATTTCATTCATGATACCATTCATTAACTTTTCATAAATCAGAGAAAAACTAGTTGGAATGTAAAGACTCTACGGCTTCTTTTAAGATTACTTTTAGGATGTACAACATGGGATAGCAAATAATACAAGTTAAAAATGATAGCAAAAACTAAGCAAAAATGATTACAAACATTGAGCTCAAATGCCAGCTTGCCGTCACAGGCTACACTCTTAGAGGTTGCTGTTGGAAATTTGATCGATTGAACCATGAGAGACAAATGTCCCTCACTTAGGCTGATTCAATTAGATGAAGCATATTTCAGCCGAGATTCCTCAACCTCAAGCATTTCATTACCGATCTATGTGGAGAATTGATCTCCAAGACCATGCACGTAGAAAATCAGCTTTTGATGTAAAAAACATATTTCAGACGTTACTTGTATAGTAAAATTTCTTAAACATGGAAAGAATTTTGCATTTACTTGGCCGAGAACATCTGAATACATCTCACAGCTAACTTTGAAAGGTGTTTGAATTAAAGTTTATATGATCGAATGGCCTTTGATTAATTTCCAGACCCTTGCTGCCGGCAAACACAATCTTGTTTGAAAGGATAAAAATGGCTCGTCTTTTGGCAATGCTAGAGCCCCCCCCCCATTGCAGTGATTATTAATCACGGCAAGTGCTCTTTGCTGTTCTTTTGTGAATGGAATCGTTGGCATAACCGGTCGCCGAGATGTAATGGGATTAAATTTTGGACAGCAAGGACAAGATGGAGGACAAGCTTGGGTGGTGCGAAAACAGCGTCATTGTCCAACCAGGACACTGACGCAATGGAAGGAAAAGACGCATAAAAGGCCCAGCCCCACCCCCCGCTTCTACTTTCGCACTCCTTTTTTCACCGGACTACTTCTGCCCCGCCCTATAGGAACAGCAAAGCACTTAGGGTAATGTGAATAACGTACGGGCTATTTTAAGCAGACAGTCTTTTAACATTGACATTGGAGGTTAAAGAGAGTTAGCGTCATAAATTGTTACGCTTTCAGACAAGTCTTATTATTCAAAACTACTTGTTGGCAGAAATAGAAGTACGGCGACTGCAGTGAATGTGTTTCGCATTATAAAATTACTTTTAATCTTGCAAACACGTTTGTCGTCACAACCGAGCAGCATATGTCGCATTTAGACAATTTTTTTAAGATTTTTTAACAATTGTTGCTGTAGGTAAGTTCTAAAGTAGAGTTTCTTGTCAATCGTAGTACTCAACAACTGCAAGTCTTACACAATAGAATTTATTATCTTTGAATCATCCCTTTTAATCTGTTATAGGCCACAATTAATAATAAATAAAAATAGATTTTCGTTGGTGGTTCCAACCAAGCCAAATAAATATATCTATTAGCACAGTAAAGGTGACACTTTACATTTCATTGGAATATTGGACAGTTATATACATTAGATTACAAATAGACACACCACACAAAAATCTGCTTTGTTAAAGCCAACAAAATAACACAGCAACTGGCTCATACTGGAACCAAGTACAATGACTTTTTTTGCAAATCACAGAAATAACACAGCACGCACCCCGGAGGTTTTACACAAGGTAAATCATCTGCGGCTACATTCATGTTCAAGTACAACAAAGTGACAAACTGTATTTGCATATGTCCAATCACCCCCATATAGTCAATGCAGCTAGTTAAGGCGTTAAGAAGATTATATATTTTCTCCAAATTTTTTCTGTTCATCTTAATATTGCACTATAAATATGAACATATCCACTTATGTCACAGTTAAAGGTTTTTCGTAGATGGGAAGCACATCACTTGTTATATTGACATATTAATGGAACAGCTTATAACTGTTGAGCTTATTTGATTTCCTTAACAGTACTACATGATAATCTGCACTAATATCTACCATGGGATTCTGACATAGGTAATAGCATAACACATGAACCTACACCTATTATTTCTTAAATATCTATAATCGTATATATTGTAGTCTTTGTTGCAGTATATCTTTTTTTATTTGGACTGAACTCTATCAAGGGTGAGAGAAATGATTATTAATAAATCTCTGGCTCTTATAACAGAATCTAAACATTTGAAAGGGGAAAGGTAAGTCACTCTGGTTTTGTACATACCAACAGAAGTCCAAGAGCCTTTCAGGAAACGAAATACCAGCAGATTTTTCCGCTACATTTACCCAAACCATAACTGCTGTTGTCTTCTCTGTTCCACTTTCGAATGAGTTCCATTTCATCGCAAATTCCCCTCTGAAACCAGTGATAGAAATTCCAACAAGTCATAGGTGTAAAATAAACAGATAATGTTATGCCTGCTGAAGTCTTTAAAATGGGAGATATCTTGACTAAGTAGGGAGAAACACTGTCCTTCACATTTTGAAAGAGAGATGACTGTGTAATGGTCTCTACTCATTTTCGTGACTTGGGGAATCTGGGCTTGAGTCATCTTCTTCGGTCAAGGTTTCTTTCCTACTGAAGGTGGCAGCTAAAGTGACACTTAGCCTTGGTTTGACAGGAGCCATTTCATTCAGGCCAATGATGTTCCTGTTCACCAGTGTGGTCTTGTCCATTATCTCAGCACTGTGCTTGGCCACCACTGCATCCAAGAAATCATATTTAGCTGACAAAGTACCACTCTCGAACAGGTACTTAAACAGGTAAGAAAAAGCCACATTGCTCAGGAACGAGGCCAGCATAGAAATGGTCTTAAAGGGAAACCTCTGCATCACAAGGTATTCCACTTCATGAGTAACATGGTGGACCTTCTCCTCAATGGTCCATCCAGGGAAGTAGATGAACGGAGGCAGTTTGAGGTAAGGTTCCCCTCCACCAATGCGCAAGATCAAGCCAAAAATGTATCCAGCTATGGAGCCGTACGTGTTCGTGCCACGGACAAAGAGAACGCTCAGAAGTTGGGGGAAGATGATGACATAGACCAGGTCAGAGCTCAGGTACCATAAACCATAAACGGTCCCAGTAAGAAGGGCCATGGCTGTCGCAAGGCCCCCAAACACAAAAATGGTGATCCGCATGACCCACACAATCTCACGGTCAGATGCCTGAAGAAGATCAGAAAGAAATTTTTAAGGAAGGCAAAATGTGGGAAGTAATAAGATACACTAAGATTTTTCTTTTCTTTTGAATGAATTCTGCTTGTGTGAAGTTTTTCAAAAATGCAAATATCCAATATTTATTTTATGTTGTCTACATATTAGCATGCAATTCGAGTCATTTTCCTTGATGTTTATTAAACGCCGTATTAACCTCTCACCGTTTGGCGGAAAGCAAGCTTGTAGATGTTTCTAGCGAACATGGAGCTAGCCGAGAGAATGGATGAGTCAGCTGATGACATCACTGCAGCAGACACTGCCCCCAGACCAAAAAAGGAGATATAGGTTGGGCACAGATGCTGTAACACGATTGGTAAGATCATGTCAGCCTGGTCCCTTTGCATTGGGGGAATTGGTCCGTAGGACGTCTGGTTCCAATCTGTAGAGTAGAACATGCTTACTATGCACTCTCAAAACGGCTTCAATGATTTCGTATTCTATAAATTAAAACATATTCAAAGAAAATATAACTATTCATAACAGTCAATTACAAATTCTTTATACTTGCAATCCAAAAGCAACAAGTCTGAGCTTGATTGGGGAGTTATAATTCCCAATAAGATATGTAATAAGTGACTGACTGTGTCTTTGATGCTGAGAAGCTGTTGATTAAATCTGGTTGCTGTGTGCCTTCCTCAGATGTAATATTTACAGGGTTCACATCGTTAAACGGATAATCTGTCAATAATGTATGAGTGAGACCAGCTGTTGTTATTTACTCGTTTCTTTAGTGATCTGACAGGAACATGGTTTCCACCCGGGGCTGATACAGCCCGTGGAACACCTTGAAACACACTATAGCAAATCAAACAGTTAGAGAAACAGTGATAAGAAATTATTAAAATTACTGTCAGTATTCACATGTTCAATGCGAAAATTTGGGACATTTAAAAAGTGTATACTTTACAAAATACTATATTTAACTTTTGTTTCTAATTCAAATATAAGAAATATGCCATTAGAAAGTGTAATTCAAAAAGAATAATTTGAAAATCAATAAAATGTAATAATATATCAATACGTGTTAAAGTCACAAAAGGTGGCCATATTTGCACCAGACAGTTTTTTCAGTCATAGGATTTCTATCTACTGTACATGTCGGGTGAAAGATCGATGTCTTTAAATCACTAGCTGAGGTTTCAGTCAAACAACATATCTTCAAAATTAACCTGACATGAAAATGACAAAAATAAGTAAGTTGAATAAAGTTGAAAATAGCAGTGGAACCCAATCAGTTCCAGTGCCAGATACCAACATTCAAATGTTTTAATTGATGACACATTTAAAATTTTCCATCACAACTCTCTGTAACAGAACACCTTAATGGGAGTATTGTAATGGTGATACAACGGTAATGGTCATTTTGGCATTACATGGTTAAAGTTAATTTTTTTTAAAATTCTATTATAATTTACTCATATTGAAGAAAGTTGGTATCCAAACAATGGTGGTACCCATTGACCTGGATTGTTTCTGCGCCAGCAATTGAAGCAGTTGTGTCCTCTGGTTATTTATTTATTAACATTCTTCAAAATATCTTATTTTGCATGAAAACAATTTCCTACAAGGTTTAATATGACAAAGGGTAAGTAATAATGATGGAATCTTCATTAGGTTACCTATCCCTTTGAAGGCAGCTTCTACGATAGACCCTGCCTTTAATAGCCATACTTTAATTTACACTTAACAGACCAGGGTAGGTCTTTTCATTTCCTTAAGCTTGATCCAGTCTAGTCTGAAAATAATAAAGGTCTGTCAATCTACCTGTAGATGCCCCAATAGCTCCAATCAGGACAGAAGGGATAGCCATTATGATGCAGCCGAAAGCAGCCAGAAAAGAAAGAACTTGAGCATAGGTAGCTGAAGAGGCAGAAAGAACTCGCTGAAAATACACCTGCCAGGGAATTCCCCCCAACATCTAGAAACAGAAACGTCAATGTGAATACACACACACCAGACAAAATGGTACTGACACACAACGTGCGTGAATTTGATTTAGATCTTTTAAGCTAGAAAAGTCACTCCACACGAGAAGAGTGACGTGGTTATGGAGTTTTACTGAATAAAATTGTTTGGTTACTTCTCATTTACTTTCAATGATTGCATCGATCAGTAAAGTAGAACAACGTTTGGCGCGATCCTTTGATTGCAAATCCGTTTCTGACTCTTTGTCCCATCACGCAACCGGGAGAAGTCCACTCACCAGAAGACAGAAGTTGTCAGCCCACATCCATTTGTCAGAACTTTCTATCTTCCCAAGCCACGCAGTCTGATTAGCATAGAGCTGCTTCACTGCTGTCACTCCGATGTCAGACACGGCAGGGTTTGAGAGAGCAAAAGGAACACTCAACCACTGAAAATCAAACACATTCAACTCTATTACCATCAAGTAGAGTATCAACATTTTTACTTGCTGTTATTGCGTTTTACTGCGTTTTAAGCAGTTATAGCAGTCAAATATAAAAGTTGAATCTGTTTCCATGCAAATTGTTAATGTTTAGAATTTATTATGTTTATTTCATTTATTTGTATATATATCTCTATATATAAATATATAGAGATTGGCTGATTGGTTTTTGCTGCCAGAACTTGACATGAGACAGACACCCGGTTCACAGAGCAGTCAAGGACATGCAGGTAGGAATTAAGAGGGGAAATGACGTCACTGCATTGATGCCTTAATGTGTGTCTCTGTGTAATCTTACCAGTCCCAAAAAAATGCAGAAGAGCTGGACAACATCAGTGTAGGCCACTGAGTACAGACCTCCGACCAATGTGTAGAAAATAGCAATAAGAGCCGAAATGACCACAGACATATTGATGTTAATATCAATGATCACACTCAGTGTAGCACCTGCAATACAGAACAATTGGGTTTATTTTAATGGGAGAAAAGAATTTGTTTGACTTGTGCACTTTCACTTTTCTCCTTCATTTCT
Organism: Triplophysa yarkandensis; assembly: GCA_033220385.1. Taxonomy (NCBI): domain Eukaryota; kingdom Metazoa; phylum Chordata; class Actinopteri; order Cypriniformes; family Nemacheilidae; genus Triplophysa; species Triplophysa yarkandensis. The sequence continues at coordinate 13,395,778 of CM065655.1, forward strand.
TACCAAGAGCAGATAAGATGGCGGCAGACCAGAATATTTCCCCCATCAGTGCAGGGATGAACAGAAGCCCTCCCATCCTTTCACCATACAGTTGCTGGAAGGGGTCAAGCATGGTGACGTAACCCCGGGAGCGCATGGGTTTTGCAAAGAAAAGGCCACCTTTAATGAAAAAAATAATAATTCTTATGCGACTGACGTTAAAGCTTTAAAATATTATTTCAAATTAAAGTACAATTTTTTTTACCCAAAACAAGGCTGAGCGCGTATCCAAAGGGAGCCTGTGCCCATGCCAAGCCGTACCCGGGTAGATACACGTACTCTGCTGTGCCATTAATGTACCCTCCACCAACCCAAGTGGCTGAAAATAAAGGAAAGAAATTCTGTTTTTTGTATTTTGCGTAAAGGTTAATAATTACCATAAAGTTAGAAATATGTGGAAATAAACTCTTGAACATGTTTCACAATTATGCTTCACTTTTAGAATATTTAGATTTTTCTTTACATCTTGTCTTTGTAAAAGTGATTTTCCACATTTGTTCTCTAAGCATCTCATCATGACTTTAAATGATGAAAACAACAATTTACCAAAATGAACACTTTTGTTAACAGCTGAATAAAAACACCCATTCCAACACTAATGCCATATCCCCTAAATTTGGTTCTCCTTAAAAACTCACCGGTCATGGTAAATGCTCCAACAAATAATCCAATATCCCTTCCACCAACCATAATGGTCTCGCTGCGATCCGTGCCCTCCAAGACGCCCGAGTTCTTGTTCTTCCATGCTGCCCAGATGCCCACCACAAGGATCAGCAAGTAGAATATGATGATCGCCACCAACCCCTCCACGTGGATTTGCATCTTCTTGCTAAAGTCGTTGTGCCTCCAAAGATCCGAAATTCATGGAGACCTACAATTCAAATACAAAAAGACGCACTGTAAAAACTACAGGTGGGGTCCGATAATGACAAAATGATGGAGATGCAACTGTGGTTGGGCTGTTTGAAATATCCCAATCCTTTCATTTGTCGAGGTTTTCTAATCTAATAAGTTAACATTGATGAGTTTAAATAAGAAGAAAAGTACCTTCTTAAATCAGCCGGACGCAGAACTGGCACCGACTGTCCAAAGAGCCTCAGGAGAGGAGCGACACAGCACACTTCAGACTGAGCCAAAGTTCCAGGGAATCTTATACGAGCAGGTTTCGTCAGAGGCTTGATGGACGTCACAGAGATGGGAATGGGGGCTGTATGTCAGATCCTGCAAATGAGCCGCACGTCACTGGAGGTTCTCAAGTCAACTGCAGTTCTGGGGACGGGGAAACAGCTGTAAATCAAGAGCTTCATTCGCTCTTACACTTAAGGGGGATTTTATGACAGCCCCAGTTTACATGAGCGTCTGCAAACGCCGATGAATCAACTTCGGGCTGCAGCGGGGAGAGCAGCAGGTGCTGGAGCTGTCCAGGGTGCTGAGGAGTGGGGCGACCAGGTGCGGAGTCCTGTGCCATCCCAGTCTATACAATACACACACGCACGCACGCGCACGCGCACGCACGCACGCACGCACGCACGCGCGCGCGCACGCACACACACACACACACACACACACACACACATATATATGGGGAATGTACAGTGAAATAAAAGGGTTGTTGGAATTACTTTCTCTTGAAATTTGAAAAAAAGTTTAAAATACTTAATCACGTGGAGCCAGTGTACATGATTTAATTAAGTCATTCAAACAACCCTTTTTTTAGTTCATATGCATTAGAAGGGCACAAAGTGATGAAGTGGAACTTTAAGATGGTTATTATATGTGAAAGAAGAGGGATTGTTTAGAAAGACGTGTTCGAAATTATATTTAGAAAATCTTTAGAGCATTGAAAGGTAGACTAGAACATCCTAAGATTTAAGCAGAACTTTTTTACTGGATTTTGGATGGTAGTTGGTCTTATGCAAACTTGATGGTCACATCAAGAAGATATACAAACAGCATTGTCATTTTGAATTTAGTTTTTTGTTTTTAAGGAATGCAACTTTTAAAACGAGCCAATTTAATAGAAATGAAATCCCTTTTTGTCTATACTAGACTCATTTAACTGGGTATAGTTGACAGCTGGCCAAGTGAGTCCCAATTATAAACAGACGGACTGTGAATATCTACAGATGTTGAAATTCTTTGTAGTTGGAAAAAGCTTGAACAGGCTCCTACCCAAAATCCAAGAACTTCTTCAAAAAAGCCAAAATTAATAAATCTGGACATATCCAGAATACCCATATAAATGTAGATGGAGAAATGCATTTTTGCATACACAATTTATAGTCAATAGTGCTCTGTGTGAATGGACATTTCAATAAATAAACTTTTCAAGCAAAGCATTTATAAATAAGTATATCTGGAAGCACTTGATTTTCTCCAAGGGATTTCCATAGGGACTGGTGCATGGTAACAGTCATGGTGTGAGCTTTTGCTCAGCTAATGAGCTTCCACATCTGTTTCGTGTTCTTTGAAGTGTGTCACTGCATGAAGTATGAACATCCAGTTTTTCAGATAAATTAACACAGCATTTAACATAATTACAAGCAATAATAACACAATTGCACTGGAGGTAAAAATGTTACCGATTTAAATATACAACATAAAAGGTGGTAAATAAGATAACACAATATATTTTCAAGATCATGATTTGTGGAAATAAACTAGCTGTAATAATCTTAAGTAATATAACATAACGTTGTGTCATATTTTTTATGTAATTAATAATGGGTTATAACTACCTGTTGTGGATTTTAGCAGTGCTGAACTGCAGAGTAGGATGCTTCTGACACCTGCTGGTGTAAGGGGATTAACACTTAATAAAAAATATATTGATCAGGAGTAAAAAATACTTACCTTATATTTAAAACAATATATGACAAGTTGTAAGTAGCATTAACTGAAAGCTTGGACCCCGCATTCAGCGTTATGTCCGTTGCGCACGGCTTAACCAGCACTCAGAAACCTCCATTGTGGCCAGTGTTTTATATCTGCTGTCACTTTTGTGACATCTGCCCACACTGTCTGGGTCTGTGCCCACACTTCATGATCATAAAAATACAGCATTTTAGTTATTTGACTCCCAGATTGACGCTTTTATAATATTCAGTTGACGGGAATCCAGATATACCTCAACCAACAAATGAAGAACCCATTTATTATATGTACTACAGAAAATATAAATTATTTTATGAAGGCATCATTAAACCAGAGAAACTCCAGCTGGGGCATGTAATGATGGCATCACAAAAGATCTCAGAGAGGACATGACGGTGCAGCTGTATCTGTGAGTCCATCCACAACAGATGGCCTTTGATTCTACCATCCTGCATTCTTCACTGTCCTATAGAGATGACTGTGCTGATGTTTTGCTCTTAATGAACAAGGACATTTGATTTTCCGCAACTGGGTAATCACAGCTGATTTAAGCACTAGTACAGCAGCTGTCACTAACATTCACTGATCTCTTGACAAACTGATCATTTTAAGAGAAATGACAGAAATATAAACATGTAGGTGTGCCAAACCCTTTATTTCAAGCTGTTGGTCTTGTTTTTTATATTAATGTTATAATTTGCATTGTGTTTAGAGAAATCGTTTACCCAAAAATAGAACCTTTGGAAAGAAATGAATTTGTTTGGCATAAATGATTTTATTTAAAGTATTAACAACATTTATACAATTCTTTGTTGTACTAAACACAAACGCAGATACCAATAGGACAAAAAATTATATGTTTTGAAATGGATAAAAATTTTCATTAAAATATGTTCAACACAAAAAAGTATGGTACATAGTACAATGTAATTAAGTTTTTTATAGTTCATATAAAACAGCAACAACACAAAGAACAGATAATGACATTCTGTAAATTATTCAAATACCATATTATTAATGTGTAATTATGTTGCACATTAAATAAATGCAGAACTCTTGTTTTTGGGATCAAGTCACCCAATGAGAAATAACAGCCTTTCATACACCCACTAACTCCTTAATATATGTTTATTCTTTGAACATTCTATTACAAGACCTCTTAACAATTAATAAAAATGGAGAGAAAAAACACACTCGCTAAATACTTGAAAAACACTGAGATAATAAATGTGTAAAAACATTCTGTCATCACAAAACTGAACCAATCAGAAACCGTAATATTGAGCATTTAGACAATTCGCTTTTTCAAAATTGATAATATTTCTTAGTGACCAATTAAGGTGACAAACTTTTAGAAAAAAATAAAAATAAACTACAATTAAAGTTCAGAGGCAACATGCATGAAATGCATGAAAAAGTGAGACTAATACACCGACTAGAACAGCACATGTAATGAAGAGCTTTAACAATTTAAGTGTTTATCCATTCCACATAATACTACGTACTGTACATTTGCTATTGGACATCTGTATTTTTCTAAACAGGATTCTTGTATAGATTGTTTATGCAAAAATGTAATGATGTGTCATTAGAGTTGATATCAAAACATGATCTCTGATTACTATGAGAGAAAAATGTTAAAAGCAATGGCTTGGAATTTAAACGAATCCTAAAGTTATGTAGTATTCACAAAATTAAAGGTGCTTCAAAGTGCCAAATAATCTTTTTGTCTGAAGAGCCTTTAACATATTAAGAGCCTTTCTGACTCGAATGACGAATGAGTCTTTGTGGTTCTTCGGATTATAAAAAGAGAGGGTTCTTTAAAGAACCATTGACTAAATGGTTGTTTGTGGAACGAAAATAAAAACATTTTGAGCACCTTTATTTTTAAGAGTGTAGGTGATCAAGTGCAGGACATTCAGATACAGAAAGGTTTTTTAATCTTTGTTTGATGTAGCTCCATTGGGTTGCAGCTGGATGGTTTCGGTATCTCAGGAGAGTTTTACGTTTTCATCGCTTTGATCTGATCTGTTAAATGGTAAAAAACAAAAAAGGAAATATATAACAAAAACAGAACAATGACATTACTGAACTAATTTCACTAAACTTACTGTACAATGAATGTAGGGTGTTGCTAAGCAGACGTTTGAATTTATAAAGGTGTTTCATAAATAGAAGTAATACCGATAAAAGAAAATGAGTTATAAAAACTACAGATGTCCGTTACAGAGGATTTCACAAGCACCAAAGACCACAAGAGGGAAACAAATCTAAAGCCACTCTGAACCAATTTGGGCATTTGTCAAAATAAGTTTCCTTTGTATACTGTACCTCAAAGGCACAGAATTGATCAAATATTGCAAACAAAAATGGAAGAAAACAGCCCAAACGTTCTAAGAGTTTTTTCTGTACAGAAATACACTAAAAATCAAAACTCATCTGTAAATCCAATACTTACTGTGTAAATTGTTCTATGAGTGAAACGAAACACAAGAAAAGACATGGCATTTACATTTTACAACTCAATAATCGATAACCCCTTCTAGCGCCACTTGGTGGTATCTTACAATTTAAGAGAAATCGAGAATACAAGTGAAGAAATGTGTATTTACCCTGTAGCCATTCTACACCCTCCTGAATGCCTTCACCTTTCACTGCATCACTGGCACTGAAAGATAGTCAAAGATTATTGCATAGATATATACATTTTACATTAACAGTTAAGGACTGTTTGTCAAAATGATGGTTAGGTAGGTCAGAAAGTTATTACATTTATACAAAGAATTAACTATGTGTGAAAATCCTACATTCCTACATTGATCTACATAAAATCTTTCTACATCATTTAAAGAACATTATGTGAAACTATAATCTTGATATATTAAATATTAACTGAGTAAGTTCATGGTAAAGCTTATTGTGAATTTATATCATAGTGAAACGAATGGCTGGAATCAAACTTTGAGGCACAATATTTGATGTTCCTATTTTAGCCCGGTCTTAAGAGGAGGGGTCAAATACACAGATAAGAGACCATTTCAAATCTTCATTTAAACAGCACATTGGGCCCATTCAAGTCCAATGTTTGTTGAATTTAAACAAAAATAAACCTTCATGTGTGAAATTGATTTCCTGTGTGTGACATCCAAAACGTATTCTGGTACTTGGTAAAAACATAAAACCAAGAATCAAATTTAAGGATTTAAGTACATATAATAATGATTTTCTTAATATACCCCTCCCCAACAAAAATCCTTTGGCTGCAATTATTCTTGTATATTCTTTATTGTAAAAATATATTTTTCAATATTCTATGTTGTCAGAATCAAAAGTATATGTTGTCAGGTTATACAAATATATTTTCACAGGAATCAGATAAATGTCATTTTCTTTTCTTTCAAAAGGTAAAATATCAGGTTACACTGCTGTTTATCAATGCCATATGCTACCCAGTTTCTGTTTTCTTACCAGATATGCCAGGGTTTGTCCTTAATGTTTTCTAGACATAAGAGTTGGGAAACCTTAACAGCAGATAATGCATCTGTGAGGTCCATCTTGTTGGCGAAGAACAGTATGGGTACCCGTCTGTGCTTAATGTCTGAAAAATTGACAGATGAGCATTACAACAGTTTTACTTTTGTTTAACTATTTAGGCTTTCAAGAGAACAGTGGTTGGATGAGACCGACAGAAAGAAATACCTGGATGATTCAAAAGTGTCTCCAATTCATCTTTTGCCACCACCATTCTTAGTTTATCTCCACTATCAATCACAAATATGATGGCATGCCCCTCCCTGTTAAAACAACAGGAAAAAAGATATTGTGTGGTTGCATCTTGCACGATACAATCATAACACAGAAAACGAAAAGAAGAATCTTACTTGTAATAGTGTTCCCAGAGATTTCGGTACCTGCCTTGCCCTGACATGTCAAAAACTGTGAAAGAAAGACTTTAGAGAGAAGAAAGTGATTGATATTATGTGTCTAAACACTGTGGTAATCCAACAAACTACATGTGAAAAGTCCACCTAGAGCTCTTAAACTTTTCGATGCTGAAGCCAATGGTCGGAACGATGTCTTGAGCTTGAGCCTGCCGAAAGAAAAAGCAGTTCTGAAACACCGAGCACAAGTTTTTTCAGTTATTTCATATTAGGAGGGCGACATACATTGGATGGCTTCAACTGGTTGATAATGGTTGTCTTCCCGCTGTTGTCCAACCCCAAACACAGCACATTAACTTCTTTCTTTTTGAGGCCGAGCCAACCCGTAAGCTTGTCTAGAAGGCCCATTTGCTCTGGAGTTTCTGGATATCACAAGAAAGGCAAGATAACCGTTAGATTACTTTTCATGACATAGAAACACAGACACACAAATGACATCATAACAACCAGCTGGTTTCTTAACGGTCAATTCTTTGAGTTTTTTTTTAATGATCCTATTTAAGATAAGCAAGCAGCAAAGAACTTATGGTTGGTTCCTTGTGTCCATACACATTGTCATTTGATACATAGAATATTATGCATTTTTATTCTATATATTTTGATTTGTAATGTAAATCACCACCTGTTGGCTATAATAATGGGAGGATAATAAATCATAATAACAAACAGTAGAGACGATGGCAGTGATTTAGGAGAAAAGGTCAATAATAAAGAAACCATTAGGCTTCTAATCTATGCCAACATGCTTTAATCTGTTGAGCTCATTAGCACACAGGCTAACAGTACGCATCTACACACATGCAAAAGCAATCGAAACAATTCTCTCTCATGTTCGATCGAAACGCCTTCAACCGAACAAAAACACAGCACACCGTAAGGACATTCTTCAAAAGTTATTCTTTTCCTGCAGATGAACACAGTGTAGTTAGCAAGCTGGCTAACCTTCTCAGACTGTTTACAAGGCAAGATGATGGTTCTCTGTTCCTTGGATCAAGATGTTCTTATGTCATCTGTTGTGGAAGAAACATGCGTGTTATAAATGTTTGTGATCCAAACAGAAGAGCACGTTTGTAAACACTCACCTGATGTTTTAGAAACACTCAGACGCCGCTGCTAGGAGACCGATGACACTTCTCCTCCTCACACATCTTATACTGCAGCTCAACAGCGACCCCAAGTGAACAGCAGGTGAACTGCACCCTTCACATTAGGGATCATTCCATAATATTGCAAAGGCCGAGTTTTATTTTAGAGCATCATGTTGGCTATAAATGCTCAGTTCATGTAAAGTGTTGCCCTATATAATGGGTCACTAAAGAAGGATGTATAACTTCATTTATTTGATTCATTGATTTTGTAACTTCACTCTCTGTGTAACTCGGTAGCATTGTTGTAGCACTTGTTCACCTATTGTTGTATCGGCTATTTACCGCTTCATTGTCTCCTCGACTATTGTAAGTCGCCTTTGATAAAAGCGTCTGCTAAATGACTAAATGTAAATGTAAAATGTAAATGTATAAGGGGTCAATAACCAAACCTTAAAATGTTTTCTTGGATGACAGTTCGGCTAAATGAATGTTGCTTTTATTTGAACCAAAATGTCGGACCATCTCTTTAAAACAAGGATATTTATTAATATGTGTTATCATGTTTTTGGGAGGGAGTCAAAGATTCCCAAATGCACTCATCACATCAGTTCCAGCACCATGGAAGGGTTTATAACTGAACCAACTGTATAGATCCTACAAAACCCTTGATGATCGTGTTTAACTATTCGAAAATATCACAATATGCACAAGTTTTCTATTTTCAAAAAGATAAATAAATCTGTGTTATGGACGTGACAAAGAATGGACACCATTTTTGGGAGACAACAAACTTCTTAGGATTTTTGTGAATTACAATGTACGAACCTAAACTATATTATCTAACATCTGCACAAGGGATAGCTTTTCATAGAACATAAACGAATTATGATATTAAAATTGTTATATTTTTGTTTATGAATAACATGTAGCACTATGGATGTGATAATCCTGAAAATGGCCCTTACTTGACAATGAAAAATCATGCAATAAAAATAATGCTCTAAAACTTACAGACATACCTAACATGGGTATATAAACCAACAAATGTGGACATCTGAGTTATAAGTATATTAAAAACATTTGCTAAAACCTAACGATTTTCATGGTAAGTTGACATTTTCCCGGAATTGTCCATTTGTTTTAAACATACGTACACCTTGATAACAATTTAAGATATTGATCTAATATAATTTAATCTACCACGTTTTAGAATATCATGTCCCAATATATAATATCATCTGTAATGTAATATATAATATCATATATCATATCATATCATATCATATCATATCATATCATATCATATCATCTCACAACATCATGTCCCGATAAATCAGTTTGTGTTTGTGATAGACTCATTAAAAACACAACATATATCTGTTAACTTTTATTTTTACAAACATTCAACCTATATCACCTTTAATCTCTCTTTACTCTTTATAAATTATAAAAAATAATGTACAATTAGTTTACTATGAACAATACATTATGACCTGATAACCCAGAGTTTTCCTTTGTCCTGCTTGAAGCACTCTGTTCTCTTTGACTTTTAACATTTGTACCTGGAGGGATGACAAGTGGTCTCAGTGTCGTGAACATGTGTTCATATACAAAGAGCCAGTAGGACGGGGGCAGACCCTCAGCTTAATAACATGTGGTACTGTATTGTGCGTTTGTACGTCTGTGTGGAAGCCAAGAAGACTGCTATTGAGTGTGTTGGCCTTCTACAGAAAGTTGTGTATGAAGACCTATTATAGTGTTTCTCTAATAACTATATAAATACATTTTAATGCAATCTGTTACTTAAACGATTCTCCTCTATATGACAATTGAGTCTTTGTCACAAGGCAAACTGATAAAAATATCTGAAGCATCTGAGATACTGTACACCATAGTAGACTGAACAAATGTGTGCTGTTGTCAAAACTCAGTCGGAGTGGATTTTTACAGGTCGTTCAATTCGACTGGGGTGCACGGGGATAAGAAAATGGCTTAGAGTCTTCGGAAAGGTCGGACTTTATCCACCTAGCTGACAGCCTGAGGAAGTCAACGATTCTGTGTGGTGTTTTTAAATCAGAGCTATATAACGCTCTTCACTACCTACCTTGGCTCTTTTCTTGGTTTTCTACTGCACATATTGCTTAGAAAAAAACAAATCAAAGTGCGACCCAAATCAAACAAATTCACACACATATAAATATCAGGATAAATATCAGATGTGTTAAACAATGTATAATAGCCATTTAAAGCTGAAGACATTCAACAGATCCGTAGGCTCTTATCTCAGAGGCTCTGGAAGAAGCTTGATGAATAAAAGAGAAAAACCTCTTAAGACACAATCAATTCAATACGTTAAAATAGCAAATATCCTATTAAAAGTTCTCAGATTTGAAGTCCAGTCAATCACAGAACTTGCAGGATGATTGAAAGATGACATCTTCGTAACATTAGAATGGTGCCTTTGTTCCATTGTTTACTGTTGTTCCTCCGGGTAAATGGTCCAATTTTCCTGTTACACACACAGTTCATCAAGAAGACAAACAATTCAGGACATTTAGTATCTTTCTTCAGGGTCTTTGGGGTTGTGTTCTTAAATGTGTGTTTCAACTGGAGGTCTTCAGCATATCTTATGATCAGGCCAAAAAGCAGACAGTCCAGACCACAAGCGCTTTGTCTGTGTGTTTTACGGGAGTTTTCGGGGTATGCATTCGTATGGGTGCGTGTGTATGTGTATTTGTGTTTTCATACATGGAAGCCATTCTGCTGAACATGAAGGAACTGCAGCCGAAGGGCCTGTATGCTGCTCACTATCCTCCTCTGGTGACCGATCAAAGAAACCCCAATTCTTCTTACATCACTGTTGAGAGAAGAACGATTGCTTGATTAAGGAGGATGGGATTTTTCCCCCAAATCCAGAAAGATTTATATCTTATGTGTTTAGTTTAAAAATTTGAATATTACATTTTGCTGAAGCCTTCAGATCCTTAGTATAACATTATTCAATGCAGATGTTTTTTCAAGAAAATGTTTTTATTTTATTTTGTGCTACAAAAGATTGGTTACATCTTAGATTCAAATTGTTTAATAATGACAATGATGATTAAACAATATTTTTGTCATTAATTCTCTTTAAACAAATGACACCCGAGTCTCACCGTGACCTGAAATATCAACCACGTTCATACATACAACACAGGTAAAACAAAATTTAAAACAACTACATGTTTTTCCAATAGTTTGGATTCCACTCACTCAATACTCATGCTGGAGATAGAATCCATGGTTGTGTACCCTGCTGCTATGAAGTTATTTTTGTATTGACTCATTTTAATGGAATCCAGCCAATCACTGATGGATATGAAGAGAGGGTAGTCCGGCATATCCTCAGGAGATTCTGGAAAGCTGTTAAAACATGCAGCACATAATATATGTGAAAAAACAAATGTAAAATCATTCGTCACTGAGACTCTGAGAATCCCATGTCATTTATTTTTATTCATCCCCACATTGGCAACGTGTCAAGGTTGTAAAGACACACTCTTGCTGACTCCAGAAGTAAGCACTACTATTAAAACCAATACAGATAAAACGCTATGATTACCTATTTACATCCTCCACCAGTGTCAGCAGGCTGCTGGGATTGCGGATCAGCTTATCAAGAAAGTTGACCACATCGCTAAAACGTGGTCGCCGATTGCGGTCCTTCTGCCAGCAGAGCAGCATGAGTTGGTGCAGTGCCACAGGGCAGCCCATGGGTGCAGGGAGCCTATAGCCCTCCTCTATAGACAGGATCACCTATGAGGAAGAGGACACATGGAACTTTAGTGGGATAGACAGTTATTTTAAATACATAAAATGCAAAAGAAAGTAATTCATTTACTTAATTTATTGTGTGGATAAAAGAAAACAAAAACAACATTAAAACACATTTCATTAGTAATTTAAAGGATGCCATCTGTAATCATGATTAATAAAATGTCTGAGCCAAATACTTTATTAAAATAATTTTAAAATCAATTGTGTCATATAGTGGAATCATGAAGTAATTTTAATCCAGGAGGTCAAACTTTAATGTCATAAGATGAACAATAATGTCAGGAAGACTGTCACATCTCTCTTTATCTTGTTTCTCAGAAAACTTTATATCCGATAGGTTCCCTTCTCTACGTTTCTATAGCGCAATGGAGGGCAGGAAGTGTTTTTCTATACTGTAAGAATTGACAAATCACAAGCTTAAATTCAAAGTTGCTTATATCTAACCGTGACATCGCAAGGTGTTCCGTTAAACTTTGTGACATTGTGGTTTGATAGATTTTAGTAACCTGAAGCAGTTGGTTAAGCTGGCTAAATCTGCATGATCAGCTAAAAAAACAGGTCCAAAACCTCTTTAAAATCAGCATGCTTCACCAGCTTAATCAGTTAAAACCACGTTGAGGACCAACTTAATCCAGACAAACAACTCAGGCTTTTTGAAGATGTATATTTACGTAGGAGGTTTTACCGTGAAACCTGCTTCTGTATGATTCTAGTTGAAAAAAGTCAAAGTAGTTAAATCTGATGTTTATATCTTTGTAATACATAATTTGTAAAGTTTAAGTAGTTTTTATCTTTGTTTCTTTGAGCTGTAACATTAAAATGTTTGCAGATTGCAGAGTTGTGTCTGCGGTGTTGTTCCCTTTTGCCAGCCTTCGTGTATTAAAGGTTGTTAAAGATGAATTGTGGGAGCAAGTGTGTTGCTCTTATTTACTGCCTCCATTGCTTACAATTCTTCTGCGTAGTGTAGACGTTATGCACATCACGTCACCAGAACCACGTGATTGAACAAGCTATTTTTAGATTCAGAATGTAGTTACTCACATCTTGATTGGACATCTCCCAGTAGGGACGCTCCCCGTATGACATCACCTCCCACATGACAATGCCGTAACTCCAGGCATCACTGGCTGAGGAAAACTTTCTGTATGCAATTGCCTCCGGAGCTGTCCAGCGAATAGGAATTTTACCGCCCTGTAGAATAGGAAAGTTTTATCATGTTGATATAATCATGTAAACAAGATTTAATTACGTGGAAGTCCAAAAATGAACAAATGATGGATTTATAGTATACATTTTATTGCATTCGAATACAACATTTTTGTGTTTTTTATAACGGCACTTTTAGTCTTTTGGTCTGTAGAATTAAATGAATGAATGTAATTAAAATGAATTGATGAATTAAAATAAAAAAAATGATACAATATACACATTTTTGGAATAGAATAACAAACTCGTCTTGTTAAACGTATTACTTTATTCACAAATAAATCAGTTTATAATTCATTTATTATTTTCTATTTAATTTGACTATTAAAGAAAAGTTTCATACTTTCTTTATAATTGCTTATTATTAAATAGCACCCTAATCTTTAAAAAAAATAACCTCATATAATTACTACAGTTTTAACATATATGTGAAAAAAATGTTTAAAGTTACGATACAAATAAAGAACAGTTGTAATATGTGTAAAAGTAAAAAATAATTTCCCCATATACACATGAAACTAATATTATTGTTATTATTTTACCCCTTGATATCATAAGCAAAAATGTGTTTAATGTATTAAGTATATACCATATTTGGAATATGTAGAAAATAATTGTAAATCTAACACAATCACTTCACATAGTAAATCCTACATCTCATGTTACACTGCTTAGCTAAAGTCAACTCTTTCAATAACACAATAAATGGAGAAGTGGCAATCTCCAGAGACTCCGGATCAGTTTGGCTGTCTAAGGAGCACAGATTGTTATTAACTCTGAACAGCCCTGAATATAAATGATCCAGTGCTGAAGTGGGCGTATGTGACTTACTGTGGTGGTGTAAGCTGCCTCCGGGTCGTCCTCCAGCACCCTAGACAGCCCAAAATCCGACACCTTACACACTAGGTTGTCATCCACCAGAATATTCCGGGCTGCGAGGTCCCGATGGACATAGCCGATGTCAGACAGGTACATCATACCTGAGGCAATGCCACGCAGCATACCAACCAGCTGGATCACAGTAAAGTGTCCATCATGCTTCTACGAATAAAAAGAGGAGGAGAGATGGAAGTCATAAGGAAATTGATCAGAAGGCGGAGTCAAATGTTGCATTCTACCATATAGACTAATACAATATCTGAAAATTAAAATGAACATTTTGTAATCATTTGCTCAACATATTTGAAAATATATTTTTTGTGTTTTATGGAATATAGGAAGACGTACAGGTTTGAAATGACGAGAATAAATGATGTCACAATTTTCATTTTTGGGTGAAACATTATTTTAAGTTTGCGATTTAGCACTGATGGACTTTCCAATCCATATAAAACAATCTTTCAAATTGACAAAAAGTATACAAATACTCCATGTGTTCTAAATACACAAATATTACTCAAATCCAAAAATAGTGATACAACTATGCATAAAAATTGAGTTTTAAAAAATTTTATTTTCAAATTTTTCATGTTATATTCAATGCATTTCTACATTCTACACGTATTTAACATTGGGTACCATTTATTGGTGTGTGTATAAAGCACTGTATTTATAATTAGAATATTTTTGCAAGTCATATCATGTGAGGTGCCACTCTATAATGTACAATGAGATCAAATACCCTAAGAAAAGAGTCCAAGGATCCATTCTCCATGTATTCCACCACGATCATGACAGGCCGGCCTAAAAAGAGAAAAACAGGACAACTTTTAGCAATGAAAAAGATACAGTGAGAAAAAACAGAAGGAAATGGGACAGAGCTTGTGACATTACTCATATAACTTCAGTGTCTGTGTGTTTTATATTGTTGGAAAATACTGTACAAGTTGGAAAAGGCCAGTACACCAAAAGTCAAACAGAATTTACAGCAAGTATTTTATTCATAATAAAACACTTGACCTCTGCTCAATACTCAGACTACATAAGGTCATATAATATCACTCCTCTTAAATCTCCCCCTCTCTGATGTCTAGAAGGTTTTTTAAACTACTGAAAGGAGTGTGAATGATTTCTTAATCGCTAATGAACAGTGAAAGATTAGTAGACAGACAAAGAAATCAGATACACCTAATCCATTTTTTAAAGGTTTATATTGGAGGCTAACTGCAGTTTGTTGTGTAGCATGAAATCCACAATGATATGCTTGTCAGGTCAAAGCTGTGGGTGTATCAAACCTATCCGAGCAACATGTTTGTTTTTTCCTTTAAGAAAGATATCAGATTTAAACGGATGGCTTTGCAAGTTTTGGTAATCAATCTGAAACAATCGCATTATATTCTTCTCATAAATATCAATATTTTACACATTTTATTGCCTCCACAGATTGTGAAACGTTTCGTATTCAGTAAAAATCAATTTATTGCCTGACATCAATTTTATTAAGACCATCACTTGTAGTTTTGTCCAAAGTAGAGATGTCACAATATTCCATTTTTGTCTGTAACTGGGATATGAAACTTCACAATTACCAAAAACGTGTTAATTTATCACATATTGTATACTTTTAAACTATTCTGCATTAATTCTAGATTTTATCACAAGAGTCAGTATGATTACAAACTATCTCTCTATCTGCCTTCAAACACTTTTATTTTTTGAAAAGTCACATTATTTTACACATCCCTGTAAACCATTAATACAGAGATGGATATTTTTACTTTCTAGCAGATCTTTAAAAATGTGTACTATATATTAGTATTTTTACTACTGACAAATTGTACTTTTGTCACATTACAAAGCATATATTGAACTATATTTTTTCTCCCCAAAATTTCTATTTAGTTTTATTTTTTTGGATGATATTAAGTTTAAATAAAGTTCTTTTACTTCTGATATTTTCCTTAAGTAATTTAGCTTTTTCCTTTAGTGGAAAACTGTACTATTACTAAATTTCCTTAAATTCTGCATTAAAGATATGAATGATCATATATGCTTAGCTAGTCACCACTAGAACCAAGTACAGTATATTGAGTAAAAGTAAAAATACTAGTGTAAACCTCTACAATAATAATTTAGAATCAATGACAAAAAAAAATATTTTTCACCACAAATGCAAATTTCTTACTCTTGGTTACTACACCCTCCAGCCTGATGATGTTGGGGTTGTCAAACTGTCCCATAATGCTCGCCTCTCGCAGGAAATCCCGTCTCTGGCGCTCAGTGTATCCTCCTTTTAAAGTCTTTATAGCCACAGGAATTTCCTTTTTTCCAGGTACCCGGAGACGCCCACTGCACACCTCCCCAAACTCACCTTCAGAATACATCATGATGTACATCAAAAGTTAGTAAGTATGACAGTAAGGCAGTAATGTACTGAACACTAGGTGGCAGTCAAAGTATTTTAAACAAAGATGTTACTAAATACACTACAAGAGTTCTGCACAAGATAATATTCCTTACTGAATTATTTCCTACTTATCTCAAAGAAATTGAAGTTTGATCTTTTTGTCTTCTATGAATTACAACGTGCTTTGGCGTGGAATTTAAAAGCTTAAATGTGAAAATGATCTGAAGCATATTTTAATTAGACACAAATGAGGAATCAAACCTGGAGAAGGGAAAAGAAACATACATCAGGAAATCTGAGCCTGTTGTTTCATTCACATAATAATAACCCTTGCCAACTAACTACTGGCTCATGTAATATTAAGATTTATATTTTGAAGCAGATGATTATAAAGAGGATTATGGTCTACTAAGATATTGATGGAATTGAGCTGTGAAAGGAGTTCTGACCTGCTCCGATGACCCTTTCGATCCGGATGCGAGAGGGATCAATTTCTTTGGCAAACTCATGGACGGCCAGTGTGGGATCCTCGTATGTGTCAGGGTCAATGTAAGTCTTTAATCCTGGAAATGGCACTATAATAAAACAAGATTACATTTTTTTCATAATTATGTCATGTCTGAATGAGTTTTGTTAATGACTGATGTTAATGACTAAATGTTGATGTTAATGCTATTTCAAATTCTAATCAGCATTGACTTCCTTTGTATGAAAAAACATGATATGCAATAAGTTAATTTAAAGAAATGGCATTAGGTTAAAGTGATAGCTTTCATCAAAATTACAATTCTTTATTTTGCAGAACACAGATATTTTGAAGAATGTTGGTAACCAAAAACCGTTGGTCCCTATTGACTTCTATTGTATGCACACAATACCCATATAAAACCAAGAGTAACATTTTACCAATATTTTTCTAAATATCTTCTTTCCTGTTCTGCACAAGAAGAAAATTATACAGAATAAAAATGAAAGGATAGTGTAAAAATGATGACAACATTTTGGGTGAATTATAAAGTAAAAAATTATTTACTCCAAAATAATTTGGTGATCTATAGATGAGTCAGTGTTTGTATATACGTTTAATGTGTATATAGCTTCCATACCATGTCCATTTTGATACTGTGTTCTTTTTTTGTCTTCTGATACTTTAGATTTGAAGTACCATTGACACCTGTTAAAGAGAAGAAAAATACAAACATGAATTCATAAAGTTTACTGTGTATGAAAACCAGTGGAAAAGGTTTGTGAACTCTTTGGTTTATCCATGGTATTTGGCACAAATTGATCTGCTTAAATGATCACAGCATGAAGGAGCAAAAGTATGTAAACCAACAGTTTCAATTTCTTTTGGCAGCACCAGCCCACCAAATGCTGCCTGGTAATTACAGATCGCACAGCAGTCATGAGACATTTTCCACCATTTATAGTTCAAACTGTTTCAAGTTCAGCAATATTCGTGGGTCTCCTAGTGTAAATTGCTTATTCAGGTCATGCCAAAGTATCTCAGTCGGGCTGAGGTCAAAACTCTGTTTGGTCCTGCTCAGGTTTACTTCTGTGGAAGACCTTCTGTTGTTTTGTCCTATAAATTGTATCCTTGTCCTGTTGCATCACCTGACATCCATTTGCAGACAGATGGTCTAACATTCTCCTGTGAATTTCATGATAAACCTGGGAATTCATTTTTTGTCAACAATAGTAAGCTGCCCAGGCTTTGTGGCAGGAAAGCAGCCCCAAACCATGATGGCCCTCCATCATACTTTACTGTTGGAAGGAGATGTCGGTGTGAAATGCATTTTATTCTTCACTTACAGCAAAGCCTGTCCTTCCCAAATAACTCAACTATGGTTTTATCTGTACCCAAAATATGCCCAGTGGAATATTCAGATGTGTTTTGCAAACTCGTGTTTTGCTGACACCCTTGGATTTTGCTTGACATCACTGAGCATTTGGAGCTGTGCTCTAGCACTCATCTTTGCAGGACGCCCACTTTAAGGAAACACATCACCAGGGCTGAATTTTGTATTGACAGAAATGCTTTTGTAACCTTTATCAGCTTTAACCGAGTCAACAACTCTTTATCTATTATTTAAACTGTTCAAGGCATGGTTTGTATCAAAGAATATTTCATGAATGGCAAACTTGCTTTAAATCAATGTTTGCGAACTTGCTTCCATTGGTCTTTTTTCACTTTTTTGTTTCACTTCATAACGTGGAAAACCAAATTCCACTGATCTTTTGAAATATAGGTCTCTGTAAGTTTCTCCTTACCAATAGTGAAAGCATTTATGTCATTGTTCTCAGTAATGTAAATGTGTAATGTCACATGGAAAATTCATTTTCACATGATCTGCCTACATCTCAACACCCTATTTTACAACATTGCGCCCCCCTTCAAGTGTTTAATCTGAGAAGTAGTTAGATCTGAAGTATTTTTTCATTTTTTATCTTTTTATTTTAAATAGTTTGTTATAAAAGTGGAAATGTTGGCTGTAAAAAAAGTTATAACAACAACTCTTTTGTAGGCTTCTATACTATTACAATGTCAGACATAATATAATTTAAATACTATTAAATGTTCTATTTTTTAATTATATAATATTTTGCAATTGGTAATGTCTTGTGAGTTCTGAAGTGTCCAGCAGTGAATCCCTCAGCAGCACTTGTCCCTTATAGAAGTGTCCAGTTATACAGAATATAACCAAAGGTACTTAATCTAAAACAGGCTAGAAACAGGTCATGGAAACATGGTATTTTTGGGAAACCTTGGTAATATAATAAATGTACTCCTGAGAACAATTAAATAATATAATATTAAAACGCCACGTCATGACCCCATTAAATCATTTACATGTTTGTGAATTTTCTGTTGTGTCAACAGTTTTAAGACAAATTTATGGTAAATTCCATGATAATTCATGGGGTGGATTTATTCCTACTTCAATCAAGTGTCCCTCTCCATGGTACTGAATAAATTGCCTTTATAATCAGTACACAGAAAAAAAATCACCACAAAGGCACAACAGAGGTTAACAGTTCAGGAAAAAGATCATCCAGGAAGAACAATTTTAAATTGTTTATTTTTCTTTTTTTTTGCAACAAAGAAGTTGGTGTAACTTCTTCATTGCATTTTCAGTAAGAGCAAACTTACTGAAAGTAAAAAACGTTCTTTTTTTTTCAGTAAAAGCTTTTTTTTAACATTAAATAATATTATAAATACCCATTTACACAAACATCTATGGTAAATTGTGGGGTGGACATATTCCCACTTCAACCCAGTGTTTCTCTCCATGGTGCTGAATAAACTTCCCTTGCAAAAAAATCTTAAAACTAATCTTTTGCATGAAACGCTCCTCTGAGGTAAAAAGTTAAGTAAAAATGTCGTCCTGTTTACCCAGGGAGAACCGCTTAAAATTGTTCATTTGTAAATTCATTTTTGTTTGACAAACACTGACACTAAATCTGCCCTTCATCAAGAGCTCTTGATTTTTTCGAGAGCTGCTTTCAACAGCCTCAGTTTAAATCTGCACAAGCAGCCGAAACACGGCCCCATCAGCCCCTGCGGCTACGGCTCTGTGAGAATGTGATGGCAAGAGGGCTGGCTGGGGTTTCACACAGTGTGCTGCACATGCTGATACTGCGAATCACAAGACTGTGTGGCATGTTTAAGCTTGCTGTCAGTCTCGCAGCAGGCCATTTCATGGCAGCAGACACTGCTGGGAGGCTGCAGCATTCTGACTAATTAGGCAGCGACATGGCTCAGCCAATTGGAAAATAGAAAGGTGCTCCGTGGCCAACGGGCCTATTAGGAGATGGCTGGATAAGCAAGGAACTAAATTAAAGGCAAAATGAGAGAATGTGATACAGACAGATTGATATGGACCAGCAGATAGATAGATACGTTTATAGGGAAAGAAAGATCAAATCCATAAAAAACACATCTGTCATGTACCCAACTTCCTTTTATTTGCTATCTCATTACCTGCCAGTGATGAGAAGGAAGAGGGTGAGAATGACTAGAAGAGAGAAGCCTCCCACTGTGGCTGTTACAATCACCAACACCTGGCCTTGATCTGCTGCTTCCTCAGAGTCTGACAAAGTGAGAGAGAGAAGGAGAGAGAGAAGGAACAAAGTTACTTTTCCCAAGTTCGTATGTTTGTGATCGGTTGGCGATGGGTGCCATATCACATAGGCGACGGCCATTCATGTAATAATACAGACACCAGGAGATGAGATAGGAAAAGCATTTTACATACAGTATTATACATAAGTCTTTTGCATACACTCAATGATTTGTGTGAGTATTTAGATCATATGCAGTAGTTTCATTAGAAAATTTGAGTTCATAGTTAAAAACATGTATTTTGCCATTATCTGTAATAATTTAGTGAGAATTGTATTATGCAATACTTTGAAGACATTTTTCCCAACACTATCGCTTTGCAGGGTGGCATCTTGAAGCGTCATAAAGACAGTAGCATACTATAAGTGTTCATAGGTCTAACATTTAGTCTCGTTTTTTTACCTGCTTTTATGATATAATAGATGCATTTTAAAATCTCACCGAATTTTTACAAATATGGTCAAATGATATTTCATATAACTCAAAACTATTTTTAGGGTAAAAAGTCATTGCACAGTACTTCCCATCCTGTGATATCACAAACTGAATTATTAGTATTTTAGGTGATTCATTAGAAAAATCCACTAATCATCGGTTAAAACTCTACTCACGCAGAAGACATGATATGTTCGCAATCACCAAAGATTGGACTGAACTACCACTTTAGGATAACAAATGAGACCTTTTTAGGCAAAAGCTTACTTTCATCTCCCGTGGCAAACTCAAACTTGGGGCTGTAACTGCTGTAGCCGGCGAGGGTGCGGGCACGGACATGGAAGACGTAAACCGTGGAAGGCTTTAGTCCTGTGACTATCGCACTTGGAGACTTGGTACGCGTTGATGAGTAACTTAACTGTTCCTGCTCCTAAACCGGAGGGAGAAAAAACACTGTTTGCTTTCGTTGGTCACAAGCTCAAGCTGAGATAAGAAGGATCCTTAAGAATAGTGACCTTTTCATAGTATTTAATCTCATAGTCCAGGATGTCAGCATGCGGCTGTTCAGTTTCCTGCCAAGACAGAGCGATACTGGCTTGAGAGGCCCAGTCTTTTCTCACCACACCTACCAGAGACGGACCTGAGAAATGAAAAACAATTCGTTGGTCGAAATTCCGAAGCAATGAGTCTTTAAATACAAATGTACTGCAGATTGGTTCATTACTTTAAGCTTTCCAATATGGTTCACTTTATTCCTGCTCTGTGCCTGAACAGATTTGGTGTTGAAAAATGAGAGAAGGCAGCAACCAATGCTGTAAAAGTGTGTGTTGGGACGAAAATGTTTAACACTGAAAACTTTGGAAATTGTCAAAAAAGAAAGTTCTATAACAATATGGCAATAAATAAATAAAAACAGAAATAAATTGTTTTGAAAAGTTTCAAATATAGTAGGAAGGCCATAATCCTCTCCAGTTAAGGTATGTTAACACACACAATCAAATACACCTTTGCCTTTCTCAAGTAGGAGCTGTTTTGAATTTTTGTGTACCCCCTAACCTCTACGGCCAAAGTGTTGCCCACAGGTAGGCGGAGCTGATCTTTAATTGAATCCCCCGAGCAGATTAAAGTAGTGGGTGAATGGCATTAGCTGGCCTGATTGAATTTCCCCAAGGTAAATATTCTCTCTGGAGGCCCACAGAGGCCGCCTGCGTGGTAATCACTACCTCTGTCAAAGTAATCAATCCCTCACTGTTAAAACAGCTGGGAAAATAGAAGGGGTGGACAAGGAATGGAGAATTGAAGGCAGGGATGGACTAAGACTAAAACAGCCTGGGATTTATATTGGCCCATTTTAGCCTGTAGACTGTTATCCCACCTATATGCAATAATAATGCAATAATCAGAATGAACATGATGTACGGCTGGGGAAAAAAGCAGAGCGAGCAAAATTCATTTTTAATAAATTAAAATCATTTTATTTCATTCCGTGTATTCCTGTTGAACATACTGTTTTGCATTTATTTGCATAAAATTGAATTGGGACAAACTGGTCGAAACAACAAAAAACAGTTCATAATTATGCTTTAAAATAAAAATAAAGATGGAATATTAAGCATGAATTTGCATTCTCGTGAGTTTTTATGTCCTGAGGTTTGGTTTTGTTAAAACTGCCAAACCTTTTGCAAATTAGTATTGTATTATATATTATATTACTACTCAACTAAATAGTGACTATTCTCAACTGCAAGTCCTGCATACAGTCCTGTTTCTTTAAAGATAATTAATTTGAAGATTCAAGATCAGCATATTACATCGTTCAAAGTATGTGTAAATAACAACTACACTACTGTAGTTGTAGGTTTGCCAGAAGAAGATGTAGACACGTTGAGGTCAGGACTGACAGTAAACAGTAGAAAGCAGTCTTCAGTGATGTCCAGTATTGGGCAGAAATGCCCGAGGCCCAGTGAGATATCAGCAAAAGAGGTTTGAAGAGAATAAAAGAGAATAAGACATCAGTTTTGCAAAGGTTACCACCTATGACACCATTTCCTCTTCTGGCTGTCTCTTGCTGTAACCATAAGGGCTTTATCTAAATGCGCGATGCTGAGTTACCTCAGCCTATCCTCCATCTACTACAGTATGTCTCAACAAATTTGCTCTGTGGAAATATATTGGAACAGTTTTTGAAGGGACCCCTGTGTCTGACTTGAGCGCGGAGGAAGACACTATCCTCTGAAACTCTCTCATGAGAGACAGCTCATCTTTTATTGAGAGGGGACGCCTGGTGCAGCCAGCGACATCTGACTACTTTAGACGTGTGCAGGGAGACTTGTAGGTTTGCGCAGAAATATTGAAGACATAGTGACAGTAAGGAACAGGTGGCACCTTAATAAATGATGAAGAATCATCATGTTCCTATTTACAGAGCTAGAGATTGATTTCAGAACGGAACAGTATACTGGAACAGAGAGAGCCGGCAGAGTCTTATTTTGATTCAGAGACTGCCTGACCTTATAGCTCGTGCTGTCAGGCAAATGAAGCACAAGGTTATGGCTTTTGGTTGAACCTGGGTGTGCACCTACAGCAACATTATGATTTGTGACATTGAAAAAAAGCTCACTAAAGGACAGCAGAGAATTCAAATACTGTCAGGGGCATAGAAACGATCTGAATAGTGAGAACACCACATTATAGATCTTGAATATTATTAAGGAAAGAGGACCATTCTCCTTCAAAAACATTTCTCTACTATTGGTATTTTTGCAAGCAGCTTACTGCCATCTACAGAAATGCTAAAGAGATTCACCCAAAATAATCATTGCCATTCATTGCCATGCAAAATGCAGGTTTGTTTTCAAGATATGTGCACAGCTTACCCACAGTGCATGTTGACCAAGTGACCGATGGCCTAAACTGACATGTAGGCAACGATGTTAGGCAACATTTTAATATCGTTGTTCCGATAAATGTGTCATTAATAATTATTTTTAATCAAACATGGCTTTAGAACGATAATGATGATACTTATCATTGATGAAATCCAGGTGAATGGGTGGCCTTCTGTTCGCAACCAGACCTTTTAGATGGTTTATGTACAAGATGTTCTTTCATTCATTTTTATTTAAAAATTATAAAAATATATTTTGTACCTTATTAAAGGTGTCTTAAAATAGTGTCTTAAAATAGTTTCTATTTTTCTTAAAATACTGTCTAATAGTGTCTAGACATTCATGGTGTCTATTTTAAGGCATCATGAATAAAAAAAAAATTATACTACAACAGAAAAGCATATTTTATTCATTTTTCTTTTTCAAATAAAAATAATTGCAACTAAATCACACACTCTGGGAGTGTACTCAAAGTATCTATTACTTTACATGAGGGAGTCAACGGTTCTTACTCACTCATTCATTCATATTTTCCAGCATATAATAATAATAAACTCATTAAAGTTATGAAATTTTACAAAAGTAACTATGGGAATCATGTGAACTAAATAAAACTTTTTTTATTTGATCCTAATACTATTGACTAGAATTTGTAGAAATGTTTTGCTGTCCCTTTATCAAACTGTCTCACTCTAAGATGCTTTTAATGAATTTTAAAGGAGTTCCCATCTATTCTGCACTCTTATTGGCTGTTCTCTCTTTTATATTCCGACAAAGTCTTCTATTTAATTTTTTTTAATGAAACATAAGTTTAGTCGTGAAAAAAGCATCCATGTTTGCTAAATTATACTTCTGTCTTCTGAACGAATTTTAGACACCTGTCCTTTTTTAAAACACTGAAAAAAATGTAGCTCAAGTGTCCCAAACATTTTTACTGATAATGTAGATGTTGAAGAAGCATAAATTTGGCAGAGGTTTCAACCTTCATTTGAAGAATTTACTTTTTCTACTACTTCAATTTTCTTAATACAAATGAGCTGTCCATCTGCCTGTGTGATACGTTGTATTGTCAGAACACACTGTCTTGTGCAATTAGCAGATAATTAGTCTATGCTAAAATAAAATGAACACAAAGCACCCACAATAATGGCCAGCAGCAGACCCGCCGACACGCACGCCGCAAACACGCTTTGGTAAAGACGGAAAATGCTAATGTAAAGTCATTACGCTGAACTAACCTGCATTTGAATTTGAATTAGCTGTCCCGCTCCGCTGAAAGAGGCTCTCGCACCCAAATCATTCCAGCAATCATATCACACTGAGGAAGGCAATCACTAAAGCTAGATTAAGGATAATTGGATGGTGCTTGTTTTTTTTTTGGAGGGTACATTTTTACATGGCATTATCTTACAGAGAGTTTATTGCAATAACTGTCAAGTGCAACTTTAAAAAGGGCCGCATAAAAATACAAAGGCACAGGCAGTCAATGCAGAGCCTAAGCTCTGGTTTTATCGATGTGGCTCTGGAGGGGACATGCAAATGAGAAGCGTCCTTGCATCTGCATTACTTTATGATTTCAAAAGATTTCTTCCACACACGAAAGGAAGCGAGGGAAATAAAAAGCACCTTTAGTGCACATTTTCTTTTTATTTTCCCCTAGAAGTATGACAGCTTTGGTCCTACTCCATCGGTTTAAGTGTATTTCATATAGGCTGTATAGAATTCTTGTAAACCTGAGTTCCCAGATAGCTGTGCATTAGAAATGGTTGATATGTGCTAATTCGAGCCATGCCATAGGTCATCATGATCTATGTTAAGCTCTTGCGCTCAGACATGGCATGTCTTCTTTTAATCCTGATCAACAATTTATTGTATCTGTACAAAAAAAGCTTGGTTTAGTTCTACATGCTTAAGATGTTATCACTTTATAATAAAAGACTGCTTCTAGCTGGAAATATAGTCAGATTTATTAAACCATTAAGCTTTGTTAATGTAATAAACATTTAATTATTAATTATTCAATAACTTCAGTGCACAGTGTAAATACATGTAGTTTATTACTGTGAATAACGTGAATCAATGAGCAATATAATTTTACATTATCTATTTTCAACCTTACTGTGTATTTTGTTATGTATTGTAGACTCTTGATGTTTAAAATATGGCTCCTTAAGTGTTGAATATTTTTATATCTAAAATCCAAATTCTGTTTTAATAAGTCATGTTACTATCATTTATGTGTAATATTATTATATTCAACATTAATGTTACAATTATGCTATTTATTGCCTGCTTTATCGGATACACACGCCTGGCCCAGGGTTAACTTCTGGGCTTGTTGATCGTTCTAGCTAAGAATATACCTATTCAGATTTTTTTAAAATAATATTAATACTGATTCATATCAATAATGTATTGTGTGTTCATTTTATTAAATAACCTATGGAACGTTAAGTTTTAAGTTTAGCCAAGTAATATTTTTGACATAATTTTGATATGCTTTCTAATCAAAGGTAAAGCCAGAGGGGGTCAAGGGTGGCAGTGGACAACCTCAACATCCCATTGGCCATCCAAGGCTACCCATTCGCTTCTAGCGTTTACTGACATCTGATTGCAACAAAGGTCTTATTTTCTCTAACTCTTTCAATGTTTTGCAGTGGCACTTAAGTTTAAGTAACAATAGTAACAACATAGTTACACAACTCGCAGAACCGTATTAAGAAATCCGTGTCACTGTAGCGCCAAGCCATGTGCTGCAAATTTACTCAAAATGTTTAAGCAGTGTTCAGTGCGAGATACCTGACGGATAAAAATGCTATCAGCTTCTCATCTGATACACTTTGTCATTTTAAAATTTCAGAGATTAACATCCAAATTACATAATTTGGACTTATTTCTTGTCCATTCTATAAATTGTATTGTTTATGTAAATTATGTATTTGCATCTTGTTAAGAAGTAAGATTAATACAATTATTGTTTATATACTGTTTGAATGTAAAACACGGCATAACTGTTCATCTCATTGAGTCAATGAAGTTTTAAAGTGTAAGACAGTGTATAGACACGTGTGGTTTGTGTTAACAGCAGCTGAGCAGAGGCTGTATTTTCTGACTGTCAGTGAATGAGTGTACCAGGTGCTGAGAGACAGAAGATCTAACAAACTCAGACCTTAACAAGGCTGCCTTTGATTTGTTCTCAGAGCTGAAAACAACTCAAATTTAGATGGAGAGATAAATGTTGAGAGACGATGGAGTATTTGTCTAAACACACTTAGAATCATCCACCCCCACATGCAGAGCTCTCAGACACACAAACAGCAGCGATTAACAGGAGAATGAAACAGCTGCAGTAAATATGCCCTTGATGTGCTAGAACTTCAGCACCACGACCAATATGTGATTACAAATGCATGTGAAATGTACAGCCGCTTATTCATCTTTAATGTCTGTGTGCACGGCATGTTTATGGGGGGATGTATAGGGGGCCTGTGTGTGGTTGAATGCTTTGCACGGTCAGCACTTGTGTCTGTTTTACTAGATTTAGTAAACGCAGTGAGGAATTATGCATGCAGTTTGAGATAGGAGAGGTGGGTCATCAAAATCAATACTAATTCACCCTCTTGTAATTCTGAAGTAATTAACAAGCTACAGTGAAGAGTCCCACCACTGTGTCTTCAACGATCGTCTTGAAGCTGAGTTTGCTCAGAAATAAAGATTCCAATGAGACATAAGGTGAAAAATGGAACGAGCATTTTAGTTTTACATTGCTTTGTAGCTTGAGTGTCTTTTAGAGACATTTTTTGAATTTTGATGGTTTTATGCTCCCGCCAGCCAATTTTTCAGAGCAGAAACGCATTGCGGTTGGCACAAACCCTGTTTATCATCTTTGCAAGCAAACCCGTATTTAAATACCTTGCGTTGTTCTGTTCATGCTTTTCGAAAATCACGTCACACAGTCTGCCCATGTTGCCATCTGCTTATTTTGGCTAGCTTCTAACAGACGGCAGATGAATTTTGCACCAAAATTAAAAACAGAGGATTGGGTGCAGCTTCTGAAACCCATTTTTTCTCCCTTTAAAAAGATTGATTTAAAGATTGATAATTCTGATAGCTCAATTATAAAGCCTGTGTTTTATTCAGTGTTTTGCGACCTTTATTAAAAGAGTGTGTGAAGGGCTCTGTTTAAAAACACAACCAAATGAATCCTCAATCCTGCTTCTAAGCTTAGTTTAACAAGCAATAAAAGATGAAAAGCATGAGAGTTTGGACTGAGTGGGAGAGTAAAACACGAGATTGTCCGTACAACTAATTGTTAGTTTTCTGATTTTTTTTGTCTCAGGTTGCAAAAAAAGGGATGATATTTTGTTCTCTTCCCTTGTCCAACCAGATCTTAATTACTGCGCCTATATGGGCCATTATGTGCCAACACCTGGCCTCGCGGGAACTATTTGTCCATGCCATAATTTTTCTCTTTAAGCTGTTCCCACTGCCAGCTAGAATAAATAGATAAATATATAATAAAATCAGAGACAGAGGGAGACAGAGGAGGGGTAAAAATAACTGAAATAGGCGCTAATCCTTCTGTTTTCTGCTCAGAGTAAGGACAGAAGAACAAAGATTAGAAGAAAATTGCATAAGTGTGAAGACATTCACAAAGGTAGATGTCTAGAGAATAAAGAAAAAAATGCTTAGAACACCACTCTTAGTAAACTACGGTCTGAAAATAGTGAAAATAGAACAATGTACTCTATATTACAGTTACGGAAGGAAGATTGCCGTGAGCTACAGTAGAAGCAAAATATAAACAACCCATTTATATTATTGCTGTAACACGCTTTTGGCCCACAAGGCATATACTGAATATCACTGCAATGTCGAGTAGAAAAAGCTTTTTTGACTTACACTTCTGAATTACAGAAAGCATGAATATATATATATTGCTAACAGCCTTTGCGGCCTATTCATACAAGCATGAATATTCATTGCAAGGCTTTGAAAATGAACAATAGGGTTGTATGGACTTATTCACCTCATGCGTACCTATTTTATGGAAAAAGTCCAATTATTTCTTTGGCAAAGAAAAACGATCAACCAATTAGAGGTCTTGGTCATGTTACCCAAACCATTTCTGTTATATAGTCCGAACCCATTATTTACAGAAGCTTATGTGCCATGGAAGAGAGACACAAATCTAACGTTGTCCACATGCAGGTCTGTTGATAAATATGTGCATGTTGAAAAATTTGCATAGATTTAAAACTGCATAAACAGTGTACTTCACACAAACAAACATTGCAAGGTAAATGAACAGGAAATGCCAAGACTGTATTAAAAGCCAATGCAAGAAAATAATATAATATAAATGCTAAATAAAAATTATCAGGGACTTCACTGAGTGAGCTTAAAAGTCCCAATGTGGTTGATAATTTAATCCAATAAAGTGAACATTTTACGAAATGTATGTATTTATATTATATGTGTACAAAGACCACAATATTGATTTAAACATAGTGTTCCTGCTAAAATAATTTTCATGCCTTAGAATTAAAAAAGATAGATTAAATGTAACTCCACAATTCAGCTTTGGCTTCAGCTTCAGCTTTGTCTTAAAACATGTGCAAAAACTACAAAAATCCCTTACGGCTGCCTATAGCCTACATACCATCACATTTTAATAATACAAAATTATTTCTGACAGGATTAACCTGGTCTTATTAGCTTCATAAAATTTAAATTTGTTAAATGATCTTCAGACTCGTAAACTAATCTTAGTTTTGCTATTCTGCCAAACTGTACACAAAGAACTGCTATGCATCAATAATCTAAAATAATCAATAATCTTAAAGCTCATGCCTTTCTATCTTTCAGTCATTGACAATGCCCAGAACATATGCATTAGCATACAAACATCTAAACAATATGTGTGCAAACTCCAGCAGCCTGCCACTCACTCACATACACACAGTGTTGTTAACTCTCCATTATAAAGCCCTTCAGGGGAGTATAAAAGCTCAGCTCAGTCCTAAGAGCTTTCAGTGCTGCCGTGGGGGTCAGAAGTCTGAATGTCTGTCTCTAAGTTCTTTGGCACACAGTCTGTCAAGATGGAGACAGTCACCCTCCTGTTTCCCCTTTCCCACTTTCCTTGTATCTCTCTGTTTATCCTTAGGGGAGAGCGAAGTGTCAGTCTGTGTCTTTGCCCCCGGTCAGCTCCACTACGGACATTAAGATATAAGAAAACCGTTCAACACTTTCTAACATTCATATACTGTTAACAATCATATAGCTGCTGCAATTTGTACAAACATACAGTTTACACGCATACACAGACGCACACATGCACACACGCACACATGATAGACAGCCGAATTCCCGTTCACTTTCCTCCCTTGCTGCTGGTCTTAGGCACTCCCAACCTCCCAGCTCTGTCTAAAAACTGACAGTGAAAGGCTCCTTCGAGGCTACCGTGTCTGAAAGACCTCAAAGCACACTGGGATGTAATGTTAAATAAATGACAAACGGCTAAGGGACGAGGGTCTTTGGTCAGCACTCAGGGGCTATATTGATTTAAAGAGGACAGCACGATTGAGCAGTTCTGTAAACATTACACATTTTAGGATAGCATTAGAACGATTTTTAATTCTTTGTCCATGATTATTAAAATGCATATGCTAGTACAATGATTTATTCACTTTTAGCTAAAGTATTTGTAGCTAGAAAAACCTCCCAAACAAACTTCCTGTTTTAATGGGAAAAATAATTTGATTTATGGAAGAAGCGATTGTTGGTCATTGCTGCCATAAAAAACTGTAATTTCCTTCCTTGTCATTTATACCCTTTCCTTTAATAAAATTCCTGCCAGATGACAGGACGTGCTTATGAAGTACAACCCGAAAGTGCATTATTTGCAATGTTTTATGCAATCACACTGCTAAAGTAGACTCTGTCTAACTGAGCAATTTTCTAAATGTGATTTGGCCAGCAAGTTTAATATCAGAGATTGCCATTTTATTAGGATCTGTCCTATCGATGAAGCAAAAAGTTTGAATAATTTAAAATTTTTTACACATTCTTCATTATGAGAAAAGTATTTTATTGAATTAACCCTATATCTTAGTGCATTTTATGTTTTTATTCCAAAGCATCTGAAAGAAGGGCATTCATCAGAATAGATGACACAACCTGGAATTGATTTGGTCTGAATATTATAGAATATTATAAAAAATAAGGAGAATCCAAATCTGTCTTTATAATAACTCAAAGACATAGTTCGCCCCCAATAAATATCATGTACTTTTGCCATTTCAAACATGTTTTGACTCTGCTGCAGAACACAAAATCAGATCATTTGAAAAATCGTTGGTCCCTATAGACTTGCATTAGCTTTTGTGTCCATAAAGGTCAATAGGGAATAGTAGTTATTTTATTATTATTTTTTACCAACAAAAATATCATATAGGTTTGAAATGACACAAGACAAAATATGAACTATTTCTGTATTAAGTGCACATATCTCATATCACTGTTTGTACCCTTAACCAACAAGAGTTCAGCTGGTTATGTAAGGTTAATGTATAGTTAAGCTGAATATAGAAATTTGACTAGATAAGTTAGCTAAGAATCAGGGCAATCCATTTTACAGTACCCCTTTCTGTTATACCATATCTAAAAACACAACATACAGTAAATATACAGTACAGTATATATATTGTTTATAGTGCTCCAGTAGGTCATTTGGTTGAGGGTCGTAGTATATTCAACATTGTCTTTGTTTAGACTCCCAAGAATGATGTCATGAATTCTGATTGAAAAAATATTTAGATTGTAAGTCACCTTAGAGAGAAAACAAGTATTTATATTTAAGTATATGTCCAGAATGGTTTATTCACAATTTTCGGAAAGGATTAGGCAAAATATTATATTCCGTTAAAGCAAGACAAAATATTAAGTGGCAACACTGTCAAGCTGTTTCAGAGAATTAAGGTATTTAAAACCGTATTAAAACCGGCACTGTCGGCTTGCTTTGTTTGGGGATTCTGAATCTCAAGTCTCAACCTTAAAAGCTATTCTAACCCAACCCCATTTCAGAGTCCAGAACTTGATAAGAACACAAAGAAAAGAGTAGAGAAGAGATGCGCTTGTGGTGGAAAAGAAAGAAATTGTCACTGGTGATATAGGCGACTTGAGTGATGATTGACAAGACAGAATGATCAGACTCTTCCTGAACCTACATTAAAAACGTACATTTTGTCCATACATGTATAGTTGGATATAGTATAGTTTTACTATGACAGAGGGGGATTTGAATATGAAATATTCTCTTTGTGTATATATGTTTTGAGTAGGGTATAAATAATGTAACCAGTCTGACAGAGAAGTACCAAGCTGTTCTAGACAGACGGGAAAAGTTTTAACTGGGACTGAACTCAGCTACATTCCAAATACATATTAATATTAGTATTTTAAATTAGAGCAGAAAATGGTGGATAACTCGCTTAGTTTGGGGTTGTGCCATTTTTTAGTCGATTAAAGGTGGTTCTTGGTCTGTAATCCAGATTTCTAATACATCATTTCATTCTGACAATACAGTTGTGCTCCCACTCAGTCTGGCTGTGGGCTTTTACCAAGTCAAACAAGACCTGCCAACCCCAATACTGCTGTATGTTTACAGTGAATGACTGCCCTGTGTTGACTAAAAAAAGCACAGAAAGCCTCCACTATAGCTCAAAACATTGACATTTCTGTATAGTTGCATCATGCTATGAGGTTTCAGCCACCATTGGCTGATCTTACTTAACGCTACAGTGTATTGCCATCAGTATTATTGAGAACTGTAATTTGACAGTGTTTTCAGACAGGTCTCTATCTACTTTATTTCCAATATCTCTTGGAAATACAGGTATTTGTAAAATTTCTGAAAAACACCCCCCTACAAATGGATTGTATCTACATTGTCAGCAAATGGGGTTTAAACTGTACCTTTTCTGATACTGCATGGGGTACCCTTGAAGGTTACCTTTATATATACCTTGACGTGAATTTAACAATTTAAGTGTTGTACCCTTTTAAGTACATTGTTGGACGTACCATCTATGTAGTGTACTTTAAAGACATTTTGTATACCAGGTCCATACTGGGTGTGCAAAACATTTTTCATTACCTCTAAGGGTACACATTAGGTCCTTAGAGTACAATAATGTACCCAAAAAGGTACAACATTATGTTTCATATCTGTAAATAGAACAAAGAAGTAATGATTTCTACACTACAAAAAATAAAAATAAAAACTTCCCAAACAGCAGTTTTCAATGGCACGAAGAACCCCGTGACACATTAAATTTGATCTATTATGCAGTTCATGACTGCAAGTCATGGCTATTCCACAAACCAATCCTGGTTTCTTGTAGACATGCTTCAATCATTCTGTTAAAGACCTGTAGGATTCTCTCAGCCTCTGCTCAACTTTTTGATGTAATATAAATGTCTTTGAAAGCTGGTAAGGTTACGATTAAAGCCTGTTTGGATCTCTGACTTGCGGGCAGATTCTTTTGCATGGCAGCATCCTCTGCACTCCTCCAGTTTTCCGTGCTCATTAAAGGTATGCTGGCTCTGGTTACGTGGTTGGTGGAACGATAGAGTTATGGACCCTTGGAAGGTCCTCTGAAGAGCCCGTCCCATCTCAGGGTCATTCCTCTCAATCTGACTTCCATTTACATTTAATTTACGTCTAAATGACCACAGGAGGGGAAGATATGCTGTATGACAAATCTTACTGTGGCTTTGCTTTAGTGAGTTAGATTTAAATGCTTTCCGTTGTTAGTATTGGCTTTCAAGCCAGTGTACCACCAAAAAGAAATTCATTAACAGCATAAGGTCTTTAAAGTGCAGGGGTGCTGTAGTGCATCTATTGTAGAACATTTAACTGAGAAATGCAAGATACTGTGTTATTAGGAACAAACATTTGGATTTCTTTGAGTATTTTTTACACAAGAACACAAATTCTGTTATCACTTGCCTATAATTTTATACCTTTATGACTTTATTTCTTTCGCACAAAACAAAAGAAGATATTTTGTAAAACGATGATAACTTAACAGGGTTGACAGCCATTCACATCTATTGCATCGACACAAAACTGATTAAAGCCAATGGATGAAGTCACAGTTTTGTATTCTTTTGTGTTTTGTAAAAGAATCCTACAGTGGGAGTAAATGATGACAGAATTTCCATTTGTTGCTAATCGATCACTTTAAGAACTTAATGCAATTTGCAGCACTTTTGGAACAATTTAATGCAAAGTCAACCTTAAGATACAGTTTTTCTAAAACCAGGGGTGTAGTATAATATAAACAGATTTGTCAATATATTTGTAATAAAAAAATTATACAGAATCCAATTAATTACTAGTAATTGCACATAAAAGGTCCAGCATTTCTGCTATTTTGTTATCCAATTCCATACAATAATACATTTTAAATATGATTTATGCTGCAAAAAATACTTTGTGAGGTCACTGTCTCCCACTGTCACGAATATGGCTGGCACCACAACACCAGTTCATCGGCAAACAGCGGTCTCGTAGTTTTAGGAACACCATCTCCCAATATTTATTTGTGCTCCTATGACATCCGCTCTGAGCCATACCAGGCAGGCTTCTTGAACCCAGTATTTTGGCGCGCTGATCACAAAGTCCTGTTTTGACATGGCGGACATTTCTGTGGGTTCACGTTTGGTGTGTGTGTTCATGGTTGGCATGTGCACTTGCAGAGGTTAAATGCAGAGCACAAATTCAGAGTATGGGACATAATACTTGTTAAATGTCATGTCGATTCCCTTTTTGTCAATTAGTCGGCCTGTATTTTTGCCTTTTGGACCAATGGCACTGTTTGTTGATATTGTGATTGTTAGCTACCAGCCCTGACCCGTTGCCTGTCTAATCGTTTTGAATTGTTTGCTGCCTGCCTCGACCTCAGCCTGTCCATTGCTTATGATTATCTGCTGCCTGCCCCAACCACTGCCAGTTTGTTGTCATTCTGCTGTATACTATCTGTCTGTAGATTAAACTGCAAATGGACCCAAACTCTGCCGTCTCAGACTCTTCGTTACACTCATTTCAAAACTTGTTTTTTTTTCAGAATGAGTGCAGCTAACATTTTTTCCTTGCCCCCTCTCTGTCTTTCTCCTTACAGGTGGTAGATTGAGGGCTTGGTTGATCTCACAAAGCTCTTCTCAATGATTAGAACTCATGAAGCCAAATAATCAGATCAATCTCTCCCTAACTGCCAGCAATGCTGATTAGCTTCCCAGTCTTACTGAATAATAGAATGACACCACCATCACATTCTCTCTGTTTGTCCTTCCTTAACTTCCTAAGACATATAATAATTTGTCATGAAGCCTTAACCCACATCACAAATCACGTTTTAAATAGTTTCCTTGAGGAAGACATCATGAAAATGCAAAGACAGTTGACTCGCTGAGTTCTGTGAAAACATTAACCAACCAAGCCGAAGCAAATCTAGCCAATGAAAGTGAGCAGTGGATCATTAGTCAGAGCGCAGGAAATGGGCACACAGGGAGAAATTGATAAATACTGCGTGAGAATAAGTCTCGGGTCTAGAGAACTGTCCTGTGGTGCCTTGGGCAGACTCTAATAATGAAGTTTGGCCATATCTGCGGATATTGCCAACAGTCAGAGCAGCTAGATAGAGAGAGGCTTTTAGATAAAGCCTCTATTAGTGTGAAACTGAGCTTAGGCCAAGAGACATCTCGCATTTGATGTGCCTAGACAATGCCTCTCCAGGACAAAATGAAATTTGCAGTTATCATCATTATCACGATGAACGATGAGAGTCTGGCCAGGATGGCAATAGTTATAAAGAGGCCGGGCCAATGAGGTTTTTTACAGACTGTTATAAAGAGGTATCACGCTAGCACGTCTACAGCTTTGAAGATCAGGAGATTGGGCTATAATAAATGATGTATTTGGTGATTCTCAACCTGTTAGAAAGGAAATAAAATGCGGGTCCCGAATTAGGCATGAGAGAACAAATTATTTGTAAACAGTGTAAGTGGAGTTCTCGAAGTAAAATTCTTTGGAAGTGAGCAGGTGTGAAATGAAACTTGCAGGAGAGGAATAGAAAATCAGTCTCAATGCAGTAAAACCAAAAAGCTTCACAGTTCAATGAGAAAGTTCTATGCCTATATTGTGAGTTTAGATGTTTTCGGATTTTAATTAAGTGAATAACTTTTGATTTAGCATATAAAAAACCAAGTCAATAGTTTGAGATCACCAATACTCAGGGCTGACTTTACTGAATGACTTTAGTGGTTATGACCCTAGCCCCATTTACCCAAATGCAGATGGGCTCTTGCTTAGCTACTGAAACTTTACAAATTGAATTTCTCATTAATATCAGCTTTCAATAAGACATGACTTACCAGCCTGCTCCGTACTGACGGTGATATTGGCCAGCTGTCTTGTAATTCTTCCCAT
Source organism: Triplophysa yarkandensis (assembly GCA_033220385.1). Taxonomy (NCBI): domain Eukaryota; kingdom Metazoa; phylum Chordata; class Actinopteri; order Cypriniformes; family Nemacheilidae; genus Triplophysa; species Triplophysa yarkandensis. The sequence continues at coordinate 13,431,967 of CM065655.1, forward strand.
TCCTGAAACTCCATTCAAAGCTTCAATCTGGAACGTGTAGTTGGCATGTGCCACAAAGTCATGGACCACCACAGAGGTGCTCGTGAGACCCACGGGTCTTGGCACAAAGCGCACATTGGTGATGCATGGCTCGCAGGGCTGACGATCAGCCCCACAGCGAAGACACAAAACATTATAGGTTACATCCTTCCGGCCACCTGTATCACTGGGCGGAGACCACTCCAAAAAAAGAGCAGTTTCGTTGATGTTAAAGGCCAAGTTCCGAGGAGGAGAGGGTGGTCCTGTAAGGAAAAACAATTTACAAATCACTTTTATCTTTTTACAGAAATAGACTGCTGAGATAATTAAATCATTTAACTTAACAATATTGCAATGTCCTCATGCTGTACGCCTTAACTAATGAATCCCGCTAATGTTTTAAATCACATGGAGTTGTTGGTGTCTCTCTTTCCCTCCCTCTGGTTCAGCTGATATACAAATGTCTTTGCTCTAGTACCCTGATCCTGCTTACTATACAATGCCAGCTCGGAGACAGATACTAGGAAGTGTGTATTTATCTGCTGTTTCCCAGACTCAGCTAATGATGATAATGAGAATATGTCCTAGACATGATTATCATAGTTAATGATAATTGCACCCACTCGTGAATAACAAGGAAGTAATTATTCCTCCTCTCCTGTTTTTAATTCAGATTGCTGCTGGTGTTGAAAAGATTGAGTTTTGGTGAATAATTTTAGTAAGCACTATAGGAGGCATAAGGGTGGGGGGGGGTGATGAAGCAGAAGATTGGAATAACAGAAGTACAGAGCTATACAATCTAGAGTATGAATCTAAAGTATTATAATTGAAAAGTAAGTAATTATTTTTTACATAAACAAAGTAAGGATCTAGAAGCCTATTTCTAGTGTATTAAGGTGTACAATTTTATCTCTTAAAACTTATCTTTGACCATGAAAATACATGTTTAGGTTTTATCCCTGTAAAGAAAATTACCCTGCTTTACGTCCACATACACGAATATGCAAATTAGCCCCGCCTCCACTACTCAAGACACTGCTGTAACTGAGGGCTGACAACTGATGGTTTCCTTGCATATCTATGACTCAAACTTCTTATCCTTTTTTGTTAAATGAGTTGATTACTATGTCTGAAATCACTTACAATAGCATGCCATTGGTTGTTAAAACCCTACATTTTATATGCATCCATCATGTTTTGTATGCTCTCTTTGACATATGATGTATTTATGATTCACCATTACATAGTATAAGCATAATTTATCCATGATTATTTCATTAATCTGTTCTGACATTCAAAAAACAGACGCTCTCTTTAAAGTTTTCTATTGCTCAGCTTAAATTGCATCATGGGATAGAAAAGTGTCCATTTGATCTTGTAAGTCTCAGCGGAAGCAGAAGACCATCGGGGTATTCCATGTTTAGTGCACACTGAGGCTTGGGACATTTGGACTTCTCATTACTTATCTCATTTTCACCAACTATATCGTTTGGAATCATGGGACTTTGGATTGGCGTTTATGATGGGGCAGATTCAAACCACATTTTTGGTTTTTGATAAATTTCAGTTTTGGAGCTCTATTTATTATCATCTCAGAGATGGTATAAAATAGTGAATTTGCAAAAGTCTTATCTTAAGTCAAATTGCTACACCACACAAACAACACTCAATTTTCACTACATGGTTTCTTTAAATCTTAAAAATTATGAACATATTTTTTTCGCGAGATACAACAGAACAAAGGACAACTAACGTGTGCAGGCCATGGTGGGAGGGTCCTTGGTGGCTCTGTAGTATCCTTTCTCGCAGTGACAAAGTGTGGAAGCCTCCCCGTGGCTGGAACTGTGTGGGGGACACTTGGAACATTTGATGTTCCCTGCAAAGGCTTTGTAGAATCCCGGTCTGCAGGCTGTGTAGAAAAGTGAAGGAGAAAAGTTAAGGCTGTGCACTTCTCGACTACAATAACAGAGACAATACCATGTTTTTTATAATTACCAATTCAAATCTGGACAAATAAAGAAGATGAGATGTGAGATGGTGTCGTCAATGTTTTACAATTTCTTTCTACTTCTGTCGGTCTCAATGGACTCGACGGCTTAACACTTACATTAAAAGCACCCCCCGTCCCTCTGTTTCCAGTGTGCAGGCTAACTCATTTGATCTTCTCTATGCAAGTCGCTCTTAAACACTCGCTGTCTCCAGCTAAGACTCCACACTGAAAGACTTACCAAGACCCTAGAGATCAGCCAGACGAGACTGAGTTAAGTGGTACACACACAAGCACTCACTCACACACACATACACATATATATCGAAGATGTAAGATAGCTCTCTCTATAGCCTGTCTCTCTCTCAAACACACGTACACACACTAGTTTTACTCTTATTTAAATTTGCTCCTCGAGAGGTTAGTAATTCTCTATAGCCACAACATTACAGGTATTGATCTGTTTCTCTCTAACTCCAGATACCCTATTCAGTAACAGAGCCATTCCCAGAAAGCTCAGAGCTTCCCCGGCAGCTTCTCCTCCTTATTGTGATGCAAAGAAACAACTGCTGTGTGCAAGCCCACATCTAGCATCTGTTTAAATCAGTAAAGGCGTTTGGAAGCATTCCTAGAAAAAATAAACTCAAATGGATGAATCATTGGTGTGGGCTCTCGCTTTTATTTACATTTGTTGTATACAAGTCAACTTTTGTTTTACGGAAAGCATATACTACGGAGGCATAGAGCAACAAGCATTCAAACAAATAAGTGGGACATCAATCAACGTAAGAACTACTCTCTGCTGAGAAAGAATTATTCAATGTTTTTTACAGCTTAGGTTAACATGAAATGACATTTATAACCCAGTAAAACTATTAAATTTGATGTATTTATAAGTCGAAATATATATTTATGAGCAAGGGTTGACTTTACCAAGGCGATATTGATAAGATTGCGTTATATGCCCGCATGGACAGAGGTTGTTGGAAAGAGTCGTAATAAAGGAAAAGAACGCAACAAAAATATTTCAAAACTTTTTATTTCCAAGCTTTTAATATAACTGAATAATACAATAATGAACAGCATACAATGTGAACATAATTCAAATATTAACAAATATTAACTATTAAATTCTTATACTTGATACTAAAGTTTTTACATTCAAGATTAGTTTTGTTATACTTTATGTAATCCAACAAAGTACACGTACAAAACCCATTCACCACAAATATTACCTTCTTTTAATCTGCTTGTTAAGCTTGATGCCATGCATGGCCATATATCAAAGGGCATTTCACTTCCATGTCCAAACCCTCTTTCAGATTCTAGGAAAACAATATGAATTTTTTATATAAATATATAATATAAACTCATAGTGAGTTGCAAACCTTAAAAAAACGGGAACCTAGCCTTTATCTCCATGATGAAATCACAAATGGCAAAACCGATAATTTATTAAAATATTTGAAAGTATTATAATAGAGATTCTGTGAGCCTAGAGACTGTAGTGTACACTGTGAGTTTATAAACCTTTAATTTAATATGGTTTATGAACCAACAGTTCCCACAAAGACCTTGAAATAAGTGTTGGCTTGAACAGCATCACTTACATCACAACTTGACAAGCAGATTGGTACGTTTATAAAGTATCCAGCTGCTCCAATTAGGCCAACAGAAGAAGAGGAAGTCGATGTGCCTTTTTGTGAAGACCAGTGATACCAAGAACGGTACGATTCTGCAGCATTTACCTTTCCCCAGAGGATCCACAGGCAGCCATGCTGCAGAACGGTTCAGCTCTCAATATCAAAGGATGCAAAGCAGGATGAGACAGCGCTGGACGCAGGCGTGATAACAAAGCAGCCTTTTGGATCTGAGGAAATTAGTTCAATTTAAATTTGACCACATTGTAAAACGTCTCCCTATTTAGCTCTCGCAAGGCGTGTAATTGCACCCAGGGAACAAAAAATCATTGGGGTGATGTATGGTGGGAAAAAACTAAAGCAATGCTTCAATCGGGCAATGACATAAAAACACTATCAGAATGTAATTGTAACCAGTTAACTGAACCAAATATTTATAATGTAGAAAAACCCTTGTTGATAGTGTTTAAACATCAGATAAATATCCGTCTATGCACAAGGGCTTTATCTATTTCGAGAAAGGTAAATAAACTTTTATCATGGACTTGAAACACAAGGACACCAATTTTGGGAGACAACCAACTTTTTAAGATTTATGTAAATTAAAATGAACAAACAGAACCAAGCATATCCAACAAATTGCCAAGGTATAGCTCTTCATATTGCATAAAATAAATTCTTTATTTTCATGTTTTTATGTGCAAAATGTAACAGTATGGATGTGAAAATATCACTTACTTGACCTCACAATCAATTAAAAATGAAATTAAATAATGCTCTAAAATGTTTAAGGTATCTGAACCTCCTTATGTGGACATCTATGATTCAATTATACTAAAAACCTTTGGTAAAACTCGATATTTTCATGGTAAGGTTGATATCTTCACGGAAATGCCCATTCACCTTAAATTAAACAACTTTTTCAGTTCGGTTCATTTGCTTCACGTGGCTTTGTATTCAAATAAGCGACTTGTGTTTCACTAAAGAGGCTCATTCATACAGTATACAGCAGACTACATCAGTTGCTAAAGAGTTGTTTAACCTCGGTGTGGTCGTTGGGCAAAGCCATGGCCACTATTCATGTCTACACCTTCTAAAAAGCCGATTAAATACAACCCTCTGTGTTATTTAATGGACTTAGTAATGGCTATGTCAATAGAAATATATATTTTTTCCTCTCGGACAGACATGTATTGAGTACCAGCCGACATGATGTCTGAACAGGAGGGAAGAACAGCAGGGATAGGAACAGGAGACTGTAATTTAGAAAATCGATCCGACTCCCTGCAACCTTGCCCGAAACTTTTCGAGAAAATATCACAGCTAAAGAAAGAAACCTCTTGTTTAGTTAGTTTGCATGTTCTTTAAGTTATATAGTTGGTCAAACAGTTCCTCCTTGTGACCTTACAGGAAATCACTGGGCCTTGATTTTATTGTGTGCAGTGTGCAGATTTGACTTTCCTAAAGATCCTACCTTTTTTAAAGTCTGTCGCCTTCAAGCCTGGCATTAGAAACTTATATGAAGAAGAACCTGCGAAACTAGCCCAAATAAATACTACCCCACTTTACAAATGGAACCAATTTTGGCATATTTTTATTTTTAAATCTCAGTGTTCTTTGAACACACTTATGCCTTTCTTCAGCTTAAAGACCTTATTAGTAACACATAGCTTAGACAAATAAAAACGTACACCACGGCATCGCTCTTAAAATGGTAAAGACAATGGTTAGAAGGCTTTAAGATGTCTATTTTAAAGAAAGACCCCATTTTTATTATTCAGAGTGAGTTCAAATTGTTACAATGACAGACAGCATACGCAGTTATTCTCTCCTTCTCTCCCCCAGCAATCATCCCATTTCAACAGCACTTTGGTTGCCCCCAAGGACAAGACCCCTATGACAGGAGGACAAGAGTCTGTCTGTGAGGAAAAGATAGTTCTAGAGATTCCTTCCCGCCCTTTTCTCTCTTCATCTTTTTCTGTCTCTCTTCCTCTCTCTGGATGACAGTTTTGGGGCATTTTTCACTGCCTATATGTTTATGTGTATGAGTTGTAAAGATAGGTCTATGCAGCCTACGGAGGAAACAGCAACCAAGAGCTAGGGGGGTGAGATGTAGTCTCACAGGTAAACAATTTCATCGTTAACACGGAGGACTGCCGGTAGAAAATGCAATTATGATTTTGTATGCGGTTTAAAATTCTCATTCGGCTTTAATGAATGGACTCGGAGCAAGTGACCCGACGGTGCAATTCAGTCTAGGCATCATCATCTCTCTTTTCTTCTCTCTCTCTGAGCTTCTCTTTATCTTTAGCTTCAATCTTACTCTTTGTCCCCCATCCCATCCCTCTACTGTCTGTTGACAGTCTATCTGGGTATGGAAATAGGCATTGGATATTGCCTCCAGCAGTATGTCAGTCCCCGGAGGAGGATATAGACCCATGATAGCACAATTACTTAATGCGCTAAAAAGCTGGAAATAATAGCTTTGGTGTGCGAGGGAAAACAAGTCAGGGAGCTTTGATAGGCAAAAAAACGGTGGAAAAAAATTCAATCAGGGGATCCGTTTTGGGCAGCCCCGTATCCTGCTGATTTCTCTAATTTGTGTATTTTCCCCCCTCACCGTTTAGATACACAAATCCTGGTGAATGCTTTCCCTGAATGCTAAACGTGTCTGTCAGTTAGCAGTTTGCAAACAAAGGGTAGAGTGACAGATTGTTGGAATATACTCAATGGTTCCACACATGACATTTTTGCAAAACAGGGAGCATTATGCTCATTATTCAATTTGGGTTGGTCTATACACAAAATTGTCATAGAGTGCTTAATGTGTTTAGAAAGTCATGTGCTTGTGCTTTTCTCCAAGTCACTACCCAGAAGCGAGTATTCAGAGCTATAATCATCGAGTTTAGGACAAATGATTTAGGTTGGATGGATCTACAACTTTTTTCACTGTTTGGTGTTCAAATGTTATAAATGTGGTTTTCTAAACCTGCACTTACAACGTTACTTGGAGTAAAGTGAACATAATGTAAATCATTACGGTAGGATCTCATTTAGCAGAGAAGACATTTCCGTTCTGATTTATTTGTCATTTTGATGTGGAACTATCAGCTGTAATGGAAATAACGTTTTAGGGATGTTTACTGGTATTCCCTTTCCAACACAAAGTTGTATTTTCATCCAAATCGTATGTAATACTGTGTTTTCAATTCATTATTTCAACTTATTTGTTTCATAGTAGATCAAACTGAACCAAAAATCTTTTTACATCTTTCATTAAAACATAGCGAGCTCTAATGTTGATTTTCGGTATTGTTATTGAATTGGCAAAGCACAAACTTGTCACTCATGGTCCACTTCCACTGATTTAGGTTTAATGTTGTCAACCCATGCCTATGGATTTTGAGCTTTACGCCCACAGCAGTCCACCACAAAAGTAAAAAGCTCAACTTCCATTGGCATGTGTTCGAAACGCAAGACTACCACTTCACACACAAACCTGTGTTGAAGGGTCTACGAACCTTTCCAAAAAAGTAAATGTAGTGACTAGCAACATTTCGGATAAACATTTTTCAACACAGGATCATCATCTTTCTTTGCGTGCCCACCATACAAGGACACAAGAACAGGCTTACTGGACATATAAATATTTTTAATTTGTTTATGATTAAACATAAATCTGTAAACGACTTATGTAATTATGTTACAACAGCTAGATTGAAATACAGTACTATATGTAACAGTCCGTAGAGGATGACAATTATTTAATGTTTATACCGGAACTGTAGGCTGGTTGCCTTTGCCGTCTTTCTCCATCACCAATGGTGCGACTGAGGTTTATCGATCGAGGTTTGATTTACAAGTGTTACTTTGCCTAAAAAAAGCATATCCTTAAGCTAAAATTATTTTAATAAAAAAAAAATGTGTGAAACTAAAATGCCTTGGGCAGATGCTGATTGGTGGACTGTAATTCTAATGGAATGATCTTGATCTCTTTTAGCTGCCCTACGCTTATAAACTTGCTGCAGGTAGTGTTCCTCTTATGATCATTTAAAATGCATCTCTCATCTCTTTGTCCTTCTTCTCATTCTCCCTCTCACACATTCTTTTATTAACAACAATCAGTTAAAGCTTGTCCTTTCATGATCTTTATATTCCTACATCCCACTCTTATACAATAGTCTTGCCTCTCTTGCAGCCACTTCTTTACTGTGTGAACATATTTGTGTTTAGCTGCTGCATAGTATGCAAAAACTTGTTTTATGGTATAATATTGTCGTTAAACTTGAAAAGCTAGACGTTGTAAAAGTGAATAGTGGCCATTACATTTAAAAGAAAGAACTTTGCTTGTTTTACATTCACATAAATTATTACATGTGTTTAAAGTTTAAACAAAGAAGATTAAGTGCACTGTTTTTAACTACAGTAAGGGCAAAACTACTACTCATAATTGTTCACAGACCAAGCTAACAGTGATTAATGAAATATGCTGAAAGAAACCATAACCATAATATAAATCATCCGGAAGCTAGAGATGGCACAATATTCTGGGCCCATGCTCATTTTAGTGCTTGTTGTTAGAAAACAGGTATACACAACCAACAGGAAATGCATTTAAATGACATCCCTTCATACCTGAACAATGATCAACAACTATCTTTTAAAGGTTTCTTCAAAGCCATGCCATAGCAAATACATTGTTAGTTCAACAAAGAACTAATCAGTTAAAGGTTTTCCTAAATTACCATATATATTTTTATATTCTGGAGAACCTTTTGTTCAGAGAAGTGTGTTTTATTAGGCACTTTCTGACCGGTTAAAACATCCAGAAAGTGGCAATGATTGCATTCTTAAAGAGACCATCCAATTCTTCTCATTTTCTTTATGTGTTAATGTATCTGTGTATCTGTGAATTTACAATTCCCAAAGTTTATGATAAAGCGAGTTAGCATCTTTAACAAAAATCCAATGTCTTGAACTACAGCAGATGCCAGGATTATAGTCATCCTGTTACTTCAATAACGAGATGGTGACGACGGGTCACACATAAGCATTATGTTCGCCTTTCACTCTTGTTTTTGCAGTGGCTGAAACCCATGGTAATGGGCGCTATATTTCCGACATTTGGTGGACACCTTATGACCATTTAGAGTACATTGACGATGATGAGTGAGACATTACATAGTCAGGAACTAAAACCGGATGTTTTACAGACAGGAGGAAAGACACGAAGCAACTAGGTAAATTACAAGACAAATAATGAGTTCTTTGAGGACATATTTGCATGTATGCATAACTGAGAACTCAAACAATAGAATAATCAATATTTTTATCACCAGTGTTGAGTTTCTTTAAATATCTATTGTTGTAAGCTGGTCGACAGCATTGTCACGTGCGTCTGCAGAACAATGAAAAAAACTTAATTGAATCAGTGATTTCTTACATCACGGATTGTTACTATCCTGCTGGTGTAGACCTTGCATTGGGAAAGGAGCTAAAAGTTCCTCCAAAAAGATTCTGCCAAACTAAAATTCTGGTTTCTGTGTTTTGAACTCAACAAAAGTGGGGCCTTCAGGCAAATTGTCTTGGAACTACAAAAAAGGTCATGTGGTACCAAAACCCCTTATCTGTATGTATTAAAGGTTAAAAAAAGTTCTTCTATGATATAACAAAGCACCTTTATTATTAAATGTGTTTGTATAATTAATCTACTGTTTTAGCCTTTTTCTGTTTCTTTAATTTCACTTTCTACCCACAACCCAACTCCTCAATTATTTCTTTCTTTACTCTCAATCCAGTGCCCCCGTCATCACAAAACTTAAATCCCTGCTTCTTTTCTCCGGACCATCAGTATTTTTTTTACGCTGTGGAATTAAAGACAGGCAAACAAAGTTAATGAATTCTTAATGAGGAACAGCAAGGCTTGAGGTGACACAGGAAAAATAAAGAAACTCCCCTCTTCCTGACTGATGATCATCAGAGCATATTCAAATAAAGCAAACGGAGTGATTTATTTCCCGCTACGTAAGACCCCAGCCAGTGGCGTACAAGAAACGTATCTGACGGATCCTGAAAGACAAAGCGTTTTACTGCAGTGATCAGTTAAATCTTAACTGCATGGTCCTTAGGCTATCGTGCTTAGCCATTTTCCATTGACAGTTCAAGGAAGTGGTGATATGGTAGATCTGAGACCGCTTCAGGGTCAGAGAAGATGGATGCGTGCAAGTTAATATGAGTGTGTGCGTGAGCAGGCTTTGTAGGGTAAACGCTGACCTGATGGAAACTGTAGGTAATGTATATTGCTTAGCAGTCAACACCAATTAGCTTGATTGTCTTAGTTGCTAACCTATGGCCTTGCAGTATGAGTACTATCCTGCAGAGAAAACACACTACAGCACAGAGTTCACCCATCTGCCAGGCTTAATGAACATCTAACAGGCTTAATGAGCTTGTCCACACATACTGGCATTCAATCGATTTGGATTCAATTATCATTTATGGCGCAATCAAATTTGAGCCTACTTACAGGGTGTAATAAGCTCCTAATTGTGAATGATAGTATTATGCTTTGGGCACTTGAACTTTATACTGTTAGGAAGTTTAAAAGCACCATTAGGCATTTGAATTTGCTTAATACAAATTATAATAGAACTAAGTTTAACATGTGAACGTTATTAAATTAAATTGGGGATAGCCTCTTTTTCTTTTTATTCTGTGATGTTTCTCTAGTGACATTGAGAATGTTATCCCATCTTACATATTTGTGTTATGTTGCTTTTATATACATACAGAGAACACAGTGTCGATTCTAAAATCTGTGTTGTTAATCTCCTAGAAATCATTGTCTCGACACTATATTGAACTTTGCATTATGTTTCATTTTCAAGGTGGGCATCTCAGCAGCAAAATCATGCAAGATGAGATGTAAAATCGGCGTATCAATCTATCATTTTCAAAAGCGCAAGTGTTCAACTCCCTGAAGTGCCGAAGTGTCTGAATGGCCCCGGTTCTACCCTTTCATTTTCAGAGGAGAGATGCGAGATGACTGGAGATGGCCTCTGAAATGACTCCAAACAAATATCGCTGCCAGATCATCTGCAGGGTCTTCAGTACAAAAGCGAATGAAGGAAACGGGTGTGTTTACCTCAAAACCCCTCAAGCTCTTGATTTTCCACAATATTAAACTTTTAGAATGTTGACCAAATCAGGCGAGCTTCTGAGCTTACAGCTAAGACAGATGGTAAAACAACTCATCAATAATAAAATAACTTTTCTACTATGTGTTTTTTATCTCCTTGTGTTTACCAAATATTTTCCTGGTGGACAATGTCAAACCACTTGTAAACATCCAAACTTGGTTTCATTTAATAAATAAATGATATTTAGATCTTCATCATTTACAGATCAACAGAAGACGCTCCTGAACCACACACCCTTTGCTGTCTACAGCAGAGAACAGGACAGAATGAAGAATCATATCTATATGAATACAGTAAGCTAACGGCTTTAAGCAAATTGAATTAATCTTACATTTTGACAGCCCTAAGCATGTGTCACCGGAGAAAATGAGTTTGTCGATCAGAATCACTTACGATACAGGAGTGAATTTCAATCATCTAGACATATGTTTTGGTGTGAAGCAACCTCTAAGTCTGTGATTCATTTAGCAAGTTTGTGAAAGAAAAAATGGAATGAAGGAAAATGATGAAAAATCGCATGAAAAAAGCTAATATGTACTCCTAAATAGGTCTTTACAGTATAGTACAGTTACTAAAATTTATGAGCATTGTTCAAAATTGTTATTGTGCCAAAGCCCCTATAGGAATGCACTCCCCCATTTTAAGAAGTACAAAATGTAACAAAAATGTTTCAAAACAATGTGGGTTTGGAACGATACACAGGAGTGGATGATGAATTTGTCCCCATAAAGAATGCACCGTAGGCAATATGGCGATGGTTCAGTTTTCAAAAACAGATACCAAACAAACTACCATCATTTGCAAGGTCTGCAAGAATACAGTTGTACAGGGTGGTAGCACAACCAATGTCCTTCATCAAGAATATTCTATCATGATTTTTTAAAATAGGGCAACAACATCACAATTGATCATAGCAAAAGGATATGCAGTATTTTGCACCATATAAAAATAACCATTGCCATTGACTGGCATTCATTTTGTATCTACATAGTATAAGTAACTGGGAACGAATGCTTTTGGTTACCAAAAATCTTTAAAATTTCTTCTTTAGTGTTTACAAAAGCAAGCTGTCATGTAACAAATCCTCAATTATTACGATTTTTAACACAAAGCTGGTCTACGTCAACACCAAAAATTCTACACCAAGTTCTGGTGTTTAAGTTTATTCAGACATCTGAAATAATAAATTGAGTCTTAATGACTATTACGAATTGGAGCCAGAAGGCGAGGGGAAGGTAGACTATTTAAAACCAACAGTGTGTGTGTAAATGAGAGAGAAGAGCAGGTGGAAATGACTTTGTCATTTCCATCCTGTATAAAAGTATATGAGAATAGAAGAGAGGGAGATGAGGAAAGGTTGGATGAAGCATATATTACGAATGCCACTAAATGTAATTATTTCAAATGATGAACTGCCACTCAAATGCGTGTCTGTGAGGGTGGGAGGGGGTGTCAGGGTGTCATTTGCCAGTAATTAAGTGAATGTGAACGTGTGAATTCAAATGTATGCAAATTTCTTCATTAACAATTGTACCTGGAAGTGAAGAGCTCACTGATTCAGCGTAATGTGTGTGTGGAAAATGTTTTTTTTTTCTATTGAGAGCCCTGAGCTATTCTAAAGAATGCTGAAAAAGTAATAAAATGTTCTCATTCCTCATCTCTCCTAACGTGGCCATGTATAGAAACCTTTTAATTATAAATGTGTCTCTGCAGGCAAAATGGAGGATCCGTCTCTTTGTATACAGTAGAATATGAGGGACGTCAAAAACTGTATCAATAAACAAGAATATATTTATTTATTTCTTATTCTGTGATAGGATTATTCCTGCTGTTAAACAGGTAGATCGGTAGAATTACAAATGCAGCCAAACAAAGTCTTAAATTCCAGAAAACAACCCTACCAAAACTTCAGAACGCATGCATGCAGGCATGCACAAAAGCTCATTTTAGCTTCCATCTGCTTTTAGTGCAGCAATATGAATTCTAAATATTGGCTGGCCAGGAACAATAGAAAGAGAAAAAGAATCTATATTTACATAAACACCCTGGACCCATCACATTTCACACCCAGATTTATTTTTTTACTGAAAGCAATTCCATTTCTTCTGAGATGGCATTAAGGGAAAATAATCCAAAACCTTACATTTTAAATTGTGCTTTTTATATCACTTGGAGCAGTTTAGGATGAAGGGAGGGAAACAGATATCAGGTAAAAACCACTGCTTATTTTAAATATCAGTTTGATAAAAGATATGCATTTAGAAACCGCATTTCAACTTTCCCTCAATCTATGGTTTGAAATCTACGGCAATGAGTCAGGGCTGAAGCAAAGCCAGAGCTTCTGCTCCGGAAAACAAAGACATATGGGACCAAAAGGAAGTGAAAATCATTCATCAAAAAATCCTGATGCATTCTGAGGAGTATCCATCACAACAAGCCTACCCTAAAGGCAACTCCTATAAGAAAACGAGAAATGGAGAAAAAGAGGAGTTTATTTTTTTCTGTAGAGGAGACCTTCCAAAGACATTCCTGGGAATGTTTCTAAATTCATAGATTTCTAATGGCAGCTGGGTGATCCTTAGAAGATGAAGTACTGTCTTTTAAGAATGTAGGGATGGCGTTCATCTATAGTTTTCATTATATGTCAAGCAGCTGTATCTGACATGGTTTAGCACATATTTCTCAAATATTACACTGCACCATAAACAGTCGCAAATCACACAGATGTATTTTTTAGATAAACTGAAGAGCAGAAAAATGTAATGGTGAAATTGTAAAGAAAAATTGCACACCTTTCTCTGCCACTTGGTTTAATTTAATTTGTCACTCTCTTGTTAGAGCTCAATATCCATGAGCATCACCCTTAGCATTAAAAATGTGTGAATCAATCATGTGATGATCTCTAATCATAGTCTACATGGATTTCGCTGCATTATCACTTGCTTTTAGCAAAAAGTGACACTTTTTTTCATTCATAATTATACGGTTAAATGAAGGGTAATGAGCAGGAAGATGGCAAGTACCTGTGATATTTTCAGCTTAACTACTTGTAATAAATAAAGTATTAATTCTTCCAAATGTTCTTTTCAACATTTTATAGATACTCAGACTATATATCTTTAAAAAACTTTTTAAAACACACCCAGTACTATTCTTAAAACATTTAAATCCATGTACTGAACGTAAGTTAAACAAACCTACATGCTACACGCTTCAAAGTGCTTGGGCACACTTCAGCATAAACAACGTTTTTTCTTTTACTTTTAAACTCTTAAAAATGGTGTGACATTGAGTGTGTTATCATGGGTCTTTTTAACGCAATATTTCGATGAAACTTTACATAATAATAGCTCAACACTTGAATTATAATAATAATTCAACTCATAATCGCGGCAAGCATAATCATACTATTCTTTGAGAATAATCGAAGTAATGGAAAATTAATGTAAACCAGACCGAAGAGCGGTTAGGAAACAAAGTCCAACCAACAGCTCAGTCAACCGCTTAGCCCTCCAAGGTCAGCATAATGGTGGCTGGCACAAGACAAACATGTTATCATGTTTGTGCTTTTTTGCCAAAGGATAACATATTTTCAGAAAAAGTAGTTTGTACATACATGACAATTGTGGAAACATGGTGGCGTATTCCATGTAAGAGGAATCTCATTTCTCATTCTTAGGTAATGACGACATATCACTTATGAAAGGACTTAAAATAAAATTGTATATTGTGTTGCATTTCAGTCAACCGATCCTTCTTACTACATTGCACATAAGCAGTAAGCATGCTCAAACTCAAAACAGATTTTAAACACAAGTGTACGTAGAAGTTAAAAACAGAGAGAAAATGATAAGATTTAAAAAATAAATGTACTGTATTAATGTGAACAGGTACAGGTTTGTAGAGAAGTACAGATATGTACATCTAGTGGCAATTTTGTAAAACTACTTAAATTTTAACTAAACCCTAGTACCGGATAAATCCAATCCCTCTTTATAAATGTTTAAAACATTTCACTTATTTTCCAGATCTAATCTGGGACGATCTAATCTGGAAAATAGTCTGAATACTCAGAGTGGCCTTTCTTTTTCCTATCTCCTAGGAAGTAATTATGTTCTGGTAAAAGCTATTAGCACTTATTGTTTCATCAAAACTTTAGTAAAGGAAAAACAACAACCACAAGCAATTCCATGAAGCATGGGTATTTAATCCTAACATTTTTCATGGTTGTGTCTAATTCACCAGGTGCACAATAAGAAAAAACACAGCACAATCAATAGTCTCTTATTCAAGCAGTGACTCCATTTCCTTGTCCGCACCGAGATACTTAACTTACCCTCTAAACTCATCGTGAAGCTCCAGGAGCAGAGACACAAAACTTTCCTCGATAATTGGGTCTTGGACTTCCTGCCAGGACCACCACAGACAGTGAGAATGGGAACCAACACCTTTCGTGCCCTGACACTGAACACCGGATCACCCCAAAGGCTGTGGAGCGTGATTACTTTGTCTACTTACATTGCATTTATGCATTTGGAAAATAATTTATCCATAACACATTTATCCCTGCATACATTTCTGCCAGGGAGTCCAGCTGACTCAGTTTTTAAGCTTGCAGATAATACAACAGTCATTGGCCTGATCACAAAGGTTGATGTCTGCCTACAGGAATGAAGTTGATGCCCTAGTACTTTGGTGCCAGGACAGCAGCCTCTCTCTAAATATTAATGAGACCAAGTGGATGACAGGAGGCACCAGAGTGATCACACACATCCACATCAATAGTTCTGCTGTAAAGAGTGCAAGCAATTTTATGTTCCTGCCTATTAACATCACAGATGATGGCCTTGCCACCATGGCCAGGAAATCACATACCTGCAAGCTTTTCCCAGTTAGACTGAAAACATTTGGCACGATAGCAAAGACTCTATCAAACATCTAGAGATTTTTTTGGATTCTTACAGGGTACATTTCTTTGTATTTGAATGCAAAGAAAGACTGATAATGATAACATCAAAAAGATATACTAACAGAATAGATGGCTTAAAAACCAGCAACTTCAATTTCTTTTTTTTGGAGGCAAACTGCACATAAGTATCCAAGCAAAGGCCCAGAACTTGCCAACGGCAATAAGACTTGCTAAATGTATCTTAATCATTAGTCTGATATTATCTATACCTTCCAAAATTTATTCGTGAATGTTCTTGTGGGGCTATTTCTAGCCAGCAGTGTTACTCATTTTGAGTTAACACAATTTATATATCTCATTTACGATGGGCATATGGTACTTTCTGTTTTTAATCAATCATTATAACTCTAATACAATTTATTATCACATATTGCTACTTTTAATTTAATTTATTTTTGTTCCAAAATACTGTATTTATATATTTTCTTATAGTATTATATTATTTTCCAAAAATGCACATGCGACTTGAAATTGTTTTAATATCTCATACCGTGTTAGCTAAGTCCTATTTTACTTGTACTTGAAGGACTTATATGCCATATATTGTATCTCAACCTTCTTAATTGGGGGCTTGTGCTTACTGATTGATCTAAAAAGAAAAAGAAATACCGCCACAGCATAGAAATACATTATTTTAAGCTGCAATCTGTTTCTGTTTCTATTTTTAGAATCACCTTTTCTATTTAAATTATCAATGCTGATAACCATTTCTTAACCTTTCTACAACTGGGAAACCTATAATAATGTAGAATTGTTGTGCTTTTATCAAATGCACAAACAGAGATTTGTTAATGTTGTGAATATCAGCATTAATGGAGAATATTGTATGCTCTATTAAGAAGATAGAGATCCATAAGATACAAAGAGCCTTGAAGAGCCATATAGACTTGGCTGGTTTGTTTAGAAAGCTTTGAGACCACATGCCAAAGGGCTTCTAGTACTTTTGATGAGTTCTGAGTGGATACAGAAGTATCTACAGACAAGAGAATGTGAACTGATTAATGTAGAGGTTGAGAAGGTCTAAGGTCTCTACTTAAATGTTAATGTGAGCTTAAATGAAATGTTCCAAGGTGGTGGACCCATATTGCATAGGTTTCTTACTATCCTATCTTGTTGCAAAGGAGATTTAATGAGAAAGTTTTATGAACATGAGTAGTGAATATAAAGCTCACCGAGAAGGATGAGTTGAGCACTGTCTTTAATGATAAGCTCAGGAAGAGTATCATGATCATCCATAATGTACCTGTGTGAACTAAAAATTCAAAGGACTCGATTAGGGATCAGGAATTTTTAAAGACATGGTAAGAGAGAGCTACCCTCTGTATGACCCAAAGTCCATGAAGTGTTGAAGAAGGTGTATGAGACGCAGTGGTGAGAGTTTAGCTTTGAATAGGTTTCAAATTCTGGTCTGGCCTGTGGAAACCAAAGCTCTCAAGAATGCTCAGCAGCAGATAGATTGGCATGTTATTTCTATTGCAAAATCAACAACCTTTTTAGTGATGTTCAGGCATACTTTAAGTTGTAAAGACCACAAATACCAGAGGCAAAATGTGTTATCAGATATGGATAGAAGATAGAAACCACAAAATTCAAAATATTTTGAAAATAAAAGTTACAGTGAAAATAAAAGTTTTATAACAATGCTTTACCCTCTTTAAGTTTTTAATAGAATTATTTTTATTTAAGATTATGATTTTTCAAAGTAAAGTAAGGGCTTTTTTCAGGATTGTCACATATATAATGCTATATTTCACTCATGAACGCCCACATGAAAAGAAATATATAATAAATATTTTATTATAAAAAGGCAGTCAGATAGGTATTACAATGATGCAAACGCGCCGCGGAACTACAATTACAGCGAAAGATGATTTCTTTTTGCGATTAAGAGTTTTTCCAGGCTAGTAACTTTGTTATTTGTGTAGTTTGGGCTTAAAAACTTGCCAGTCTGCTTACATTCACACAAAGCAACATTACACACAGCATATCATGGACATGTAATAGTCACTCTTTAGCATTAAAATTCCAGATTTCTAACCAAATTATATATTTCAGAAAATGGCCACATGTTGCATCATGAATACATCTGTCAGATGCTGTTATCCTGCTAAGCAACATAACTATGCATTTAGCGTGCAAATTTGATCAGATTTAATTTTTTTAGACATTGCTGGAACAGTGCTATAGAACACACTTCTTTTGGTGCATGCAATGTAGGATGTGCTCTACTTTAACTATTGTGGGGGATGTTAAGTTTCCTTAGATACTTCAGGTTCATTGGTGGCTCCAAGCCAACAGCACATACCTGAATCCTGACACTGTAAACAACATCTTAATGCCAGTGCTGTAGGCACATAAAGTTTCCTATGTCCCTCCTACACCGATGATCCTCTTCTTTAAATTTTCACGCTTTCTCATTCTATTTTGCTTTTTCTAATTCTACATGTTTAAACTCTCTCTGTCTCTGTTCTGATTAGATTAATTAAATTGCCCACACATTTATTTAGTGGATGTGTGTTTGGCAGTTTCTATAGCCGCCACAGCAAAGACAAATGGGAGAAACAGAAGGCTTGTTGCATTTTTGTAACATTTAGACTTGTATGATATTAGACCTGTGTTGAGATACCTTTACATATCTGAAATGTTTTAGGGGATGCATAGTTATGGAAAGACAATCTAGAGTCCTTGCAATGAAACATTTGATCTTCATTACAAGGGTTGTTTATTCACCGAAAGGAAGCTTCATTTTTTAATTCTATCTGAAATTTGAATGAATGTTTGTAGCATCAGATTCCTCAAACTCAACTTACTACCACTTAATTTCTACTTTTTTTGTTTTTATAAAGTATCGAGCATAATACAGAATTTCATATGTTCATAAAAAAGTTAGCTTTGTCTTATACAATTACTCAGTTGTTCCTAATAGTTTATTATAATAAACACATTTAATGAATCATTTTCTTTTTAATTTAGATCACACTTTATTATTTAGTTTATACTAGAATGCAATTGTAGTCTATGTAGACATGCTAGTAAAGATGTCAGTAAGATGCCCAAACTGCCGAATAAAAAAAAAATTAAATGAGGATAAAAAAGGGTGTTGGACATTAATTGTATATTTTACACTTTTATTGGTTTGTTTTACCAAAAGTTATTTTTCAAGTAATTTATTCTATCATGTTTTCCTTCCTTCCTTCCTTCCTTTCTTCCTTCCTTCCTTCCTGCCTCGCTTCCTTTCCTATTTTCTTTCTTTCTTTCTTTCTTTTTATTTCTTTTTCACTTCCTTCACTTCCAATGCATAGCGTTTAATCCTAAGTCACCATGCACAAGCACAAAGCCAATTTTGTTTGTTCTTCCAGCCTCAGCTGTTTTCACATCACAATCGCTCAAAGGCTCATTCTACTTATGCCATATAAGAACAGAAAAAACAACCCCCAAATATCAATTACTGGTTATAGAGATGGAGGGGAAGAAAGAAAGAGTGAGAGGAAAATGGAATCTATTGGCTCTGTGTTAAAAGGTCTCCAGCATTGTGTGAGAATGATACAGATTTATTGGGTTTAATCCTCAGCTATGAGTAAGAAGGTATTAGTGGTATTATTTGGGCATTAGCGTTAATGGAAAAGGAGTCTGAAAGGAGCTGAACTCGAAAAGGTTGAAATAACCTCTGCGTAGAAAGAGGAGGGCCTGTTATCACCTGGTTAGGGGCCGAGTGTATTTCTTGATTATGGAGCCAGTGTCCCGTTACATTCTCATATGAGTGTGTCAGAATGTATCTGTGCTTTATAGTGGCTTTCTTTTCCCCCTCAATTACATTTTTCTATATCCTTTACATATCAGTCTATATATCTCCTGCCTCACTCTGACACGAGGGCAGAGAAAAGCTAGCTGGGTAGAAAATGAAGAAATTGCTCTCAATCTAAATTCACTCATGCTTACATTCTCAATAACCATTAAATGTTCCAAAACAATAAAATGCTTAAGTGGCCTTTTTTACTCTCTCCACAAAGACAAAGTCGGATGCAAGACCATTGCGGTCAATAACGTAGGAAATGACAATCACATGTTCACAATAGCCGCATTGGTCAGGTTGGTGATAGTGACCTGTGTTTAGTGATTCTCCTTGTCTTGTTCCAGGACTCGCTTTACTCTCCAGGGACCGATGAGCTCTAATTAAGAACCCTACAGTCACAGATATCTTCAGGCAGAGGAAACAAAAGCTTGTAAGAGCTTCAACTGAAGACTGAAGAATTCCTTAGCTTAGGTTCTTTTGGTTATGTTTCAGTTTTGTTCTTTTTATATGTAAATCTTGTTTTATATTTAACATAATATGTTGAATATCTTCGAATCCTAACACTGTTAATAAAGGTTCAAGTTTATGGACATGCAGAAATGTTCTAAGCATTTCAGTCAGATGGGGATATTATGAGATTTGGAGACTTGTTGGTTTTTCCAGTCATCCCATTAAATACAGTATGTTTATTTATGTTAGAAATAAGTAGAGTAATGGTGAGTTTCCAAGATTGTACAAAAACATTGTTTTATTCACATGTTGTGTGAAACATACTGTATGTCCTGGACACAGCAAACATTTGTTATAGATGTAAGCTGGAAGACTCACTCCAATGGATGCCAGAACTTATTTTGGAAATGCTGCCCAAAACCTGCTTATAACGGCACAAATTGAGTCCTGGACACAGTTTGTGCAAAACAAGATCCGAGTAGGCGGCTGGAGGTGCTGTGAAGCCGGATGGTTTTAAAAGCCCCACAGTACAAATCCTGCAAAGTCTTGCATTCATGGCAAAGTCTGCAAAATGGGAAACAGGCAATTTTGGGTGACTGTGGTGAGTTTAGCAATAAAGTCAATGTTTAATATCTAAACAGGGTACTGTTGGGCTGATGGGAAAATTTTGCAATCTTCGATCCACAGTTAAACACAGATTTAAATATTACTTAATAGGAGAAGCCATTATGAAAATATACAAAAGATACAGATGGTTTTAATTGTGGGATTGTAATAACATTGATACAGTAACAGTATACAGTAATTGATACAAATGAATTTCAGAGATGTAACGATTCACTAAACTCACGATGTGATGCGAGACAATACTGAATAATGATCTCACGAATTGCGATTCATTTTTAACAAAATGAGTTGAACATTTTTTCTCTTTAATATTACTCAGTAAACATAAAACATTTCTTCATAAAATAAAAATGTCTTTTATATCAAATGACGACAAAATTGTCATTTTAATTCAATGATGAATTAAAAATAAACAGGACTGTCAGTCTTATTCCTAAATAAATTCTAAATAAATATAAATATAAAAGAATCTTCATTACGGCTACAAGGCTAAAAAAATATTCTTTTTTTCTTTGATGAACACGACTGACATGAGTCACAGCAGCAGGTTTTAGAGAGTGGTCCCTTTTAAGACCCACTGCTGTAGTCAGGTCTGATGCTCTTCTAATAACTTTAAGCAGTCATATTAGACTTTGAAATGTTAAAAAAGTGCATTTTAAAGTGCAAGACAAATGATATTTCTGGCATAATTATGTTTGTTTTTGTCCATTTATGCAAGAAAGGAGAAGTATTAGTGACAGATATTGACGCAGCCTTTAATGTGTTAATCAGACCGGACTGCCGTTCAGCCGTATCCCACAGTCAGACGCTGTCATTGCAACCATTTCAAATCACGCCTGGTTGAAAGATCTTAATATGAATGAGACTTTATATTTATTCATACAGTATATTGCATGTTATTTCAGCAGCTCTATTCTTTTGAACCTGCAGTTTCGAACCTTACCTCTGATTCCCTCAATATTGTCATCCACACTAGTTGTCTCTATACTTCAGCTGGATGTTGTTTGACGCTTTAACTCCTGCCCACTAAACATAAGATGTCTCAAAGATGTCTCATATATTTATTGAGCACATGTATTTTGTTATTTTATATTTTTCTGTTTTTCTAATTACCAATCAATCATGTCATGTTACGTATCTTTTCATTTATATATTCATTTTAGGAATGCAATTTTAGTGGGTTTTAGATAATAACTTCACGCTACATTTGTTTCAAGCAGTCAACAAGGGTGGGCCGTGGTCTGGGTGAGTTGTGGCCTGGTGAATAAAGATGGACATGTAAGCAGAAGGTCCGAAACCAGTACGAATGCCAGGGGTCAACAGACGATGACTGAAGTGCCCTTGAGCAAGACACCTTACTCTTGTTTGCTCTGAAGTGATGTTTGGCTACTGCATAATACTTGTAAGTAGCTTTGGGTGGAAAGATTCTGCCAAAGGAATAAATGTAAATGTAATTACCACCAAACTGATTGGCTGAGGCAGTACTTCTTAATTACTTAACAAGTCACTGCCCTTAATTGGCCAAGGCTACACGTCATCATTACCCAACCAACGCTACTCTGATTGGCGGTGACATTTGTCGCAGTTCTTTATGTTTGCTACCTTGGCTAGCTTGGCACCTTGCAAATGTTATAATCAACTTATTCTCGATGAGTTCAGTGAGCATAATTAATTTATGTTCATGTATGTACTTGTAATTTCAGATGTTTTAGCTTCATTGTCTCTAAAGTTGCGGTGGCTACAATTAGCGTTACAGCTAGGCTAACGTAAGCTAAACACAGGCTATGGTTTAAAATAGAATAAGATTTACTTTTGAAAACGACACTGTTTTAAAATTGTAACGTTTACGACAGCTTTTAAAAGAACGAGGTCAAATATGTTGACTTGTTTTTGTTTTTAAATTTATTTCTCTTTCCACTTTTTAAGCTGTAGTAATGAAGTAAACAAAGAGGCAACTGCTGAGATGATAAAGGCATTCACGCGCACACAGAGTAACTATGAACATTTAATAAGTTCTAAATCATAATCATATGAATAATGATTTTTTATACCTTTTTCAAATGATTTAAATGATAACACACAGCGACATAGAAACTTATCAGTATTATTAAATGTCATTATATTATAATATTTTTTAAAATTAATTTTTTTAATGTACATGCGCAACAAAATGTAAAATTCTCATTAAAAGTACATTTTATCATGAATAGCAATTTCTCTATTTCAGGTACTGATTTTCAATCTGTAAAGGTCTTTTTATACTTGGTTCGAGCTGAAAACAAAAGACTGACGAACCAAGCCTTCGAATCAAGTGCTATTTATAAAGAAAACTATTTTTGTCCCCAGCTATTCCTCTCCTGTAAGCCAAGTGGCGCTAAGCAATAGCCATACGAACTGATGTGAAACGTTTATGTTTATGTAACGTTTATGTTTATGTAATTTGTTACAGTTTTTGCTAACCTTGCATAGAAAGTTTCATGTATTAAGTTATGTTTCAAAAGTAATCACGCAGATCAGGCAAGTACCTATGTAATATTTTACGGATGAGTTCAATGATTTAACTAAAGAAATATAAGCCAATTTGTAGTTTGTACGCTCAACATCTATTTATTCGAAGCTAAAACCAAGATGCACAGAATTATGATTTTAAAGACATGTGGTTAATATTGCAGCATTTTAAAGAATTTTATCAAGCACTAGTACTAGTTAAAGATTAATAAATAAATATGTTATGTTATGATATGAAATCATATGATATGAAATCATATGATATACATGCAAATATGATGAACACCAGCCCAAACAATGTGACAATTTTGCTTGTCAAGCAATAGCAAGATAAAACACAAGTTATAATGATTAGCATATATTAGTTATACAATTCATAAATGTTATCCTGCTCAGAGGCGGCGATCTCATCTACCATTTGTTAACTGTTGAACAGTTTGCCGTCGGTTTAGAAGCATACTGACATCACATGGTCATTTTGTGTTGCAGCAGTGGCTCCTGGCTAATGAAGGATACTCGCCTCTTATTGAACGGCCTGTTTCTTCACTCTGCGGAGGGGGGGAAATTTGTCGCACTCTACGAAAAAGTAACCTTCGCTTTTTTTGGCAGATGAAAGTTTGCATTCTATGTAAGGGCCTCATACGATTCTGTTGTTATTGCACTGTATCGCAGTGAACATTTATGCTTTTGTGAATCATTATTTGTGAATCCGTAAATAATGCCTTTGGTTAAAATCATCAGACTCTTTTAAAGTACTCGTAAGATTTTAAACCTCATTTTACATTTCAATAGTGTGCTTGTGTGTTTGTTCCTGTAAACGATCTGTGAAGTTACAAATCCTAAAGTTCATGACAAAGCGAGTTCTTTAACAGAAATAAGATGTCTTAGACTACAGAAAACATCAGGATTGTAGTCATCCAGCTACTTCCGTGACGTGTCGTCAGAGACGTGTTACAGAAGTAACTGGATTCACATAATGCAACAAGGTAAATAATACAACTAATAATGCATCCCTTAATGATGTAATGGCATTTACATACAGTTAAGGACACAAACAATATGTTTATCTCTAAATTTGAGGCACTTTAAAACTCTATTTAGCAATTTTATTTTTGTTGAAATTATGCATAACAATAAATTAACAAATATGGACTCTTTCTTTCATTTCAGGTCTCAGGTCTGAGAGATTGGTTGGGGATAGAGGATTTGATAAAACAACACAATCTGTTTCATATGCCTTGTTCTTTGTGTTATTACAACACACTAGAGCTCAGAGCCAGATGTGCTCCGTTTTAAGAGGACAACAGTGTGTCTTGGATTCCATGTTAATTGGCTGTAATTTTGTTCCTGCCATCTCCCACAACAATCGTCACACATTAGTATTCAAAGCTGTCGGCAGCCTTTCTCACCTTCTGAGAATGAAAATCAAACACTTTCTGAGTGCTCACAACTTAGTCTGTGTTCAAAAGGCTGAA
Source organism: Triplophysa yarkandensis (assembly GCA_033220385.1). Taxonomy (NCBI): domain Eukaryota; kingdom Metazoa; phylum Chordata; class Actinopteri; order Cypriniformes; family Nemacheilidae; genus Triplophysa; species Triplophysa yarkandensis. The sequence continues at coordinate 13,456,633 of CM065655.1, forward strand.
AATAACCAAGTGCCATTGTTTGCAAGCATCAACAGTTTTCTCCGTTTAAAAACCTCATTTACATCCCAAAGTTTCAGAAAATCAAACAAGGCAACTTATCTGATAATTTTTCAATTTTCATTGACCTAGTTGAGAAATATACATTTTTTCATTTTGTTTTTACGTGTAATGTAATGTAAAAAGCCCCAGTTTGAAAAGCTAGCAGTAAATTACAAACTTAACAGCTTAGTCCACCGTTCATTTCGTTTAAATGCACAATGATGCCTGACACAGGACAAACATGTTTCATGTGGGAGCTTCTTTCCTAAAGGAGATAACAAGTTTATGAAACATGCTCAGTAAAGCAGTTTGTCCATTTATGGATACTACGAAACATGGCGGCAATTTCGAAAGTGGACCCATAATGCATGTACATAAGAACAACCCATTCTACGGTAATATAAACATAACATTTAATCATGTTAGGTATTAATACACCTCTGAAGAGTTATGTATACTATATCTGATGTCTATTGATAGATGGTTACAAATTAAACCATAATAAATATTGCTATTTCTTACAATGCATAGTTGCAGTAGCTAAAATGAATAATAATCCATTGGTTTTCTACTCAACAACACTGTCTGGATGAAATCACATTTTCACCGCAAAGTAAATACATTAAAACAAGATATACAGGCCTACTGAATACCGTCAAAACAAAAATATAGAAGTTTTTTCAGGCAGTCAGCCCGCCCCACACTGTTCTGTCTGATGTTAAGTGGGAAATGAACGCTTCCTCACCATCTGTGAGCTCTCTTTTTTAAAACACCTGCTCTTCCTCATTTTTAAACATCAACATGTCAAGTTTATCTCTAATGCGTCAGAGACGACATGATGTCTTATTTGGGTCATGATTGAGCTTCTATATTATGCGCTCGAGCTTGGGGGTCTGGAATTGAAAAAAATGACAGAGGGATTGCGTCAATTGAGATGTCGAGTCTGTCTGACAGAAATTTTGCTCTGAAGAGCAAAAGGAATGAGAGAATTTGTTGTGCGCTGCTTTTGTTTGTGTAGAAAGCCCTGTTTGCGCATTCTTCTGTTCGTTTGGGAGTTTTCATTCGTTTTTTTCTTTCCCTGCCTCTGCCTCCCTCCCTTTCTCTCGCTCAGACTGCTTTGATCACACTGGCCTTTGAAGCGGCGCTCGGGAAAAAAAAAAGAGAAAAAAATTGAGAGGGAAGCAGAAGTCATCGTAAGTTCAAGCCTCAACTTGGTGCGATGCAACTGCTGGCAAACTGCGAATCTGCATAACCTGAATATTTTTGCATATGTTCACCCAGGTGAAGGAGAAAGAAACTGTTCGCTCTTATTAAACATCTTCAAATTAAACACATTATACGTCAGTTTGTCATTTCTATTGGAACCTGCACCTCAAGTGACTTTAGACGTCTGTGTTTTGTTGCGTTTTAGCAATTCAGTGTCGTGATAAACAATGGGATTTCTTTCGCTCTCTTGCATATTCACCTGTCAAAAGTTTTTAAGATCATTTGCAGAAAAGCTCTGCAGGATTTTAGCTGCTCGCGGTGCAATTCCTTCAATTTAATGCTTAAAGCCAGGCTTCAAAATGCTCACCCCAGCTCAATTAGAGCTAAAGAGATGTCTTTCCGGTTCACGTGCACACGACTATTGCTTTACTCTCAATAACTGGCAAAGAGTTGCAATGTATAACTTTCTCAGTCATTTCTAGCAGGACTCCACTGATGAACATTCAAAGTGAAACAAGTCTTTCTGTGTGTCCTTGTGTTCCTCCCAACAGAATAAACCACGAGAACATAAGCTGCTGAAAAACCTGCTCAACATCCATCTCCATTTATCCCTTCATCTCAGTCAATGTCACCTCCTCAGCAGAGGGATGCCTGCAGTGTTCAATTATCGTGTTGGAAAGTTCTCAAGCTCAAGATCCTTGGCAGATCTCAACACTTTGCTTGGGCTTAACAAGTGAATAAGCCGAAGTGAGAGGATTCTTCCGCCCCCGCGCCGCCTGAAGGAAACAGGTGCCTTGTAAACTAAGAGATTAAGTTAAAAAGGGTTTGGGTTCTGTGAGGTGGATGGAGGATCTGGGGATGCTGGCACGGTGTTTTGAATACTATACAGGAGCTAAAGGGTCGAGTGGGGAGTACAGATCCACTCACAGGCATGAAAGCTCTGCAGGGGCAGGATGGAGCAGCACTTCAGCTTGTTTGTGCAATGCAGCGCTACCTGTGATGGATGGCCCTACAGCAGAGAGAGCCGAACAGGTACAAATGACGGGGAGGAGAGGAGACTAAACAGGAAACAGGCAGAAATAATATGAGAAGAGTTGCAAGACTATCTAGGAATCAGGCACAAGGAGAGGAGACAACAGCATGGGAGATATGAGAAGATGAGAGTAGATCGAGGGACCAGGCAAGGCAAGACTGTTCAGGAAACAGGTATGAATGATGTGAGCAGAGAAGAGGAGATGGAAGACAGTGCACGTCTATCAAAAAAATAGCTAAAAAATGAAGAGAACGGAAGAAAAGAGGGTAACAGGAAAGAGCATGTGATGGGATAAGAGGAAATGAGAGACATTAGGCCTTGCAGGTCTATTTAGGAAACAGGTACAAATGAACCAAGGACTTTGGAGGAGAAGAAAGTAGAGGAGCCAGACAGCACAAATCTATCCAGGAAACATCTTTAATGCTAAATCAATCCATGCAAGGTTAAATTCACTCCCACATAGTTTTATTCAGTTAAATTCTACTTTAAAGCAGCTAATTTAATGCTAGAACATTTTAGTGTGTAGACTCGAATGATCTGAAGTATTACGTTTCTCACTCAAAGGTACTGCACAGACAGACTGATTAAAAGCAGGATCATCCCGACCAGACGTGTGGTTGGAGCCATGGTGCAGAGACGTGCACACGTGAGCAGTGTTGTTTACTTAGTTCGAGTCCTGGTATTGTTTCCATACATTTTTTTATTACATTGAATTGTTCGTCTATCAAATCAATGGTTTATAAATATGGGAAATGAAAGTTGACAAATTTCAGCATAATAAATTGGATGCATGGCTTTGGTTTGGAACGCTAAAGGGAGAATGTTCAAAACTGATATTCTTAGAGACGGTTTACAAGACGCAGCTTTCAACTGAAAACCTTTTGTGCCTTCGCCGTTTGTTTACAACCCATTAGCAACACAGGTCTAAAAGTTTTTCTGCTTTTGTATCTGTGTACCCTACAAAATTTAACTTTCTGAAAACATAAATTATAAAACACAATGACGTCACCCATGCATATGTTACGTGTTCAGTATCGTTTAATATCTAAAACAATATGATGGCCTCTGAATACATGGTTTTGCTTCACAACATATGTTTTAACAATTCTCCAGCACCGTTAAGACCAAAGGCGGTACATAATTTAGACAGACTCAAACACACTTATACGGCCAACAAGGGTATAGAAAAGGACTTTTGGCAAATAACTGTGTATGTGCGCAGGCACATTGTGTTTCTTTACAAAGAAACATTGCTATCCACCGGCCATTTTTATTTATTTTGTTGTTCTGTGAAATCTCAAATCATTTGGACAATGCTGTCTTGTGTCGAAAATTTTTCAAAAGGGCAAAAAATAGAGTACTTATTCACATTTCCTGCATTAATTTGCCATACAATTCAAGTAAATGGTAAAGAATGCTGTCAGATGTCAGTTTTTCCCATACAATGTCTATTTCTACTATTTCTACTACTATTTCACTGCTTTCAGTGTACCGTTTCAGGTCCAAAATCAGAAAAGTTATTATGTGAGAATGGCATTTAATTATTATTAAAATGTAGTTTAATGTCGCAGATCAGAGAGTAAAAGAGAAACAGATTTCAAGTGTAAATGCAAACACAGAGTGATTAGACTGTGAAGTCACAGCCTATTAAAATCCCTTGGGAAACACTGAATATAATTGTCTCAACAATTAAAAAATTACAATGTTTATACAAATATTTTCCTTTAAAATGTATAAAGTATTACTTTAAAACTCTATTAAGCACGTTTTCACTAGAGACTTTCATTTGGGTCAACCTCCATTTAGGTAAGGCGGATGCTTTACACAACACTGAACTCTGAACCATTAAATTTACAGCCTCTGGAATTAAATGAGCCTTGACAAACATTCTATCAGGTGGAGTTTGATCTATCACCAGTAGCAGAAGTTGTAGGTCATTACCAAGCAGCTGCGTATCATAAACAAACAGATCACCTAGTTCAGCATCCACCTGACAGGCCGGAAAACTTTTGTTGCTTTGCATCGAGTGCTTGCCTCTCTCTCCTGTCTGGCAGTCTGGTTCATTCTCTCTTGATGTTACTCAGCGCCACAGCTCGATCCCTAAACACTGCTGCTAATATTTACACATCAGATCAGCATGATGAACGATGCCAGTTTGACGGTGCAATAATGGATAGGGGAGCTATGCGGCCTATGGCCAGCCGTTCATCACTCTGAGGGCTTGACTTGGTCTCTGGAATATCAACGCGTACGGCTTTGAAAGAGAACCGAACTGCTTCACATTCTATGCCTGTTGAAGATATGGATTCCATAAGGAATTCATGGGAGTGCAGGAATCTTGGGGGTAGGAAGAAATTTCGGGTCCAAGTGTACATGCCGTGGGTTTGTGGGAATGTGTCGGCATCTGTACATGACTAGTTTCCTGCTGAGGTGTTGGATAGATGAAGGGAACGAAAAAGAAACAAGCTACTCTGTAGCAAATGTGTCTGGTTAAATATAAATACACACAGAGGCCGCAAACAAATGCTTGTGGGTAAACAATGTTTGAATGCACATTTCATAAGCATCATTCAACTCGCAGAGTATCAAAGTCTGAGCTGAAAACAGACATCCTTCGGCAATGAACGTTCCATTAAAAGTAATCAACATTTGTATAGTCTTTACAAGTAGGTACGAGTGTTCAACGGACTCCTTCTCACGGTTCTTAATAATGTCACAAGACATTGCTGTGAAGCTGTAGTTTTCAATTCACTGTACTGAGTTTATACCACCTGATGATTGTTTTTTTTCCTCCAACAAAGTTATAATGAGCTGGATGAGAACACAATATTAGGCTAGACAGAGTCCGAGTTTCTGATGGAGCTCTGAAGGGGTTACAATGGCAACGCTATAATGATTTTCTTCTATACTAATAAACTGCTCATTTTATTATAACAACACTTCGTCTCCTACCTGCTGTTCTTCCTCATCATCTCTGTGTCTACTAGATACTCCTATTTTGCATCTAAATGGTCTGCAAATCATATCCATAGATGAACCTATCTTCAGGATCTAAAGATAAGGAGAGAAATCTTATCAGATATACCCTCTCATTTCCTCTATGAGTTCCTGAATGTTTATAAAATATCAAGTTATGTAACAAAAAGGCTGTTAGGAATCGTAAGGTCTAGCATACTTCTTTTGGTATATGTTTACAAAAAAATATATACTATAGAATAATCCTAGACGCAAGGATATAAGTCGGGACAAGAGCCCATTAAACGCATAGTAAAAGTGCATATTAGTACTCAAAAGATACATAAGTATTTGTATCGCAAAGAAACAAAATGATACTTAATGTTGTCATATCTGTACCTAACAGTATATGTTAAGACCTTTTTGAAAGGGTACTTTCCCATTGACAATTATCTGAATGTGTCCAGAAAGGTTGTGTACAAATTGGATATATTGAATATTATTTTACATTGAACGAGCTATTTCCATCTACATACACCAGGGGTCAATTTTTTTACAGTTGTCATTTTTTTTACCTGTTATCCCATTAAGGATATAAACAACATATAAACACATGATTTATAATAGTCAATTCACATAACAATTCACAAGATCTAAAAAAGTTAGTCAACAGGGAAAGAACTTTTTCTGTCATAATTCTAGATATTCTCACAAATAAAATGTCCTTTAATAAATGTATCAGTAAAACAGTTATATGGTGTTGTAAAACAAATAAAACAACATTATAAATGCGATAAAATATTTGTATGTAAAACAGTGAAAATGCAGTGTTTTGGTATTAAACACTATTTTAAAGTGATCAAGCTGTGTACAACCCCAAAACATACTGAACGTACATTCTGTACTGCACGTAAAGACTAAAGTATTAAAATAAGTTGAGAGGTGAAAATGTTATTGTGATTTATCCAGAAAAGCACACAGCTCCACAAATCACTTGTATAGTTGACTTTTGCCCAGACCAATATAGCAACAGTTGATGTACGATACAGTGGACAATGAGCCATTGCACCAATATATGCGCGTACTATTTCTATAGTCCCTTACATAGTATAGTGCAGAGAGGGCTTTTGTGTAGACAAAATATTCAGTGCAAATACTTGCACATAAAAAACCCACATAAATTACTATTATCAAATGCCTTTGTGGTACAACACCACTGTGCAGAATAATGTTTCCAGAAATGTATTTCCATTAAAGGTAATCTACTTTTAAAATAGGCCAGAGAGTGGATTTAATATCTCCTATCCATACCAGGAGACCTCACGATGCAGTACTGGTGTGTGTGGATCATGTTGACAGTCTTTAATTTAATAAATCTAGTGACTTATGTACAACTGGTCCCTTTACTGCCTTGAAAGCATAGTTGTGTATTGTCTTTTGTAATATTTTTGTTTCACTGGACACCTCATGGAATTATTGTCACCACTGTTGGTGTTTTTATATTATTGTTTATATTAATACATATGTAAATGACAGCTTTTAAAAAGAAGACGTTAAGCTCTATTGAAATACCCCTATTGCAGTTTTTTATTTGGTTTCCCTATTTTACATTGGCAGACTGAACAGTACAATTCTCAAAATATTGACAGTTATTTTTTGTTAGTATTCTCAAACCTGAATATCAGCTGGAGATCTCTGGAGTGAAACATCAAACCAAAGTGGTAAGCGTATCTCGTTCCCTTTCACCTTGGCTGCACTGCTCAAACAATGAAAGTTTAAAATGAATATTTAAAAAAGAGCATCCCCACTTTCAGATTCAGAGCAGAGTTTGAAGCTTTATGTGCCCAATATGACTAAGCAAAAAGAAAAAAGCATCAAGAAAGGAGAGAAACACTCTTATGGCATCTCCTGCTGTGCTGGTGTCCACTCAGCTGCCGTTTCGTTTGAAAGAAGAGCGACAAAAAGCAGATGAGGACAAAAAGAAGAAATAAAGTCACTTGAGTCTTAAGTTTCCTTCTGAGTGACAGGAGTTGAAGATATTCATATAGTTGTCTGTGTAATTGGAATAAACCCATAATGAGAAAGAAAACAGAAAGTTGTAGCTTGAGCTTCTGTTGCTTCTGTTATGCTGCATAATCTGGAATACAGTCCAGAATTCAGCAGGAAAAAAAGTATTCAAAAACAATAAAAGAAACAAAATAGAGCATTTCGAGATCACTAGGAATACTGTAATAGTCATCATTTCTGGTCCTCTTAAATTGTGGTAAACATTATAGGGTGCATTTTACATCCCAAAAAATGTAAAGGTTTTTTATGTTAAGGCGGGTTCTTAAGAATCTCCATTTTTAAAGTAAAAGCATTAGCCAAGTTATAATTGATTTGGCACTGCACATATACCCATTGACCTTAACTACTTGGCAAATGCAAATGATGTTCCACATCCTCTGTGGCGTGTTGGAGTCCATTTCAGATACCTCGGGCCGAACCACTGAAAGTCCCCTTATAGGTGGCCATTCTATTATAAGGAAATCACACTAACAAATGTATCCACACTCCCAAGTATATGAGCACCTTTCCAATTCAGCTAGGGTCCTATGTTTTCAGCGATGCATTAAACCCGCTAGGAATCACAGAATCTGGCAAATGCGGAATTTCCTAACCAAAGCAATATGTATAACTGATTTAAATAATGCTATGAATATAGTTAATAATTATTCCTCTGTGGTTTAAATCTGTAGTCTGCTTGTTCTGCGCGTCTCTGTCATACACACATTGAAACTGACTTAAAATAAAGCTGTTAGGTTACGTACATGACAAAAATAATTGTAGTACACTATAATATATACTTTATTAAATTAACTTGCTAGTAATAAAAATAATAATAATAATGAATTGTAAAGTTAATAATTATTACTTCAGAGATTTAAAAACAATACAATAAAAAAGAACATATTAGATACTCAAAATCACTGCCGTTTCTAGGTATGTAATAATAGTTTCTAAGTAAAAACTACAGTATACCTAGTCAACTAGTATAGTACTAGAAGAATTTAATATTGGAAAGAGAAACTGAATTAGAGGAAAAATTAAAAGGGTTTTATAGGGCTGTGTGTAATCTGTCTTTTAAATGGATGTGAAACTGTAAATAGTGGAGGAAACCCATGGTAAACAAAAAAAGACTAACTTAAAGCTTGAATCTTCTTCCCTCATGTCACAGCAAGTTATTTCATTATTTTCAAAAGTTTCGTCTGAGAACCAAAGTGTCCCTTTCACTTTTTAAAGAAAGTGAAGTTTACGCTCCATTAAGCGCATTCGGTTCTATTCATCCTGTCTTTAGCCTTAATGACCTCACAGACAGGGAAGAGACGTTTGATGCTGTGAAAGCGACACTAGAAGAAACAAAGAAAAGCGTCACAGATCGACTCAGGCCCGCAGAAAGGATCCGGCACTAAGGGTCGGGCTAGTTTGCCTGGATGCCAGGAATGGCTTTATTTAGCAGATGGTTTAATTAAAATGCACAATGAGGGGAAGAAAGAAGAGAGAGACAGGGACAGACTGGCAGAAAAAGAAAGTTAGCGGAAGAGAGAGCTAAAGAATAGAAGAAAGAGGTAAATTAGCTGTGAATCTAACAAATGACTGTAATTAGCTGCTAGCTGCATGCAGAGATACAGAAACGGGGCCAGGCACAACTGCAGTTTAACTGGAACACAACAATTCCAAAGGCCATATTGAAAACAAAGGGATTAAAACATTTCTCAAAGTCTGATGTCCAAGTTGTCCAGTTCCATACATTTCGGATAGTAGCGATCCAACACATTTCAAATCTTCAACTGCAATAACAAAGCTGCCACATTGTCAATATACCCAAAAGCTACAATATTTGCTGTTGGCATTGGCATATTGTCTATTAGCCAAGCATACATTTCCATTCTGGTGTAGGCCAAGTTTGACTGCTAGAGGCGTTGTCAAATCTGAAGATTGTTTGCTATATTTACATAGGAAAGGCATTGCTTTTTAATTCATTACAATTTGGCTTTTTCTTCTTGGGTCAGTTTACTTTTGCCTGAAAACTTTTCCAAAAAAGGCCTACATTTAGTAAAGTGTAGTGGTTGATAATTTTATATCTTGAAACTAATCTTTCATAATAAAAATTACATATTAAAATATAAAAATAGCTTGAATCAAACCCTCAGCTTCTTTAAGTATGCTGGGACACGAATATGAAAATAAGCCAAACTTCTACAATGTTAATGACAACATTGACCACTGCAAAAAAGCATTTTAAAGAGTATTTTTTAAGTGATTTAACTTAATTATTGTATATTAATATAATTAATACTCATATTGTTATAATCCTCAACTATTCATAGGTGCTATAAAAGCAAAAGTAAGTATTATTTGTTTTGTTATTTACATAGTTGCTTTGCATCTTTGCTCATGTCTGTAAAACGCTAGTTAAAATGTTACTTCATAACTCTTTAGAAAAGCCTCCCAGTGTACTTTGATTGGTCATACGGTGTAGTACCGTATTTTGATCAATTCGGCTTTCATTTCCTGCATCGCCACCTGTGAAGATGCGACATAAGGTGAATCTAGGTACTCCTGTAAGGAGTCTTAGACGTCGGGTTGCAGAAGTAACTGGATGCCTACAATCTTATGCCGGTTGCATAAAGCACCTTAAGTGTAATGTTTCCTTAAGTTCACCATTAAGTTTCCCTTAAATGTAGGGGTGTTGTAGAAAACAAGTGTTCCTTTAAGGGAAAGCCTTTAATCCTTATACTTTCCAATAAGTGTCTATTTTTCACTTAAGTAAGCCTTTAAAAGAAAAACCAAGTGTTGCATAAAGCCCCTATCTCTAATTTCCCTAAGGTTGGTAAAACATAACCATTAGAGTTTTAAAATCTCATATTTAACAATATCGCTAAGTTGATTGTTCTAATCGAAGAAAATAATATCCAGAGATGGATCATTTTAACAAAGAAATACTGTTGTGAGAATACACACACGAACGATGCACAATCAATGAGTTTGCAGACAGGATTGACTCTATCACACAATACAATCACTCACTACCTTTGGGATTTGTAACTTCATAGATCATTTCAAATATACTAACAAACACAAACACACAAAGTAAATATAAATTGAGGTTAACAATCCAAGAGGATCTTGCAAATAACTTTTGGAAAATGTGGTTTAAAATGATAAATTTGTGCATAGTTTGTCTGAAAGCAGACTCTAAAACTACATAATCAAAATAGAGAGCATGAAGTTAGAGTATCTTATTCCCCATCAACCAGGTTTCCATCTGGATGGATAGACAATAGCTCTTTGGGCTTATTGTGTTTGTCAATGGCTGTTTTACACTCTCCAATCATTTTGAGAACTACCATTTGCAACTGAACAGATACAATCTGTGACTTTAAGATGCATGCTAAACACTGTGTTTTGGACAGTTGTTGTGTATTGTGGTCTGACCCTCTTTCACCTTTTTCTTTGTTTTAGGTTAACCCACAATTCAGCTTGAGAGCCATTGCAAAACACAAATTACTGCTTTTCAGGCAAACTTGTCGGTCATCACACAATACACTATACACAGACTTGTTCATCAAAGTTCTGGAGGGCATATTACCTTGTTCATCACTAATTTTTGATGTGAATCAATGTGAAATACACCCGACAATGTTTACTATAGAATCTTAGCTGGTGAGGCTTGCCAACCAGCCCAGTGTTTCAGGTGAAGCCTGCTAATCTTGCCAGTCAATCTATATAGGAACAGTGGGACACATCTCACACATTGAAAACACGGTGAACCTCATTCCTGCTCCTCATGCTTGGCGGGACTGAGCTGAAATTTGAATCAGATCTTATGTCAATAAGGTCTACACAAGGACCTTGCAGTAGAATTTGTATTGAGCTCAATCTGTCCTTCTTTTCTCCTTCAGTCCTGGGGCAATGTAAACTTAAAGTCAAAACACACAATCAGTGTGTACATTGCCAACAATCCCTGCCAGCTGTTATAAAGAGGCATTGATGCAACACAGCAGAGACCCAGAACATGACAGAGAAGGAGAGCAAACATCAGACAGGTGTTTGTTCATTGGATAAAACAGGTGTATGAAGGTGAGACCCGGCACAAGATACAAAAAGAAAGATATACTACATGACTCTTTCTAGTTTGGGATTTAAATCCATAGAAAGACAAATAATTAGAAAAAAATGTATTTACATATATTTCCGGACAGCACTGATAAGGATATCGGCTAAGATCAGAGATCAATAAATTCAAAGTCCAAATAAACAAAACATCATCTGAGGTATGTTAAAAGAGCATTTTTCAATACAGTTATACCTTATGCTGTACTTGTGTTTTTAAGAGTACAAATAAAGTTTTGAAAATGTTGGAAAATAAACTGTTGGTCCCCAATGTTCACAACAGTCTTTTTCGTTTTTTCTTTAGTGCTCTTCAGAAGAATGTTTTATAGGTGTAAATTGACAAAGGTGTGAGTAAATAAAGAAATAATTGTTATTATTATATATATCCATTTAAATGTTATTATTTTTATTTCATTTAAATAATTAGAAAATTATATGTGTGTAACATCTTTATCCATTGGCAGCAACAACAGGAATTGTTACCTTATGGCACGTGGTAAATCAACAATTTGTCAATTTCTGTGCGACTGTACTTGTTCATATAATTCAACAATTCATTAACTTGTGGTTGTCTCTGCATGTAATTCTTGCATAGAAAAAAATGTATACTTCACACTTCTTAAAGAAGGTGAGCATGCAATGACCTGAATCATCGATATGCTTCACTGCGAAACAACTTGAGCATATTCTGTAAAAATAATGACACAAAGAGAGTCTGCCAAGCCTTTAGGCCAAACTCTCTTTTAGCAGAGCTATGAAGAGGACTAGCAGCGGGTTCCAGGATTATAAACTGCTACTACTGTAGGAGGTGCCTAAAGCTTTACCCCAGCACCACAGTAGACACTTATTGTCACTCTCTACGTCCATTCCTGTTCCCATTACACAAACACACACAAAAAGAGTTTGAAACATGCTGAGCAACTGGCCTCTGATGGGCAGGAAAGAGCTGATTATCAATTCACTTTGCAGCGGGAGCCACCCTGGCGCTGGGGATTTGATTAGGGTTTTGACAGGTGCCAGTGCCATTGCTGCCTTAATCTGAGGAGTGATCTGCTTAGATAATGTATCAAGAGAAAGAAAGACACAGAGCTGGCAGGAAATGGGTACAGGCAGGTAATACAGAGCACATGAATTGCATTTAGACAGCTGGGCTTTGACAATGTGCTGCAGAAGACTGATATTTCATTGAATGCACATAATGGTGTGCAACATCTAGAAAAATGTGCCAATATCTCCACTAATTAGACATTATACACTATTTCTATTGCCCTTCTGAAACCTTATTTCTCCAAATTTGATTATTAGTCACAAATAATGTTTAATTTCATGAAAATGTTTACATTTTATGTTATTTGGTTGAATTATTTAAAGAAAATAATAATAGTCTAGAAGAAGCTAAAACCGTATCTTTTCCATGAGCACTTGACATAAACATTTTGTATGCACACTCTTTTTACTTTATTTTCTTCCCCTTCAAGATGATATTTTTCCAATAAAGTTTCCAACAAATGTCAAAACTGCGTCTTAACTCTCATGTTCTCATGTTATTGAAAATAACATTAAAAATAACATTAAATATTTACTGTTGCTCGCTATGTGAAGAAAAAAAGCCAGTGGTTAACGAAAACAAGGTGTACAGCCTAATGTAGCTACTGTCAAAACATCTAAAACTCCAAAAGAATATTGTATGTAATTGAGATAAATAATAAATTAAAGATTTGAAGTTAAAATATAGAACTGTGCCGGTGTCAAAAAATCTTTTCCCAACACTTTCCTGTCACAGGTGAACTATTCTAAGCCCTTTGTAAAAGTGCTTTAAAACATTTTGAAAAATACAAATAAAGAATAAAAAATGCAAATTGCAAAAATAAATAGGTTGTTACACTGTCACAAAGATGTATTTGCAGGAATTCCCTAAACCATATTAAGTGCTGATAAGTACCAGTATTAACTGTAAAAAATATTTCAAATGGCTTGGTAAATATCACAAAAATAAACTGTGATATTAAGTTAAAAAATCGTTTAAAAACAAAAATTCTAGAGAATTCTTTAGATTACGTAATGAAAAAAGTGTCTTATTCAAAAATTAAACTTTTAAAACTTTTTTGGTGAAGTCTAATAAAAATGTTTATTAAGTTTATTTCAAAGATTTTTATATGTACTATTTTTAAATGTAAATTGTTAAATGTATAAACTAAATCATTTTTTGAGTGTTGTTGGGTATGTACACTGTAATTACACAAAAATGTGAACACATTGTAAATTAAATTGTATTACAGACAGATAACATGTTTCCAATGTTATCAAGTATCATGGTCCCTAAAAGTTTCTCCTTTAGTGAGAAACTATTTCAAACATCTCTATACGTAAGAGAGCTCTGTGAAATCAGTAGTTCAATGCTATTTATTACTTAAAGTCTTTTTGAGCATGCTTAAAAATACAGCACATTTTCAGCATTGTCCTCACCCGACGAAGCACAAAAGATGAGCATTAGCTATGTAATTGCTGATTTATATTTTATTATTCTCACGCTGCCAAAAAGAATGATGGAAAATTTAGTACGGTCACTCGAGCCTGTCAGCTCATAAACCACATAAATGAATTTATTCTGATACGCTTTATCTCGGTTTCTAAATTAACAGTGCACATTATGTGCGTAAACATGGTCAGCATTCTTTGACTCTCCATATATCCTACAATTTATTACAGTTTGCTGTGGTAGACACAACCCAACAAAGACCTAAGTACGGTAACTAAATGGTGGAATTTATATGTGCTCTTCTTATGATCTTTCCAGCGTGTCACACAATCACAATTAATCAAAGCAAAGGAGTCAAAATGATTGCTTCTCTTTAAAGTACTTGGAGACTCGCAGAAATGCTCAGCTATAATAATGAGGTGAGTGTAATGATGCCTCTGACTCCCAGTGTCATCTCCTATTCTCTCTCATGTACAGAGAACCTCCCCACAGGCTGCTGAAGCCTGAACCAGGTCAGTCACTGATGTCTCTATCAGCATTGTCCCTTCCCCTTTCCATACAGGAGAACTACTCGCATCGCTGGATCACAGCATTATTCCTTATCTTCTTCACCTACTGTCATGAATTCAGCTTTTCTCAGTCACTCAGAGGGAAAGATAGCAGAGAAAGAGAGACAGAAAGTAAAGCAGGATATACTGACAGAACTTACCAAGACAGAGACCATCACTTTCCTCATAGCCAATGCTGCAGACACATCGCCCCAGCGGTACCAGCCAATCGCCATCCGCCCCACAGTATAGCTTGGGTGTGTCCCGTTCCTCAGCATTCTCAACACACGCCCCTCTGACCTCCACCAATGACGAGGAATCCACCCGTGGTATGGTGTCCGGAAAGGCGGCTAGGTTTCTCAGGGTGGATGGGCACTTTTTGTAATAAACCCTCACGGACACAAGGGCGATACAGGCGCCCACATCTTGGAATGCCAAATAGAAACCCTTCCGAGCTATTGGTCCCACTTCCCGCACCTCTGTGTTGAGCCTCAGAACGCGATCACCCAAATCTGTCTGGGTGAAACTTTCATCTGCGGCAATGGTGTCAATTTTGGCGTAGTCGTTGGGATGGAAATGTGCATTAGCACCATGTGGCTCATCTGTCTCATAGTAGAGGAGGTTAAAAGTCTCCTTGCAGGTGCCTGAGACCCAGGGGATGCTGTTGCAGTCTCGCAGGGTGAAGCGAAGCTCCACGTAGATCTTCTGCGCAGCCTGACGTGGTATCCAGTTGGTGCGAAGCCAGTTGTTCTGGTTGGGCTCCATTACGTGGCACACCTGGAAGGTGTGGATGGGCCGATTTTGCTCATCCATCTCTGTGATAGCATCCCACTGTGGAGAGCAAAGGACAGAGGAATGAGAAGATAGATAGTGGGATAATTGGAGAGCAATAGAAAAGAGTGAATGCACAAGGAGAGAGCTTGGCCGCTTATTGAAACCTCTAAAGGATTCAGAAAAGTAAGAGTCGGTAGAAATAGGAGGACTCAAACTTAAATAAGCCTCATTCAATCTATATAAGAATACTTTTGCTTCTTTGTGATAATCTAATATTCTTTAGAATACAGCAAGCAAGCATTAAGCATAAGATCAAGCTTCTTTCAGTGAGGCCTAGGTAGTGCAGGATTAATGGGCATAGGGCTAATGTGTAAATGCAAATCAACATTTCAGGATGCTGCTTAAATGTATTATCCTTGCGTTAAGTGAAATTAACACCTTGAGTTTTTTTAATGTTTGAATGTTTTACACAGGCTATAAAAGCAAACATCTCTTTTTATGCACTAGGGTGTCCTGGTGACATAATTAATACCTAGTCAACTCTATAAACATGTCTCTCTTTATACATTCGGATATGTATGGTACTGACATATTTGGTTGCAGATAGCAATAAAATAGTACATACATACACATATATTTGTGTCTGTTCTGTATTCCTTTGAACTCATGATGGGATCTAAAATTCTTTAACTGAAACGTATTAGACATTACGTTCTCATACAAAATACACGTATATAGAACTCTGTAGGACTGTAAAATTGCAACATTACATGCAATCAAATAATTCCTAATGTACTAAAGTCACAAGCCAATCTGTTACGCAAGTCTATCTTAGAGCTTACATAGCAGTACATCTTTACGACAAACACAGTATAACATTCACAGCAATCTTTAATTTGACCTACTGAAACTGCCTAAATATTTCAATGTCACCTCCAGATTCTCTATGATTTCATAAGATTATTTTCAAGAGTGTTACATAAGGTTTAGGTGTTAGCTCTTGGCTGTCGTGTTTTGCACCGGACAATGCTGAACCTGTGAAAACGGCAAGGATACTAATACTAATAAACTGACCAAAGTCACTAAACTTACCAACTTCCCACAGCCTCCTACACTCAGTGTTCCGTTTTCACAGCTATTTTCCACACATTTCCTCCTCAACATACTCCCACAATAATCACACAATTTTCCCCTCACTCAGGCCTTTTGTCTTTTTATTACTTATTTTCTCTCTTTTGAGCCCATATTCTCAAACTCTATCCTCCAATCATATCTTCTTTATTTCTCTGTCTACTTAATCTCTCACCCTCCGATAATTAATTAGAAGGGATGCACTTCATTAGCACCAGAGCCTCCACTTATTCACTTTCATTATTGCAGTGAAAGGTCTTCCTTAAAAACCTTTCAATCAGAAACTTGCTGCATCATAGTTCTGATGTCGATAGCATTTCATGATGGCTTTCCTACCATAAAGTTGGTGGCATGAAGTTTTATTTCTAACTTACTAATCTGTTGTACATGTTTCTTTTATCAATTCAGGTATGTGTAAAGTAAGCTGAAAAAGAAAAAATCCTTTGTGTTTCCATACAGTAATATTCTGTCTGTGTACAGTGCATACTTTTTTTTGTGTGTTTATAATTAAGAAAAAATGATATATATATATATATATATATATATATATATATTCAAAATACACAGACATACATTATGTTAACGCAAACTTTTTTTGTTTGATATATGCAATCAATCATAAATCATTGTTTGACAGCCATAATTTTTATGTGAGAAACGGTTAGTATACTGTTTGTTGTTAGTATAATGTTTGTTTTACTGTTGACAGTAAAGTACAAAACCTCAAATTACATTCAAAAATTTTTTTTGTTTATTTCATATATACAAGACATGGAGAAAGTGAACACTTGTTATAAGATTAACTTTTATTTTTTTATAAAGACGTTCATTGCGGTACTTATATTAGAATTTTGACTTTCATCGACAAATTGATGCTGTTAAAGAAATGTGTTGTTTTTACATTCACTTGATGATGAAATTTGACAAAATTTTAATGTAATTAATTGATATAGTGTGTGATTAATTATGATTAAAGTGTGTGGTTTCAAAGAAAAAAGAGATGTTTGTTTTTTAAACATCTCACAAGAGTACCATACAACATGTTTTTCTGCCCAAGAAAAATGTGTAGCTCCATTTTATCTCCGGCTCATCAAATCAAGTAATTTTTAAAGACATTAAAGACACTAACTTCAGAACATCCCACAGACTTTTCACAAATCATGATCATGTAATCTCCCCTCACCCTACTATTGCCTCTCAACCTTATGTTTCTCATCAGCTTTCTCCTTGGTGGTAAAATGAGGCATTTAGAAGAACGGGGTGGTAGCAGGGCGCTTTCAATCTGCTGCTAGAAAGTGACCGGATATATTTAGGGGCGCCGCGGTGGGGATGAGATAGCAGAGCGTGGCTTAAGATGCTACACGCGCTGATAAAAGTGGCCGAGATGGATGAACCTAAAATCGCTGGCTACACATCACATTAAGCTGGCAGGGGTCCACAGAGCAGGATTCAAAAACGGTGCAGATCTGTGTGATAGAGACAACACGAAATGCATCTTAGAGCTGGGGGAGGAATTCATCGCTTTTAAAATGGTTTCTATCAGCAGACGTCTAGATGCCGGACTCTCTATCCGTCATCACTTCTGCACTTGAAACCCGACTGTAGATCGCTGGCTTTGATGCTGGGACACAAACACACACATCAGGATACAGGAGATTTTAGATAATGCCTGTATCTTGTAATGCATATGAAAAGCAAAACACAGTTAAATTTGTCAGCTCCTCTAGAGTAAAGCATGTTTCGGCTTGTATTGGTCCTCTCTGGCTGTAAATGAGCCCTTTCAGTAACCGCCTAGCATGTCAATACACACTCAATACTTTAAAAAGCATCTATTATCACCATTGATTTCTTTAAGTCAGATCCAGCTTAGGATTGATGTTTAAAGCTTTGATTTTCCCTCGCTTTGTACATTGAAAGTGCACACTTCTAAACTCTGTAATAGAATTTACGCAACCCAAATAAAGGTCTGCTCTCGTGGGAGTAGGGGAGAGGGGTGTCTATCAATTGCAAATGGGCCCTGGGCAAATGGAAATACAATTAGAGTAGAGTGTGAGTTTAATTATCTTTTAATTATTAAATACACATTAACCTTGGGTAATGAAGGTGCTTGTGAGAGAGAAACTGGCCGTACCTTTGACTCAATAATTGATTAATTGACTTCCACTTCAAACTACATTGATAAAAACACCAAGTGAATAACAAATGTTCTGTTTCTCTTCAACCTTGTGGAATGTCTACGGCCGAAGCCTTTATTTATTTATTTGCTTGCATGCTTAGTTGTCTTCACAGCAGCACCTCTCGTATTCTTGAGAGGTACAGAGAACATTAAAGGAAGAGACATTTTGCAAAATTACAAAAATGGTTATTTATAATTTTAATGCTTCTGTTCTTGTAGAACTATAAATAAAAATCTTCATATTTCACGATTTTTGTATTCTTGTACGTTTTTGCAAATATAGTATTTAACCACAATATTTAATACAGTGCTTTTTTGTTTCCTAAAAAACAGCACATTTGGATATGCAAGGCTTTAAAAGCACAACAACTATATATATATACATATATATATATATATATATATATATATATATATATATATATATATATATATATATATATATATATATATATATATATATATATATATATCTCAAAGTCCTCCAAAAGCAATACGAAAGGCTGACAGCATGCTAAGAAACATGAAAAAACTGTGATAAAAAATTAAGGTTTTCACAAAAATATATAGTTTTGAAGTTTTCCTAAATGCATTTACAAATATATCTGTTGTATTGCTTAAAAGTCAATATGACATATTGGCAATTGATTTTTAAGTTTAATTTTCTGCAAGTAGTAACAATACTTTTGTTTGAACTGTTTTAGTAAATCCCAGAATGAAATGATATTTTTTCCTTAAACACATGTAAATAATTTGTATATTCAGAAAAACTGAAAATGGTCTATGAAATTATCTGATAAATATTTTATGAGGTTGTATAATTATACTGTAATAGTGTATTATAATGCAGTAGTGATATATTTCATATACTTTATCATATTTACTTTCTGTGGATATGAGCTACTTATCTGTAATACCTAATGTTTGCAATGTATAATAGTGTGAGGAAGATATTTTATAGATTGGAGCAGGGACAAATGTACATGGAAAATTGAACCGAGCAACATCTCATATGTGAAATAAGAAATATCAAAATGGTCGATATCTCAAGACCGAGTGTAATTTTGGAATCTCAAAAACTACCATGATTAATTTTCAAACTCAGTAATAATTCTTTTCAAAAAGATCTCAGGGTGTTGAAATCTCATTTTGATCTGCAGCCCAGATTATAAAACAAGGACTTGAAAAATGTCTCATTTAGATCTGGGTAGAATCAGACACATCAATATCCCTTTAGGTCGTCTCCTGCTTAATCTTCCCTTTGTCTTATTTTGCTTTCATTATGCCAGACTGTTTTACAACCCAGGCACAGACACAATCTCTATTCTGATGTGACTTTATTTTTCCATGAAAAAAGGAGGAAAATCAAAACCTTATTTTTCATAAGAAAAACAAAGAGAGGGAGTGAGATGAAGAATGAGAGAGAGCGAGACAGAGAGAGGGAGAACAAGATACAGGCAGACAGCGAGACAGACTGAGAGAGAGGAAAATGTCATCTACCCCCAACAAAGAACACAAGTAAGATGATAGTGGATAAAGATGAAGATATATGATACGACTGTAACAAATCTTAAATCTAACAGCAGCTGCACAAAAGAATGATAGCGATAAAAGACTGCATTTATGGCCTATGTCATTTAAAAAAAGGTTTTCTCCTTTCATGCAGAAGAGGCCACTGGGATCTCTGACATCAGGGTCACTTTGTACTGTCCTAAGAACAACACCACAGACTGACCTACTTCCACCCAGAATCCTTTGCATTCTTAGCATTCCTTTGTGATTGTATTTTAGGATTGCATGCTGTAAAGAAACAATCTTTCAAAAGAGACCAGCAAAGGGACACTTTTGACATTTAAGGCTCTTGTCCCGGCAGAAACGGACATGGCAAACAGGGCATTGCAGTTGCATACCAGGGCTTTTGTTCATATGAGTGGAAGAGCTTTATGGAGATACTGAGAATATACTGTAGCGTATTTCAGAACGTGTTTATCTGCATCGGTTGACTTTAAATTAGGCATATATATGTAAAATGCAATTCACAATATGACAGTTTGTTTAAGCGCGTGGTTGAGGATTCAGCTGGCAATCCAACAGACTTTCTTTGTCTCCACAGTATGACACATTTAAAATGCCAAAGTGTGGTTGAATTCAAAATAAATCTCCTTTTGTCATTTGATAAATGCTGTGATGAAAGAAATGTGCACAAAAATATCTATTTCATAGATAGACAGCATTTTTTTTTATTTAAGAACTTTTATAAACCCGACCTTTATTTTTTGCTAAAAAAGTTATTATCTTTAATACTACACATGGTGTCCAGCTCAGATTCAGATTCAATTTTATTGTTAGAACACTGTTACATGTCACGAAATGGAGGAGAAAACAAGGAGAAAAAAGGAACAACATAATACACAAGGAAAGTTGAGCTGTCTAGATAATTTGTCCTTATATGTTTCTCCTGTCCTTTATATTTTTTATTTTACATTCTGGTCAATTTTCTTCAGTGGAAATCAAACAGATTAATCATTCAATGTATTGCATTTGCTGAAAGGCGATGTTGTATTTTCTGGAAAGAAAAGCGGGATACAACATGTGTCAAGGCTGACCGTGCATGTAAATGAGAACCAACAGCAATTTGTCACTGCCTGTGAAGCAGAGGCTGATGGTGATGTATTGCGTTCAGACCAGGTTCTTGTATTCACCTCCAATTTGGCAAGTTATGAAAACAAAGCTCTCACGACCATGAAAACAGATATAGGGCAGCTGAGAAAAAGTGCAGTACAGATGGAAGGAGAGAAAGTGTATGGTAAGCTATCATTAAATATGTCTTAAAAAGTCTTAAGGTTCATTCACACCAAGGACAAAGACTAAAACAGTAATGTTAAAAAAGTAAAAAAATATCCAAATTGGAGAATAGAGGTCCAAAATGATGACTCAGGGGCCGATCACACTAAATGCACTTTTAATGTTCGGAAATGCCAGACATGCCAACCTGAATATTTGTGGACTGTTTGAAAAGAGCAGGGTGCTGCGGATTTTTTATGTCGCAAGGAAACAACTGAATACACTGTCCTGTCAATCAAGGGTAATAGGGCGAGGGCTTAAGTTGCTGATGACTGTCAAAAACACAAGGCAATTGGCACGCATAAGCAGCGTGCTACATGCTTTTTGCCAATTGAAAACCATTCAAACAAGGTGCTTCCGTCTGCAGAAAGTAAATCACATACATGTTCAGAGCTTCAGATAAAATTTTGCAAGTTTTAATAATATCCTACAATTTACAACATTTTTTATTTTTACAATGTAAAAGCCTATTGTGTAAAATCTCTGCCATGAGTTCATAGTAAAGGGAAAAACAGAGCTGACGAAAGCTTCTGAATATTTAGCACTAACTCTGATATATACCCAATAGGATATGTTAGAACGTCATCACTCGGATGTTGATTATTTATATAAAAAAAGTGGTAGTAAGCTCACTATTCTGGTGGCAACCAAAAAATTAAGACTTTTATTAAAAAAATTAAGACAAAAAATATATTTAAAATGTAGAGAGTAGAACATGTCTGCAACGAAGAGTGATTCATTTACGTCCTGTATTAGGTAATTCCACTGCCTGTTCTTAAATCACAAACACACTGTAAAATTGTTTTACATTTAAATCATTTTTTAAGTTTTCAGAATTAGTTTATTCAACCGAACATCTAAGGTTTTATTGTCTTCACTAGTTTGTGAGTACATTTGTTGAGGATTGGTTAATTTGCAATAGTTAGTTAATAAGTTAAGAACTAGTTAGGTCAATAAGGTAACCGAACATCACGTTCATTGTATTGCAAGATCTTGTGCAATAGAACAATGATGACGGTAATCAGATTTGGTTAGTATACGCTTGTTTTTATATTCGCGCAATGACATGTTATCAAGTGGTCTTTAATTTACAGCGAAATAACTGCATTATATTAAGTTGCATGATTGTGGCCGGCCCAGCCATTTACAGAGAATGGGTTTTTTCTTTTCCACCGCGCTCCTTACTGACTTTACTTTTAGCAACACTACATGCTATAAATACATTGTAAGATACTTTAGATAAAAGCTGCCAAATGCATATGTAAATGTGTTCGTTGTAATAATTCCAAGTTCGCTGGTTCGATACTCTGTACCAACAGGGATTGTAGGTGGAGGGAGTAAATAACCAACACTCTCCTCCACCTTAAATACCAGAACTGAGGTGAGCCCTTTGAGCATGGCACAGTTCCCCCAATTGCTCCCCGGTTGCCGCAGCATGGCTGACCACTGCTCCGGGTGTGTGTACACTCACTGTTTGTGTACACTTGGATGGGCTAAATGCAGATAAATACTTGGCCACTCATCACTTCACTTCACTGCACTTCCTTGAGTCATCTATATTAATAGTTTATACCGCATTAAGACAATGTCTCTGTATAGATGTAATTTCATGAAGCACAAGGGAGTGTATACAAAATGCCTGATGTTTTTGTCATTATATACCGACCACTCTAAACTTGCTGTGGTGATTCCTGTTATTAACGTTTGAAAAAAAAAATAACCAAAAATTTAATTTTCTTTCTTCCTTTTTAATATATTTAGCAGTTGAGACTGTGAAATTTTAGAGAATTTGATTTAATTTCCGTTTCTACCTGTCAGACAAGGGGTACACTTATCATAATGAAGTTGATAAGTAGAGAATTATATATTTAATAAATGTATCTGTCTTGAATATTACCTTTAATTTATAAAATAATGCTTTTAAGAAAATGTGTTGTTTCTGCATTCATTTAGAGTTCACCTCTAAAAACCTATGTTCAAAAACCTGAATGTTATGTGCAATTATTCGTGATTAACAATACAATTTTATTATTTTTATTGACCTAAATAGTTTTTATTATAGCTTTTAAAGTTTTTAAAGCATTTATTTTATTTTTAGAGCATGATTTTTTCAGGTCAAGTAAGGGCTATTTTCATGATGGTCATATCTATATCGCTAAATGTTCTTCATAAATAGACACATAAAATGAATGATAAATCTATGACATTGGTTTTATGTACATACAATAGTAGTATGTTCTATTGACATCCATTGATTTATGGTGTAGGCATAATTTGCGACATGTCCACACCACTTCTGCATGACATTATGAAATGCATGCAGAAAGGTTTGACTCTGAAGCCCTGAAGGCTTGGGCCAGCCCTGGGTTTAGAGTAAGGTTGGATAAGACCAGCCTCACCTATAATACACCCAATAATGGCAGTATGTTGGCATCACCAAGATGCTGATATTTTTAACACAATTATCATAGTGGAAGTACATCCCATCACATCCTTCTCTGAGTGGCAAGATGTACTACCCATATTTTAATATGACACATGACAGCCACCGGCCATCCTGAGCTGGTAGCCCATATTTTCAGAACGCCAGGTTGTAACCAAACTCTTCAAGGTGGCAGCCCTCCAGAAACCGAAATGAAAAGCCCTGCTATATAGTGTAAGTAGGCTGCTCTGAGATGAAGTTTCAATCTTGTAACTCACATGGGAAGGTCATTGTTACTGCCCTATAGGGCTTTAAATAAACATTTTCATATAATTGACAGTCAGATCTAAAATGAACAACTAAATGCAGCCTCCTAGCTTGCTGGAAGGGTTTCTCAAAAATGGAAATGTATTAATTAATTATTTTAACGGTTGGGACATTTAAGTTGTCTCATAGTACAAAGAAATATATTGGTACTCTTAAAAATGGTATTGTTGCATCCCTTAAGTAATCGTTTTTTTAAGCAGACTTGTCACGGCAGACATGCTCTGATGTGTTATCTCTCTTTAATGAGACTTTGTGTTTCTGTTTTGGGATATGACCCTTTTCTCACTTATTGCATACTTTCTGTTATCTATGAAATGTTATATCAAACTCGTAATAATTTGTTTCTCTATTACAAAGCTACTGATTCATATTTTGGTTAAGAGGTTTATAAGAGGTAAGACCTTAATCTACCCTGTAGCCTTTAAGTGTTAAACACTGGCCATCTGAACTTCAAGGTTTAAGGTCTAGATTTTATTGTGATCTTCCACAGCGTTTCCTAGAACAGCACATATTAATCATTCACGTGCCAGTGCTGTTATTCCTCTGAAAAACGACAGACAGGCCTTTTAGAAAGGTTAACCTTTCAAATGACCAACAGGGACTGAAAGAGCGTTAAGAGATCATTAATCACTCTTTGATTGACACACAAGTCTTTCTTTTCTATCTGCAGTAATGAAATGGTTTTAATTATGCTGAGCTACAACAAAATGTAACATCTGAGATGTGTGTCTCCTTTTCATACTGAAACCAACTTACACTGTACTGCAGGTCGTATAAGAGGAAAATATTGTGACAATATACCGTGAACTCTTTAGTTGGTAAAATTATTTTTTCCCTGTTGCTTTAGAATATGAACTGTTATTATGAATTATGTGAATCTTTCTATTTGTCTTATTAATTTTTTATAATCTGTGGCTAAATATTATTAATAAGTGGCTGGGAATCTAATTAAGCCAAACATGCCTTTATGAGTAGTTTTTATATTTTACATAAATAATTTATTAATTGTCATTTACATTTACATTGTCATTAACAATTATGACTTGTGCATGACACAAAAGATAATCTTTTAAAATATAATGGTAAACAGAAAATATTTCTAGAAATGTTGGTGAATGAAAAGCACTGGCATTGGTTTTATGTGCGTACAATAGACGTAAGTTGTGCAAGTTTGAAATGACAAGAGGGGGAGTAAATAATAACAGATTTATAATTTTGAAGCATCACTTTAAATCAAGATGCATTTATTTGACAAGAAAAGATATTGTGCTGTTTTAAGTATTAAGAGAATTAAGGAAAATCTCCTTAAAAGTGGAATTTAACATTTGTTTTACTCCTCTAGTGTTCTTTTGGTTCACTGTAAAAAAATTATGAAAATAGATCACAATACCCGATATGAATTTGACGGAATTTTAGCTTTTTACATTTGTTTCACTTGTTTTTAAACTTTGATTTGCATGTTAAAATAAACTAAAAACTGTATGCAAAATGAATGGTTAGTGTACTACAGCACATAACAATATATATTTTATTTTAGATATTTGTAATGGAAAACGAAACAAAAATGCATTTTTTTGCAGATATGGAGAACATGGGTATCTTGAAATGTACTTGTTTATGTCTCACCCACATTTCCATCACTGGTTTTAGACATTTCTAAAGCTCAACCTTCTATCAGCTTGTTCAGATAATTATACACTATCTGAACAAACACTGATGACAGCTTACTGTATGTCAAGTCTCTCCATCTGTCTTAAAAAAGGCCACTTCTGTATTCATGAGGGTTAACATATTATTTCCTTTAACCTTCGCCAGATCATCTTTCTCTCTTTTATACGTATGTAGGTGTGTGCCCAGCACGAGGACCCCATGACTCTATGACACTGTTGGTAATTACAGCCCAGAATCTAACGGGCTTCCAGTGGAGCCACGAGAATAGTCAAGGAAACAATGGAACAGCACAAACAAACCTGTTCCTCCAAACAGACAGAGAGAGAAAGGTAGAGAGAGAGAAAACCCCAAAGGATATGTCTGTGCAAGAGTAAACAAAACACACACCGGTCTCCCCTTGCTAGGAAACAAATTAAATGGCAGGGAAAGTCTCTCTAGGCAAGGAGAGGTGTGTTTCATCTGGCTGTGGGAAAAGAACAAGGGCTTTGATTAACATGACATCCCCTGACCTAACAGACTGAGCTAGAGAAAGACACTGTGGTAAATACTAATAGGATATGTATCTGACCCAGGATATTATAGTATGAATTATTGATTCGATCCGAGGTGTGCACCGGCCCGTTACTGCACCAAAATGAAACCCCAAGTGGTGTTTACTGTCGAAATGAACTCTCTTTCTTTGACATCATGGGCACCTGTGTAAGATGAGAAGTAATATGAAGATGTGCACTGCAGCTCCATTGGGAAATCATTTTTGGGGTATGGGTCATTTTACACACCCTCAAAGAAAAAATCTGTGGACAGGCTGGTTTTCTGCACTTTAGCGCTTACACTTTTGTTCAGCGGTCAGCGCTGGAACTTTTAGGGGGTGTAGGAAAAGAGGCGCAGGACAAGCATCCATCATTCTGTTCTTTATCAGAGAGAAAAAAATAGTAGGTCTACTCTTAGGAGCTCACACTTGATTGCTTCATTCAAATTGCTTTTAAGCCTATGACTGGTTTTAATGTCTTTGAAAGTCTCTCTGTAGTATTCACAAAAATGAAATTGAATTACTGAGATGTGTCAATAATTACCCTTTAAGAAGTTCTATGCCAACATTCTGGATCACTAAGTCTGTCTCAGTGACCCGTTTTGATTAAATTCCATTCCAAAAAAAAAGTGCGGTATGGATTAACCTGAAGTCATGTTTGAATGGGCATGTATTGGTTGGAATTCATTCAGTGCCACTTTATGGCAATTGATTTTCTAATAATTGTGACACATACAAATGTACAGTACAATAGATGCTGTAAGGAAGTTTATGTATGAGATCCAAAGGTCACAGAGGAATTATTACTCACCCCGTTTACTGGGTAGGTCTTCCAGCTTAGTTCTCCCAGCACGGCTGTGGTGTCCAAGAGAACCACTATAGAGAAGAAAGGGAAAAAACTACTTAGACATAAAATAAAATATGACATAATATATCAAATAGTATACTCCACATATTAAACTATATTTAAAGTTGGTGTGTGTTACACAAAGGGCAACACTATTTAGCTTTGTAAACGGTAATTGAAACTAAACTGTCAAAAAAAGTGTAAGATTTCAACCCGACATCATCGATTGTTTGAGTTTGTAATGAGCAGTTTAAATTATTTGTTTAAAATATTTATTGTTTACTGATCAAACGCATGCTGGCTTAGATCGGGGTAAAGTTTTGCTGCAGACACGTGAATCATTGTTCTATGTTTAAGTGTATGCAAAAGTTGTGCTGGCATTGGTTCTACGTGATCTTCTTCATTCTTCATCTCCAGGTCTGATGCCAAAATTCTAATTAATCAAATTTGATATTGTTTACAATAATACTTAGCGCATGCATCTATAATTAGCAGTGTGATCTTTCTAGGCAAAACACGCTTAGTTTCTGTCGAATCACAACACAAGAACCGCTGGCCCAATCAAAACTCCTTACGTATTTCTGAAGGAGGGACATCATAAGTAAGAACAAGGAAGTTATCACTCGTTTTCATGACGTTATAAAAAAAACATTCGTTTTCATGACGTTATAAAAAAAACATTATACACAAAGTAAATTGTGAATTCCAATCGCTTTCATGTTCCCTACTCACTGGTAAGGGGAAACATTCTGGAGAGAGATGGTCAGTTTTACCCCATAATATTGCAGTTTGGGTGAAACTTGGGCAAATGGAGTAATACAGACACACAATATTTCTCCTTTTATCAAACAACACCTCAAAATTGTGTCCTTTTCCGGCAGCGACTTTCAATCACGTAAAACCTTCATTTGAGATGCACCCTGTCTGAAGCGTTACTGAAACATAAGTAGACTGTTTGCTACATTATGGATTATAACTTTTCAAATAATGTTCAGTTTCTTAAAACCTGCATGATTTACTTTATAATGTGTTTACCTATCATCAGTAGGCGCAGAAATTTTTGCGTACAAATGTTTGTGTTGCCTGTGTCTTCTTTGTAAACTTTGAAATACAGCATTTGTGTTGTATGAATGACCAAAGCGTGTGATTTTAAATAAAAGCTTTCTTTACTGTTCTTCTTTAGAAACTACATCTTGGATGATATGAAGGGCATTTAGAAAGGTGTTTATCTGGGCTTTTTTTCAGTATGTTTAATGCTTCTATATTAAATATCTATGAGCTTGTTACTCCTAACCTATTTGTCTGAGTTTCTGATCAGCTCTCTCCACAGCGGTCGCCTTTTAGTCTTAAATCTATTGGTCCGTATAATGTTCGATGCTTGATTCATGAATCATTTTATAAGTAGCAAAGTTGAAGTATAAAATGAATTTTTAAGTCTTATTACTAAAACGTATACTAATAAAAGTACTAATATAAAAAAAATACTTTATTACAGTAGCCCAAGTAGTTGTAATTTTTAACTTCCCGCAACTGCAAATTGTTATATCAAAGACCCTCTGTGGTCAAATAGGTAACATCATAAACCTCTAACCAAAAACCTCAACTCATTCCACCACATGGAAATGAGGTTTGAGCCATAAAAATGCAAATATTCCTGTTTAAACAATCTCTGCATGCTTAGCTCTCAATTTCACTTTCAGTTTTAGCAGAGTCTGCCTTGTTAGATTAAATGAAGGCAGGGATTATTTAGTATTCAAGTATCTGGGTATACTTAATGAAGCTGAGGTGTGGAGTAACATTAAAGCTATTTTAAGGAAAAAATACTAAATATAATAATAAAATATAATAATAATAAAAATTATTTAATAATTTTGAGGATTATATTAATAACCACAGGGAGACATTTTACAGCCGTCCTTATCTTTGGATCTACGACAATGTTCCAAGTTGTATACCTGAAACTGATTGCGTCCCTATCACTCAATATGAGGATATAGGAGCTGGGGCAAGAGGTAGACCAATTTATCAGTTTTGTTGATTAATCAGCAACAAACAGAAAAAACTATCGTTGGGGGTTTGGGCGATTTATCCGAGAACAAACAAATTGGTTATCGGCAAAAATACATCCAGATAGTTTTTTCGAGTTGCGTTTGTTGCAACAGTGGAGAAGATTTTGCTTTACAGAGCAGTAGTGCAAAATGAGAAGAGCAAAATAAAATTAATGTCTATAAACACACGTGCGGCTTATTAAGAAACGTGATCAGCTTTAACGCAATATATCAAATGGGGATGTAAAACTGAGTAAAAATGTGTGCATACAGCATTCAACAGTTAATGTTGCCATAATGTTTATATCGAATGACATAAGAGTTAGAATATTTTGATTGGATGCCGCATTAGTGGAAGGCCAAATTGATGCTAACATTATTACCTTGATCTCAGGTATAACAGAAAATTGCACAAACACACAACAGTTTTTAGCCTAAAGCCTACAAAATATAGCAAACATGTTTGTCAATTTCATAACATATTTTTATAGTTCCATGTTTAAAGAGTTTGCCTAGGGAACGTCACTAAGCAAACCACACAGCTCAACAGCGATCAAAGTTTTTTGGCGCAACTTTGCAACAAAGTTCTCTAAGCTAATTTAAAGCCCAAATCTTTGTTTATGTTCAGCTGCAGGTGGGGGCAGGACTTTTATTGGAAGTGGCAAACCATGCTGCCAATCTCATGATAGGACAAACTTGGATCATACCATTATGTGAAAGAAAGAAGCGGGAAATGCGATCCGACGATAGCGAGATAAGTGGTTATTTTATTTAATTAATCTTTTTAATTGTTAATATTCCATTGTCCTGAAAATATCAGGAATTGGAAATGCATTAAAATAAAAAATAAAAAAATTATTTTTTTATTTGATTAAATACATTTAAATACATTCACAATTGCTAAATTGGGATAAATACAAGGTGATAGAAGCCATTATGGAGTACCTACTTTAAAGTATGTTAATAATGCATTTATGTTAATATTCACTTAACTAAAAAGTACATATTAATTGAAGTTTAAATGTATAGTAATTTAGTAAAAGTTCAACACAACTTCATGTTATGTATGTTTGAGCTCAGAATGCGTTGTGAGTTGTTAGAAGTGTTATGTTTGAAATCGGTAAATGGTCAAAGCAATCGATTAATTGATTGATTATCGGCATTTACTGCCCACCTTAGTTCTTGTTATCGATCAAATCAATATCCCTCGACCTCTAGCTGGTGCTAAACATTATTAAAAGTCATCACCTCCTAATAAATATTAATTACTGGTTATTCTAATAATAAACACTATTTTATTTAAATTCTAAATACATTTGTTTCTGATATTTATAAATTTATAAATATTTTTACTCTTTAATGGTAGCAGGAAAATTAATGTTTAACGTGTTATGTGCATTATTGGAGGAAATGACAGACTCTTAATGGATACCTTTCATTTTCCCATCTAATGGAACTTTTAGAGAAATGATAAAAAATTATATTTAATAAACTTGTCAATCATCAGTCTTATCATTAATCAAACCATCAATCACACATGAGCACATAACCTTTCAAAATTAAGCTTAAAAAGTTCCCACAAAGTTAGTCAGACCACTGTCCACAGCAGGTGACTGAGGCTGGTCATTACCTCACCCACATATGCCAGTTTGATAAGATGCATGTACAATTTCCCTTGTCCCTTCGCCATGACTTAATTACAACGTCTATCAATACAGTGTGTTACAGCCACAGAGACGATGTACTTGTCATTCTCTCTCCTACTCGATTAATACCATCAACATGTATAGCTGACGATTTAAACACACTTATATGTGTGGATGTCAGAATTTAAATCCTTTAAGAAAGTCACTTTTTATTTTTTAGGTCACCGACACAGATGAATGGAGACAGATGAATCGAGACATTTATCGGTTTTGGTATATTTACTGTAAGTGATCATTATTGTTAGTCATTACAGCAATATGTAACATGAATATGTGTGCTAATATGCAGCTTGTTTTTATATGTGTTGTCAAAGACGAAATATAATTGGTCCTCAATGAGAGGCCGTCTGCAGACAGACTAAGCACTACTGTTCACCCTGATCAAATTTGCTTGACAATGTCTGATAATCATGCCTGGAAGTGATGGATCTGTGTTGCTAACACACCCAAACAGAAAAATGTGAATTAGGGGGTTAGGCACTTTGGCCACTTAACCTAAATCACATTACATTTCTGTCTAGACCCAGTGTCTGTGTCTAGAGTCATATTATCCCCAAATTTCCGCACTCGCTTTCCCTCTGACAGTGAGGGGAGATTGAACATGTCTGCAAAGATGGGGTGACCAATTTGTAATGACATTATTAGGAGATATTTACAAGGGAGATTAGGCCTAAGAGTAGTCTATGAAGCAGACAGAATTGGTGAAAGTTCAGTTTTCATCCCTCTGGGGGTCTAAACCCGTCATAAAGAACCTTTGTCTAACTGCTAGTTTAATAACAGCTAGTGTCAATAAACAAGTCTAGTGCAAATCAGAAAGAAGTGTTATAAATGGTTTACTGTAGCTATTATCTGAAATGTTATTATAAGTTGCACTGATACACTCCTGGCAAGTATTGAATGTTTAAGAGTTATTTTTATCTTTCGTTACTATACTTTGCCAGTTTATTCCGAAATCCATTGTGTCTGTTGCAAGTCCTGTTCTTTGTGGTAGTGATATAAATATTTGAGATGCCACAATATACATAAACTGATGATAACCATTATTAATAATGACTAAGAATCATGATTTTCGATGATGTGCTAAGTTTGGCAAAAACTAATTTTTAATGATAAAATAATTGTTTTTATTTTTAAATGTTTCTTTTAATAATGCTGTCAGGCTAGGAAGCCGTTTTTGTTATCAATGCTTAAAATCTGCTGTTTGATTAAGATTAATTGGAATGCACAGTAAAAAATGTTTTGCACATCAACTGCACATCAATATATTACTATTTTAGCCTAAATAAATCAGCACCAAATGGATCCAAATTGGATACCATTTTTTTTCTCTA
Source organism: Triplophysa yarkandensis (assembly GCA_033220385.1). NCBI lineage: Eukaryota > Metazoa > Chordata > Actinopteri > Cypriniformes > Nemacheilidae > Triplophysa > Triplophysa yarkandensis. Next base: position 13,488,855 of record CM065655.1, read on the forward strand.
ATCCTCACAAAAAATATACAAAATCAAAAATTAATTTTACAGATAGCTAATTTTGTTAATAAATAAATATTTTATTTGTGTTGTGGTCTGGTTGTGATAGCTAGAGGTTGTTGGTTCGAATCCCAGTGCCAGAGGCCAATGAGTGAAGTGTCCTTGAGCAAGACACCTTACCCCTGTTTGCTCTGAAGTGATAATTGGCCAATGCACGATACTTGTAAGTCACTTTAAATAAAAGCATCTGCCAAATTAATAAATGTAAATGTAAATAAAAAATGAGATGTATATGTACATAATATTTTTATTATTTGTTTTGGCCACAGTAGCTGCGAAGGGACAGCCGGGGTAAAAACAAACTATATTTTGTTATAGTCCACAGTAACCTCCCACACATTAACATCTTATAGGCAAAATTCGTTTTGAACATTTTCTACATTAAGCAACTTTCCAACCCTATTTTGTTCCGAAGAAGTGCACAGCAACAAACCAAGCGTTGGATAAACATTAGCTTTCCTTCAGTGGAGAACATGGCCAGTTATGCCCTGCAAGTGTGAGGTCTTGCTTTCCAGGCGCAGGTATCACCTCTATCTGTGTCTAGTCCGTGCATTGAGCAGCGAAATGTAAAAAATGTCAAAACGACAAAAAACTGTCAAAAGTGTAACCAAAATATAATGTACTTAATAAACTTTCCTTATATACCCAATACCAGCATTCAAGGACAGAGTTCATTTAATGCGCAGCCTTCGAATTGGATTTAGAAATAGGGTAAGACCATCCTCTCCATTTGTCTGTCAGTCAATATAAACAAACTGTAAAACAAAATTGAAAACAGTATAGCACATTCAAATCACCTGCACTTAGAAACAGATTACAGGGCTGGCAGGTGTAATGCTGCCAACAGTAAGTGGCTTTCCAGATGGGACAATTATTAGAAAAGGAAGAGCGTGATGTCTTGTTGCAGCCAAATCTTTATAACTAGAGTTGACAGGATCCGCAAGCTTCATTTCAAACCAAATCAACTGCTGAATGTTTGTTGTCTCTCTTCCTCTGCCTCAGCGTAGAGAGTGAGACATCAACAGAGACATATCAGAAGTGGCAGCTAGCGCCTATGTCTGTCTGTGGAAATCGGGAGTCCCTAAAGTAGGCCACATGGAAAAAGGGGAAAAAAGGAAAAGCCGAGGCAGAAAAAACCTGAATATCTGGGCTGCCTCAATAGTCTACATGTGTCTTTGATGTGAAAGGGTTTCTGAATCTGGGTTTAGCTCTTTGTTTTAAATCTTCGCAAGGTGATGGCTGGATTCTGGTAGAACATGCCGTTAAGTGACACATTTAAAGGTTAAATCCGTATACTTAACCTATTCAGTGTGAACACAGCTACCTAGTTAAATATTGTAGTTACATGAATCTAGGAATGGTCAAGATAATTAAAGTGACACCTTTTACTTTCGTAGTTAGATTTCAGCATCAGATGCTGTCAATGCACGATATAATGTTGGAAATAGCAGAAGGATACAGCAACGTCGATGACCTAATAGCTTGTGTGTGTGCCTTTCATAGACCTGGGCTTATTGATATTTAAATTTCGATTCTCAAAGGGAAATTTTGTGAAAAACAGCACCAACATCAAATGCAGAATGTACTCTGATGGCTAAAATGTCATTTGTGTTGGGAGTCTCAGCTGGACGGCTTTCATGTTGCTACAGACAATGGCGGCTTCAACCTACTGTGTCACTGATGAGAAAAGCATTCTGGGATATAAAAAGGTTGGGATGCTTGTCAATTTCTGCTTTTGGTGGCAGGATTGTAGTATTGATCACTTATTGATCTCCAGTCTAGGGGGAATGAAACCAGATAGCATGGTGCAGCTACAGCCATTTGTCCTTAAATAATCATAGGCCGTGAAAACCGATTCTGTTTGATTCAGGATATAAATCTTTATTAGTCTATACCTTGTACAGGACCAGAGCCAACAGGGCTATCTAAAACTAAAACGGTTTCTGTTAACAGTATAGACAGTTTTATGAGCAACAATTTATTAATAAGTAATACATTAAACATTTAATACTTTTACATACAAGGACTGAATTCCGTCAAAGGAGCTTTATGTAGAAACGAAACCTGTATGTGAAGCACATCAGAGCTTGTTCTCAAATTGCACATAAGTGTACAATAAAAATTTTTTAAATAGTAAGATATATGAGACGTATTGTAATTTTTCACCGTGAAAACAGGTTCACGCAAAAGGTTAAATAGGTCATGCTAGAAAATATATTTTAAGGCTTGTGTTTATGGTGTTAGGCTGATTGTTTTTCACAACTTTTCATCCTCGTTGTGATGGTACAACCAAAAATAAAACATTTTTCATCATCAGCCTCTTGTCAGTTTATACCATGTGACTTTCTTTTTCCGCAGAACATAAAGATATCGGAACAGCAGTGGCGTCTATTCACTTTCATTATTTAAAACAAAACCAACGCAGGGGAATGGAGCACATTACCAACATTATTCGAAGTATCGTCATTCGAGTTCTGCTTGCAGGTTTTAAATGACATCATTGTTTGACACAGCATTTCCTTGTCAATGTGAAACATGTCATGGATTTTATTTGTACGGTTTGTGATCTGTTCAATATGTGCGATGATTGTATGTAGAAAACAGTGAATAACCAAAAATAGGACTTTAGTTAAATTATCTCAAAGTACAATTTATTTATGAGTCATATTCAGTTTCATGAGGAGGAATTACTATGTGGACCATTAGGCGTATAGATGTTTTAAAACAAAGCTTTTCATGAATTGCCTTTTATCCATCTATGCACAGATAATTCCTCTACATTTCCGTGGTTAAGTGCTTTACTTGAAAGCGCATATTGATAATATAAGTATTACAGGACATCAAGCTCCAGACTGTTTCAGGGACAGTTGTGCAATAACTATGTGTCAACTTATGATGGTAAATATTATATTCGAGATGAGGAAAGATGGATGTTTTCAAATACATAACATAAAAAGACTTTGTATTTAAGTATTGTTTCTATGGAATAAAGTCCACTGATCAGTCGCAATAAATTAATTTCACAGTATAATGCTCTGGACTTGAACCAACAGCTTGCACTGCCTTACTGAGATCTGACATTTAGCCAAACCGCCTTAACAAATTCTTTTAAATCTTGGCTCAGGCAGATAATAAAGATTGGCAAAAGCAAAAGAGAAGCATGTGCGAGTGTGACAAGAAAGCTGAGATCCATGAAACTCATGTTCACTTTTTTTCTGAGAGATGAGAGATGGAGGAGAGAAAGGTGACATTTGAAATTTGAATGTCACAAGCGGAGAAAAATGGCTCTTTGTTGAACGCTTGAGATAAATTGATCTGATAAGGACAGCGCTGCATGCATTAGTAGTCTTTAGCCAGGCGTTTAGTGTATCTGAACAGTGAGAAAAAGAGGGAAGGGGAAGCTCTAGGGTTAAGGCAAAGATCACATTGCACAGACAGGGCCTGGAAATGTCAAGGTGCAATTTACAAATTGATTTCAGCTACAAAAAAGAAGTCAATGGGGAGACGCAAGCAGGGCTGTGCGCGTCAATACACAAAAGAAGCTAATCTCTTCAGTTACTTACGTTTTAACGAATCTTTTTTATTCGGCTGTAGCGAACATTATCCCTTAAACACCTATTTGATAAAACGCCAAAGTGTTTTGTGTTTCATTGCAATGGGGGTGAATTTCTATTTTTATTAAACCAATGAAATTTTTTTTAAATGTATGTACAGAATAACTTTTCCGTGACCTTGATCTGATATACAGAAAAAAGATAGACAGACAGACACACGCACATAAATACACTCAGCTCTGGCAGTACAAAGCCTTTATCCAACTCCTTTCTCTCTCTTTGAAGAGTCATTGAAGTGTTGAAGGTATAAAGCAAGAAACCTCAGAGGTTTAGCTCCACAGTGTCTATAAAATCAATGAGAGCACTCCACGCGGCAATGATAGCAGCACAAACAGGGCGCTGGGCATTAACAGACCTCTGTTACAACACACAATTACTGTTTACATAGCGCTTTCTAGACACAGACCGGTGTAGCCTCAAAGAAGCTGTAACACGCTTTAACCGCTGAAGGCCCATGAACAAAGGAATAAAAATTTTAAAGCCAAAGGCTGATGTTCAAATTCAAATAAAGCGAGACTGCTGATGAAATAATCAAAGTTTGACAGGACAAAAGTTCGACCCAGTCAAATAGTGTCACACTTCTTCATGAAATGCATTACAAACATCTAAATAACACATTAATCATAAATCAAACATCTTCATCACCCATAAATCAATATAATATCACCTATAACACTTTAAATAGTTTTTTACAACCGTGAGTTGCAATATTATGCATTTAGTTCTATTAAGTACTCATTAAATTAAATTATATAAATATTCTTTTGTTCATTGTTACTGTAATGTTTAATCTGTAACAAAGTGTATAAATGTAAATAACATTTCCATTCATTTTCAATATTTTTTCTTATCTTCAATTAAACGTGATGCCTTCTGACTAAATGGTCATACTCTGACCCACTTTGATCACTGTCAGGCTGACACACAAAGATACAAACTAATTCTGAGTAAGAGAAGGTTGAAAAGCCCTTGTAAAACACCTAGAGACACTCCGAGATGATTAGGGGAGTTCTGGAATACAATGTTATCTTAAAGCAATCTTACACCTATTTTAAAGGTTCTTATGTTAGCGAGAGTTGAGTTTGATTGACACATAAAATAAATCTTACAAATAAACAGTGCAAAAGTATGATTTCAACTCATATTATAGATCAATGATTTAAGATTTAGAGAATAAAAAGGTAAAAAAACAAGCTTTTTTACTCTTGAAAATATACACACCTTTCAAATGGAGATGTGGTCTATGGCAGCAGAATATTCTAGTGCTGCGGATGATGAAGTCGGATTTAAGTAAAATTTGGAATTAACTTGAACTTGTCACGCTCTTGGGTAAATTGGTACTCTGACTTTATACGGACGAGTCCGCATGGTGTATAACATGAAATCTAAATCTCTAAATAAATTTCTTATTTAAGATAAAGAAATTAGTAAATATCATTTGGGCATCTCACCGGCCAGTCTCAATATAATCACCTCATGCTTGTAGATGAATTACACATCATGAAAATAATAAGAGAATATGGAAAGGTAAGCTGCATATTGTCTTAAATACCAATCTAAACCCAAATATAAAGGGGTGGGCGATACAACAATGTGGCCATATCAAAGCAACGATCTTCGTAGAGATTTTTTTATCCTTTTTATGGGGGCATGTCCATATATATGTCATATATATATGCCATATATACACAAACTTTTATGGTGGGCAAGACAGACAGGACTCCTTAAATTAATAAAGGGTAATAAAATAACATGCAAAAATTAGAATTTTAAGTGCTGATGAGGGTTTCTGGATATAACCTCCAGTTCTCCTTTTCTCTAATTAATTGACATTTTAATAAGAAATCATTAGCAGTAGTAAATTTTTTGATGACCTAAAATTAGGACCTTTGTTTAAATTTTATTTTGGACTAGACTTGGACTCGGGACTTGGACTCTCACTTGAGTCCAACTCAGCCCATTTTGGGCTCGGACTTCGAACTGGACTTGATGTTTAAGGACTTGGTTTTGACTTGAACTGGAAAAATAGCAGTTAAATCCAACCCTTAAAATTAAGAGACCCTTTAATAGACCTTTTTAAATGTTTTTGAACATACTATCTTGTGTTTTCAAGAAAAATCACTTTCTTGTGTTTCAAGAAAAAAAATATTTAAATATTATAATGTGGACTTATTTCAAACAAAAATATTATTTCCATTTGCATTCATTTGCAAAAAAAAAAAATCTTGAGCTCAAAAGAAAAGAATAGATGCTTCTATTTTTAATACTGCAGAGAAAACAAGTTCAAATGTATTTTTACGCATACAACAACAAAGTAATATCTATAAATGCAGGAAAAATGACAAAACACATGTTTGAAAAGTAAATGATAACCTTGGTGATTTATCACAGTTTTCATAGATCTTGTCAGTATTTCTCATTGCAGTTGGATGACTTTGTTGAAATTCAGGACAGGACTGGTTCGGCCCAAATACTTTTCAAAACTCTTGAAACTGCAACTCTCAACTTAATCAATTCCTCATATATTTTTCATAATTTGTCAATGTGTGGATCTGATAAAAAACTGTTTTCCATCTCAAGCTCTGAAAAAACCATGCATGACTCAAAACAGAACAAAGTTTGATTTGATGAACTCAGATGGTTGGACTGTTCCCTTCTGCACATCCCACACAAATATGCTCACACATACACACATAACACACCAGTCACTTGTTCTTGTAATGTTCTCATTCCAAATACAATTGACTCTACACTTTGTTGTGGGAATGACCAGTGCCTTTGCTTTGTAAACAGAAGGAACGGTTATGGGAAGGGGCACAGGTGCCACGGGGTGCCACTCAAACGGATGCCAGTGTCTCACCGCATCCTCTCAAATCCCTTAGACAGATAACATAAGGCACAGATAACAAAATCTTTTATCATCTTTTCTGCACTGATGCCATCTTTCAAATCATGTTTAGCAGTTTGACAGCTCCCCTTGCCCACATCACGTGTTTATTAAATACATATTTGCCTGTATTCTATTGTAACTCACCTTGGTTTGTATGGCCGGGGTCCGAGATCACCAATCCCGGTAAAGCGAGAAGGAAGAACAATCTCTGAAAAGTCATGTTTAGCATCCAGCCGTGCACGCAAGAAGAAACCTCGAGAAATATCCTCTCGTTTATTTCCTTAAACTAGGAGTACCGGTCAGCCTCCTCGTTCCCGGGAGCGCGCGGTGGTAATGCCAGCCCATGACAGGCGCCACTTGGAAAACTTACAGAATTTAAAGCGTAAAAGAGGACGCAGGTGGGCAGTAAGTTAGCTCCGATGCCCCCCGCTTGATAGAACGGATTGTCATAAGTGGGTTCTCCAGTCGTCGATATCCATTAACGGGTTTCCCCATCTATAGGTTAACTCACGCTTCCCTGACGCGCCGTCGGATGACTGAAGAGCATCACCAGTCTTCAAACTTAATCATTGAGTCTAGCCACGCAGACGAGACCCACACTGAACATCTCACCATGTTTCCAGGAGCTCGATCTGGAGGTAAAGCCCGAACGACTTGATGTGGAGGACCGGTTCAGCACTAGAGGGTGTTCGTCTCCACTCTCCTCTGCCTCGGTGTATAGACTGGCACGAGTGTTTAAACATGATGTGTACCCCTCACTGTCCTTATGTGAAGGATGGGACAGATTTCTTTCTTCATCTCTCTTCTGCTTTATTCTGATATTCAGATGATGAAGCAGATCAGACTTCTTCACTGCTTTTGCCACTTCATTATCATTTTAAAATGCACATATTGATGAAACATTGCTTTGTGATCTCACAGTGAAGATTACAAACTGGTAACATAACTGGCACAGATGTCCTGTTATATTGATCAACCCCAAGGTCTATCTGGTTGCATAATGCTCATTCAGACATACCGGCGTCCGTAGGTCTCGGATGTGAAAAGAACTCTTACATGCATTCAGGGTGGTTATTTTTATGCAGGCATTTAAAGGTCATTTGATGCTATCATGCATACACAATATGCTGAATGTCATTTATTGATCGACTTGAGACATGAGGCTTTATGGGTTTTAACAGCTCACTTCATTCATTGGTAGTGTTTGATTGTGGATATGCTGGCTAAGCAGTAGAAATTTAATATCTTTGAACAGGACCTAGGTAAATTATTACTGTAAATGTTGTGAAGCGGAGAATGTCGGCACACTTTTTACTTTGGTACTCGGTTGGCATTCACATTTTAATGGATGATGAACAATCATTGAAGGAAGAACCAATTTCAGTTTACAGATGAAATGTGCTGATGGCAAGCAAAGGAAAAACTTTCACATTAAAAACTGCAGCATGGAAAAGTTGGAAATAGTGGAGGGGTTGATCGTTAAATGTTGGATTTCAGAGCTGTGTTTGATACGTCGATACTCTGGAGAGATTATTGCACGTCCATTCAGAGAATATAAAGGAACTGACAGAAGGCCAGTGTGCTGCAATCTCATTTAACAGTTCTGTCACAGTTCATCAGTAAATATGTGAAGAGCGCTGACACACTGTAATCACTGCATGACAAACACCATAACTCCCTTCCCATGATCAAAAGATGTTGAGGGATTATTAGCTCATTTTTATTGGATTTGGTGAGGGGCAGATATGTTTAATTCCATCATTTCTTTACTTACACCACTCAAGGTCTCGGTAACCCAAGGCTTTGCTGCTGGTCTTCATAGCTCAACTCGTAGTGATGCCAACAATGCCAAGGTCATGACTGATGAAACGTAGCCCGTGAACAAGCCACTTTGGAAAAAGACATCTGACAAATGTATAAAAAATGAGTCTTGTGTTGTGTTTGTTATAGCAAGCTGGGTTATATGTATTGCTCGGAATGAAACAGAGCATTCACACCTTGATGTTTATTAGGCAACATGTTCCTTAAAATCCCTTTCAGTGTGTGCGTGCGTACGCAGAATGGAACAAAAAGCTGTTTGTGCTTTCGATTTCCGGAACATCGTACCTAACCCTGAGAAGATGACAAGATTTGTCTTCAAGATGAAAAATGATAAGACAAATCAAATGATGGTTACAGGAAGCACAGCTGTTTGGTTTTCTCCACACCACGATAGTCCCGGACTCTCATCTATGAAACTGTCACTCGCAAGATTGATAATGTACTTGCACTGGCAGTCTCTTTAAACCTGCCAGAGTTTTCACCTTCCCACAAAAAGATGAAAGCATCCACACTCTGTCTTTCTGCTGTCGGCCTAAAGAGCTCCATTATGCTTTTAAACTTTAGGACATCTGGAAAAACTTTTTGTTTTTGTGGCAGACGATATAATCACAGACAAAGTGTACATATTGCACAAAGAGTCTATGCCCATATGAAGGTGGGGCCTGCAACTGTTGATGCACACTTAGGTATACAATAAAAAAGAGAGAAGAGCGTTAAAGGTGTCTTGGTTTTTAAGTCTACAATAGCACGGGTCACACCACCGAAGTCTGACCACTTTCTTCTATACGATAAGCAACGGTGCAAGCTTAATTATGTCTGATTACCTTTTATAAGTCTCTCTGCGCGGGCCTCTGCTCTCGTAATGAACCGGCATGAAATCGTTAAAAAGTAATTGTGCGTTCGTCCTGGAGATAAGCCGCCGCGGCGGGACAAAGTGATCCTGACACAAAGAAGATTTCTCGGCGCGGGATCTGCTCGCAACACCCCACCGTGACTAATGGCGTGTGAACTCTAATCTGCCGCCACAAAAGAGCGAGAAGGGAGGAAGCGAAAATAAATGGGGGGTGCTAGGCAATATTGGGCTGGAGCAGACACTAAAGTAAACCCAAGTGGACAGTTACAATGTTTATTAAATAAAATCTATCGTCGATTGTTACAATCAATGCTCAAATATAATTTTAAATTGTGTTTCTAAGGTTTGGAACTATTGGGGTCCACAGCATCATTTCAGCACCACGGACAGCAACGTCCGCCATTCTCTTCCTTGGAATATCTTAAGTTGCAGACGTGTTGTTAATTAGTTGTTAATTCTTGCCTGAAATACATTTCGTGCAAACATGCCTCTAATGCCCATATCTAATCAATCCAACATACACCGGTTGTCAGGTGAACAAGAGTAATCTATTTTCTGAGTCACAAATTTTCACACAATGTTACATGGAGATAAAACAAAGCCTTTAGCTTCCCCTCATGCTTCTCCACTCCAGACAGAACACCTGGTGTGTTTGCATTAATTACCGTATTGATTGATTTTGTGGCCTGCTGAAGTGTGGCTCGGGTTCACTAAAGAGGTGATACACGGCTCTTGGGGCGGTGGGAGAATCAGACACTTAATGAAACAGAGCCTCGTGAGTATATTGATTGAACGACCGAAAATAGAGTTCAGAGACTGACAAGTTACAAAACAAAGGCCATACCTGAAACCGTTTCTAATGAAAGAAGCATCCCCAGTATGTGGTGGGCTATTGGGGTCAATTCATCAGTTGGACAACTGACAAAAACAACCTTGTTTCAGGTAACCCCTGACCTACACAACAGAGAGTGATGTAATTAGCTCAACCTTGTCTTGATACCAATTAAACACTGCACTTTAACAACTTCATGTAATTTGGTATTGATCTTGTGAGAACTCTGGGATCTTAGTCAATGTAACAGAGTGGCGTTTTCTACATCTTGACCGGATTCTTGCAAAGTGTCTCTCTATCTTACTAATGGCTTTTTTAAAGCTTGATAAAAAAGAATGTAAAAAGTATTTGTGTATGTTTTGCTGTATTTTTCCGTAATTGATATATATATAACACAATATCACTGCACCTGTAAAATTAGGGTGATAACCAGGCTAAGGCTTTTTTTGCATGAAAGCAGACATGATTTTGAAGGATAAACCGGGACACAACTGATAAATCTTTTACTATTATTTTGCCATGTAAATTGTGATTTTATATTGCAAGGATTTTGTGCTTCATAACATTAATTGACTGTGAACATATGCCGTGAAAGTATGTACTCAGCGCAATTTGGGGCAGAATCAATAATGCAAATTAATTTTAAGAACATTGACCTCATTCTAAATCTTATAAAAATAAATAATACAATATTTTTCAGAACATTTTATTGTATTAAAATAATTTAAAATTATAAAAAAAATATATAAAGTGTTACATAAACCATAATATTAATAAATAAAAAATAAAATAGAATAACTTAAAATGTGGGCCACCACTGATTTCTTGTGGGATGAAGGACAAAGTTTTTGCTGTCAGGAAAAATGTGGACAGGTGGTCACCCTCCCGAGTGACAATTTAAAACTTACAGCAGACGTGAACATATAGATGTGAAATCTATTATAGATATGAATCGAAATGGTTTACAAAGCAAGTTTTGGTCATGTCCTTTTATTTAGCTACTAAATTGCATTGTAAGATACTGAGAGCACCGGAAGTTGTACCATTAGGATCGTAGAGCAGCTTGTAGTTGTAAATTGGAGTCTAAATTAAAATTCCTACATTGTTTTCTTCCTAACATTTCTATGTTTGCAACCTTCTTACAATTTAGTAAAACAAGTCATCTTACTACATGCCTGCATTAAAGTGTTGTAGCTATTTTAATGTTATTTTGTTTTACAATTTGCTTTCTTTAAGTGTTTACATTTATGCTGAACCCATTGTGTAGCTCCTTATTGGAATCAGAATTTTAAATGTGTGCTTGGTGCATTACAATACTTACCACATTTTAAATACTGTGGATAGGAAATTGACAAGCTCTTGAAATCCCCATCCGAGGGTGCTCATCCTTTCATAAAATAAACACTCCACAGCATAATGAACCTATGGTAACAGATTTAAATAGCTTTCCTCTTGCTGTCCCTAAGGACTACAGTACAATATGCCTTTGCAAACCATCAAATAACTACAACACGGTTTATTCATGTACACTTCAAAACATGTTCATACAAATTTACACATTTGTGGAACACAATTTACATGAATTTTCAAACATGCACACTGACACCTGCTCTCACAGTTTAACAAATTCGCACACACTCACATTGTCACACCGTACGTTCACATGGTTGATTGTTTTTTGTTTGCATGATACAACTTCCAATATGTTGCTGTGGGCATAACAGCTGGACCCACAGCTGTGGTAGGTTCCAGTCACAAAATAAGCAACAAGAGGAATGACTCATTTGGACAGATTCCGCCTTGATGAACAAGTGCATCATGGAAGAGCACCTCTAACTAATGCAGATGGTTTATGAGGTGCGCTGCAGCATGTTTCTATCACATGTGTAATGCGCTGGCATTTCGAGGTTGCATGAATTAAACAGATTAAAACAAGGAAGTCATTCCACAAAGGTGAAAGTTGCCCATTTAAATGACAGCATTATCTCAAGGTCAAGTGACGATGTTGTGTTGTGTATGATAGAAAATGAGAAACAAAAGAAGGATGAAGACTATAAATGCAAGTTTGGCTAAGCGTTTTATCTCTTATGCAGTGTTCATTATTTTTATGAATATCTGTCCTTTGCATGCAGGCATTTAAAAACTAATGGCAACACATACATGTGTCATGAACGGCCGGTAAACAAGCAATCTAGTGGAATCCTTCCTGAAAATAACAAAATCCAATAGACAGCACGCTCTGCTAATATTGTCATCCTGGGAAAGATTAAGACACACAAAGGCTGTCGAAATGTTCTGAAAATAAATTCTCCATCGGATAACTGTCCCCCAAGCACCCGTCCTGTCAATACTTGACTGCCTGGTCAACTTTATTGATGGGGACAAAAAAATCTATACAGTGATGATCAAACCGCATAGGAAGGAAACAATTCAAAATGATAGACATTCAAATCGAGCGAGAGCCTGAAATCTATAGATTCCGTTCCACTGCGACCTCCACCTTGGAATGCCTGCAGACTTGCTTGAGAATAAATGGCTGGAATGAACTGGGGCCTTGCATTCATGCCTTAGTCTTTAGATGTATTTTATGGAATTATGTTTTCTGTAGGGTGTCATTCATAAATATTTGTCCACTTGACCATGCCCTGTAAAAAAACAAAGCGCCTTGAGTCTAGACATTCCTTCACTCTTGAAGCACAGTTTTAATGCTCAAAAATCACCTATACTTCAGACCAACCAGTACAGTGAGAGCGGTTGTGAGTTTAATTTCTCTTCTCCATCCATCATTTGATAGAGGCTGTATCAAGTTCATGCCTACACTCACGGCATCTGGCTCCAAATGTTCCTCTAATTGTCCCATTAGAAACATGATGCACGCTCTGCATCTGTGCGGCTATTACCGTACCAGAGTTGTATGTGCTCATCATTACAGTTCCATCGCTCACTACCAGACAAGACACACGGGGTAGCGTTGAGTTGCTAACTGAAATGAATGCATGGTTACGAATCGATGGGCTTGTGCTGAAGTGCAAGTTGGAAGATCATAGCCAGTGCAAACCTAGTTGCAGCTTCCACTGTGTTTGCAAATGGCAAACTGTAAACAGGTTGCTAAAAAAGCGTGATTTTTGACAACTCAAAGACGCTTCCTTTTCAAGATGACAATAAAAGCATCATTAGTGTCCTTGCAGGGGTGGGCAGTCAATATATTGATCGGAAACAGAGACACAAACATGCAGACAGCGCGTAGCTGAAAAAACACAACCCAGCACTGAATCAACAGCTGATCATGTCGCCACATTGCCAGACGAGGCCAGAGCTGTAGTCGGCACGGTCTCTTTCCCACATATGGGTTATGATCCTGCTGGACCCCTGGGTCTGCCACCCGGTGTCCCACAGCAGGCCCTACACTTCGCCTCAGTTTCCCCCACACAGCACGATGCTAAGCTCCAATCTGTTGCTTCAGCCCTGACAGCTCAAGCACATGTTTTTCTCCCCTGAACTCAAGCTGGGAGAGAGGTGAGAATGGGATAGAATGACAAAGGGAGAGAAAGTGGAGGTAGATGAGGTGAGTGGGAGATTTTTATGGCCACTTTTAATTATATGCAGCCAGCATGGTGGGAAGGCTACAGCTACTCAACATTCAGAGGGGTCTTTAAAACAACACCTGTTCCGGGTGAGAAGGGGTTATAATGACCTTCTCTACCTCTTGAGCACCTTTATGCCCTCTTCTCTCTTCATCATCTTCTTTTTAGCAACACCACTTTTTTTAGTTCATGTGTTCACTGTTCGGGGTAGTCATGGTCAGTTCAGTTTTTAACACCTACAAGGTGACAAGTAATCCAGTGATGTGCCCTGTTGTGGTACAAAAAAAAACTGCTTTTTGAGCCCATTGTTATATCTATTTATAAAAAGGTTAAAGGTCAACTATCTAAGTAGTGCTGGCAGACATGTCAATCATTTTGTATTTATACAGACTTCTAATGGAAAGGATACAGTACCATGCAAGCAATGGTGTTCAATACTATTGTAGAGATGTGCTTTTTGCAGTCAATGATTTCTTCCCATTAGTGAAATGTAAAAAGGATCTGTTTATGATATAGAGTACAAGATAAATTGCTAAGATAAAGAAGTGTGAGGCTAGAAACATAATCTTGTTATGTTTGCCCCTGCTTTATGTACTATTTAATAAAACCTTTATTAGGCTATTTATATGACTGGATGTTTCCATTAATTGCTAATGTAAATGACTTTATAAACATTGTTTTAAGGAACTACACATTACTGTGTACAACTTTTAATAAGGGAAAAATACAGAATGTCTTTTTATCCCCAGTTAAAAATATGTAAAATCATTAGATTTAATCAAAAACAATATCAGCTATGTACATTTCAATTACCAACAGTCATATAATATAATACAAATATATTTTTATTTTTTTTAAGTGCTTCACGTGCTGCTATGAGGTCACTAGAGTCTGCTGTATACTGATGTGACTGCAGAGAAGCTTTGCTTTGTATTATTTATAATGGTACACTCATTTCAAATGCTTTCACTTACCAGGTCAGTCACATGTTTTTTTTTTTTAATTCCAGACACTTTGCTGGTCTCACACTATAGGCTTTTAAAGTAGCTTCATCTGTAAAAAATATCTTGGTCAACGGGCTTCATCTGAAATACCATCTTGGCTGTTTCAGCAGCTAAGTGTTAATCAATTAAATTAATGCATTGCCGTGCTTAGTTGTTCCACCAGCTTGATCATCAGTAAACCCAAAGAACTACTGAAATAAATAATGACAATCTGAAATTCTTGATGAAGAACCTCTTGGGGTTTACACCAACATTTTGGTTGCAAACCCTGAACAGCTACACTACAAAATACACTGGAAAAAAAGCATACATGCAATCCCGTGAGCTTGGCTTGTGATAAATCATTGTAATAAAGAAAATCCATTAAGCAATTAACACAAAGAATTTTTAATGTCTGTATTGAATTTATTGATCTAAAGTCACCACAGAAAAATACGCAAACATTTAGAACTGAATTTGAGTTGCAATAACTTCAACCAAGCATTTCTAAACACTATTGATAAACACTATTCTCTGGCACAGGGCATTTTCTTACCCATTCATCATAACACGTTTTTCTCAAGTCAGAATTTAACTGTTCACTTTAGGCCAAAACGTTTATAGTGTGAGAGCATAAATGTATGACAGTTGCATGCAAATCAGATTTTCATCATTAATAAGATTTGATTACGTTTTTCTATATAAACAGCATTGAGGCCCCTTTAAACCCTCAAGATTCCAAACTTCCTGTCACTCCTGCAACACTGATTAAACTAGACATCATTAAGCTTTACAGAGACTAAAACACTACTGTGTCTATCCATCATCCACAGACACTGGTGTGTGTTATTCACTCTCCGTCTTTGCCAACCACTGATACATAGCTATAGATTGTGCTTTGCTTTCAATCAATGCAAACCTGCTCACACTTCAAAGATAAACACGCACATTTCTGCACATCTGCACTGACTTCTTTATTTTTCATCACCAAAGCAAGGTCGTTCAGACTCATCTAATGAAACAGTACATGATGCAAAGATCTGTCTTTTTATACACTTCAAGCAGATGAAGAAGATGTCAATTGCTCTGTCATCACTTACCTCCTTGTCAGGTGGGAAGGACAAATTCATGCGCTGAGGCCTAGCGGACTGAAAGCATTGGAATTGCAAAGAGGATTGGGGGGATCTTTTGTATAATCAGGCCCGGGGATGACTATTGATTTCTGTTGGAGGTTTCTGGAGAGGAACCAAGAGCCTGATTGTACATTCATGCCATATAGATATTCTGGCAAGTGTTGAATTGGGAGGCCTGTCTGGTTCGGCATGTCACGGGCTTCTGGGTTGGGCTCGTCGCTGGGGGATGACAAAGAAAACAGGCACATACAGTACCCAACAGTACCAACGCATGAGTATTTCTCATGCATGTGCAGATTTTTTGAAGTTTTTGTTTCCTGCATTTGTTTTAAAAAAAAAGTACTTACATCTTTGATTCATTGTACAGGAGTGTTCAAAATGTGATGTCATAATGACGCATGTGTATGCAAATTACACCAAAACTTGTATTTTATACTTTTTTTTGGGACAAAAAAAGTAAACAAAAGCATTATAGTATTTCTTTATGGAATGTGAAATTTGTATAAATTCAATGTCAAATTCTAAAAGGAAATTAAGCAAATATTGACTACAGTTTCATGTGTTACTAAAATCTGTTGATCCTCTACTGTAAATCTATTTTGTAGAAATGTTCCAGAGTAATATTTTAATGCATAAACTTTAAACATGTGTTGTAACTTTTGTCTAACCCTCCTTTAATTCTTCCATATGAAGAGTTTCAGAGTTTCAGATGAATCCAAAGCATTATGTAATAAAAATAAAACGTTTTTCCAATACATTTTAATGATAATATGTCATCCGGACATTACTTTTTACAGGATGAATTTTTGTGGACCACAGACTTAAGATAGCTTCAGGCTTTTCTGATTTTGTAAAGGGAGATGCATCCTCGGGTAAACATCATGTTGACCCCGGGACAACATTTAACTCAACCAATCAGATCTGAGAGATACGTTAACAGTTATTTAAAGTTTAATCGTAAAAATAGAGTTATGGGCTTGTACACCAATATCAGTGTTTTTCATAAACCTTGATTACCGGTGGCGTTTTGTGTTAGTAAAGCCAAACTGAATGTATAGTATATACTAGACACTACCTGAG
Source organism: Triplophysa yarkandensis (assembly GCA_033220385.1). Lineage (NCBI taxonomy): Eukaryota > Metazoa > Chordata > Actinopteri > Cypriniformes > Nemacheilidae > Triplophysa > Triplophysa yarkandensis. The sequence continues at coordinate 13,505,696 of CM065655.1, forward strand.
TAGTACAGCAAAACCGACCCTCGCGCACGAACACACGCTCACACACATTTATTGAACTTTGTCCAGCACCAGCGGTGAATTCTGGGAAAGCAATTAACACATTCATCAGCTTGCAGACATTTGTTACTGTGAATTGTGCTCCTACCTGTCTACATTAGTGCCAGGTCTATTGTCTCCACATGCACCGAACCTTAAACGGGTGGGATAATGCCGCAGTGGAGAGAAGGGCTGCCGAGAGATTGATTTGGCAGAAAAGGTGACTCGATCATGACAGCTGTGAACCGGCACGGAATGTTGAGTTAACAGGCATGTGCAAATATGTGTAAGCACAGAGAAATTAAGGTGTGAACACGCATACCTGCTGTGTGTGCGTGTGTGTGTGCCAGGAGATTTATCAAAATCTGCAACTCTCTCCCAGTTGATTCTTCTACCTCCACAGTCATCCTTACTCTGTTGGACAGGTAATGCGAGATAATGACACTTGAGAGCACTCAGTTACATGCATACACACACACTTACAAGCATTAATACATAACAGCAGATGGATGAAATGTCCTGCTTAGCATTGACAAGGGCTCTCTACTAACTCTTTTGCACAACACAGCTAAAAATACACCTGCCTCCATCCCCTAGTGTGTTCTCCATCTCCCCAGCATCCCCCGAGAGCCTGTGTGTGCAGGAGTGTGTGTGCGTGTGTGCGTGCGTGCATATTTGTGTGGGCGGTTGGGTGATAACACAGCACTAAAACCCAAACTGTGGTACTTGAACTTAGCCCACTGTGTATGAAATAAGAGGCTGTAAGCATTTACTCCTCCAATGAACATGAGGAAAGCTGTTAATGCTATAACATACAACGGCTTCAAAAGCAACTGGGAAATGCTGTAGTGAAACTGCACAGCGTTCTGAAGGTGCATTTCACAGACTGGATCCTTCCGAGGTTTTCCTGCTTTGTTCCATAGAACCCGGTTCACAAGTAGCCACAGCTGCATGCCCCTGAGGGATTGTGGGTAGCTTGCCCCTGGAGAGAAGGGTTCTGTAGCTCGGCAGGGCTGGAGAATCATTGCCTGCAGTCAAGCTGTGGTACTTCAAAACAGATGGGACTAACTTCCCGGCCCGCTCCACCTGACCTGCTTCTCTACAGATTTTATTCTCTATGGCTGTTATATGTTTATATGTGTACACCATTTTTGTCGGCCTTAATTCGAACACCCTGTCTGTTTTCGGTAAACAAGACGTTTACATCTCTATCCACCCCCACCACATCTCTCTCGCGCTCTCTCGCTTCTTGTATCTAAGGCGTTTAATATTTAATGCATCGAGGGCTTTTGGGTCGCAGGCAACCCTCAACAGTTCAAGATTGCGTGCAAATATTTACTTCCACGGCAGTGTGAGATGGGGTCAGGGGCAAGAGGAGCTGGCCAGGGGAATTGGCGAAGACACGCACATCCTTAACATGCAAACATTTCGTCTGACATCATTGCATCTGACATCAGCGCTGACTTACTGTGTGAGCCTCTATGGTAGTTTGTGGTGGTGAATTAGGGTATGTTACGCTATAATATCAAAGGTTGAGAAATTATAAAGATCAGTTGTACAAATTTGAAAAATGTGAAAATATACAGTACATATGCACCTGCATGCATACTTCTGCACGTTTAGCTGCACGTTTAGATATGGGCAAACATTGCGTGTCTGGGAGGTGACAGTACGATAGCAGGTTTGATGTATATTTGAGGAGACAAGTGTGTGTGTGTTCGCGTGAATGGATAACTCTCTGCTGTGTTTGGGCTTGAAAGGGTAGAGCACCATCACAAGTCTGCAAGAACATCAAAACACAATTAACGGCTGACATGAAGCAAGAGACGGAGGCAGAGAGAGAGAGAGAGAGAGAGAGAGAGAGAGAGAGAGAGAGAGAGCGAGAAAGAGAGAGAGAGAGAGAGAGAGAGAGAGAGAGAGAGAGAGAGAGAGAGAGAGAGAGAGAGAGAGGGGAGAAGAAGGAGAAGAAGGAAAAAGAGAGAGCATGAAGATGTGAGTTGTTATGACAAGCTGAACTGCCCTGAAGAGACTATGTGGATTCCTTGATTCTTTCACTCCACACTCAAGTATTCCAGAAACACTACATCCACGTATTCTAGAAACACCCTACAGCAGTTTATCACTCCACAGCAAAGGATTATGGGTGATGCTGAGCTCGATGAGAAATAGACGCTTTTATCTTACTGGGAGTTATAAGCAATATGCAGAGAAAATCGTATAGATCTCCAACATCACAATCTGCAGCAACAAAAGGACCAGTTGTGCTAAATTTGGTAGTTTTTCTTGTCATCCATGTGAATGATTAAGAATATGGGGAGTAACAAACTAAACTACCCACCTACATTTTTAATTGATAATTGTATTTACAATAATACAATATAAAGATATGTTAATGTCACATTACATTCTAAATACTGTCTTGCTATTGCATCCACCAATGCATAATCCCTTCACTTAGCCATTCATTTGAATCAACCCATTAATAAGTCTCGGTGTAAAATGTGAAGGCCCTATTTTTTATAGTGGAATATTTCATTAAAATCAGTTCTTTGATCCGGGTGTGTTAGGTGTTATCATTGTTCAGTGTTAACTTTTACACATTAACTAAATCTGTTCATATAGGCTTAAAGCAGCAGTTTGTAAATGTCATCTCTCTATCACAACGTTGTTTGGAAATAAAATTGCAAGATAATTTACATACTTCTTTTGTCTTAGGTTGAAATATAATTAACTCAAATGCACAAAATTGTGCAATTGTATATAAACTTTTTGTTCATTTGTTATAAGCATACAATTTTTAACTAAATTAAGGCGATGATTCATTTTTAAATAGTTTACTATGCTAGCAAATTTAAATTCAAAATCATGAAAGAAGATTGAAAAGAAAATATTTTTGTATAAATGATATTGTTTGAATACAAATGAATATCAATTTCCTGATTTGCTTACTAAAAAAACGGATGACATAGACAAAATAATAAAAAAAAAGCAGTTCTCACAACTTTTTCTTTAAAAAAATTTTGAGACCTCAAGAGAGCCATTATGAAAATTCTAGTCAGAGCTATAATTCAACATTGTTTTAATTTATTTTACTTCGTTATTTTGATACAAGTTACAAATTGTGCTACTCAAAGATTCATTTATGGTATAAGGAGAAAAAAATAAATGTAAATGATATTCATTGACTGCTATTATATTATCTTATTTTAAGGATCTATTAGGTTAATAACAGAGACATTTGAAAATATGCATGCAATAAATGATTAAAAATATAAGACTATGCTTGCAATAAATGATCAAAAACTGAATATTATGTAGTAAAACTGATGCCCCAAATACATGAATCCCCCCAGTCCAGCCTTTCTACCAGGCCTGAGTTACAAGGTTAGTTCATTGTTGTGAGTGACTTGTAGTGCAGCTACTTTTTAAAACTAATAAATATGAAGATGTATTTTGCCAATGCACAGTTTCTAAGTAGCTTTTAAACACTATAATTCTTTAACCTCTGTTTGGAGCTGTCATTATAGTTAAGGACTAAAGATTAAAGCATAGACTTTTGGAGCCGAAGGAAAGACGAAGAGAGTGGGAATGGGCGGTATAAACAGGTTTTAACTGGATCACAGCTTTGTGTCTCACTGGGAGTCTTTCGAAACTGTGTAGGCATCCGCAGTTTTGTTCTTCTCGGTCCGGGACAGTTTAAATTACCTTTTTCATCAAAAGAGTTTGGGGGTTTGAGAACTAATTAAGTTTGATACTTTGGTTGGATCTCTTCTGTGTCTTTGGATAAGTTTCAGACTTTGAATTAGATTCGACCTTGAATTAACTGCCTTGGCCCTTGAAGTCCACTCTGGCCAAACCGAGCAGAACATTGCTGTCCAATACACCCATGTATTCTGAAGCCTCTTGGGCTGCCATTAATGTGCCTAAGTTGATCGGATCACAAGTGGATTGCACCTGGACCCACTGAAAGCTCGATGGAGATGCATGCAAAGACGCATACACTACAGTTTGCATCTCAAACACTCTGGAGCTGCATGGAAACTCAAGGTTTATATGCAATCCAGATAAATAGCATCTAGAAGTTTTCTATATAATACATGTGTAAAGGGGCTGTGTTTGGGTGTTTTATAATGCATGCATTGATACCAATAAATTATTTAATATTGAACAGACAAGGTTGAGGCACCCACATAATTCAGTATGCACTGACACGAACATAAAGAAATATATCTCCAACATATGGATACATCCTTAAATACAGCCAAGGATTTATTTGCTTTCTTCACCTCTCGCTCTAAAGTTAAAAAGACAACATCATTTCACTTATGACACTGATATACATATACTTGAGTGATATTCTATAACAGTGACACACAGGCATTGGTGGTGAATGTAAATTAGACTGATTATCTATTGTGCGTCTCTACATTGGCCTCTGGATGACTGGAGAGTTTGGAGCCAAGGTATTATATCAAAGCTAGACCGTCTGATCAATCAGTCTCAGTGGAACAAACCCTGATACACCCTACCATGTTATTTACAGCTTTGTTTAGAGGTGTCACTTTGAATTAAGCTCGGCTGTTATGCTATGAATGTCAAAAAATGCTGCTTCTGTTTTCAAGTAGCTTGCTGGCAGAATAAATGTGAGAAAAAAATAATTCCTTGTATCTTAAGTAACTCTTTCTTGTACGAGCATGCAAAGCTTGTATGAACGCTTCAAAACATCCCATTCGGCTTGTTGAAATGAGTACACCTTCAGTTCATAAAGTGTTAGTAACACATGAATCAAGCGGTGTTGTAGACTAAAAACGTGTAACTCACTGTTAAAAAAACAAAAAAATATTAGGTCTCTTGACCTTATCTATTAATTTAATAGTTGGCTGAATGCTCACACCGGGCTTGTATTTCCAGTACAGGTCCCGCTGTACAATTCACAGCATGAAGAATCATAATTGTGTCCTAAAAGCTTTTATAAGCTACTATTTTTCTCTCTTCTGCAACTTATCCAAACATCTGCCCTGTCACTCTCAAGATACAAATATTAAGTCATGTTTATTGGCATTAGCATTGAATGTGGTGCATGGGGGCAAGATCATTTACTGTATGAATCATATTCTCTTCTTTTTTATCTATGAATAGATATTTGAGGTGAACCTACAGTGTAGTGTACGAACCTATGTTGTTATTTACAGTGTAAAAAATTTATTGTTTTGTAGTTTTTACAAATTTGTGAAATAAAAACAGCAATAGACAAAATTTTCATGATATAAATATAAAAATAATTAGTAAACCTTGTATTTACATTACAAAACTGCTATTTTATGGTGCCCCCGCTTAAAATTTAGATGGGATTATTTTACAAAATTAGTATGGTAACACTTTTCTTTTATTTTGCCCAGCTGCACATTTTACTTACATTGTCCGATGGTTAGTATATTATCAGTGTGCATGTATCTGCAGCTCATGACGTTGACATGATGGTTGCAGTATTCTACCAGTTACATTACTGTACACTACTTATACACACCACACAAGAGTTAAACCCACAGTGTGGAATATAAAGCAAACCCCAGCTGTGAATTTTAGAATTTCAACGTAGTTATCTGCTAGCCCTTGTTCAAAACGATGCAGAATGGCACCATTCAATCTGCAATCTTTCTAAGCTATGTTAAAAAAGTAATCCTGTATGTGAAAGTTATTGTGCCATTTCTTTAAATGTCAGTGTTTTATTGGCTGATTTTAGATTTCTTGCAAGCTGTTTGTCTGCTTAGAACTACTGGACAAAATATGGTGATGCAACATGGTCAATTCCGAGTGTGTATGTCCGCGCTGTATGTATATAAAAGTATCTTATTCTAAGGTAATGCTTCTTTAAACTTACTGATAGTAAAACACTGTAGATGTTAGTACTGTAGATACAGCTTCAGATCTCCAAAATGTCGCATGAACTCCAACATGTTTAGGACCTCCGAAAAGGATTAGTTAGTTGGTTGTGGTGTGTCTGTCTGGCTTCCTAGGGCAGAGCATTATTCTGTTTTGGATCATCGTCCCTATTAGGGTCTCCAGGATGCATCTAACCCTTTAATGTAGCATCTATATGTTAATTTACTCACTCTCAGACCGTTCAAGAGAAACACAATAGGTTAAATAAATGATAAAAAGTAGAAGATGTTTAGTTTTCAGGGACTTTTAAGTAAAATTGAGCAAATGTAAAATACATGCAAATATGCATCTTATATTATGAATCAGCCTAGGGAGCACACAATGTTATCCCTTTCTCAAAATATTAGAATTAAGTTGCCCCAACTGTGGGCTTTCTGACTTTCTAAGACGCTCAGGTAACATTCAGGGTCTGTTTAGCACAACCACCTTATACGCTAAGGAGAGCAAGCCCTGCCTTAGGCTCAAACTTTAGCCTTAAGCCAGTGTGGTGTCAAAGAAGACGTGTGTGAGTGTGTGTCTGTTATATTTATGGAGCTTCCTCTGCTCTCTATTTGAGTAGTAAGCCCTGCTCTCTGGTCATTTGATGAAGAAATGCTTTGAGGGTCCCAAAGCTGGGAACTCCTCTGTTTTTTTCAGCCAGGGGAAGCACATTAAAGTCAACATCTCTGAAATATTTACAGTCGTAGCAGAAATAAACACAGCTCAGTTCCCAAAGCTCAGTACCGAACACAGAATAACATACATATTAACATAAATAAAATAAAGGTGTTTAATCAAATCATGGCCCAGACAAAAGTGATGAAAAACTACATAGCTCATAGCTTTTTCCAAAAACCTTTGGTAAAACCTTTATTTACTCTCTTGTAATGAAACCAAACTAGAACGTTGCATCAGTAAATCTAAGATATGTCAAATTAATTAAATAATATCTTTCAGAGAACATATAAAGAGTTATCTTATTAAACAAGCACATCCTGTACTAAATGTATTCCCTGATGTTTGTGGAGACTAAAGGGTTAAACTGATTGGAGCAAAGCTCTATAAACTGCTTAGCATAAAATGTTCTTATGCCATTGCTAAAATAACCATCTTTGTTTTGTTTATTTTCGAATTCTGACAGAGTTCATCAGTTCATCTGCTTATTTCGTCTCGACGTCGTCAGTTCGCTGAAACATGGCGCTCAAAGACCCATAGATATGCACACAAAAACACAGCGAAAAAGCTTTGTAGAAGCAAAAAGACGATCAAAACTTATTTTCAATGCATCCTTGCTTCTTCTGGCCTCTGCCGACTCTTAAAAACAGCAAGTGTCCTAACAAATAAAAACAAAGGTAAAAAGACAAGGTTTTGTAGACTTGAACATGAAAAGCTTCTTGGAAGAAATACACATATGTTTAATGTCAACCGACTCCTCCACATCGACCATTCCTCTTGTGAATCAGAGTCTATATCATACTGTATGTGTGGGCTTAAGAAGGTGTGTAGGATTTAAAGATATATAATCACTTTTTATTCCCATCCACTCTACAAAAAATCAGTTTTGTAGTCTTATCTAGAGTAGTTAGAATGATCTGAATTACTTGATCCATGTTTAACAGAAATTATTGGATGTCCAGTTTGTGCAGTTGTTACAAGGTATAAAATCCAAAGCAGAGAGGCTTCAAGTTGAATCCACAGAAATCTTGCATCACAGCCCGATGTCTGGCCTTCACCCCCAAGCTGCTTCTCCATCACAAACCAAAGCAACATTACCAAACGCTGCAGCGAAAAGGACAAGAGCCGGCCCTCGAAAACGACGACAGTGTTTAATCACCATCACCCAGAGTTCCAGATCTTTGTAAGGGATTCAATCACTCTCTGAAAGGGGCTGAGCGGTGCTTTCCTGACCCAGCGAAGCCCTCTCAGTCCTGGGGTGCTTTAAACTTAAGAGCCCCCTGCTATTGTGATTTCCTCTGGTGCTTAAGCTGGGAAAGCACATCGATAAAAGTGTCTCGGCACACACTTGGGCTCCTGTTGACAGTATTGATCCGGAGCATGAGGGGGGCTGTGCGGACGGATTTCACTATCGGATTTTAAAGGAGGCAGGTGAGGAGAGTATTGAAGGGGCTCTTGCGCTCTTCAGAAATATTAGATATGGGGCCACGGGGAGCTGCAGCAAGGCACTGTGGGTGTCAGAAATGACGGCAAGAGATAAGGAAAAGCACGAGGAAAGATGTCATTGGGTTTAACCTCCAAAAACTGTATGCAAGTTGATGACTAGAGACAGTTGCGTTCGCTTCAAAGAGTTTTGAGGAAATTTGGATGAAAACTGGAAGCGTACTACAACAGCAAGCCAATGAGCCACCCCAACATTGTGGAAAAATGATAACTTTGAAATGTTCCTTGTGAAATGCAGGAGGTCAGGGTTCAACTGAGCGTTTTGTTTCATTGCTTAACAGCAAATTTCCATGTATTCCAGGCAAAAGAGTATAGTCATCTTTCAGCTGTGGCCTTACGCAGGATGTTGATATAAAAGATAAATAGGAAAGGAACCCTTGACCCAAAACTATTTTTAATACACATTTTTTTAACTTTATGTCCTTTGGAGTCCCTTTATGGACTAATATTTTATTCTTTAAATTAACATAAAAACCCTTTGTTCAAATAAATCCACCTGCCTTGAATGGAAATCTACACAACTCAGCTTCAATACTTATATGCCGATAAATGATGAAGCAAATTAGCTCCGCCTCCACTCTATAGCCCTTGACCCTTGCTTTCACTGTTTATCTATGGTTTGATCTGCTGATTCTTTGGGTCAAATGAGTTGATGTGATTGGTTACAGGTTTATGACGCCATTAACCGGGGCAGTTTCACCCTGTAAATGGTTTTGGCTTAGTTTCATGAGAACATGGTCACTAATAGTTAAAAATTTATATTAAAAAATTACAAATGGTTTGTCTTAAAGCACATTGTGTAACAATTGATTACACAGCTATATACACAGCTATTTTAGGGCAATGGTCTATAAAATGAAATGTCAAAAAAAATTTATTGCAACTTTTAGCTTTTGTCACTACACAGCTATCATTGGAAACATTGATCTACTGTATGTCTACTATGATAACTTTACAGATGTGTATACAGCCCACTTTTATTGTATGAAAGGGAGTAGGATTTAGCTGAACTTCCACAGAAAAGAAAAGTTGAATTACAAGTTGGTAACAACAAAAAGAAGTTTCATTTTCGCATTAAATTTGGAACGGTTATAAAGACAATAAGTCAGCAACTGACAGACTCTCATAACATCATATTATAGCACACACTTTAAGACAAGCCATAAGTTCACAAAATACAATAATTACAGTGCTCTCTAATTTGACAAGTGTTTCAATGATCAAATAAATTCCTGCACTGAAGATTTAAAGTAGACGTGCAATCGATTTCATCTGCACATTCCGCCATGTATGCTGTTTTGCCTGACACCAACAACACATCACAATGCCCCTTTTAACCCTGATCTAGGATCAGTTCCTAACAAGCTACATTTTTATCCTTGCCAAATCCATAACCATTATAAGAAAAGCTGAGGAGCGGGTCTCAGATCAGTGCGAAAGGGCAACAACTACCGAACACCCATCATAGGTTGTGGAATATAATAGGTTTTTTCTCTTACGTTAGAGGGAGAGAGAGGGGTCACAGAAAGGACATACGATGGACCCTCTTCCCATTTTCCAGCTTTGTCACGGTCCCTCTCTCTTAACTCATGATCCTGTTTGAGTCAGGGGCTAATCCGACTCTGGCCCAAGGACACAGAAGATTCCAGAAATCATAAACTCTACTTTCCAGCTGCACGCTCTGCACATTGGAACTTCACATTTGAGACTGTCTGTTTTTGTGTGACCGTGAGCACTGTGTTAAGGTATCAGTCATTTATTTCTAATGTTATTCTGGGGTCCACATTCAGTCTTACAAAAACAGAAAGAGTCACAGCTGTGCAAAAGTAAAAAAATGACATTTATTACTTCCAGACACCTGTGGCTAAACCATTAGATTCATCCTAAAAAGCTTAGGGGGCTGACAGGTCGAGGCTGTACAACAAGGACATTTATAAACTGTATTTTGTTGTTATTTTATTTTTGAAAAGCCATTATATAATATATAAATTAAACACAGTATAAACCTTATTATTATTTACTACATTAACAGATTATTAGTCTACATCTTGGTCATAATAAAGAAGAAACACAAATATTGTAGGAATCTGTCTACTTAAATATTAATTTGTTGAAACTAAACTTTTCACTAAACCAAAACTATTGAATAATCAATCAGTTTTTTTTCCAAATTTGAAGTGGCGAATTTGACTTTTCTCAAAAGTCAGAAATGAATAATTAAAAATATTGGTCAACTAAGAGGATAGTTTACCAAATAAAATCTATCATCATTTACTTACCTTTCAGTTGTTCCAGATCTGTATATATTTCCTTGTTCTGATGAACTCTCAGAGATAGATATTTGAAGGAATGTTGGAAACAAACAATTTCTGGACCCCATTGACTTCCATTGTGAGAAAATTACACTTTAGTGTTTTCCTTCTGTTGAGCTCCAAATTAGATATTTTGAAGAATTTATGACAGTAAATAGTTCTGGGACACTTCTATTATCATGGGTCTATAATAGACAATTGCATCTAAGAACTGTTTGTTCAAGCGTTTTTCCAAATATATTTCTCTGTTTTCAACAAAGACATGAATATAACTAAATAAAATTGTAACTAAATACTTTTCTTCAGTTATCTGAGGAAAACATTGCTGTAAATTCAGACTTAATAATTGGGCCAACGGGTACTTCTATGATTCAATTACCAACATTCTTCCAAATATCTTCTTTTGTTTTTTTGTATTTTTAAAAAGACAGGAGAATATATTATAGAATTTTAACCAAATCAATTTCTTTTACACTGGCTCTAAAAGAGATTGACATTTCTCAAACACGTTTCTGACACTTGCAAACTATTAACACCTTGTAAAATATGTCTGAGGAACCTCACAATAAACTAAGCAAACAGTATTTACAACAATCTGCCACCATCAGTCCTCAGTGTCATGTAACATGCAGGGAAAATAAAAATGGCCCCCAGTTTAATGGAGCATCTTAATTGGAAACCTCCTTTGCTCTGACCTTTACCAAATGACCGGCAGGAACAAAACAGCGATTATATTAGCTTTTCACCTCTATCGTTTACATCTGCAGGACAATGAAAAATAGAACAATATGACGCAGAAGTCGATTTAACCAGCTTTCGTAGTTGGCCATGACAAAACATGTGATTGTATTGAAACAGATGTGAAATTAATTGAGATGGTTATGTCTTAGGTTTTAAAGCTGAAAGTCTTTTGAATAAACGAACAACTATATTAATGAACAAATAAAATAGTGGCACGGACAGGACATCCTAACACAGTGCGAGTGTTTATTATTGTAAAAATCTTAACAGCCCTTTAAAATTACACAGAGAGTAAAGTTTTCCCATGCAGTCTGTCCTTCCCTCCTCCTATCTGTCTTTAACCCCTCCCTCATCTTCTAGTGGCTCATTGACTTTGGAGGCACAAACTCATTAAATTGCTTCTATTGCACTGACTCAGCTCCTATGATATAGGTAGTGTTTGCTTCATTACCCTTCTCTCTAATTATTGATCTTTTTTCTTTTTATGTTGAAGGAGCTTTTAACCAACACCTCACGAGAAAACATAAGAAAAATAGTTCACTTTTATTATAGGCAGATATTCGACTTTAAAGGAAAGTGAAACGTAATAGCCATCATTCAAGATCTCTGAGAATAAAATCTCACTTCTCCAAGCCCGGTAAGTTCTTCTTTTGATGTCAGACAAAGGGATAACTGCAGCCTGACCATAAGGTTCTAAAGATGCTTGAAGTGTGTCCCTAAAGCCCGAAGAAGAACCAAGGACGTCTCTTACAGTATAAGAAGTGTTGGGCTCAGAATTACATCCATCCCATCTGATTAACACCTTCATTATGAACTTCAAAGGTCTCCTTTGTGTGAGACATCCAAGGCTTTCTGCAGGCTTGATCTCAGTGTCTTGCATGCTGATGACCTGACGTTTAATTAAAAGGTCCTTAATGAGTTTACGGATCACTGAGGCTCAGTATTTACCCTATATTGCTGCGTTTCAGGGCGAGACAGCTACCGCTGAGTCTGCTGGGCGATGCTGAAGGTGACCGCAGCAAGATGTCTACAACTTCCTGTTAAAGCTGTCATCACTTTAGCCAGCAGTTGTATCGGGTTTAAGAGCATCCGCGCTGACAGTCTACTTTTTCTTTTGACATAGTTGTAGTCAGTCTAGCGTTACGAACCCCGGATTCAAGGTGTTGTACAAAAACCGGAGGGGACTAAATTGTTTGCTCTCGTATCAAAAATACAGTATGGGGAAATTGCAAGAACTGGAAATAAGGGAACACAGGTTAGTGGTCAGTTAAAAGCCTCAGTTTTGTCTTAGTGGGCGTCTCTCGGACAGAAAAAGCTGTATATCGAAGTAAATATGTTCTATCTATTCCTCTATCTGTGAAATGGACGGAAAGATGTTTTATCAGGAGATTATATAAACACACACTTATGGTTGGAGGGTATGAAAGTGGATTTTGAAAATGTCCTTCTTTTCGCTCCCAGGGAGAGAACAGCACGGCGTTAAAAGCTTACAATCAATGCAGCCTCCGAATCTGAGAGTTTTATCATAAGTTATAAACTAAAATGACTCACAGATCAATGTCACATGTCACACAGTGCAAATCCGATTTACAAGCTTCAATCACTTAGAGGAGCATGTTTCCACGCATTATGCCTGTGAAGAGATAGAATTGGTGGTGGGGGAAATATGTGAGATGCAGAACTGATGTGTTAAAGCGTTGGATTATGACTAATACAAACATTTGTATATGATAGGATGGCCCAATTTATATAAAATCCTCTTATTGTTTAGAGAACCATCACTTTTTTGTTTATTGTGTCAGATTTATATTTTCACCCTTTATACTTTTTGTTCACATTCAAAATTAAAATGTAATAACCTTTATTATCTATTGTTTTCACGGAATTTGAGCTTACTTCCATTTTTGCCACATTTTAGATTCAAGCAAATAATGTCTTGTTTTAGAGTACCTTTTGAAATGTTGCTTAAACATTTTATGAATATTGCTTATTATTGAGAGACTGCCAAAATCCTCTGGCATTCAAACAGTAACTAAAAGTCACAGTTTCAATTCTTTCTTGTTTTACAATATGTTCGCAAAGACATTGGTAGCTACTCACAGCTTCGAGGAATGTTTAATAGTAGCTGTGTTTGTTCATACCTAAACATCTTTTGCATGCTGATCGTAACCCATTGCACATCTCATATTGAAAATATGTCACACTCATTACCATAGGAAGGAACCTTGCTCACCTCTGTATTTATATGGGTCACTGAAGTCTTGCCAGGGTGACCAGCGAGTTTCAAGTCAAAGACGTGTCAACTGACTAAAGTTCAGCGTCTGTGCTCAATTACGTAAACTGTGTTTCAATTGAGTAAAAAAAAACAGTTTTCTGCACTTTCTAAAACAGTTTCCTAATGCTGGCTGAACACATGTCCGTTATATTAGTATAAGCCCCCCCACCTACAATTTATTCTGTCTTAACGATGAGGTGAAGGTTTTATATTTGAGCCACTTGACATACACATACAGAAAATATTAGATGGACAATACACATTGCACAACAGAATGGATCTAGCTATGCAACGTCTCATCCCAGCTCCTTTAATCTGAAAACTTAACTACTGAGTAATGCTATTAGCCGGCCTTCGAGACAGTATGACTAAGGCTTTGCAATTGATTTGGATTTTATCTTTCAAATAAGGATATATCACTTTTATGTACATCAATTGCACATAATGAAGTCGTTTATTCAGCACCATTTGTTTATGTTCTAGCCGCCCAATCAATGTGGATATTTTTGGTTAATATGACATTCAAATTCCATTTGTTAAAAGGCAAAGCTTTTCCGAACAATGGTTACCCTCAAAAAAGGAAATTAAAAAAGCAGCAAAATATTTTTTTTTTCATTCTGAAATTAATATCTATCCCTGAATTATTCGAGTAGTTACCAGCTCTAAAACCTAACCAAACCCTTACCGCACATAAACTTATTAGAAATCTTTTCACCAAATATGCTTTAAGTAAACTTTAGGTTCGCAAACTGTCGAACAATGTGCAATGACAAATGAAGGATTACAAATGTGGGAGTATTGTATCCTGTCAAAGAAATGATCTTTTTCATATTTTACCAGCAAAACAAGTCAACATTTCATTGTAAAGTAAAGAGATTTTTGATAAAAATGTCCGTTGAAATTTAGGTTGCTTTATTTTACAAAATGTTGCACTGTAGTGGTCTGTACCTAGAAGTGACACAGTAAGAACATTGCATACATCAACAGGACGGTAAAATAAAGTGCTTGAAATTGCGGCAGTATAAAAATTTGAAAGCCTGAATAAAAAATGAAATCTTAAATGTTTAATGACACCATGCATTTGACCTGGCATAGAACTTACTTCAAAACCCCATGAGCCAGATTTTATCCATGCATGATTTTAAAATATTCCATACTGTAAACATCTTTTGCGTTAGCAGTACAACATTAAGATAGAGGATATTTCAAAATTGAGTGCATGGTCAAAATACAAACAGTACATAAGAAAATGTGAAACCTATTTCAGTACCTGGTACAACTCGCTTTGTCTCTCAAATTGTCCTTTCGTGAGACGAATTTCTAAAAAGCTAAATATATCTTGGAGTGCCTTGCATATAGGCACAAAAACTATTCATTTATGAACATAGTAAATTGCAGATTAAATTAGATTAGCAGGCACAGCAAAGCACAACTCTAATTTTCCTCTTCCCATTCTTCATTAGTGTCTTGGTGAATGAACACTGTCAGAAAGGCACCTACTCTGCAGAAAGGTACTTGCTGTCTCGCCTTTCCTTCTATTTTTGATGTGTTGGAACTGCCTTCTGCTTTAATTTGAATTTACAGAACCCATTTAATTAAGTTGTTTTGTCAAAGGTGTCTCTCACATGAAAAAAGTGAAAACCCTACAAATTAAGAATTATTTCAAGAGCTTCAAGTAAAAACAACTTTATGAAATGCAAGACTGCAACACAAGTAATTTAACCACTGGACAATTACAGGGTTATGGACATGACATTTTGTGTTAAAAATATAATTGTTCCCAGAAAAATTTCAGTCTCTGCACAACTTTTTAAATAAATTTAAATAGACCTGCATTATGGACGTGACAAAAAGGACATAGTTTTTATAAAGACAACAAAGATTTATGTACAGTTAAAACTTACAAACCAGAGGCTCTTATATCCAATACATGGTTTAGGGATAGTTATTTATATAACATAAAATAAATTCAAAATTTTTATTTTTATTTGTTTGTTTATTAGTAAAATGTAGCGTTACGGATGTGACAATCTTAAAAATAGCCCTTACTAGAAAATTTAAAATCATGCACTTAAAATAAAAAACGCCATTAAAACTAACAGAAAGACCTCAGAAGGGTATTTGAACCACCAAATGATGACAAATATGCTTTAAGTATGCTAAACACCTTTGGTAGAAAATTTTTATTTTCATATTGACATTTTCACAGAATTTGCCAAATGCAACCATAACAAAGTTTTGATTAATGCAACATTAATCTAAGGATAACATCAGGCTTCCGAAACCAAGGATTATTGTCTGTTTGTAAAGACGTCTTGCTGTCTTAAGATATACACTACCGGTCAAAGGTTGGGTGAAATGTTTCTCTTTATTGAAAAAAAAACATTGCCTAAATGTCTGAAATTATTTTAATATATACAAAAATAAACAAAAATAGAATTTAGCAAGCACATATTTTTTCATGAAAAATTTAACATTTTATTTAATAGAAAATGTTTGTTGAATTACTGACTTAATATTGACAAAAAAAGGACAGCCTATATGAGCGCAGAAAAGACTGGGACAACTTTACAATTCTTCATAAAAAATATCCTAATGAAACCACAAGAAGCTGCTTGATAAAATGATAAGAGAACGATCCTAAGAATTCTAGACAAAAAGTGACAAACTGAAGATAATCAAGTATAAATTTTATTTTGTCATTTGTTATAGTTCTAACATACGGCAGTTCCCTTTATTTTATTTCATAAGTTTGATACATTTATTATTATTAAAATATGTGGGAAAATATGTGTGCATAAGTGAGAAAGTATTCCAAAACATTTGACCTGTAGTGTACAGTAGTCAACATTGGAAGTGGATAAAAGAAGATAATCAAAGTTGTCCTAAGACAAGAATTGGTATTGTTTAAAATTCATGGGTAACATGATGAATCTCTTGATCTACTTCAAAGGTTAACCAGTGTGGTTACATGCATAAATACTAATATATACGGGATAACATATTTTAAATAATTATATAATATTTTGAAGACCATACTTTGAAGTGCAGGCTAGACTGCCTTTAATACATTAGATTTACAAAGCAGAACTTTTTTATTAAAAATTCAACTGATTTAACCGCGACAGGGAATCAAAGATACCTTTTATTAAAACGTTTTTATATAAGCGGTGTGTTACTACACTGTTATAACACATTTTGAAAAACATTTTGCTCATTTATTTTACTTGCGTTTAGTTTCACCTTTTATACTTATTATTGTTTTAATTTACAGTTTTTCACTTGACCTACACTACATTGTTCTCAAACTGAAAGGAACGGATGATAAATTCATTTAATATGGAATAAAATATTGTCTAAATCCATTAAAATCTTAGGGATGTTCATCTGCGACACCACTTTGAGAGTCCTCTGCATGTACAGTAAATGTCACAGCAATAGTCATAACTAAACAGCCCGAGCACAATTTATGAAAGCTATTAAAAAGGAGAATACTGAAAGGATATTACAGCACATGCAGACGGAGCAGATGGCATGTAAAAGTGAACTCAAATCAAATTAAATTAAATTAAGGCTCCACTTGCGTTGAATGCCGTAACATACGTAAATTTGTCTCCCATGTTCTACTTGACTTCTAATCAAATTTGCATCGATTTTCGACTGTAATGTTAAATAAATGGTCCAGGGAGGAAAGCAGTTAGGATGACAACTTAACATGTTTGTCAAATATACATGAAATGGGAGAGGCCTTTAACATTTAGTCCTTGAATCTGTTATGAATGCATTTGAGCTTTGTTAAGCACTGTGTAATGCTGAAGGCTTCTTTACGCTATTCTGTGTCTACATAATCAGGGATGTTTAAGGAGACATAAGTAAGAGAAGCTTGCTAATTTTAATGTTATTAACTTCAATAATTTAATGCTTTCATAGTCCAGCTTTAAAAAATGTTTCCTCACAAAAGAATTGTGGGAGAAGAAAAAATCAATCTCTTAGGTCTTACTATTATTTTAGTCTTCTTTTATAAAGCAATATGAAATGTTGATAAATTAAGTTTTGGTTAAGACTCAAGGAGAACAAGTTTAGAGAGGTTTTAGAAAACATATCAAACGTTGCACAAAACTGTGCTGAAAAGATATCAATACTTACAAAATAATTTATCAACATTATCAATATAACCAGAAACCTTTCTGCACATATGTTGTCCACCTAACTTATAGACGTCTGTACTTAAACTGTAGGTATGGAATTACATTAGCATTTACATATAACACGTTTCATTAAAATAAATCGGAAATGTATTCTGTCTCCTGAACTTTACAAGAGCAACCTCTGAGAAATAACATGTTCCTCTTGAAAGGTTTCAATTCCAGAACCAAAAAGAGTGTTGCTGCATGTATAAGAAACCTTCTATAAGCGACTTTCCAAAAAAGGAGAGTTTCAAAAATAGCCTTTTTTATCAGAAATAGCTAATTCTACAGAACACCATCTATATACTGATGCAGTACAGCAGTGGTTTTGGTGGATCACTGATCAAAACTGGGTCACCGTTCTTGAAGGGTTGTGAGCAGCACAAAAAATTATATATAACAAAAAACAGATTAAAATATTTAAAAGGATAAATAAGATTCATTCAAATTAGCTGAGAGAGGCGATAAATTACCTATATTGTTGATTAATTTGTCTTGCAATTTGAAAAAAAGTTACGTTAAAAGTCTTAATTTAATCTTGTGGAACCAATGTACATGATAAAATATGATTAAAATTATTCCGTCAACCCATTTTTTAATTGCATAGAACAGAATGTCATATTGTGTGCTGTTTTGGTCTACATGAATATGACATGTCTGTATTGACAGTGTATGTGTGTATTCTTGAGTGTTGAATGCATAAATAGCGTGTCCATGCATGTGTGTGCATGGCACTGCGTGCTGCAGCCAGTCCAGTGTTTGTTTTGCTCTGTTGTGGCTGACTAGGCTGTGCGTGCAGACTTTGTTTGCTGCTGTTTTGATCGCTCTGTGTTCCCTGTGGGGATGGAATGGAGGCTAGAGAAGGAGAAGGAGAGAGATGGAGAGAGAAAAGCAGTGTTATCTAGCTGAATGGAGGGGAGTTGAGGCCACTAGCATGCCAAGTGTTCCCTCCAGACCCTATGCCTGCTGCCTACAGCTCACTCACCACTTAGTGCACACAACCGTGAAGAGAGAAAGGAGAACACATTCCAACTTCCATCACTCTGTTTTTTTACCTATCTAAATGTATCTACCTCATATCTTTAACATAATAGATTTAATCACTATGTCCCTCATTGCTTATCTATTGACCCCTTTCTAAAAAACTCGTTCAAAAAAATGGTTCTCAGAGGAAGGAATCTGTATGTTCTGAATCCAGAGATTGGATGAGGGGACAGATCCAGTCAGGCCTTAAGACCTTTAGCCTGATACAAACATGACATTTAAACCCTGATTAAATAGCACAGGCCTCACTGAAAAGTCTGTGTTCATTTTAAGTTAATGTATTTTCATTAAGTATTATATTTACAGAATAAGAAATATTACCTCTGCTGTATACATGAATCTTGATGCAACTTCTTTTTAAAGATATTAAATTATGCCCAAGTGGAACAAAAATTGTTTGAGTGGCACTGACTGGGATCGTTGATATTTTGAGAATTTTCCTATGGTTGGCGACCACTGTTCTACTTTTGCGTTCTGTAAAAGAAAGTAGTTAGAAGTGAATGAAATGAGATGAGTGAATGATGATGTTTTTGAACCTTCACCATCATTGCCTTAACCAATCTTTTTCTTTTATAAGACAAATAGAGGTATATTTTTTCTGCTGTCTATTTGGGTACCTTTCCTGTTGCTTCACACACATTTTATTTTTATACACCTTTGACTAATGTTTTTGTAATTCCTATACTTCTATGGGAAATGCTGCTGGTATCACAAAGTCAATTCTCACTTCTCAATCCTGTCTAATGCACTAAATTGAGTAGTGTTCTGCATTAGTGAAAATCATGCAATATGAGTATATAATTCGTAAATAAATTCAAATGTTCCATAAAAACACCCAGAACACATAGTGATGTGGTCAGGGCCAACAAATTATGTGACCGCCATATACAGTGACTGCAGCGAGCACTGTTATTGCTGTGCAACTTCCACTTGGTCAAGCCGTAGACAGAAAGCTTCATGCTGTGCGACATGGCAACACGAAACAGAAAGGTTTAAGGCTGCGTCTGAAACTAAAGTCAGCAATAAAATCTATTTTGTGCATAAATAAACAAAAAACACACAATCATGCCAAACACCATGCTTTGTCTAGTATTTTCACAAACAACATCCTACAACGCATCTGGCAGACAAGGTCTCCATCTTCGAAAACCGCCTTAAAACCCATCTTAACCGTTGTCACCTAAAACATAAATAAACCTACTTGACATCCTCACTCTTTCTAACCTACTAATAAATCTCGTGTCACATCCTCCCTTTTCTATCCAAACAATATGTATATTTTCCCTTGCCACTCTGTACGTATTTTGTGTTTTTCTTACTAGGACTGGCAACAATTTAACTTACGATTACGTTTTTACCTCCTGTTGTAAATGTGTCTTTTGCAAACCACATTTGTAAGTCGCTTTGGACAAAAGTGTCAGCTAAATGACTAAATGTAAATGTAAATGCAATGAGTTACATAAACTCTTAAATAAAGAAAGCACATAGAGCAGGGACTTTTAAAGGGGCCGTGCTCTTAAAACTTCTGCTGTGACTCCTTTAACTAATGTTCATCAAAGAAAATAACAAAAGGAGAATTTAATGTGTTTTGTGTGTTGTATTTAGAAGTTAAGACTGAAAGTTTTAGAGAATTTAATTTATTCTTTGAATATTTTCTACCTGTCATGAGCGCTATTATAATGGGTTTGATAAGTAGAAAAAATATTAATTAAAGATTAGAGTAATTTGGAGATTAACTGGGGAAGTAATAGAAAGTTAAATTATATTAAAATCATTAATATAATGTGTGCATGATTAATCACAAAAATAGTTAAATAAAAGAACTAGTTGTAACTTTACTAACACTGTAGCAAAGATAATAACATTTGGTGGTTCAAATAGCCATGTGAGGTCTCGCTTTAGGTTTTTAATTATTTGTTTTATGCATAAGTACGTTTTTTAAGTAAGGACAATTTTGAGGATTTTCATATCAATTACACTACACATTATTCACATATAGACACGTCATAATAAAAATAAAGTTACAATTTATGTTCCAAATAGAGCTTTTAATCTGTTGCTTCAACCAAGTGCTTCAATAACAGTAATTCCAAAAATTAAGAATAATTAGTAATATTGGAAGCACAGAGGGACAATAAAAGTCTGCTTAGAGCCCTCTAAAGGCTTGGGCCAGCCTTGGCAACACATGAAAAGTTACTTTAGGTTATATTTATGCATTAGGCCTGTGTAGGAACTGTTCTATTTTCAAATTGCCCCTTGCAAGTTGTATACTGTCGGAGATTTGCAAAGTAAGTAAATATTTTTGTTCATGTGTGGACAGTCTGAGGAATAAGTTCACTTAAAATGCATCATTGTGTAGTTATCTCTTCCTATTTTCTGTGTATCCATGGATAAATCTGCCCCTCTACTGTGGCTCATATGAATTAAATACACAAGACTACATGTCATACATGTTTGTTTATAACACATGGATTGCAAAAAAATTGTGGCATAAATTAAGAGTATAATCACTTCTCCAGGGACCACTACACCTCTGCTGGTCTGTACTTGGTATCGGCGGATACATTAGGCCAGGTTCAAAATCAGGAGTGGAGAAAGGGTTAAGAAACATCTCTGCCTAAAACAGCATGTTAGGGCACCACCCCAGCAATAGATATAGGTAGAAAAGAATGGCAGACGTATTTTAGTTTTTTAAAATACAAATTTGTAAATGTTTCATTTTAGGAGTCTGGCAGTTTTCAGACCAAATGTGATTTAGGATTATAGCACAGAATCTTATATTTTATGTAATACATGTCGCTATATGTTAAAGCTCTTAATTTTAGATAATCTAAGTAAATTATATTTTAGATCCCAGGTTTTCCAATATGATTTCAATATGTGCTTTTGTACAATGTATACAATGTTTACAATGAGTCGCACGCACTGCACACAAATGCGTGCAAGAATTTTTGATAGGCTTTATGATAATGATTTGAGATACGCTTTAATCATATTTGTGATATTTCAACTGCAGAATTACCTAGGCGTAAAGGGAATTCAGTGACATCTACATTCGGAACACAGGTTTTATTAAAATCAACAAAATCACACTCCAGCAGATTAATATTCCCAACAAACAAATTTCAACAGTGCTGGGTAATTAGCATATTATTGAGATGTGAATAAAGTCACCGCCCAAGAAAATGTCAGATCAAAGTGCCTGAAGATGAAAACTCTTCCCAAGCTAATTTACGTTCTCGTCCCTTTTGAGTTAAGTGACTTTGGTATAAAGTGAAGAGGGCTTTTGACAAAATGTCGAATTTTTCACAAACAAACAAACGAACACACTGAAACAAAAGACATCATAGCAGATACACTAGTTCCTGCAAAAAGAATTCAAGTGTCTTTGAGGTGGCACTTTCTTTTTGAAAGGTCCCTCTCGTAATTATAACATTGTCATGTCATGTTTACCACAATTGCTGGATGATTTAAAGACCTTTCCTAAGAGACAGAAGCCTTTTATCTGCTGGACGGCCTTCATATGAGATAATAGATTGTAATTCAGCATTCTAATCCCTTTGGTGGTTGACATCTCTTTAACAGCAATTATCATCTTGGTCAGTTTCCACTTGTAATGCCTCAGCTTCAAACATTTGATCCATCTCTATCACTGTGCAATTTTTTTATTGGTGTTTCAAGACAACTATTAGACTGATAAGAGACTAAAAACAAACCCAAAGAATGTGTGGTAATTTAATTTATCCACTTTCCTAAGTTATTGGCATTGGAGCAGAACAGATGCTTTTTTATTTTGGACTCCAACTTGTGGCATTGAAGGAATTTAAGACATTTAAGGAAGCCATTCCCTTGCCAAAATGTAGATAATTAGCCTTTCTGAACACGTCAACCAATTCCCAACTGCGAATAAATGTGTAAAGTCAAGGGAATGTATTAATTTGTAGCCTCCGTGGATCTGGAGGGGGATATTTGGCTCAACAATTTCTCCATTGTGTTTTCCGTAAGAACATTTATGTGTTCTTAAGGTTCGTAAGCCACATTGCCACAGTCCCAGTGAAGGTCTTCTGGCAGAGATGATGATAAATGGCCTCACTTTGGCCCCTTTCTAGTATGACAGTAAAAAGCCTATCATTTGATTCTGGGGACCACCACAACACTTACGGGAATGGTTTCTGTAAAATATAGCATTTCCAAGTTTGCAGACTGATAAAAGATTTTTTAGTTTCTTAAAAATTGGAGCCCTTTGAAATTGAAAGCACATTTATGGATCAATGTACCTCATAAAAATCATACGGTTTGTTTTAATAGATTCATAATTGACTTGGATAATTGCGAATCTTGTAACGTGGCATAGATGGCTCTTCAGTAACATCTACCAGAAATATACTGACTTTCTGGGTTTAATCAGTCATGCATTTACACAAAAAATGAAACCAAACGTTCACCAGTTTTTATTACTTTAATGTAACCACTTAAATCTAAGTAGCACAGAATTTTTTTTTAAAACGTGTCTTTCTTTACATTCTGCACTAAAATATATATTTGTAGGATTCTACAAATCTACAAATAAAGTGTATCGAATTGTAGTCATATTGATGATTTTATCGGAAACCTGTCCCAAACTTCTAGTCTTTATATTTGTTTGTTATTATATTTTATTATATTAATATTTTATCGTATAAAAAATAGATATTAATTATGGGTCATGTAACTGTGTCGCATAACTTCTTCTACTGTTAACCCCAACTAATATTGACTTGCTAGCTAATATAATTTACTTACTATTTGTTTTGTTAGTCATCAGAAATGATCTACATTCTTTGTGGAAGTGTACATGTGTACTTTTTAACCACAAAAATGAGCATGCACAGTAATTGTTTTTACAGGAGGTCACTTTAAATCTTCTATTGTTAGCTGAAACAAAGAATTAAGAACAAGGGCAATAGACAAAGTACACGTAAAACTTTCAGAACATTGGGCATTCTGTGAACTTCATGCCTGTGGAGGATATGCCACAGTGGCCCACTAGCGAACAATTGTCTCATTTAGTGACAATAATTTATGGGCATCATTCTGGCACCCTTAATAATACATGATGATTTAACTCGTTTTGTAAAACCTTTCCATACCCCACATAATTCATCCTATCTAGTCAATGCATGATGAATAGCAAATGGTGTGTGTTAGTTTTGCAGTATTCAGATTATGCTACATATACATTAACCTACCTCTCACTAAACACTCACAAAATATTGACTCTGTTTTTATGTAAAAACAATTTACACTCATGAAAAAATTGTGATTGTAAAAGCTTTGAAATAAAGTAAATATACTTGTATATGTAAGTAAAAAATAAGTCAATCTTAATAACTCATAAAACATTTCTAATAGAATTCACCAAAAATATTGGTTCATATTACAAATATATGTATAATTTTGTTGTTATTTTATTCCAGATATGCTTCTCCAAGGTTTGAGTATTATGAGGCATCATTGAAAGAATAAAAGTCCACTTTTAGTAACATTTTATTTCCTTGATGAATATTTGTCTGTGTGTTCATGGACTATAAGATCAGTCTATATTCATACTAGCAAATCCTAATTCAACAGTGGCTTTGTGAATGTATGAATTTCATCAAAGAGACATTGCAAGACAAACAAAACTGTGTTATTAGAACACCGGGGAGTACTGTTACTTTTACTGAAAATAGTTGAACTGAAAACTGGTTTCACACATTGTGTTTGGAGAGATGCTTTATTGAAACAAAGGTAAGGTTCGATCATATTTCATTTTAAGCTGTAAAATTTGTTCAGGAGTCCTTCTTACTGAATGTACAAGCAGCATATAAGCTGTTAGAGAGAACTGGAAACAAAGCAAAACAATAAAATATTCGTCTAATATAGGCTTTTGTTCGGATCTCCATCAGTCACTGCAGATGACTGAAGACCTGTGGTGGGTTTTGTGAGCGTGTGTGTTATTACAAGCTTAAATCCCCAGTTACCAAAGGGATTACAACGGAGAAGGAGAGGAATGCGGATCGGATCAAGGCAGAAAGCGCTCTATAATTCCAAGAGGGTGCTTTATTAGAATTAAATAAGAGAATTAAGAATTACTTCAAGGTTCACGGTCAGTGGCTTTCTTAATTTAAACCATGTTACTCCTTATTAGACTTTGCAATTACAATTACAGCCTGAGTTATTCGAAGGAGTATGGTGCATGAAATATGAAATGAAGGAAGCAAATTTATTCCAATTATTCATGATACGGCCGCCTGACTCCATGGCCTTTCCTTGGTGAAATAAGGTGCGCTAAATGAGGGAACATTGAAACGCAGTGATCCTAAAGCATTATTTGGAAATATATTGTGAGGTGGACAATATAGTCTAGTTTTGCACAGGCTAATAGCCCTTTATAGAAACGGTGTGGAAACACCACGGTTTGATAGACCCATACCGTTGGCCTTTTCACCACCAGGATAATATATAATCTTCACCACCGTAAGAAACAGCAGAAGAAGTCTGTGAATATTAACAGCCCCTGCAACCAATGTGGCTGGCCAACAATCAGGACACATTTTCACATTTGGTGAAGCTTTGAAAAACTAGTTGGCCATCCCGGCCACCAACACACTAAACAAGAATTTTTATTTGAAGGTGGTAACACCATTACTCAATAGCATGCAATCCTCCATCTTTTTTCACCCAAACCAGGACAGAACAGTTAAAAAGGAGTGAAAAACCAAATATTACAAGCTTTGTTATAATGTTATACTGACATGAGCATCAATCATTATTATTGCATTCTTACCATTAGGTTGCAACATGTAACGAGCTGTGCATCAGCATATGGGTTATTTGCTCCAATAACTTCCAATTTATCGACATTTTTATATCTTTTGTATTTGAATGCCGGCTTGTTTTGTTAACATCATTTCCGTAACCTAAGAGTTTAAAATATTTTGAGGTTGTTCAACCTGTATGGATGTCATGGACAGGTCCATGTTCAAGGAGGAATTTGCTGGCATATTATTGTTTTTAGCCCAATAAAACAGAAGGGCTCATGGTACAGGTTTGACTTTGGTTAGGACTGACCATTGTGTGTAATATTAGCCTCTTTGTGATTACCCAAGCATGTTGATCAAGCAATTGAGGTTAATGGAGGGCCTGTAGCCTCTCCAGAGGCAGCCAAGAATAAGTCAATAAGAGTGCTGTTGTGATTATATCTAGTAACAGGGATTACACCATATAGGTCAATAACAGAAGCAATTTCAGTGTGATTACAACAACTGTGATTACAAAGTCTCTTAACACACATGTGTGTGCACGTACAAACACAAGCAGGCATCCACAAAAACACATGCGCAGACACGTACACGTACACACGCATGCACGCACACACACACACACACACACACACACACACACACACACACACACACACACACACACACACACACACACACACACACACACACACACACACACACACACACACACATAATCATACTGAAAAATTAAAAAGACAAGGAAATAAATACAAATGAGTAGGTTGAATTATTGGTGTGTGCATTATTATTGGATGCGTTATTGTTTAGCAATAACACCAGGAATTCAACATCAGTACCTTCAAAGTAAAATCTTGAATAAAATAAAAATTGTATGACTCCTAAAGACTGCTTTTATCTCCAGTTACTTGAAAACGAAAGTGTTTAAAGGGTTCTTTACCATAGACGATGGATGCCATAGAAGAACCACACTTAAAATGAGTTGGAAGATTTACTCAATTTTATCATACACATCGGTTCCATCTGTTCTAGATTAAAGTAAGTTGATTTAACAACAATTTCAAATTTCAAGGGAAATTATTTTAAAAGAACCTAATGTAGAACAAATTTACATGATAGAATTAAATCCAACAACCCATTTCCGACCCAAGTTAAAGGTTTGTAAAGGATCTTTGCTTTATTACTTTTAAGAAGTGAATGGATTTAAAAGGTTCCTTTGCACAAAAAAAAAATTCTTTGACATCGTGACAACATATTGTACACAATGTATACTCGCTCAAAAATAATCTAGCTTACTTTTTCAACTATGCTATTAACAAACACTCAAACTGTACAGACAAACCCCTTGACAGAATGCAAACTCTGTTTCCTCACATATCTTGTGATTTCCACCTTTGTTGCTTAGCCAGACACAAGTGACAGCCAGCCTCCCCAACAAACCAATTACCACTGTTAGAATTTTCCAGAACAAGCTACTCCTCTTCACACTAAAGTAACAAGCATGATGACATTCCAGATTTGTTAAGCTTTATAATGGGAGAAAGTCTAAAAGGGATGACTGGAATTCGGGCGTCTTGTTACGAGTCCCATCAACTAACTCTACGAAACACACACACACACACACACACACACACACACATCAACGCAAACACGCAGACATGGATAACACTTTAAAGGAAAGGACTGCTCAGCTAATGAACACTGACAGCACCGCAAGCTGTTTGCATTCCTGTCAAAATGCTAAGCAGTAAGTAGATGGCAAAGTCGCATATGCTTTTATCTCCACCGGCATGACGGAGGTTAAGACTGAAGGCGGGGACCAGTCGCAGCAGTAGTTATTGTCTAATATCATAAACCTTTTAGCCGCTACATTTCATTTCCTCCGCTGTTATTCTAATCATTTCTTGATAATAAGTTAAGTTATGAACATTCTGGCAGTAATCATTTCCTTTGCGGAGATAATGAATGTTTGCTTTTTGATCAAGGTTTATTAATATTGTAATTTGTGAATATAATTATCAATGAGCTGTGTGCAGAGCCATTGTTTTAATTAGGTGTCAGTGAAAGATGAGACTTTGCTGTGTGGAGCAAGCAACTACAAAGCCAGAAGACCAAAACCACATGTCAGGCTATGAGTCATTTATATCACAGTAACAGTATATATCAAGACATATTGTAGTTAGAATTCAGCAAATTAAATATTTATGAATAAACGTAAGGTGCAGCACTTGGATGCGAACAACAAGATAAGATTAATCATAATTATTCAACTGAATGAGTCTGGCATCAGTGCAGAAACAGCTGCCTCAAATTATATAAGGCTTAAAATATGATCGCCGTCAGAAACATTAATGCGTTGTTGGCCTGAATGGATGAGCAAAGCTTTTGTAAACTGACGGATTTAAGCATGCCTGTAACCCATCATATCTGGAGAAAACGAAATTGATAGTTTTGAGTAGCTGAATACAACACACACTTACATAATGACCTGGAAATAAAGGTTTAAACAGATTAAAAAATACACATCACACAACCTTTACTGTAGTTCATCCGCACAAACATTACACAAAAAAGTTTTTTGCTGAAACCGATAACTCTAACATTTTAATAATTCATGTTTTTATTATGCACGTATTTAAATGAAAATCAAACTAACTGTAGTTGGTTTGTTTTGATCTGGCAAAAAAAAGAGCTAAGTAACAGGGAGCACAATAAAAAATGTATTTATGTTTTTGCATATAAACTTATCTATCTATAAAACTCTTTTCTTCACATTCATCATAAAAGAAAAAACTCATTCTTTTTTTTTTCGTTTGCCAGTGTCAGATGTGGCTTTCTCGTTGAAACTCTGCTTAGCCTCCTAGAGTCTCGTCACAGATTAAACTGGTGTTAAGTGTGTAGTGTCCAATTAATCTGCTAGCTGAGCACCAGTGAGGAGTCTGACTCTCAAACTAGAGACTTTGATGTACATGTCTTCCTGTGGTTATGCATCTGGACCATTCTCCAGGTCATGGTTGGATCCATTAAGTTAATAGCCTTTAACTCTCACAAGGTCAGTAGACTGTTTTCTTTCGGCCATTTTCGAAACCAAAATCCAATACGCAAATGTGAAAAGGGTTCTACAACAAAGGTAGGTTACACAAATATTCAACACCTGGTGCTATAATGCAATTTTCACCCATCATTAAGCAGCACAATTTCATTGTGGTTATAATAAGTGCTTGTAATAAGAACGTTTTCACACATACGAAAGTACAAAATTAGCTCCAAATTAGAATGATTTCCGAAGAATGAGGACTTTTATTTGCAGGGACTTATTGATACATATGTGAAACAAAAAGTAAGCGATTTCAAACTTTTTGAGAAGTTTAACCTTAATTATAGTTTAAAGTCTATTAAATTTAATTAAAACATAAATAAGTATTTAGGTTTACATGAATAATTTAAGTTGGAATTAATAATAATCAAAAAGTCAGCTTTTGAATTAAAGTGAACAATTCCAGTTCTATGGATGTGACATAAAAAAGTTAAGAATATGTATCTGTTAATTTTTTACTAAACCATATTACCCGCAAAAATGGAAATTTAAATCAGTTAAAAAATCATAAATCAGTTTAACATATTATCATTTTTAGGTGTCTATTAATGAAAAACAAGCAGTTATATGGATGTGACAATCCTGAAAATAGCCTTGACTTGACTATGAAAAAACATTGCACTAAAAATCAAACAAATGCTTTAAAGCCTTCACATGGGTAATTGAAGCACCAAATGTTGATATCTGAGCTATTAGTAGAGTAAAAACCTTTGGTGAAAATTTGCTATGTAAAAATAATCTGGTTTATATTTTCCGGGTATTGCCCAATATATTTTCCCCAGTGTAAACATTCACAGTGCACTTGGTTTATTTCTGGTTTAAAGCAAATGTGAATGAGAAAGAAGGAGATAGACAGATGAAATATGGAGACAAACTGAATTGCGCCCTCATAATCAGATGAGTGGCTGATCGGGTAATTGTCAGATCCGTTACCCTTGGCTTGTATGGATGTTTGGCGTGACATAAACTTCCGTCAAGCTTTGATACGACATTTAAAACTTGGAAGTGTAACATTTGTCATCCCTTGCAAAAGGCAAGGACTGGCGAGACTATACATGCACTGCCATAATTCAAACTCTGAATGGCGAAACTATGTAGAAGGGATATGATGGACGTGCGTTCTTCCTTCTCTTCGTGTCTTGTCATTTGCCGGCAAGCTCCAGACACTGCAGCGGTGACTCTGATGACAAACATGGGGACAGAAGAGTTTGGCGGGGCTCGAGAGGTCTATAAATAATGGTAATTACGCGTGACGTGCTCACTGGCAGCTGACCTCGAGAGCAAGCAGCCATGGGTGAACATGCGTGACTCGCACACTAGGCAATACAGGCGATTGAGTGGAAGGCAGGTGAGATTTCAGTTGGATAGACGTGAAGAGCGTGAGAGGGAGAGAGAGAGAGAGAGAGAGAGAGAGAGAGAGAGAGAGAGAGAGAGAGAGAGAGAGAGAGAGAGAGAGAGAGAGAGAGAGAGAGAGAGAGAGAGAGAGAGAAAGAGAGAGAGAGAGAGACGCTAGGGAGGGATATGGGGAAGGCTAATGTATGTTATGGCTGCTGAGTGCTAAGTGCTGCTGTAAGCTTCACAGGAACATCAAAACACAATTGAATGGCTGAGTACTGAGCCATCAGAGTAAAGCTGAGAGTGAGAGAGAGAGAGAGAGAGAGAGAGAGAGAGAGAGACTCATATCTCATATGATTTGAATACTTAATGACTTACTGTTGCAACTGTTGTAAAAATATAGTTTTGCCATTTTAGCTAATCATGAGATCTAATGGGCATTTACACTCCTGTCTTTTGCACGCTTTAGTATACATTAATCCTATTGGTTAGTTGCCTCCACTGTGGAGCAGTGCCCCGGGTCCTTTACTTTTAGATCACACAAAAAATGCTCTATATAGTCTGTTGGCCTTTCTCGTGTATTCCCCTTAAATAGAAAAGTGAAGGAATGAATAAATAAATAAAGTGACCTTTGCAAAATAAAGTGCAATCGTATGCTCTTAAAAATGGCTGTAGAGGTTATCTGAGTCTTTGCTAGATTGTATAAAGACCTCACCACAGCCCAACAGGGAAGTGCTGTCGAAATTCATGGACGCGTTTAAAAAAAGCTCGAGTTTGGCCACGGCTCTGAGATTTTAAGTCTTGCAGTATATTATAAACCCATGGGTGGGTTATATAAGAACCGCAGTAATCCCTCTTTATCGAAACCATCTAGCTATTTCACAACTTCATACTCAAGGTTTTCTGTCCTTCCGAACTTCATAGCCTGAGAAGATTTTATTTCGAGAGCGTGCAGAGGAAAAACAACATACTCCTTTTATTCAATCTGGCCACCCACGGGTTTTTCTTTTCTTGACAGCAGCTTGTCATGCTTCCCAACTGTTCAGCTTCAACCTCTTTGATGAATTGCCATCGTCTGTTTGCTAATTAGCAAACTTCCCTGCCATTCACCTGAGTGGAAAAGAGATCTTTCACAAACTGGAACGTGTTCCAAGCTTCCAGACAGACGGAGGAACTGCTTCATCCTAAACAGCCAGGGGGCCAAAGAGCTCCTTTGGCGATGGTGATAAGCGAATCTGTGGTTCAAGGTCAAGGGAGGTGAACTTGTAGTGAATTAAACAGGTTATCAGGAGGAGACCGGCTGGGCGATTGTGAGTCACGGCTAGTCATAATGTCATGTGTTTTCTTTTTGCAGGGCTTGTACATCGGATTAACATGATCATCATCAGTTATGAATCGTGTGAATCCAGTAGCTTCCATAAAGTGTCTCTGAGGAGACGTCACAGAAGCCTACAATCTTGGCGATGCCTTAGTCCAAGACATCTGACTTTGTAATTTGTAATTAATAAGATTGTTTATGGGTACTAAACCGCACACGAACATACACCATAAAAGGTCAAATAAGGTTAAGAGTCCGAGGGTATCTTTAATCATGTAGAACCGATGTACTGTATAGGATAAAAATGTGTATTTCCATTACATTCAGTATACATACAAATTAGATTTTTAATAAATACATTTTTCAATGTTTCTTTTTGAGGAACAAATCAAAATTGCAACCTAAAATAATAAATCGCCAAAAAAAAGATTTCTGTCATAACTTACTTACCCTCTTGGGATTTAACACCTGTATAACACTTTTATAAAGAATGTCTGTAACTGGCATCCATTTGCATCGTTTCTTTGTCAATAGAATATTAAAATAGATAGAAAATAGAATAGAATAGAATAGAATAGAATCAATCCGTTTAGCCTTAATACGGCCTTACTTTTGTCAACTCCATCTTCCAATGTCTTTAAAAGTGCATATTAGTGATTTAGGCTTTAGAAGGATTATATGGTGCAATGTATGCTGTCTTAACACTGATAGAACCATTTAGCTGACAGATTTACATTTTGTACAATTTCCGCTCAGCAGTTAAGACAGTCTCCTTAGGCAAGTGTGGCTAAAAGTAAGTCTAGTAGTTTTAATAAAATTGACATGTTTTCATTAGAACTCCCTCCCCAAGCTCAGAGATTACAAATTGAGCCATCATTCTCTGTAAGAGCGAGAGCATTAAAAAAAGGAACAAGAGAAGCAGGAAGAGATATCGGAGAGCTTTTATGTTAGCGCTCAGCCACTTCAGCGCCGCAGTTCCTGAGACCTTGCTCGGTTTTTCCCGGGAGGTCTCGGCTCATTTTAATAATGCTCTCTTGATGTACTAAGCGTTTGTGTCACGGAAGGTTAAAATGCAAGGCCCCTCGACGGCTTGTGTATTCATGTTTTTTTTCTGATTTCTGCTCTTCAAACTCCCACTTGCTGTAATTTGGACGGTGGCTTTTCCACTTTGAAATAAGTGAGAAGAGAGTGGTCTCATTGAGATGTAGGTAATTCAGGTAACGTGGGTAATGTTCCCTCACACACAGTTACAATGAAAGCCCAGACAGCTGTGTATCAAGGAACAGCAGAAGAGGATTTTCACTGTAAATCTCTTCCACTGCAAACACGTGACATAAAACACATTAATAAATCAAAAGCTTTGATAGAGTAATGCGGCGACAATGCAATTTAATGATGAACTTAAATAAAACTGTTGGAGATGTGGTGTTGCAATGGTACACCCCCAAACATGCATGCACCCCTCTTTTTATTTTCTATCATTTAACTGTATTAAAAAAGCCATTAACAGAAATATACAATTGTTTCAACTGTCAGAGCAGGAGCTCATGTGCAAGTGAATGTACCTTGTAGAGCTATGTTGAAAATTACCAAAACTACCAATGAAACATGTAAATAATAATATACAATAAAATATTTGTGGTGTTAAATCCAATATTTGAGATCTTAGTAGTGGCTTAACCCACTGCCCGTGGATACAATAAACCTGGTTTAACCAAAACTTAAATCTAACTATTTTAGGAGTTACCAGTTTATATGTATTTGGATAATCTTATTTGCACATATATAATGCACCAGTAACGTTAAGTTAAGGAGTAGGGTTAAGGACGGTGCTTCAACTCTACTATTTCAAATAATCATATGTTTTTATGATGCACATTAACAAGTTAATACAACCAGATAACTCCTAAAATTACAAATTCCTGCAGCTTAATAATGATAGTTTACCCAAATATTTAAAATGTTAGCAATTACCGGATTACCCTTTACTACCGCAGTAAAAATAGGATTTGGTCTAATATGCCCAAGACCAATTTGTTTTCCCAATAAAAAAGTACACAATGTTTTTCTTCTATAATGTTAGTCAATGGAGGCCCATAACATTCTACCAAATATCTTACCTGGATAATATCTTATCTATAAGATTAAATGTATACAGATTTGGAACAACTTGAGTGAAATAATATATGGGAATAGACAGTGTACATTCTTTAAAATAATGCATCAGTTAATGTTGAAAACACCCAACCATTAACATAAATACTAAATAATAAATAATACAATTATAAACTTAACATATATGTTAGTATAAATAAATCACAAACGATTACTGAAACATTCTGCTGTATTGTGAGAATAGAGCATTTTTCTAAGTTTTTAAATACTTTTTAAAACAGAAAATATTAAACTTAACTTATCATTTACTAAAAACGTGTTTTTTGCTCTCTGCCTCCCACTATAGAAACTGACACAATAAGGTCAGTTAAACAGGTAGGGGATAAACATTATAGACACTTTCAGTGGCACCTCTGTAACATTTCAGAGACTGTTGAAAAGTTTGAATTAAATGCAATAAAATAAATGCGCGATAAAATCTTGATATAAATTTAGAATAATAAATAAAGTAAAGTAAAAGTAAAGTAATAATTTTACTTTCCAGACTGAAAACAAACCCAGACCGGAAGTTAACTTTGATCCAGGTGTGTGAATCTGATAAAACCGTCTGTACACTAAACCAAAATCTTTCATAGCAAACTAGTTTGCTTAAGTGCCAATGATGCGTTTATTGCTGGCACCCTTCAGTGAGTACCAACCCACGTCTCAGCCACAATTAGCTCTCTCCTGCAACATCCCACCGTTCCTTTACCAGCTCTGCCATTTCAAACTGCCGGCCCAACACCCACACAGCCACAAAAGTAAGCGCAGAGAAGCCGACACCAAGTCTGTGTGTGTGTGCTGTCGTCCTTTATGAGAATATCAAGCATAGCTACTGTGAATGCTTTAAAGAGAAGAGGAACAGCCAGGAGGGACCAGTGTCTCTGCTCTCCGAGAATGAGAGGGAAGATCAAAGCGAAAGTGGGAGAATGAAAGTAAGTGAGAGAGAGAGAGAGAGAGAGAGAGAGAGAGAGAGAGAGAGAGAGAGAGAGAGAGAGAGAGAGAGAGAGAGAGAGAGAGAGAGAGAGAGAGAGAGAGAGAGAGAGTGAAAGGGAGAATAAAAGAGAAAGAGAGAGTGTTCCATTCTGGCTGAAAGCTGGAGCTACAAGCCTTTGATCCTCCAAAACATTGACCTTTGCGTGAACCTCGGTTTCCTCCCATGGAGACCCTGCCAATATGGCATAATTTTGATTAAAACACAACTTCATTTGAAGTGGGATGAGCTTTTGATTGGCCTTTATGAGTAAAACAAGCCATGGAAAACTGGTTATTTTACGCAGGGAGGGTAATCCTAATTAAAGATAATATACCTTTAAAAATTCATTTACTTCAGATGGATGAAGCATTTATATTGAAAAGGTCCGTCTCCATGGCTTTTAATAAAAGTTCAGGCACTTTGAAGAGTCTTGAGAATCAAGTGTTCAGAGTGTGCTCTTAAGAAGCACCCCTACAAAGTCGACAGCACTTCAATGTCAAGAACATCATTTGTTGATACTAAGCTTTATCAGTTTGCAGTTCTTCGTCAGTGTTAATAAAAACTCGCATATTCAGTACGAACTTTTATGTACAGCTCGAGTAAAGGCAAAAAAAAGCGAATGCCAAGTTTCAGAGTGGTCAAAGAACGGCTTTTTTGACGCAGTCATGCAACTTTCTCTTCTTTTAAGAAAAGTGAAAAGCGCACCCCAGTTCCCCCCCACCTTTTCTCTCTCCCTTCCCTATGGGTATTTCATCGAATATTTATGTCCTCTTTTCTCTCTGGAAGTGTCATTCTAACTTTAACAGGCTTTGAAGCCAGAGAGTTTGACACAGCTGAATGTTGTAAAACTAAAATAAAAGCATCGACCTGTCTCCCGCATCTACAAAAGCTTCATAGCAAGTCGACTGGAGATGCTACAGCTGTTGCCGCCCTTTAGATATGATGTATCATTAAAGCTATAGGAGGATCAATAGATAGTTTTAAAGGTTAAGAAGTCTTCTGCAGATTTAAGTTAAACGAACGAACGAAAAGAACATACAGCCTGCTCAAGTGCTATAAGCAATTTCAGGGTTTATCAAACTTTACAATGCCAGGGACCCGCAAAAATCACAGACTTTTTGTCCGGACCCCCTTTCTAAAATATATATTCAGCTATAAACAATAAATTTATATTGTATAAATATTTGACTATAATACAAGTAATTTCGGTTTAATAAACCTGAAATTAACATTTCAATTTATTTTCAATAAATAGTGTAACAATTTTCTCCTTTGCAAAAAACTGGTGTAGTATATATAAATAATTTATTACTGGGGAAAAACTCATTAGAAAGATAGATTAAACAACAACAATGTGTCCTTTTAGTTCAACTAAATTAGTTTTATAATTTCATTTGATGTTCTGGGGACTCCCTGGAACCCTTTAAAGGCCCCCTGGGGGTCATTGGTCCTCAGTTTAAAACCCCCTCGCTTAATAAATGTCAGAAAAATAACAGAATGTGTCAAAGTCATTTTTGTTTTCAGGGAGATTTTTGTTTAATTAAAAAAAAACTCAATAGTTCATATTTATTATTTTTATTAATTAATTAAAAGGCACAGGTATTACATATATTTAAAAATACACAATATTTTTGGTAAACTCTAATACAAATGTTGAGTGACTCGTAAATTTTAACAAACATTTACTCAAGTTAAACAGTAGATTTAATTGATTGATTTCGAAGCTTGAAAATAGAAATCAATTTTCAGTTACATTTTTAAAAATAAGAAACCAAGTAATGTTCACCTGCAATCTTAGTAAAGCTAATGTAGAAAAAACTGGCTTCCATCTGTGATGGAGGAACTCATTTTTGAAATTTCACTTAAATCTACAGCAAATTACTACAAAGACTACAAAATAAGATCAAATGAGCTAAACGGAGGAGTTTGGAGGGTAGAAGAAACATGCCGTTAGAATTGGCACAGTGGTGAAATGATGTACAATCACATGTGTGAGTATTGATGACTCCCAAATTTATGTTTAAACTATTTCATTTAGTTTCAAGTAACTTATTTTTTTCTACATAATTGTGATTACGTTTGCCTGGATAATAAAAGTCATTATGAATAACATCAAAGAATCATGTCGCTTGACGATGGCACATCCTTTCTGGAACAGTGCTAAAGTCCCGGAGCGTGGGTTGTACAATCAGATTCGCAAATGGAACCTAAATGTTGAATAAATAGTTTATACACTGTATCTTGTTATACAACTTTAGTGCCTACAGCCCTTCTGGGGAAACATTTTTCAGAATTTTCATGAACTTACATCTTATGCAAGAGAGAAATTTTTAAACTTTCTCAACTTTGGTCATTATTTTCCAGGTTAACAGGTAGTCTACATGGGTATGTCTAGTAAGAAAGTCCTCAAGTTGGTGACAATCCAATCTCTTTGAAATTGATTTCTGAATTGACACAGACCGGTCAAAGGCAGGTGCCGTGTCCATGGGAGAGCTGATATTATCTTTCACCCGATCAGCGATAGCTCTCCATATTCTTGGAGATGAAGGAATGATTAGCCTGTCCAGAGTGTGTCATCTTTGACAGTGATGAATAAGAGGCAGACTGAAGCGCTTGATGAAACACAGAAATGGCCTGGGATCGTAGAGCCAAATGCGGGCCAAGCAGAGATTGCACCTCGGTTGACCATCACTGTAACTCATTTTTCATCAGATCATCTACCTCAGGTCTCATATCATTCACTGAACTCTTATTCCCCAAATAGACTTGCCACAGATAGAATAAAGTTAAAAATATAATAATAAAGTTATTTTATATATTTATTTTTCAAATATTTGAACTGCTTTCCCTTCCACGCAGGACTCTTGTGCGGGTTGTGTGAACCCAGATAACCATCTTAGTGAAGATGAAAAACGTATGGCTATTTCGCTTTTATCTTCCATTTCTAGCAATTCATCAGAAAGGCGGTTCGGCTGCAGAACTGTAGAATGTATCAAGCTCTGTCAATCCAAAATACATTTCCCTTCTTTTATGACTAAATATTCAGAGGCGACACACAAATCCACCAGCTCTTGTACAAGAAAGAAAATTAAAATTTGATGCAGTAGATTTTAAACCCAAATGTTTTGTAGGCCTTTTCACCACTACCAGCTCTTATACAAAGGGGCCATGATAGTTTTTTCCAATATTCTTTATCCTCTAAATAAAACGCTTATACATCTGTGGGATGAGTGAGTCTATTTCTCGCATCCCACAAAAAGGTGTTTTGTCTTCTTATAGCACCATAATGGATGTCTAGCCTGAAGCAAGAATTCAACGGACGGAGGCATAGGATGAGGAATCAGCCCTCCTTCACACATGACTCACCGACAGATTGTAAGAAACAAAAGACAGCTCATCCAAAAATGCCTCCAGAAATAAGTACTCAATTATTACAAGCAGTCACAGTAAATCAAAGCTGAACAAAAAAATCTAAATTATGTCTTGTACTGAATGAACAGGATTGGAAGTTTCTACCCTCCTACACTTGAGTGAAATGTTTCTCATGATTTAAAAAAAATGATCTGTAGGGGTATGCCTTAATGTCTAAAACCTGTTAAATTTACAAAAATATAATTTAGAACAAATATAATGACAAAACTATGTTAAATATATGTAATATAATGTAATAAATAAAAAAGAACAGTCAATAAGAGTGCATAATAGATGGGGACTCCTTTAAAATGTTTTAAAAAGCATCTCAGAGTGAAACCTTAAAGGCAGGTCTATGATTTTTCAAACACAGAGTCGGGTCGGAGTCTACAGACAACCGTGCAGCAAATCAGCATTAAGAGGGATGTCTTTCCTTAATGTAAGGGAAACATTAGCCAAGATCAACAGATGACAGATGTGATGGGCGCAGTTTGGTGTAAGGGCTTGTTTCTTTTAGTGAACTCGAATGTCAAGATTGACTACAAAAAATTGCAAATCCTGCCTACTCAAAAAAAGGAATTGTTCATTATAAATAGAATTTCACAGGATTGTGTGATAATGAATCACAGTCTTGGCCACGTCAAATCTAGAGATTCCATCATACTCATATAAAATGTCATATGTATGCATTGCACCATTTTTTATATATTCCCTTTCTTTTAAGTCATTGTTTTGGTTTGTTTAAGTTATATTTAGTTTATAACCTTGTTTCTGGTAGTGAAAACAATAAAATTTGACGAAAAGGTCATAAAAAAGAAGCCAGCTAATAATTCAATAGAAAATTTGTAAATGTGTCAAAAACATCACACAGATATTAAATGAGAACAATCTGTCAAGTGAAATTACTACTGTTTTCAGCAAGATAGGCAGTTACACAGTCATTAGGAGTGAAATCAATTCTTTCAAGGTCTACGTTCAAATCTCCATCCATCGTGTAAAATATCACAGGATATTTTTATGTCTGCTGACCTTATTTAAAGCCTTCCTGTACAGCACCTCAGCACAAGAAACAACCAACTGACACATGAATTCTAATTGGCTAAACATTACTTCCCATACAGCTGCAATTTGCATATTTTGCATGCATTCTTGTCAAAGTGGTAAACTTGTCTGCGCCTTTACTTATTTAGCGGCCTGTGTTGCAGACAACTTGAAGTGTTTCTGCAGCATTAAACATCACACATTCAGCTGGAATGAGATCAATCCCTGGAGAGTTTTCGGGCCAATTCAGCTTTCATCACAACAGAAAGTATGCTTTAGTTTGACAATCAATTGAACAACCAACAACAGCTTATCAAGATTACCTATATAGCACACAAAGGCCGCTTTTTCTTATCTCTAGCTGACGTCTTACTGAATAAAAAACATTTTTTTCAATACTGTGTCAAAAGGTTTGTCATTTCTTTCCTTTATTGCAGGGGAAGAAATGAAATAGTGTGTCTCCTGAGTCGCAGGGTGGAAACATAGAACGCATAACAGGTCTTTACAAGGCCAACACTTAACACTCTTGACCAGCAGACATAGGTAATAAATACAATAAATATACGTAGACAGTTTACTTTAAGGGGCTGTGTGGCTAAGTGTATGGAAGTGCAACATGATCCTTATATATATTTATATCTATATTTGGATAATGTATATTGGCAAGGTATTGCAGTGATGTATAGGTTTGATAATGTGCAAATAAACAGATTAAAATGACAAGGTATTATGTTTAGTAAAAACAAACTGTGGCAGGTTAATATTACAGACCTGTTATTTTCTTCTTAACAACAGGTGGCCCTAAATGTTATTTCAACTCATTTATGAAATGCATTTGCTAAACATTCTGCCTAAATACAAGAACATAGAATATTTTATCAGTGAAAAATGTATTTATTTTCTTATTTTATAGCTCATTCAGTTTGAGTGGACTACTTCATATAAATATTCATCTTGTCACTTTAGTTCTATTAATAAATAAATACTTTTTCAAAACATAATTGTATTCAACTATTAATTAAAATATTATTCCAATCATTAAAAGAGGCATGAATATGAAACATAAAAAACAATGCAATTCAAAATAGGGGGAACAACATCATCACCTTGTCGAAATTTGTATGCAAATGCAAAATTTTTAAATGGAGGTAGTTTATAATACAAGATGACACATCTGAAAAAAGTAAAAGGGGAACAATGCCTTTAAAAGTCATTGATGCAAATATTTCCCCTTAAAGAAGCAGGGGAATTTTTACTTCCTTCTGGGGCAAGTTGGTCACGAATTACAGGTGATAAAGATATGCCTTTAATACATTTAATACATGCTACACATAGCAAATCTTTCTTTCACCTCGTTTTATAGTGAGTGATTTATAATATATTGTATATCACGATATATCGCTTAACGTGTTCAAAACACCTGGTTCAATCACCAGCTTATGTTGTGAGTCGGGTGTTAAACCCTAAGCTCAAAAGTTTATTGGTGAACTGACCAGCTTGATCCTTATGAACTTTCCCGAACAGTCATACGGATCTGGGCTGCGTTTTCCGAAACCACCTTAATGCTTGTAGTTCTTTATTTGTACCTTAAGAAGCAACTTATTGTTAAAACGTGTTTACCTTAACCTTCTTAGTTAAGTATTACCTTCTGTAAGTCATACATTCGTAAGTTTGCTCTGGAGTTCTCGTAGCTATACCTCATCGCTACTAGTGGTCCATACCACTTATGGCCACCACTACAAAAAAGTAATACAAAATCTGATTTAGTATTAAATCAAAATTTTTTTACTAAATATTTAATTTTACAGATGAAAAACCTTAGCTGTTAAAGACTACACCAAACACATTCAGACATTTATTTTGGCATGTACATATTTCAATAAGCCCCGTTTAATACATTTTGTACTATATAAAGAACATTGTTTTCTCAATACTTTACCTATACCGCTGTGAAGAATAGTGTGCACAATAGATCATTAAGGCATCCATATTAACCTATTCAGCACCTCCACCATGGACAGCACATGATAAGGTCGCATTTAAGAAGGTTTTCCTTAAGAAATATCCTAAGTAGTAGTTTGGAGAAAACACATTGGAAAGGTATACCTTTCTTCTTCGTAGAGCTCTAAGAGACAATTTCTTCGAAGAACGCAATCCTGAGATATAGCATTTTCTAAATATCTATATTTTTGAGCAAATGCACAATGTTCATAAAGAGATCACATAAAACAATTCTCTCACCATTATGTCTGACATTTGTGTAATACAAAAAATACATATTTTGTAAAAGGTCACAATGGTTTTGTGTCAAAACACTCTGGGTCAATGAAGAACACTGTGGTTTGGTTACTTACATTCTTCAAACTATATTCTTCAGTGTTCTGCTGTATTACGAAAGTCAAACATGTGTGGAATGACATGACAGTGAAAAAATGATGACAGAATGAGTATTACAATGTGTAAATATCCCTTTAAGTGGGCAATCTTGTGAGGTACCTTATGTATAGGCAGAATTTTGAGTCATTGTACATAACTCAAATAAGAGCTATTTTTAAAAAAGTTCATTATTTTAAGAAAATATCATTAAAAAAACATCAAAAGTAACTATGCAGGTGACTGGCAGTGCATTATATGATTCAATTACAGTGAAGAAGACAGTCACAGTAAAAGAAATCAGTGTTGTAGGCAAGCCAAAGTGAGTCATCAACGTTTTCCTTAGAGCACTAGTTTGAAAAAATCCCAAACCGCTCCTTAAAGACTAATACAGATTTGCAGCTAACACATATTCCGCTGTGACGGGGAGGAGGACAGAAAAGAGATGAGCTTGTCCTTTGGTGACAGCTTGCTGAAGGTGACTCTTGTTCTGATGGTCTCCAAACTCCCACCTGCAACAGATGCATAGAAAAGAGCAAATATAGCATTGGAGAAAGGTGCGATATAATGGTCCGCTGAAAGTGACAGGAGCTTGGCTGTATGCAAATAGCGCATGTGTGTACGTGTATACACGAGAGATTGTGTGTGTGCTCTGTTTGTCTGCCATACTTTTTATACATCATTATTTTCAAGCTGTCATTCAGTATATGGCCGAAGGGAAAAAGAACAGTTTCTTGCCTCCAGGGAATCTGCCTAAGCTAGTGTCTCTCTGCATGTGTGTGAGTGTGTAAGAATAAACAGGAGAGAACTCAATCATGCTATTCCCTTGTGGCCTACTGTCTTTCCTAAACACCACAAAGTTCATACGCAGTTCAACAGAAGTTAACGGTTAAAGGCGAGAAGAACAGTTCAAACCAGTGGGTGCCTAAACATACCAAGATATTTTTAGCTCTTCTATATCTTAACCTCACCAATGGATAACTCTCTTTCACAAAAAACAAAAAAAACGTTGTAATTACAGGCAACCGGGACACATCCTCTATAATTGGCTGAACATCACTGCCCATATTTGCATATTTTTAGCGCACTTGTCAAACTGGCAAAATGTTCCCTGCCTCAACATATTTAGCTGCCAGTGCTGAAGACAACTTAAGGTGTTGCGGTAGCTTTAAATATCCAGAATTATATAGACTCCAGTAAGAGATTACTTCCAAAAAGTCACGTTGCACACAATATTTTAAGGAACTTCTACACTATATGTTTGATAATGCAGATATCTGCATCTGTCCAGAGAGACCCCTGAATCTGCTTTAAGCACATCCAAGATTAATAAATACACAAATGACAAAAATATTAACATTGCAGATTTTAATGACATCTCTCCTGAAACAGTACACTGTAAAAAAAATTGGATTTTTTTTATATGTAATAACCATAATTGACTTTGAAGACATTTGACATATTTTATAATGCTGCCAGTTTATGTTTTATGTTATAATCCGATGGTGTAAACTGTGTTTTATAAAACAGTCCTGGGTCCTTTTCAGAGCCCCTTTTCAAGTTAAAAATTTAACTTTTCTAAAGAAAACGCCCTGAATCAAGCACCTTTTTGACAGCTGACCAATGACGAGCGAATAGTAAGACCTGTCTATACACCCACGTGTGAGGAAGGTCGATTGAGGATTGATCTATATAAAATAAAATGGCGACCTAAGGCATCGGTTGGAGCAAAGTTTTGCGTGAATCAAAGTTTATTTTTCAGCTTAAATTGCTTTTGATTTAAGAGTAAAATTTGTTTAGTAGTTTTCAAGACATGTGGTTCTCTAAATCTGTTTATCTGAGCTGCATTTGTACGCATACGCTGTGAGCATTTCTTTTACTTTAAAAGTGCCCTTGTCAACTTTTCTTGTCAATAAATATGTGACATGTAGACATGCACATCGACTGCACATTTACAAACAAATCTGTAAAACATTTTCTGAGAAAACTCATTTAACTGTTTTTGCTGGTGCCACAGCTTATGGAAAATTACAGTTTGAACAAGATTTTTACAGTTTACAAAAAAATTTTAGGAGAGAAATTATGAAATACGGTGAAAAAACTTGAAATTACAGAATAGGTACAGCTTACAAGAGGAGTGTGATAAAATATTTTTATCAAGACTGTGGGTAAATGAAAAAATACTGAGTATTTCGCTTTGGATAAAAGCGTCTGCTAAATGACTAAATGTAAATGTAAATATGATACATTTCAAGTGTAAAATCTGTTATTTTACCGCATTTTATTGGTGCCTCAGCTGATAGAAAATTACAGTTGTGGTCTGTTTTTTTACAGTTTAATACATCCCCAAATCAGTAAAAGTTGGGACAGTATGTAAAACGCAAATAAAAAAAGAAAGTAGTGATTTCTAAATTAACTTTGACTTGTATTTCATTGCAGACAATATGAACACAAAATATTTCATGTTTTGTCTGGTCAACTTCATGTCATTTGTAAATGTGCATCCTCTCCTTTCATTCAGACCTGCGACACATTTCAAAAAAAGTTGGGACAGTAAAGCATTTACTACTTTGTAATGTTGCCATTCCGTTTCACAACACTTAAAAGACGTTTAGGCACTGAGAACACCAAGTGATGAAGTGTTTCAGGTGTAATTTTGTACTATTCTTCCTGAAAACAAGTCTTAAGGTGGGCAACAGTACAGGGTCTTCGTTGCCTCTCATTCTCTATTAGAGAAAGGTTGGGACTGCAGGCAGGCCAGTCAAGTACCCTTAACCTCTTCCTCCGCAGCCAGGACTTTGTAATGTGTGCAGAATGTGGTTTTGCATTGTCTTGTATGGACGTCCATGGAAAAGATGTCTTCTTGAAGGCAGCATATTATGCTCCAAAATCTCTATGTACTTTTCAGCATTAATGGTGCCTTCACAGGATTGCAAGCTACCTTTGCCAAGGGCACTTACACAACCCCATACAATGACAGACCCTGGCTTTTGGACGTGTTGCTGGTAACAGTCTGGATGATCCTATTCTTCTTTGGTCCGGAGCACACAGCGTCCATTTCTCCCAAAAATAACCTGAAAAACTGATTCATCTAACTTTCTTTATTTCTTTCTTTCTTTTAAACGCCATACCAGCTTCTAAGGCAATATTCATGTTGAGAATAAAGTGCAATCAAAGAAAGATTAGAAATCTAGGAATCTTAGGACCAAGTTCGGATTGATTCATCTGACCACAGTACATGTTTACTACAGAAATTGCCCTAAATTGCTCTTGTCCTAACTTTTTTTGAAATGTGTTGCAGGTCCTAATGACAGGAAAGGATGCATATTTACAAAGAGCTCCTGTTACATTATAATCCTATGCGTTCGCTACGTTCTCAAAACTCAGGAAATTTGATAATACCTAGAATTT
Organism: Triplophysa yarkandensis; assembly: GCA_033220385.1. Lineage (NCBI taxonomy): Eukaryota > Metazoa > Chordata > Actinopteri > Cypriniformes > Nemacheilidae > Triplophysa > Triplophysa yarkandensis. Next base: position 13,550,292 of record CM065655.1, read on the forward strand.
CAAAATCAACTCCCGGCGGCAGATCCTTTTCCTACTTGCCGCCTAAACTATGGAATAACTTACCTAATAGTGTTCGGGAGGCAGATACACCCTTGCAGTTTAAATCTAGATTAAAAACCCATCTCTTTAACCTGGCTTACACATAAATACTAACATGCTTCTAATATTCAAATCTGTTAAAGGATTCTTAGGCTGCATTTATTTAAGAAATCCGGAACCGAGAACACTCTCCACACTACTCCATATATCTGCTATAACTTTAGTAGAATGGCATCTACACTAATATTGGTCTGTTTCTCCTTCCGAGCTCTTCCGAGCCACCAGATCCAGCCCGTATGCAGATCAGATGGCATTGCAGTCAACAGGATCCAGTGCGTATCCAGACCAGATTTTGGAGAAAGGACCCCTAGGGCCCGGAAGGACAGCGGAGACCAGGACGACTAGAACACCAGATGCAGATCCCTCGCAAGACCGTGCCTCAGATGAACATCAGGATGTGACCACAGGAGACAGATGATTCTTCTCTGGACCAGATGCTGGGTCCGGAACTAGAAAATCCCTCTACAGCCCTCGAACAAAGCGAAGTCCAGTACAAGAACACCACGGATACCAATCCCCAGCGAAGACCTCGTCTTTGACGATCATCAGGATACGACCACAGCACACAGATGTGTCTTCTTCATTCTGCTGCAGCCTGGAATTGAACTGAGGGATTCGTCTGGTCAGAGGAGAACTGGTCCCCCAACTGAGCCTGGTTTCTCCCAAGGTTTTTTTATCCATTTCTGTCACCGTTGGAGTTATGGTTTCCTTGCCACTGTTGCCTCTGGCTTGCTTAGATGGAGTCACCTCATTTACAATGATTTCGTTGATTTGATTGAATTTGAACGCACAGAATTTTTTTTTAAAGTGAACAAAGTCACCAACGAATTGAATATGAATGCACAGAGACCATTAAACTGAACAGAGATAACATCCCCGAATTCAATAATGTATTAACTTTTAACATTAAGCATTATGACACACTGTTTACTAATTATTGTTGTTAAGCTGCTTTGATGCAATGTATTTTGTCTAAAGCGCTATATAAATAAAGGTGACATTGAAATAGACATACAAATAACAAGAAGTTGACCAGACAAAATATGAAATATTTAGTGTTCATATTGTCTGCAATGAAATACAAGTCAAAGTAAATTTAGAAATCACTACTTTCTTTTTTTTTTATTTGCGTTTTCCATACTGTCCCAACTTTTTCTGATTTGGGGTTGTAATATATCATAGAGAGATTTATTAAATACTACAAAACAAACTTCAAGTTACAGAAACCGTTACAGAAAAGATGAGCGCAATAGAATATGACAACTTCTATGTAAAAAAAAATATTATTTCACTTTTTTCCTTGTGCCCAAGCTGAAGGAAAATAACAGTTTTTTTATTTTTGAAATATATTTTTGAAATACGGTGAAGAAAAGACGATACTGTCAGGTTACTAGAGGTCAGTGGGAGAAACCTAGTCTCGATATGTTTATTTAACCTCATTGCTGTCTTAGAGACGTCTACTTGCTACCGTAGAAACCCCTTCACCGTCAATCTTCCTCAACCAAAATAAAATATGTGACAATCTGATGACAGACAGCATTATAAACATACAGTTAAGCAACCGTCTGTTCAAGTACAGACAGAGACTGAAAGCAGGTCAGAGGAAAGTCATTCAAGCTCTATAATAACCAGTAAAGGCAATGCATGCATCCAACAGTAAAGCTGGTTTCAAGGTAATGATGGTGTGCTCTGAGGAGAGAGAGCGACTAGCTAAGGGCAAAACGACTTGTATTACCCTCCACCTACATCGAGCACACTAAATGCAATCATAACACTCCACTGTACTGTTAATGACACCACCTGCTACCTCCCTCGTGCCAGTGTGAGGGGGCTCACTGACTGCTCATTTCCCCTGGCAGAAGACATTATAAATAGCATCATGGAGCAACATATATATTGCTATATGTCTGTATCTCAGAACAATTTAGATCATAGGAAAACAACGTAAAGAAACGAAAAACTGAGGCAAAGGCAATTCTCTCTTGTGTTTAAAGCCCAGGGCTGGATTCTTAAAGGCTTCTTAAAGATTTGTATTTTCTAATAAGTGGAACTGTGTTAAAGGAAAAATGTGTTGTTTATGTCCTTATTTTGTTACGCAAGTATTTTAGTGGAGTAAGGAATACATTTCACTTAGGTCTTTCCCATAGAAAAACACATTTTAATGATGACCCAAGCTATATAAAGCAAATCTCAGCATACTCTCTTGAATTTTTATGTGACGCTTCAGCTCAAAATTGTTCACAGATCATTTACTGGTGAATGTTAAAAATGGCCATTTGTGGGTGAAGTGGAAAATGCACTGTTTTTGTATGTCTAAAATGCAAATGAGCTGCTGGTCTCCGCCCCCTTTTAAGCTTAAACCGAATGAGAAACACTGTCTCATCATTTCAATACTGAACACCCTGTGTGACTGCACAGAATTCAACAACAGCAGTCATGGGCGGAGCTTAATCAATGTGATGTCACATTGCAGAGAGAATTGAAACAGCAAATTTTTTGAGGACTTTTCAGGTTTACAGGAGATAAAAAAAGATAAAGGGGTGGGTTTTATCAATTTTGGGTGGTTCTATGCACAAACTCCTTACACACAGTTGTGTTTAAAATACATTTAAAAGTACACTCTCTGTATTATGTGGCCTTTAAACTAAAGTTCAGTGAAAATCTTTTGCAAGAATTCTCATATCTTATCAATCTTGATCTTTTACATTACATATTTTTTCAAACGTGTTATGTTCAGTCATAAATCACACAACCAATAGGGTTTGATGTCAATGTTATTGTGCGATATTTGAATCTTAACGCAAATACGGGACAAAGAAGTCACAAAATGATGTAAGCTATGTCTGTCATTTTAGCTATCATATGGCTTCAGCAGACCTGGAATATACTGCACAAGTGTTATGGGCTACATCTGTGGTGTTCATCTTTGTCAAATCCGAAGCTTGACAATTGTGTTCCGAGAAAAGCAATTAAAAAAGCTAAGAAAATGTCACATTTATCTTTCTCTACAATTTTTCTTGAAACATGACAATACAATAAAGGTAAAATCTGTTTCCACAACCTCTTGGAATTGAATGGAAAGGTTCATGTGTGTATATATGTCAGTTAAGCTCATTTCACTTATAATGACATGTAAATGATAGTGGCATAAAAAGGGCAACAGAGGGAAACGCATGTCTCACACTTCTGTCAATCCATCAACATTGTCTGACAGGAGAGGATAGCGGATATATTTTCATTCATCATATCTCATCATTTACACATAATTCCCCTGTCTCTGTCACCAGGACAAGAAGAGTGATGAAACTGGGCGGGCCCATAACAGCAGCCAATTCTTTCCCAATGTTAAATGTTGCTGAGGCTTAGTAAGTCACTTTTCTAAGCAAAGAAATGACAACTATGACCTAAAACTATAAATCTGTGTGTTTAAACCTTCCCGCGCACCACTGCAAATTTTATATTGGAAAAGTTATAAGAAACAAACATGCAGAAAGCAGTTCATTAAAAGCATCTGCCTCGGTCGCATCTGAGCATAAATAAAGCCTGTAACAAACGTCCAGAGCCTCATTAACATTTATTGTGTCTGGATAAAAGTTGCAAATTTAATTTGACAAAGGGGGGGAGGTTGGGGGGATTCGACACGGCCCCCTGTGCATAACAAATATCTTCTTGTTTTTATTCATTTATTTATTTATTTATTTATTTCCACCCAGGTACTCGGGAAACCAACTAATTTTACAGTCAAATTTATGGTTGTCGGGCCACTGTTCAGGTTCAGAGGTGTACTACACTGAGGCTTGTTTGTTCATTTAAGGGGAATATTAATTTGTGACTTGTTGTATGCCACATTGGTTGCAAAATCCTCTGACATATTTGTCAGATTTCGTGACTTTATGTTTTTGAAAGAACATTCCACTCAGAAAAATCTGTCATGATTTTCTCACCCTCATGTTGTCCCCAAACATTAACATTGCTGTGTTCAGATAAACATAAAGAAGATATTTGTAAGAATGTTAGTAAAGGAGATTTTTAGGGGCACCATTAACTACCACAATAGAAAATATTAATTACCATTAAACACAATTGCTCAAAGCAAGACAAAAAGGTTGTTTGCAAAATATATGTTTGTGTTTGGTGCATATTAATTTTGTAGTTATGAATATATTTAGAGACATAAAATGTATTAATATCAGAGATAAAAATAAAAAAGATCTGTATATACACACATGTAAATATAGAATATGCATAGTACACAGGTGTATATTTTGTAAACACACACTTTGATTCTGAATGTGAATAGTAGTGATTAATAATAATATGTTCATTAATAAATTATATTTCAGAGATATTTTTAAGAATTTAGAAAATAAAATATTGACACATTTGGAAACCATTTCATGTTGGCTACTATGGTTAATGGCGCCCAGTAAAACTTGTTGCTTTCATTCTTCTAAATATCTTTTTTTCTAAACATCTTAGAATGATAAATAGTTTGACCAAATTCAACCAAACATTACCAAATTTTCATTTTGGGTTTTAAACTGTAGCATTTCCTAAGCTGTGTCACTCAATTCACCCAAATGTCCTATTTTTCCTGCTCAAAGTTTTAACATTTGTAAGACTTGTGTCTTACTGCATGGAGGAGAGCAGACAGCCCATGGACCACAGTGGGCGATTGAGTGACAGGAGTGAGTTTTAAGACCTGAAACTACACAATGTAAATCAACTGCTCTGTGGGGACAGCACTAAAAAATCCAAAAGGCTCTGTAACTTCAGCGGGAGGCATAGATACCCTGTGGAGTTACAAAGACGGATTCATTTTAGGCATACTCTGAGTGTGTATGTGTGTCCTGTATGTGAAAGGCGAAAAGACAGGGACGTGAAATTGGACTGAAACCATAATAGGAACACTAACAAGTAAAGAGAGAAAATAAAAAATATCAAATTGAAATATATAGCGAATTGAAGGAGAGAGATGGAGAAAAGAGGAACAAAGAAAAGAAGATAGAATGTGGCTTACGTGATGGGTTGAGTGTCAGGAGGGAATCATAAGAGATAATGACAGCGGTGCTGTGCTCTAACACACTTCAGCAGTCCCGTCAGCTTCTGATGGATGAGGTCTGTGCTCATAACTATCCACTGGACTAACTCAAACACACACCACTGAAGTCACTCCACTGTTATGTTCCGCTCCAGCTCCGTACAGATAGAACCGTACAACCGGGTCCAGCAGAGAATCTTTCTACATATACAGACCCACAGCGCCAGACTGCACGGGGTTAAATGTCTTACACAAAGTTCCATTGGTGGTAGCTCAAGTATTGCCCCTTGGAGGCTTTGAACCGGTTACCTTTAGATTGAATTCCCTCTTAGGGCAACGTAAAAGGTCATGTCGTTGAGAATGTCCCAGCTGCTCTGTTAGATGTAAAGAAAGCATTCCGGGTTCACAGACTGTTAAAAATCCAGTTTAGACCAGCTTAAATGTTACATTTTGTGCCGAGATGGATTATCCCCTAACTTGTCAAAAAGCAGTCAAGACATGCTGCTGTTTCTTAACGGGCAAGAAGAAAAAAAAAGCACATAAAGAACTATAAATCTCAGTATTGTGCAATATTTCGTTTTTAAGTTAATTGTCGTCTTTTGGTGAAGAACATGCCATCAAAGTTATTCACAGAAAACCTCTACTGAAGATGTCAAATTTAATTTGCACTTAACATTTACAAGCAACCAATGACATTTTGCATGTGTGACATGTTTGTGAGTAGTGGCAGACGGATGTATCACTGTGATGCACCATTGGATGATCAAACTTTATGTTCAGCCACCACATGACACATCAGCACTTTGTTACATATAGGTGGCATATCACATGCAGTTTCTGCCATTCTTATGTTATTCTTGAGTAGATGTGTGGAATTGTCTTGTTCTTATATCTAACTCTTTTTTTATTATATATTTACAGAGACAAATACAGCTTTACGCTTGAGGCGTGTCATGATCAGCGCTCGCGACCAATCTGAAAGAATCCCGGGCGTGCTAAGAGTGTTTTTATATCATGTCTATAATGCAAAATGTCACATACAGAGAAAGTTTACTGACAGAAACATTGCATGTGAAATAGTACAAGCTGAACCATGTGTAAACCAGTCACTTCAACATACACTGCATCAAACCCTTACAATATTAACAGTGCCCTCTCACTTTTAGGCCATTTTTGCATTAAAGCTTTTATTTCCTTTTTTTCATACTTTTGTGGATTTTAAGCAGCTCTCATTATGGATTTTCTGCAAGTGCTGAAGAGGCTGTTGTCACAGTGTCTCCGTCCACGTCCGCGCGGCCTGCATGATGTAATATTCAGCACCAGAAGGGTCCGCAGACATCCAAACACCTTATCCGGACTCCGGAGTCAACAGCCTATCCACCACAAAGTGTTGAGTCCAACAGGTGAGATACTGCGCATGTGTCAAACTCATCCTTCTGCGATTAATTATATTTAGGACGCTGGAACAAAAAGTTTAGATCCTCATTGGCTCACCTCTTACAAACCCACACAAGTCTTTGCACTAATTATGGATTTGTGTCATCGAAGAAGAGATTGTTCCACCTTCAGCCCTGAATGGGACACCTTCACTGAGTCTTCTGCCTGCTCTGAATGCTTGTCCTGTTTCAGTAAACTGCTTATTCCAAGGTTATTTCAACTTTGCTTTTGCAACATCCAACAGGGACAAGAAGATTTGAACGGAGAATATAACCGAACCTTTAACCTTTAAAGTCCAGGGAAACTATATATGTTTCTTCATCACAATAAAAAGCATACATTTTTTTACCATACATTACAAATAACACAGGGCCCTGAATCCCTTCAACAAAAGTTGCTTTGAGAGTCCGGGGCAAAAACAGTTTGCTGGTTCTAATTTACTTTTGATTCATGCAACGCTTGCGACCTATGATCTTTGTCTGGCTCAAGTATAGAAGACTCACATTAGCATGGCTCTGCCTCTTCCGACAAGACTCGGTTGATTCATTCGTTCCTTAAAGTAAATGTGTCACTTGTGGTTTAGCTACTTTGTGGTATTCAGACGCAGGCTGAATGTTTTGTGCCCTTGAGACTGAATGCAAAGAGGTTTTGAGCAAAAAGAAAGAGAGAGAGAGAGAGAGAGAGAGAGAGAGAGAGAGAGAGAGAGAGAGAGAGAGATAAAGAGAGAGAGAGAGAGAGAGAGAGAGAGAGAGAGAGAGAGAGAGAGAGACTGATAGAAGAACATAGACAATCAGAATGTCAGGTGGCCTCGGAGGCGTGGCACAAGCCATCAATCATTCTGGCCAATGAACATCAAAAACAACGTGAATATCAAGAGTGAAGGTCCGAGAGAGCCAGACTCTAAATATAGAGCCGCCTATTGGCGATGCAATTTTTCATGCCAGTTAAATGCACCCTGACAAGAGTGCACAAGTTGGTTTTCTCAAACTCGGACGTGTGACCTTCGCGCAAACATTTCTATATCATTACTATCCCACCTTTGGCATTTTCAAGACATATCCAGTTGGCAGACTTACTTCATTTATCAAAGTTTGCATGGCGAGTAATTTAAGTATGCCAAGGTTTATGAAGTTAGAGAAAAGAGATTCAATAACTGTGTTTAAACAATCCTTGCAACACAAAGAGACACAAGAGCTAAAGCCTATATATTTCCTCCAGTTATTGACTTGATTTGGTGGTAGAGTGTCTACATTCTCCAGAACCGCTACTTGTTATCATCAGTGTGAAAGATTATTTACCTTACTTATTTCCCTCTGACCATAAATCTAAATTTCAGCATGATGTTTTTGCTCTTTCGACCTGGTGTAGAGACAGTAGAAGAAGAAAGGCACAGAAATCAAAAGTGCGAGACAAGCCCAGGCAGCTTCATTAGCCGCAAAATGGGTTATGAGTTAATGGTATCCAATTTTGACCTTTGGTAATTCATACCAGTATTTTTAGAATTTGGGTTTGTCAAATGATCAGTGATTGGGACCAGTAAACAACCACATAGGGCTTTAACATCATTGAAACATTTTTTTACTTCCATTATGACTACGGAACTACTATACACAAGATCCTTTTAATTCAAAAACTCCTTTTAGAGGGGCTTAAGTCTAATTTATCCTTCTATGCAGACTTAAACCACATAGCCTACACAGAACTAAGTACCCAACATCAAGCCTGATGTGCAACTCTCCAAAAATTGAACATTGCATCAATTTCGACACAGACCTCGGGAGCTGTGATTGGCCTGCTTGGACCCCATTAATATCGCTCTTTTTAATCACAATATAGATGCCTACAATACATTGTTAGTTATCACGCAGTCCTAGCAAATAAATACGTTATCTCAAAGATACTAATGTTGACATTGTCCACTTTGAGTCTATTTAATTTGTAAATGTGTCACGACACAGAAGTATATAAGAGTTTTTTGACCTGAGGAAGAGGTCCAAGCAGGCCAATCACAGCTCCTCCAAAAAACTCTTATATACTTCTGTGTCGTGACACATTTACAAATTAAATAGACTCAAAGTGGACAATGTCAACATTAGTATCTTTGAGATAACGTATTTATTTGCTAGGACTGCGTGATAACTAACAATGTATTGTAGGCATCTATATTGTGATTAAAAAGAGCGATATTAATGGGACAGTTTAAATTGCTAAATTTCACTAAGATGTAGGAAAAACCCCATTAACATTATAACTTTCTGTCTAGAAACACATAGTTCTTCAACAAACTTGAGAGCTGGTAAGAACAGGTTGTTCTAACACACAATTCTATATCTAGGAAATTGAAAGGATCTACCAATGACACAAATGTGTTTTGACTTGCTAAACGTGTGTCAGTATTTAAAAGTGTTAAAGACGGAAATATACTGAATTCTAATGTTAGTGGCAATTTGCTCTTGTCTTCGTCTGCGCTTTGTTGCAACTTTAGATTTTGTCTCAAAGCTCCCTGTTTTCATTATTTCAACCTTTACATCTACATTACATTTCTTGACAGACCAAAAACTCTTAAAGACTAAAAATACAAATCCGATCATGGATTTAAATGCTGCACTGTTGACTAGGTCTTACATGCCGTTGTGAAATCCACCAGGGAAACGGCCTTAGGGAAAATTTTGTTTGCGGTTGACAGCCGTTGTTACTGGTTCTGTTCCAATAACTATCCTGTGCAAATCCGCTATAGCAAGCATTCACCTATAAGACCACAGCACTGCATAATTTACACAAATCTAGTTTAGATTTATTATTTTTGTATTCCCCATCCAATACAATATGAGAATCTTCCATATTCTATGGTTTGCTTTCCATTTTAGAATTATTATTCCATCTCACGTCTGTTTATTTGGCTGTTTATTAGAAAATGATTGCCCTCGCATGGGTCGATTTTCATAGTTTAGTTTGGGTTGTGAATTACCGGAAAGAATTAAAAGTCTCCCCTGCCATGTGCCAACAAATACTGTCAACAAACATATTCAGGGTCATTTAAAAAGATTGTGTTATGCCACACACACACACACAACCACACACAAACAAACATACGCACACACACTCCATCAGCCAGGAGCAAGTGAGGCAGGTGGAAATTTGCATCATGTCAAGTCTTGTCCTGTCTGCTGGAGATTGCTTCTCTTTCTCTCTGTCTCGCAAACATACACCTAGATAGACACACATAGAGACCTTGAAATACCTTGTTTACCTGGATTTGTGTGGCAGACACAGTCAAACCTAATCCCATTTAAAGCTTATGTTTCTAATTCAGACCGACACAAAGCATGCAAATGAGTCCACCCACCACAAACACACTCGCACACACACACCAATTTGCTTCATAACGCCTCATGACTTGGGGAGGACCTCGGTGAGACCTCTGTTATGAATAAATAAATTTATAGTACGTAAATTAAAAACGCATATACGTTATTGTGACTTTATCAGCACTGGACTGCTTTTAGCATTAGATTCTTATGATCAAAAGAGGAAGAAAAATAGGAAAACTTCACCAAAGATATTAAGGCCTTGGAGCTACAGATGCCCATGTACAATGTAAACATAGAGTTCCTACGCAAATGCTTATTACTATCTTGAATGTCTTTCCTGACATAATGCCAGGCTGTTATTCATAGGCTCAGAGGCAACAAAGAAATTTTAGCTGTTTAAGTGAGATACTGTGTAAATTATTTTAAAATAGGTCTATTCGAGTTTTTCTACACTTCCCTCGGTTTGGCAGGTCTATCAGTGTTGAAAGATTGCATTAGCTTTCCCAGACACTAATATACATATGCTTTAATATATCTGTCTAAACATAGAATATGAGATATTCTTAACCTAAAGTCTGCAGATGTATGAAACACACACATGCAAACGCCAGCGCTCACACATCTCCACCTCTAAACTTGTAATAAATGTCTAGCGAGATCCACCACACATCATAAATCCTTCATTAGTCATTCATTCTATGCGTGATGAATGTCTTCGCCCCAAGTGAAATCTATATCAGATTACAACAATATTAATGTTTCAGAAATTTTCACTTTCTCCCTCCCTCTACATACCCAAATCCCCTTGGATAGCCACGATGATCCATGCAAAGCTGAACTTATATTAGCACGACTTGCACATTGCACACTCAGAGTTGCGTGATGGGAATGCAAGCTGATTGAATACGCAAGGGATGCGTTGGTCGTTCTGACAAAGATCCGGAGATCTCGAGAGACTATCAAAGTCATCAAAGTATATGTGTACAAAAACTCAACAGGCAACTCAACTGTACATTTTAAAATTAACTTTCCAATCCCTACAGATCTAGTTTCTTGGTTAAAACCTTTCCAAACTTCCAAAATCCTCCCTTTTCTAATGCCCTTGTATTTGAGCAATGCACAAAGGAGTTGTAAACATCCTTCATTTGTGTTGAGTTATGCATATTGATATCAGTGTGTTTTCCTTGATTATCATTTTGTCACTAATATAGACATTAACAAAAGTTATGGCACTGCACAAATGTTGGTTTAAAATGGCAATTTTCTGCTGTCGTAAACTCATTTTAGCTCAATTTCATTAGCTTATATTGGACACCACCTTGGCAGCCGTGGACGTCTTCGCCCTCTTCAACAGCTAATTTTGGTGTCCAATATTAGTTAATGAAGTCAGTAGACTGCAGCTCAGAGAGCAGACTCTAATGAGACTAAGCTGTGTAGACTTTAAAATGGGATTATGTCTGTTTCACAGTCTTTCTGTCATATTAGCCATGTACCAGCAGACAAGTGAGAAAATAATATTCACTCTGAGAGTCCAACTTACTTTAGTTTAGATTAGTATCATGTGAAATTGAAACCGCTTTGGACTATTTGATGTAAATCATCATTGAGTGATTCATATGGAGTTTTTGTATGCGTTTAAAACGGTGGATGTACTGAAACTGAATAAAGCATTATATTTAGAAAGTGTTGCATTGTGTTGCGTTCATTCTTTGTTGAATAACGATGACCATGGGCAACGATTTGCATTGGAACACATTGCTTTAAAGGACAAGTTGATCCTATGACCCCATTATAGATTCCTATCTGCAAAATCATTTTGATTAGATTCATTGTATAAACATTTTATCATATTTTTATCCTCAAAGCATATCAGCTTCGTTAATCAATTCCACATTTATTAAATAATTCAAATGAGTGGAGAAAGCCCACTCGCTTACATTTTATTTTCAAGTGAAGGCTGCCTATAAAGGCTACGACCAAACTGTTGATGTCACTATATCAGTCATGAGGGCATTGATATTATATATGATTCTGTCCCACCGCTGAGATCATCAGCCTGGTTTCCTCAAATGTCAGTCATTTATTCCTTAGTAAAACTAATCTGCCTGCTTATCAGGTCTTTAAGAGAGATCTAACTCTGTTTATAATGGCCTAATGCATCAGCATATTAAAAGCAATGAGGGAGAGATCCCAAACACTTGGCAGAGCTGTGTACTAGAATCACCCATTTTTGTCGGAATACTTGACATAAAAGAAAAACTTGAAATAGGCCAAAAATGATCTATTTGACAATGGTTAGGTTTTCGCTTTTTAATGGTCCATTTGGTTTTATTACGTATCAGAAAGTACCGATTTCAATAGTTCATATTTTATTTAAGTCAAATTTGGTAAGATTCTGCGAAATCCTGTGACAGTTTTTATAGTCTAAAGATGTTCTTTATCTTACAGTACCTGATGAAATTCATTGCTGCTTCATTGTTATTGCCCTACAAATAGGTGTGGCAATTTTAAAAAAAGCTTTTCATAACCTTGCTCAAGTTTGTTGATCATACAGTTTTCTTACAGTTATCATTCCAAACCATTTCAAAAACCTCCAGGTGTTTTTCCATCTGTGCTCCATCCTGCACCCTCATGCCTACAGTCAGATAAATCCCACGGTGTTATTCAAGGCAATGCCTTTAACATCTGATATAGCTTAAATTTAAAGAATGTGCATATAAGATGCATATGCATATTCTTTCACTGTATTAAAAGGGCTATTAGATGTGTTTGTCTATGATTATTGCACAAACATTATGTAAATCGAAAGAATGCACAACATCAGTTGTATTCGGAACAACAGGACATTACTGACAATTCTGGCATTTTGTGGTATCGTGCTTTTATTATTAAACAATATTATATATTTTTATTATAGAATTAATGTATAATATTGTATTTAATACTGTTATATCATTTTAACATGTTAAAATACTGGTTTGATGGTGGTAATATTCCAAAAGAATTATATCATAACTTTTTTCACAACATTACAGGTCTCTCAATGTCTATAGCAGTTATAGACCTGGCACTAGGGACCCGAGGTAAGAAAATGGTTTTCTGAAAGTTCAGCAGTAACCTTTTAAAATAAAATGATGTAATATATATTCTCTACATTTTTTGGCGCCAATGGCCCTCTTTTACTTATTGTTTTTTGTTATTTCTTTGCTTATTTTGCTATTTGTCTGTGTGGTTAAAGTGTATTTTAAAACCCCTGATACATCTTTGGATCCGAGTTTTTTAAATGCCATGTGTGTGTGTGCATGTGTGTTTTGTATACATCAATAAATTATCATAAGTATTTCACTGCTGTAGTTTAAACTTCTGATGTTTTTTATTTCCTTTACAGTAGATATCTGTGGTTTCCATCTGATGGTTGTAAGAAGCGTCATGAAGCAATGCTGTGAAGCAGTATTCAAGTCGGACAATGCCAATGTAATAATACTCAATCTCTGTATCATCATAATCTCTTTATCTGCCTTGTGGATGAGCATTGATATATTGAGTACTTTGAGTAAGTTCTTTCCTGATGACGAGAGAACTTGTGAGACCTAGTACTCTAAACCGTCTACAAGCCATTGCACTGCAGTTATTCGCCATTGCATGCCATTCTCAATTAACGTAATTGTGGTAGATTCAAGGTGATAGACTGAATATGAGTGCAACAAAAAGCCTAAGCAATGTTATGAGAAACTGATTGATAGAACATAAATCCAAATGCAACCATACAGCCATACTTTAATGAACCTGCACCTGTTAAGCACCTGGGCCCTGACAAAAGAAATTCAGAATATGTTTACACAATAAACTGTGAACATGAATCTAGTGGTCATATTGTTCACTGACTCTGACAAATGTCTCTGGCTATTAAAAAGTCCAATAAACCAAGCTTTTAAAACCCTTCCTCCATAACACCAACCCACAACCATACACACAATCCCTTTTGGTTTTCTACTCACATTTTGCGGCACCCTTCATTTCGTTTTAACGGTAGGCTGGTCAGTTAGTTAATATGGTCAGCTTTATTAAGAAACATATTTAATAGGCTACATAAAACACAAGAGACTGTTATGGCTGCAGATGAAAAGGTGATGTGTTCTGTTTTAAGCCACTTCACTTGAAATCACTTTCTGAAACTGATCCAGGAAAATACTGGCATGATATAAATGCCCATGACAGAACTGTAAAACTGGTCTCAGATCAGCAAAAGAGCAGCTTCAAGCCATTACTTTAAAGGGATGGTCATTAAAACCGCGCCGGGCTGTGACTGACCCGGCTGATGAGGAATTCACAGGATCTAAGGCCAGTCCTAACTCAGCATTCCCCACCGGATTTCGAATTACGATTTTATAACCTAAGTGTGGAAGTAAAAGACGGAAGAGTTAGGTATTTCTTTAAAAAAAATATGTCATATTGTTTCATCTATGTGGAATCCGAGAATAGCCACAATGAGTTAATATCAGATTTAACAACAGAGGTTTCCCCCATCATCATAAAATACTTTAGATGAATTGTATTGGTGACAGTCATTAAGACAGGGCTACTCAAGAAAGATCAGGGGTCAAAATGCAGTATAACTTTGGCCTTAGGGCCACACACTTTATTTTTATTAGAATTCTCTCATCATTTAAATGAGCAATGCCATCAGTGGACAAATGCATTTTAGCATTTTCGACAGTGTTGATATAAAACACAACTTTAAGACTTTTTATCAGTCTTTTGCTGGTGCATTGCTTGATCTGGGGTCTCATTTATACAAATGTATGAACAAATAAATTTGAACATTGAGTGTGCGTATGCAAACATACGTTCGTTTTACAAATCACGATGATAGTAAAATGAAATGTAGGATTTAATAAATGAGGGCACCCAACTTTATTTATCACTAACGTGGAAACTTTTTGTAATCTGATAAAATGAACATACTCTGATTTCTTGTATGTGTGTGCAGGTACGAGATAAACAGAGAAATCTATCAACAGGACAAAGATATTGATAGAAATATATGAGACAATAATTATAAAAGACAATTTTCAAGATATAACTGCAAAACACTTTCATGAAATCTTGTAATATTTATTTTGACTGTCTTGGGCAACTGAATTTAGTTCATGCTCTTAAAAATTTTATAAATATTATTTCTTTTAATATCCTTTTCTTGTTTTATTGAAAGAGTTCATGGACTTCAGTATTCTGTGTATTAATTGAATTGAATTGTTGGCAGTTTTACTTTTAAAGTTAGTTTAATCTTAGTGTATGTATTGATTTTGTGAAAGACCTAGGAAACAATCTTTGCAACAAATTCTCCACAATGAATCAAGAAGCATTTATTATTATTTAGTTTTTACTTTTCAGGGTTATTATTAAGGAGTGCGGGTCTTAGCCTGCCTTGGTCTTGTCTAAGTCTCTGTAAAACTGGCCTACAACCCATCAGTTCAAAAGTAATCATACATATTTCATAATTCTGATACAGTATAGTCAATATTAGGTAAACCTGTGAATGCATATGAACCTAATAGCATTGTTATGCACAACAAACTCACAGTTATGCTGTTTCTGCCGCACACAAGCAGTGACTTCCATTATAATCATTGAAGTTTGCAGGGCAGACTACAGTTATTGCATTGCAGATATACCACTGTCTAAAATATAAAGCACAATTTCTACAGATGCATGGTATATATTGTGATAGCCCAAAGCTGTGTTCTTTATTAACACAATAAGTAGACATGTTTGTGATCATCGCAGCTGCGGCTCAGACGTCGAGCATCTCTCCTCCAAGGTTAAGAGATTAACCAAGCCTATTTGACCAATTTGTTCTCTGCAGCTGGAAGTGAAAGTTTGCACAATGGGCATCGCCAGATATTTTTGAAAACATGTAAGCCTGTTTGCCCTTTTTGATGCTCTTTAAAATATGATTCTCACACTCTAACAGCTTTCATGTTGAGATCAAGCTTAACTACAGTAGATAACCACATGGCTGTAATCATGGCCGGATTCCATGACAGCTTAATTTTGCTGCATGTTAGCAGCCCTGAAACTACAGTAGTGGTGGTGGAAGAGAGATTATCAGACACTGCACGCTTCCGCTGTAGCTTCTCTGCTTCTCCCTGCTTGATTATGCAAAGCAGGCCTATATTCTCGCTTTGAAGTGGGGTGAAAACTCGACACAGCTCAGCTGCCTCGGGGACAGCCTGTCAAAAAAGGGTAAATAAATAAAAAAGACAGAGTTCAAGCAGAGGTCAGCAAAATGGCCGACTTGCTGGAGGTCGGCTCACACCACAAGTGTTTATTATATATAAACTGCGATACGGTGACAATTTAATAATGCCACAGGAGCGGGCGCTCGTCCTATTGCCCGCCTTTGAAATTTTTACGTGGGTTCAATAAACATGGACGAATGACCCATCGCTTGTTAAGGCCTAGCACACAAAAGCACGGTAACAGGGCCATTGTTTCGAATGGACGCAGTGATGGTGGGGACTATTATGGATAATGTGGCGTGCTTCTCAAACATAACCATCAAAGCAAACCAATACCGTGGAAAAGTTCCTCCGCGTCTATCCATGCGCCATTACCCATGAATACACTCCCGCTTGACATTTCAACGTTGTGAAGGAAAGACACTTTAAATCTTCACCCGCGTGCCTCATAATTAGCCTCATAAGCAGTCGTGCAGAAGGTGTATGAAGTAATTAACAGGCAAGACGGAGTTGAATCATTAAAGCTTTTTCGCTCTGACACGCCGTCATGTCTGTTATCATAGAAGCTGTTCTGGTGTATCCTGAGCTGTTATGATTTGCGAGCGTGGTAAGTATAGTGAGACAGCTACAGATGTCATCTATTTATATTTGGGGCTGGGAATGCTCGTGATTATCCGTTTAACTGTCAGCGTCAATAAATAAAGGTAATTTCACAAGGCCGCATGTAGCTCACACTAAACTAGTCTTTGTACAAGCTTGCTCATAAAGCAACTAAATTTAAGTTTAAAAGTAAACACTTAATTCCTGATCTACATAACCTTAAGAGTTCTAAATGTGTCATTTTGATTTAATTCAACTGACGTTAAATGTCTTACTGAACCTTCAAAGTTTTGTACTAAATTGTAATATATTTTTTAATAGATGTAGTAAGGGTCTGTACTGGATTTAGCCCAGAAAGTAACACATTTTGTGACCATTATTGTATATCCTTCTGCCTAAACACCAATTAAAAAACCCAATAACAAAACTCTAGTAAAATGCAGATTAAAGATGAGGTAATTTAACAGAAAACACAAAACAGTCTTTAATTTCACTAAATAAACAATTAAAATTGATATGTATTAATGTAGCCAGATGCGAAGGATGCTTGGAGTTACAGATACATTGCAAAGTTAGTTTAATCCAAAAAATATGTTTTTAATGTAAACACAAAAATGTAGCTTGAACGTTATATAATAATGGTTAAATTTACATAATAATTTGTTTGATTAAATGTAGTCAAACAAAATCAGTTACATTTAAAAAAAAGAAAAGTAAATTTTAATATATTTTCTTATAAAATCTACTATGGCACAAAATAATTTTTTTCAGTGAAAGTTGTTCAAAAGTTTAGAATCACTGTGACTAAGTTGTAACAAACAAGTACACGACAATGAATAATATTTCAACAAAAATAAGGAATTTAATGATGAACGAAGTTAAGTAACACTGGGAGAACGCAAGTAAGTAAAGCTTCAAAAATCTACTCTCCTTTTTGAAAATTAATTCACGTGAAACACAGTAAACAAAGGTGAGCGTAGCTTTGATTTTGAAGGCAAACTTTTTTTTAAATGAAAAAATGAAAAAAATGTGTCATCCAAATAACTTGAACAATAGTGTATATATTATATAAGAAATGCCATTGTAAGCACATTGATGCGCATGCTGATTATTGGCTGTGTGACCATTTTTCTCTATAGTCGGCCAGTCATAAAAAGACATTTATTAACACTGTGTACTGTGTTGTAACACGCAGAGCTAGTTTAGTATCTGCTGGGCTGGCCAGGGTAACAATTTGAACATCAAACAGAGAGAAAGAGAGGAGGGAGATGCAGAGCAAAGGGTATAACCAGATTAAATCAGTTTGGGTCAACAGCACCCCGTCACCCACATGACACATGGAGGGCTCCCCTACACAGGATCTGAAGTGGGACATAATGTGTCAGTTCAACATGTTATTAGGACTGGAATATTTAACAGAGAGAAGTGCGAGTGGAGAGATCAACTCAGCCGGGAGCCGCTGGTGAAAGAAGCAGTGAGGTAGATAAGGGAAGAGGCAGAGGTGTTTTCTCAGAGGAGACATGTGAGGCCGTGCCGCCTCACAACAGTTTAGAGGGAGGCAGCTGCTCTGGTTCCTTTCAGGAGCTGTTTCCATGTTACCCAGCTGATTTACAATAGTGAGCCTATAATGAGGATATTAAATGAGCTGTCAGGTACGCAGAAAATGTCAGTTTGGTGTCAGATCTTTAAAGAATGCTGTAACACCACAATGTAAAACAGCGATGGTACCCATTCACATCCATTGTATAGAAACAAAACCAATACAAGTCAAGTTAGCGTCGCTGTTGTTTGGTTACCGGCACTTTTCAAATATCCTCTTTAATTCAGCAAAAGAAAAAAAGCAATCCAGGTTTGATGGTAAGTAAATCATTTTAATTGAGCTATCCCTTTATTTGAAAAATAAGTATGTAAAGTTAACTTTAATTTTAACATATATGCAAAATAAAGACATATGTTTTGCATTACATCAGTTAAATAATTTGCAGGTGCTGACAATGCAAAGTCACATTTATTTTGGTTAAAGGAAACAAATTTCAAAATCGTCATCATTGGTTGAACACAAATGAAGATTTTTTTATTTGAGGTCACTTTGGGTCACCAGGACAAAAGACTATCATGGAAGCCAACGAGGACCCGAAACAAATGTATACAGGGCCGTACAACAACATGACAACAAAATTGTCATATTTGGGTAAACTTTTACTTTAAGTCTCATTGATGTACAATATATTTTAACATCTTTTTTAATAACATATTTACCTAGTATTATTTTACCACAAATAACATGTTAAAATATATATACATTTATAAAATATTATCTAATTATTTAATTGTTTTTGGAATTGTAAGTAAAGAAAGTGAAGAAAGTAAAGACACCTTTGTAACCTGGCTTTATGGGTGAAGCAAGCCACATTTGACACTATTGGTAAATAAGCCTCTTTAAATTTGGAAAGTGGGTTAATATCGATGAACAACAGAGGATCTGTCCCTTTGATTCCAAAAAGTCCACCACAGGCCAGACAAGAATAGCCTTTACATGTTTGCCTTCATTAAACAGGTTACATATATAAAACAAGTGATTGGTGATATTTCATTTGAACTCACACAGACACTACAGAACAGTGACAGTTTAACAGAAATATAGTGATTCATTTGGTCCCTTTAGCACATTTAAAAGCAAATTTCAGAAATCCATCTCACATTTTCCCCCAAAATAATTTGAACAGTCTTGTGATTTTCTGTACTCATCACAGGTGTGCAAAGCTTTTCAGTCCCTTTCACAGTGGCATTATTAAAACAGCAGTCATGGTGAGCTAGTGTAAATGTCAGCGGCTATTTTAAAGTCTTTTCCACCAGCCGGAGCTCATTTCTCAGACCAGCAATGGACTCAGTGCGGATCTTTACTGACTTTGCTTTAACGTTGCCAGTCTCTCCCCCGGCCTTTCTCTTTTTTCCTCTCTCCCTCTGAGAGGTAATAATTCATTTCCTGCGCGAGTGAGCCGCTCACTGATTTGAAAGGGCAAGCGGAGCCCATCGTCGAAAATGGAAGGGTGAAGACACCCAAGGTCCCGGCACCAACTCGCACCCGGGCAATTTTGCTCCTTTCTTTGACACACACGAAGGCATTACGCCTTTAGAAAATATTCCCCATATTTTAAACAATTGAAATAAAAATTTGATTGCCATTAGTCAAGAGAAGATAAATTCAGTTTGCCTTAAAATTCCATAGATTAAACATGTTAAGACAAAATAATTCACCACTTTTCAACTTTTATTCAAAACCATGATGTATGAGACAATTTGCCAGTCATTGAACATAATTCAATAATATCAAAATAAGATATCCTGCTAAATTCAATAGTAAATTATACAATAAAAGACTGAAAATGATGAATGAGAAGGTATTAACCTCCAGCTTTAATACACCCAAATTAGGTTTCAAGTAACCAACTTTCTCCTCCAGGTTATTTAAATACCCACGAATCTACCTACAATCAAGGTGTGAGCACGTAAAAAACTATGAATCTCTTCAGAATGCTTCACAGTGCTCAAAAAATGACAGACTACACAAATTACAGGCCATGGCAAACACATAGTGTGCAATGATAGCAATAACAACTCTTTGCTTATATGACAGTGTGACTGGAAAAAATGCAAAGCAACAGTACCGTGAGAGCAATAGATACAGTATAGAATGAAGGCTACAACATTCAGTTTGAGGACGTTTCTCTGAGGCAAAGATTAGAAAACTCATAAAGCAAAAATGGATACAGTACAATCCCTAAGGACAAGGTTGCAGCAATCTTTGAAGGCACTGAAATTTAGAATACTATTCATCTTCCAACAGGACAATGACCCTAAACATACAGCAAAAGCCACACTTCTCTAAGCTTTCGTGGTAGTGCTTTGAAGAACAGTTAATAATTCTATTATCATGAAGAATGTATCAATAGATATGTATGTCATTACAATTTTACCAACTGTCATTCTATTAACTTCAATAGCCTCTTAGGATTCTAAATACATAGTAACAGTACACAATATATTGCTCAGTACTTCTTTAAAATACTTCATATAGCTTAACTTTACATATAACTTCATCTGAAATGTCTTTGACACACTGAAATGATTATGTTCTGTCTACATTCTTAGCAGTTTTGAAATAACAGGCATGCATTAAATTCCAATTTGTTTATAAAACATTTTTGGTTTAAAAAAAATATACAATCTACACAATGTGAGGAAAATAACTACATTATGTAAACAGTCTTTTGTTGAATAAATTCATTGTGACATTTTGATTTTGTCACTGAGGACCAGTGGTTTCTGGTTTCGAACATCCTTCAAAATTTCTTCTTTCTGCTCTGTGGAGAGTTTAGTTCCTGTCTCGTGCATCCTTTGCGCTATCAAAGTAAGCACTAAACCTCAGATGTGATAAGGGCACTACAGCACTACGCCTCGGCCCTTTAGTTTCAAAATACTCTCTTTAGTGGACAAACATACAAAGGCCCCCAAGTTTTCCCCTTTTTAGGGATCACTAAATGTCCAACTGGAGGATGAAGATGGGCAAAGCAGAACTGATCAGACATGGAGTCCGTCAACTGTGTGAGATCCAGAAGCTCCACCCCTTGATAGGATGCGAGGACTGCTTCCACCACTGACTGGTTCTCTGCACGTGACATGGTGCAAGTGGAATAAACAACCACTCCTCCAGGCTTCACTGCTGCTAGAGCCGAACTGACAAACAATAAAACAAACATACTTACAACCAATCACTATTAAAGGACAAAGAAACAGTAGATTCCACATTACATGAACTAATTTCTGGACAAACTAGAAGAGTTTTAACATGGATTTTGTTCAACAAATTGGAGTAAAAACTAAATTCTAATGGATAGTTCACACCAAAACTACATTAAATCTATGAAACAAAAATTAATTGTTTGTGAAATGTGGGTGAAAGGAAACATCATAATTTGCATATTGTTTCCATACAATATAAGTAGGGACCATTTTAGGGATTTCTACAAAATATCTTCTCTTGCGTTTTGCAGAAAGGAAGTCATACAGGTTTAATATGACAACACGTCTCATACAAGAACTACACCTTTATTTTTTTGTCTTTAAGCATAGTGTACGGGTGCTTCGACGGTGGATATTTACAGAAGCAGCTCTTTTTGTAGGAGTGGAAGTTGAGCTCTCTTCTTTAGCCAGAGTTCCCCTTCCTGGGTATCAGGGGTATAAAGCCAACTCCGGTCATTAGAGCATGGGGCATCTACAAGCACCTGACACAGAGGGACGTGGTAACACACAAAGACAAACACAAATCAGAGAGCAAGTTAGACCTCCACTGGGAGGAAAAAACAGCGTATGTGACTGAAGGGACACATTGCACATTCACCTGGGGGTTAGTGAACGTAATACAGAAGGACAGCAGAGACCTTCTAGTGCAGGCCTCATTAGCTCTTTAAAAGAACCAACACTCACACCATCCTCTATGAACCGGGTTGAGCATATGAGAGTAAGGCTGACGGAGAGAGAGCAGTATAGTGGAAACAATGTAGACACCTGGGGCCAATAACCGCACACCACACCTGAGCTAGACTCTTCTACACTGGTTAAACAAACAACAATAGATTCAAGGAGAAAAACCCTCTGTGAGATATGTCTTTCTCATCAGCTATCCAACTGTTGCGTAGCAAGCATCTTATTGCTCTCTGTTGGCTCTACCATCTTGTCGTTCTTAAAGAATGCCAACGGGCACTTCAGAGATCGGAGTCACTAAAGAAAATGATAGTGGGAAAAGCCCCCATGAGCCTAAGGAAACCTGTTACCCTTGTCGAAGCGCTTGAGCTAATAAATTGATTCAATCATGGGAGTCGTTGCACTGAGAGACATATTCATTTGACATTTTGGGAAATGAGCCTGTACGTGTAAACGTGTCTCCACCACCAAAGGCCCCAAAGTTTCCATGTATCAAAAGTATCACATGGATACCAATGGAGGTCAGTGGATGTAAAACAACGACACTGCCACCTTCTGTTCAACACTTCGCACTTCATCGTTTTTCTGTATTCAGTGCATGACAAAACAAGATCTGTGTTAAAATGTTAATCTCTCCTAGCACAGCAGCCACCCTGAGCCACGTTCATTTGAAACCATCACAACACCTCCTGTCACATTGTGTATTCGTTTACCTTTCTGCTCAGTGGCCCGGCTCTTTTCAGTGCCAGGAAAGGATATTACGCAGTCAGCAGTATCTAGGCATCTTAAAAGCGCCACATTCACTGCTTGATTGGCATGTTTGGCCTGCAGGGATGCGGGTGACCTGCCTGGCGTCTTGTCACCTGTGATGAGTGGGGAAAAATGTCTACATATGCAGCTTTGTCTTCAAATGACTGAGCGTGCAGAAAACCTCTATTCCACCTTGCAGATTCTTAGTGGTTTTTGGACTTATTGTGAGTGATAGCAGTAAGCAGTAGGTCAATATGGGGAAGGAGGCAGCTGGAAAGAGCATTGCTAGTGATGTCAATGAGATTTGTTTGAGATTTACAAATAGGAAAAACATATTTGTTGTTTTATAAGTTGTTCTGGGAAGATTTATTAGGTGCCCTTGGGTCCTGAAATTAACAGAATAAAATATAGTAGGTAATGTTTTCCTATGAAAAATTTATTTGCAGATTTATTCTGGTTAAAGTGACCTCATTCCCCAACTTCATTTACAACTTCTTTTTGTAACCAATAATTAATAGGGCTATTTCATTTTTATAATTAATCATGGATTAACAAATGAAGAAGAGTTTTATTGAGGTGTGCTCTGATCTTTCACATTTGAAGGTGGTACATTAGCAGAATTACAGGGGTTTTAAGGATCATAATGATGTGTAATGATTTTGTAATGGCAAAATATAAAAATATAATATTAATATTAATCATTATTGAATCCTTAAGAATGGTGTATACATAAAGGTAGAATAAAAGTTTAAATTAAGTGATTATAGTGTTTTTCATCTCCATGTCATATATTGCAATAGCGATTAATATTAAAATGAATGTATTTGCTTATGCTTAACAATTCATTCAGTTGAGTTTTGATAAATAATGCTTATGTATTTTTGTACTATAATTTTTAAATTAACAACATTTTCATATAATCACATTATTCACAGAGTTTCCTTTGTTTTATTTAATAACTCTGATGAGGTTTTTATTATTATTATTATAAAATGTGAAAGAATATTCAGAATATAAGTTAGTAAGTTTCCCAAAAATTAATTTACATTCAAATTCACATTCTAAACTTACTTACACTACCTTTTCTATCTCTTCTTACAGGTTTGGTCTTGCCTTGTGTAATCTGGTAACTTTATATAGCACTTACATGCTTATTGTTGTCTTCATTGATTTACCCCTTTATTGTCTCCTTGTTTCTTTGTTGGTTGCTTTGGTTAAAAGCGTCTGCAATATGCTTAAATGTAAATGTACTCTGTGCTGGAGAAACCAAGGTCATGGGCTTATTGCAAAAGAAGCACGCAAACAAATAAAATTCACCATAAATGCACTTTAAAATGAAATGTTCTGGGAAAATTTCAGAGGTTTTGTGTTTTATATGCTAGGTGGGCAGATGTGAGTGTTATACCTTGTCATAAGCCCCCGGCCATTCGCCTCCAACTCTCCTGCCATCCACATGAGTCACTGAAAGCAAGTGTTGTAGTTCTGTAGGAATATATGATTCAAGTGTCTTCAACAGCCAGTCGTGTCTGTGCTGATCCAGCTCATTACAGTGCAGGAGCCCTAAAAGTATAATTATATCACATGATTAACAGTGCATGGCACAATGGAACATTTGCATTTATTCATTCTACACAGTATAATACGGGTTTTACAAATGAGGAACATCAGAAGCAATTTGTCCGAATGTCTAAATACTTCTAGGATACAATGCAAGAGTACTTTACAAGCAGGAGAGAACAAAAAGAGCATTTTGTCAAGATAAAATGTGCAAGAGTACTATTTATATAAAGGGATGCTTACATGTATCAGATTTTGCTTGTATGCATTTTTCTGAAACAATTGAACGCCACGCAGACCATTTTGCGATATGTAAATGATCTGAGAGAGCTTTTATGATGACATTTATGGAAAAAAAGACACGTATGTAATATTGTTAACACAGGTTGAACATACCAGGAGTGGCTGTCTGCATTATGGCCAGACATTTCCCACCAGGCGCAGCACAAAGATCAAGCACATGTTCTCTATCCCTCACATCTAAAGCTAACACTGGCAGAACAGAAGCGGCATTCAGTAAAAAATACTGCTTCAGCCAGCCTGGATGGTGGTGTTGGTTGGGAAGACGCACTGGGTCTTGGTGAATAAGACACTGTAGGGGGGCGTAGGCCGTATGGGAGTGGGATTGAGGCTGTTCCGGTGAAAAGAGGCTTGTGTATCCCAGCTGTGTGAGACCTTGCTCAAGGTTTGTAAGGTCACTGAAGCGATTAAGCAGGACACCATATTGCCATGACTGTGGATTAAGAAGCACATCCCTAAAGGCATAAAACATTTATAAGTGCTGCGTTATTACATATTCATGTCTTAAGGAATGTAAGATAGCACAGGCACGTCTGTATCTGCCGAAGAGCTGGAGATCTTGACAACATCTGCTGTGTAAAGTCATGCTGATCTCAATCAGAAACATCTCACAGATGTCTCCAAGAATGACATTTGACAGCAGACATCTCAGAGATGTCTCACAGATGAGCAACCCATGTCTGGCAGATGTATCTGTGCTATTAGGGCAGGGGGGTGTCAAGATATAAATTTACCTTTGGTATATGAAATCATATTTTAAAACTGCACAATATATAAATATAAAAAGGCAAAAAAAGAGCCCACCTTGCACTTTTCCACTGCTCTCTGAGCTCTTCACTGTACTGTGTATCAAAATGCTCCAGAACAGGCCTACAAGCCCACTTCTGAGGTTAAGATAACAGCATGGAGACAACAGATGAGACAAACATGACATGATTATTTTAAACATCAATGTTTTCATTTCACTTTCAGGTTTATTTAGCAGAATGAAACCAACCCTCGTGCTGTTTCCTCTTCTTGGATGAGTGGCAGCACACCCAGACTTCAGAAACAGAATAAAGCTGCTGGAATATTCCTTAATGTGACGTCTTGCTGGAGAAAACATTGGAATGTCAGGAACACTTCCGTCATTCTGTAGTCCAAACACCACTCTCGCGCAGAGACGCCTTCATTATGACGTCAGAGGAAGTGACGTGTGACACCCAGTCCGTCTTCCCCTGAGAAACACGAGGTGGCACATTGGTTCCGTCCTCCTACATCTGCTTAATACAGGACAAGCTGGAGTTATTTCATGTTTGTGCTGCAACTATTCATTTGCTTATTCGTTCTTATTTTATTACTTACTGATTTGTTGTGTGCTTCACTTTCTGTCAGTTGTCAGAATGACCTTATTTGTTGATGTTGTTCTGCAAAAACTATAAATTAACCAAAATGTTGAAAGGCCTTGCACACTGCAGAGGAAACAAGTTCATATTCATGTTCAAACAACACAATTCTAATGTTTTATGTGTGTTTATATTTAAAAACATCAAAATAATGAATTTTAAAGGTTGAATGGATCTGTTGTCAGGACACTGCACTTGAAGTACAGAAATAGCACATGCAGAGGGGTGAAGGACTCTTGGAGAGCTGGTAAGGAGCTGATGGTCCTTCCCAGAGCTACAAAACAAGCATCTTTTGATGACATTGGCACGAGCATCTTGAAGAACCAGAGCGGAGTCTGCCAATCATAAGTTCTTGTGTCGGTCTTTTTTTTCTGTAGAAATAATGATCCAATCATGATTAAGTTGTTGCTCAAGCTTCCTTCAGAATTTCCCAACGAGAGCTCTCCAAAAGAGACAACCACGCTTTGGACAAGCTGGAGCAGGGCTTCCAACAGAAGACCCGGTCTCTGGGAACAGAGCCATCAGGGAGAACACACAGATACATTCTCAGCCACATCTGCACCATGCTATCCGAATCTAATGGGGCTGGATGTTCCAGAGATGTTTCCTAAGACACAAACCAATCTACCTTAACTGGGATGCCACATACCTCTTTCCACTTGAAACCACCCTCAGCAGTGCCATGGAATGACCCATGGACTTACGAGTGAAATACAGGCAGAGATGCAGCAAAGATCCAAGGCTACTGACCCACTGTCTGCCAGCTTCTTCAGCTGGTCAGCCTGATATGACTGCGACAAAAGCAAAGTATGCAGGCACGCTATATAAGCAAGTTCTAAGCTTTGCCCACCAAGCGGTGAAACACTCAGTGAAGATGCAATGAATGGGGACGGAAATGAATGTCAGCTTTTATTTCCCCCCTTGCATTCTCCATAGCCCCAGTCACCCATCCCCACAGTATTGGTGTGCAAAGACGCCTAAGGAGGCCTTAATGATCTCGACACCTCATCATGGCTTATCAGCTGGCCAGTCCACTTTAACACAACAGCACTTTTGTAACAGCCTTATATTCAGGGGAGGATGTACTTAAATCAGATTGATCCCCACATTGACGCCCAACACATTTACCTCCTCTGAGCTAGAGGAGCATTTGGTTTCTTGACCATTGTTACTTTTTTATGGATAACATGAGCACACAGAATGGCAGTTAGTTGTTTACACATTGTACAGTATTTTGTTGCGACTATTTTTTTCTATTTTTTTCATAATAAAATAACCTAGCAATTATGGGTTTGTAACTCTTCAAGTTTATTTCTGTCAAAGAGGTAAGGGGTTTGGAATCAGAGAGAGAGATACAGAATGTAGCTTTACTATTGATCACTGGATGCATTTACTATAGGTGTGTGACAAGACACTTACATTACAAGCTAAGACTGGGTTCACAATAAAAATACTTTTTACACTATTTTTAAAAGATCCCAGAAGATAAATTGTATTTTCTATAACTGAAAATTTCAAAATACAGAAGTACATGTTAGCTTTAGTGGATCTTTTTGACTTTAGTCAGTAATTTAAGTCTTTTTATATCAATTAGAATAGGATTTAAAGTTTTCATTTTTCACTAATTTAACTCCGTCGTGCTGATATTACAAGACAACTTTTTACTTCAATGAAATATCATGTTTTATTTTATTTATACAATTATTAAATTATGTTATCTTGTTACGTACTCTTGCTTAACCATTTAAAAATATACTGTATAACAATATAAATATATCTTGTATAAAATAAAACATTTCAAGAACGTGGTACTGTGGCACAATCTTTTCTCCTACAATCAATTTCCTGATATGTCTTATTTTTTTCAAGCTTCATGGTTTATTATTATTCTGTTCCCTTGGCCCCAGAGTTTGCATTTTCTTGCCTTTGGGGAGCTTTGCTGGGAATTTTCCAAAACCAGGGATGCAGCCTTCACAATTTTAAAGACAGGAATGGATTCACAGTTTACTTACTAAAAGCAGAAGCACATCCATCAATGCCAAGGTGTACAGAAATGAAGTCGAGGTCACAGCCTATTTGGCCCACTGACTTCCTACACATTGACTAGTTTTGACTCTACCACTCCTTTAGTTAGAAATAGTTTTGAATTTGCTGAACATTTCCCTTTCAAGCTCCTAATTTCTACTACTACACCTCTGATACTGGCACATTTATTGCTTATATATATATATTAAAACCCACAAAAGAGCTCTCAGAAGACCTACGATCAAGAATTGTCGACTTGAAGCTGTTAAGGGGTACAAAAGTATCTGTAAATGCCATGATGTTCATGTGTCCAAGGTAAGACAGACTGTCTACAAATGGAGAAAGTTCAGCACTGTTGCTACTCTCTCCAAGCTTGGCGTCCTGTAAAGATGACTGCAGGAGCACAGC